>OZ024857.1:47934096-47984096 GCA_964017155.1 Oasisia sp. SBJ-2009
AGTGTGTGTGAAAATTACACAACATAATATTGTAATAATGGTTACTAGCTTTAGATGCATGCTAGAACACTTACCGTAAATATGTTGCTATTTTCCATGCTCGACTGTATATCTCCTGCCAAGTCCCACGTCGATAAAGTATTCATCTTGGTCATCCTTTTTGGAGACAAACTGGGCGAACGTGGCACAATTTCCGTCATATTGCAAACTCCTTGCTTGTTTAGTATTTTCATAGTCGTTTTAAAAGACAGGAAACTCCTAATATTTTTACGAATTCATTTATACTATCTTCTCGCTGTAGTGCATTATTTCTTAACTTATTATCTTAGAAAAACCTATTTCACAATATGCTTTCCGACGTGGTATTGCATTATTTTAAACTTATTATCGTGGAAAAACCAATTTGACCATCTGCTACTCGATCTGGTATTACATTATGTTAAGCTTATTATCATGGAAAAACCTATGTGATCATCTGCTTTCACCAATGAGATGTCTAGGTCTATTCAATCCAGACCATTCCAATGGAATCCAGCAATTGTGGCTATTGGAAACGACTAAAAGATACTCAATTTAAGTGTACGGATTGTAACGTATAATATATTTACATTAGGTAGATGACCCCAAAATTTGGAATTAAGATGAAACCCACCGTGCGTATGCTGCTGTAAGCGCCAAAGACCCATATCACGTTCACGAACTCTCACATTTTATTACAACTACGTAAATTAAATTTCGTTTCGAGCTACACGTCCAACGAAGTTATGTATTTAGCGCGTCTAGCCACTTTCGCACTTTACTGTCCCTGTTCAACACCACGTCCTCGGTTGGACTATACAGCGCCCGACGATGCCCGCTCTCGTCCGGCGTCAAACTCAATCCAATTTCCGGCTGCGCGCGCAAGTGCACCGGATGTTGCGCCGCCGACGGACTGAGCATGCGCGGCGACGGGTCGTACATTTCATCGAGCATCGTCTGCTTGCGCAGGTTCGAGCACGAGTGCGAGTCGGACAGCACGCTTCCGCTTCCGGTTGCGCGCGCGTCGGCGTCGCCGGCGAGCGCGGCGTTGTCGGGGTTCGAGTAGATGCGACGCAGTTTCCCCGGCGCCCACTCGAGCGCGTCTGTTGACGCGGAGAACATGCTGAGCTTGTCCCACGACGTCAGGTGGGTGTAGTCGGACGTGGCGCACATCGACAGGTTGCTGATGCTCATCATCGACAGGTGACCGCCGCTGTCGGACGAACTGTCGCTGTGTCGCCGTCGGTCTGTCAGCCAGTCGACGGCCACGCGGCACTGGTCGCCACGACTGTTGCAGCCCCGCCGGGCGAACTTCGGCGTCGCGTAGACGGCGTCGGGCGCGCGCCGGCCCGCCGACTCCTTCCCGCCGCCGACGCTCGCGTGGCGCGTGCGACGTCCGCTGACGTCATTGTGTCGTCTGCTGCCGCGCCGGTCCGCGCCGACGGCGCTCGACAGGTTGGGCAGGCTGCACGACGCGGCGGCGTCTAGGCGTGCGGCCGACAACAGACACACCTGGTCGCGCTCCGACGTGTTCAGGTAGATCCGCGGTATGTTCGCGAGCGAGTCGGGCGGCTCCACCTTCCTGCTGACCGCCATCTTGCCTCGCAGCGAGTCAGCGATAATACAGGCCTCGGCGACCGCTGGCGGCGCGCGGCCCGATCGATCGTGTTTTGGCGCGTCGACGAAGTCAAAGCCGCGCCGAATGAAATTACAACAGACGTATTGGCGTGGGCGCGGCCGCGGCCGCTTCAGATGTCTCGCCGTCCGGTTATCGGCAGCATCACGCCGAGCCGCCGAACGCCGGTGTTCGTGTTGCCTATGTCCGCGAAAATAGCGTCTCTGGTCCGACCCGACAAATGCACGTGTGAAAGTCGTCCGCATGTGACGCCGGTAATAATCCGCTTAATGGTAATAAATTAGCGTTGACGCGAGCTCGCGTTCGTCTCGACTCACACCGACGCGAGGCGTTTCGTGCCGCCGAAATCTGGCTGGTCGGCCCGGCGAGCGGTGATTGCGCCGGACGTGAATAAAATATAATCGCGCGCCGCATCGACCGGTTGACAGGCCAGGCCGTCTGGCGGCAAGACAGGGAAGAGACGGATGCCCTTTGTGTGGATGTCGAGATGTCGAGGTATTAGCTTCGACCGACGACGGCGGCGTTCGGCACGCGAGTCACGGCACCGCGGCGGCTTCGTTAGGTCAGGCGGAGAGGCGGAGACTGAGCGCTCGCTTGCCGACGGGCTCGAGGTGTCGGTTTGCCGTATTCGTAGCGCCAGCGACGGCCGTTTCAAGCAGCTCATAAATAGAGGCGGTACCGAGGATTCGCGGCGCACGCGACTACCTCTGGGTCTAGCGGCTGATCAAACACTACGCGTATCAGCATCTGTAGGCGGATGAAACGACGCCTCTATCCACGTACCTGTAGTGATAACCTGTGGCGCCGCCTAGAGGATTATAATGATCGTAGACGTGATGGCAGTGGACGTTAATTCACAATGACTGTCACTGCTAGATGCCCTACACAGGAACGTCTATTTTTATAACAGCTAAATGAAATTAAACTAGCACTGTGTAAGTACCATTTTCCAAATCTATGCAGAGGACATATTGGAACAGTTGCAAGTGTTTCTATTGAAATTTTACTGTTGTACACAGTCGCCATCTGGTGAATTTCCATTGCATTTAAATGCCGAAGGGTAACGTCCACCCGGTATATTGGTAGGTTTAATTAATATAGTCTGTAAATTGCGGCCCTTGGGCCAACAGCGGCCCAACGAGAGAGGTGAACATGACTTTAAATGTGGCGTTGGAGTTGCGTATCGCGTTGGCGTGTGATGCTCGCTTGGTTTAGCTCTCCATTGGCGAATATTTTGAGTCAGTGCTGTTGATTACGTCAGTGTCAACGAGCAGTACCCTTGACTGATCATAGAAATCGTTCACTGGATCTGTGTTTCAAACCAGGTCAGGTGACCATGATGCAATATATAGGATGCAAATGGGTTACCGTATTGGGATTCCCACTACTCGTGTATCTGCTTTCAAATTGGGGCAGGTATCTGCGTTCTTCTTACTGCTGACGCAGTTGCGACTGGCAAAGTCAACAATTACTTCGCCTACGGGATCAGCCTTCTTCTTAGGGTTTCCGTGTTTGGTACCATGTCTTTTTGTTATCTCATATTCAACCGCCGTGTCCTGACATTTTCATTCTTTCCCAGGTCCATTCCATATTTAAATGGCCTTCCAGGGACAGTAGAGACAGCTCCCAGTATTGGCTGTTTCAAAGTTACGGTTGTCGCCTATTTAAGTGCACGGCAAACAAAGCTAGCACTTCCCTTGCCCCGTTCCCCACCCATATTTAGTTGTTCCTTTCACCTTGCAAATAAATGTTAATCAACTTCAAACTGTTTTCTTCCATCTGCAAGGCGATGGAGCACGTCGTCTTTAGCCACAATCGGAACAATCTCGGCGCTAATGACATAATCCTTCGTCACCAGCATCGACACCAATCAACACTCTTGTGAATGAACTACACTTCGCAGGAGGTAGTCCATGACTGGGTTAGTTCCACGAACAACCGAAGACAAAGTAACCCTCATTGACTTCTCGTAAACGTTTGACAAAATTCCCCTTTATCTCTTGGTGTAGGGCAGGGCCTTCACCTAGGGCTAGGCACATTCATTGGACCTGATCTCTTCTTATGTTATACAAATTATATCATTGATTCCATTAATTTGAATATCAGACTGTTCGCTGACGAGCAGTGGTCGAACCATGCCAAGATCGCATTCTGCATCCCGCGGACATCATGTGGGTGAGCCTGCACAGCCATTCGGTAATAGCGGCGTAGTGTCTCGATCTTCTTCCCGGTCAACTTTCCAAACCCATGGCCTCCAAGTGTGACCCCAGCCTTCTTCCCAGATGATGCCAACTTGCGTAAGGCAGTGTTGAGGCATTTGGTTACGTGGTTCACACACTCCTCCTTCTGCAGCTCCACGTCGCCGTACACTTGCATGTTGGTGAGGTGGGTGAAGGTCCTGTCGTCACCACCGGACAGAATGGTGGTGTATCTGAAGTTGCTGTTGGTGGAGCGGGTCCACAGCAGTTCCGCAGCCTTCACCTCCATGCCACCCGACACTCCCTCATAGTTCTGGTTGCACTCGGGGACATGCGTCACATACCAGTCCTTGATGGCTGCAGTGTGCCTGCCGCCGTGTCGGGTGCTAGCATAAGCACATCGCTGGCATTATAAAGACATCACCTGGAGGTCGATCACCAGGCCCGTGACCACCTCAACGACACATCCAATCCCATACAGCGACTTGTGACCACGCGTCATCCATGACCCGTCGTAGCTGACGGTCAAGTCGATGGTGTCATCATGTCCGATTGACGGGTCAATGTCCAGGTAGACACGACGGATAACGGTGGCAGCATCATCCAGCATCCGCGTCACAACGATCTTGTTTGCTTCACATATGGCGTGTAAGTGTTTTGTGTACGAGGTGTGTGTCAGGGGCTTTATGTTTATATATCGACACAGTTTTATCAACCCGGCATGGCCAACCCCGAAGTTTATCGAAGCAGCTACTGCATGGCGCACGACGACGAAGGGCACATTCCCTGAAGATGACCCATCGATTCGGTTGGACGTCAGGGTGGAGTTGAGCACTGTGTCACACTCTGTGCACACAGTCTCCATTGCAGCGACGAGGCCAAGTCGGTGGTCAGCGACACGGATCGCCAAAGATGCAGCGCCACACTCCATACATCTCAGGCCCTTGACTAGTGTTGACAGCAGGCTGGACCGAGTTATGACAGTCGTGATGTCACCTGCTATCTCCGGCGCATCATCACGGTCACTGCCATCATCCCTCTACTTCCTCTCTATTGCCGAAATGGATGGCTGGGGTTCGGTAACCTGTGAACAAAATGTTATATTATAACAACACAATGCCAATGGTCAATAAATAAATATATATATACAACTGGGGCAAACGTATACATGTGTTATGATTATGTGCTTTTAGACAACTTTTCACATATAAGTGTATATCGAAACTACAACGTACAGCAATGAAAAATTCAAATCCCGTAAAAGACACATACGGCCTAAATTCGTGTCTATTATCTCCACTACATAAATCGTGACCCACTTACACTTACAGGCCCTATTCCTCAAATCATAATTACACATAAATAAGCAAGAGTGATTTCCAAAATATTCCTGAATTTTATAACAACCTACATAACTGGAAATTGGTGTGAAATAAAACTAGTACCACTACCAGGCTGTAGAACAAATTACAAAACATAATTCTAGCCTCGGCAACCTCGCAAGTCCATGACCAGGGTCATTCAACTCATTGACATTGCCATGGGCGTGGCCTGGCAGTGGCATTGACACTTGAAATTACAGTATTTTTATTACAAGGTACAAAAGCAGGCAAACAGGCATGCTGGTTGCCTTCAATTATAATATAATCACAAAATACGTGCACACGACTTAGTATCTTATCAGCTAAATGTAAAAGGAATAATACCTGCAAAGTGACAGGCGAGTACCGGCTGTCACTGTCATTCGCGTCGCTCTCAGAGTCGGACCCGACCGGAGGCGCTGACACCGCCACTGTCGCCAGTTGTCCAGCCCGTGCCTGCCTAAATTGCAGTCGCCTGCGCTTGCGCCCCTTCCCGAAAGAAGTAACGTGTTTTGTCTTGTCATCTGACATGGTGTCGCGGGTAAAATCACTTTGAGAACAGCGGATAAAAATGGCGTAGTTACGATGTCGATTATAAACAACGGCGTCCTTTCGCGCACTGCAACCTATCAGCGGGCACACAGCAAGTCACGTGGACGTTTTATCCAATCACTGCCGTAGACGGGCGGGGTTAGGCCAGATTATAATTTATTGTGTAGGTCATTCCAACTGCAATATCGCATAAACGGGCGAATATCTACGAAACCCACTGGTACCAAGATGCAGTGAGATAGTGAAGCTGTCTGCTGGTATGCAGCATGTCAACAGAAGTTCAAAATAGCAGGAGATACATGCGATTGAAACCAAGGATTTTTCTATCGACGCTGCGTCATTATTAATCATGAACAAATGAAACAATGTAGCAGGGCTCATGCTAAATCGTGTTTTTATAGCATTTATCGTATTCATACAAAGTATCAACGTACACAGATCGAAAGCTAGATAATTATATTATATGAAATTTGTGAAAGTGAAAATTCGGAGAAAAAAAAATAATTCCGTCAAAAATGATAAATCCATGGTGTTGCATCCCCTTAAACTGTCCACGTATAACTCGAACTGCGTACCAGTCGCTATTCTCTCCGTTTTTATAAACACTTCTGTCTCCCTGACGTGAAACTTGTTTTCTTAGTACACGGGCGTCAACCCGTTCCCTGTTTGTCTGAGTAAAGTGATTCCTTATGTCTAACGCGCTAGTCTACGATTATATAAAGTGTCTTTCTACATGTCTAGTAGCCAGTACAAGTAGCCAGTACATTGATTATATAATTAATATGATTAAATATTCAAAGCTAAGCAGTGCATTATTATTATATATGATTAAATATTAAAAGCTAAGCGGTGATTCTTTAAACACGCCCCCTGCCGGGAGTTGAATAGTACACTCTTCAACTTAAGAAAGATAACGTAAAGAAATCACCTCGCTGTCTAAATAACCTTTGAATCTCTTTTTGACGAGACTCATAGCGTGACACGATTATGATTAAACATCTACTAACCAATGTACGTACATAGAATATAGGGCTATAGCGGCGATACTAATATGTGTGTGTGTGTGTGTGTGTGTGTGTGTGTGTGTGTGCGTGCGTGCGTGCGTGCGTGCGTGCGTGCGTGCGTGCGTGCGTGCGTGCGTGTGTGTGTGTGTGTGTCTTCTTATAACGTTCCGCAGCACTTGAAGATATACGCCCATGGTGTTTTTAAGCTACCAACTAAACCTTCTAAAATCCTGCTTTGTCAGGATGTGTAAGCAAAACTAAACATAGAATATACGTCCTGTAAATCCCGCTTTGTCAGGATTTTTACGCAAAGCTAACATAGTATGCATCCCGCAAATCCCGCTTTGTCAGGATTATTACGCAAAGCTAACATATGAAAACAATAAATCCTCTGCAGTTCCGCTTGGTAGGAGCAAGTGAGGAGCGCTCACGTACCTGTTACATGACGCACTTTGTTATCATAATAATAATAAGTAGACCTTATCTTAAGAACTGGGCATTCTATCAGAAGATTCTGATACAACTACTGCCCACTAGGGAGAAACCACACTGGGTTACCCTGTAAAACAACAACAAGCTTAAAAGATAGATCGCTACAAGATTATATAGCGAAGTTAGTGCATCGTTCCCATGGGACACGGAGGAGAATGATGATTAATGTTGGCTTTCGCCAGGGAAGAGAAGACCTCACACTAAGTACTGCCCCAGTTAATGATAAGGGATGTGGTAATTTTGTTATGTCTGTGTTTCTTTTATGTATTAATTGATTGACTGGTAAAAAGGAGTGAATGCGACGGTCCAGGAAACATGACCGGAGTAGTCGTCCCATGTTAATTCGTCGTTATCGTTAATTGGCAAGGCGTCTAATTTAGTGTCATTAATTTCGCCCAGTGCGTCCCACACTGGACATGTCAAATGTTTCAAAAGAGTCGCATGTGGGATTAGATGGAGTAGTTGCATAGTGGGTATTTTTATAACGGTAAAATCGACCATTACTGTTGAACTTAATCTAGCAACACTCGAAATACTCCATCCTTGAGCTTTAATTTGACAATCTTTGTTTAACCGAAGGACAGAGGCACCATTTTTCAAATTAACACGGCGCTCTGGATGACTGGAACAAAAACAAGGAAACTGTTTTCCGACATATAATATGACAAATGGTCCAGGGATTAATTCCGTAATTTGTGTATCGTGATTCAAAATTCAAAAGCTAAGCAATGCATTATGATTATATATGATTAAATATTAAAAGCTAAGCAGTGATTCTTTACAATATGTGCATGTGTTTGGAATGTCATTCTGCACCACTCCCGCTAAAAAGGAAGTCAGATATATATATGGCCAGTTGTCACGAATCGTCGACAAATGGAGTTTAGAGAGGTGTTTTTTAAACGTTATGCTATGATTACTGGCTTTTGGAAACTTATAGAGTATATATTGAGCAAATCGTGGAAGAATTTGTGCACCTTAACTATGAAAATTGAAACTTTGACAATGTTTTGAAAGTACATCTACTAACTGTCTGAAACCGTGAGTATGCACGTTATTCACTATACTGAAAGAGATCTTATTGCTATGTAATATCTAATTTGCCTGCTATATAACATATTTTATATATGTACAATATATATAGGTGCTAGAGATTCAATAATAAACATGTATTATAATGTTTTTAACTTTAAGGTATAGCATTAAAGTAGTTTGTGCACTAAAAATATATTCCTTTTCATAGACATGACCTTCTGTCAGTTCATACCTCTACCAGGTCCATGTATGGTTCATTTATATAATACATCCCTGGGTTTCTAGAAGAGTGTGCGAATCTAAAAAGGTATGGCTTATCGACACAGGACAATTATATTTAAAGTTGGAGGGGATTTAATTATGCATATCCATGGTTTCATATACATCTATTTTTGTTATTTATTTCTAAAACAGCGTGACTTAGAAAGGAGAACCCTGATTTGCCCCCAATGTATTATTAAGTATCTATATGTTTATTCAGCAATCTGAACTCTCTGCTATGACGATTAATGTGGTTATTGTAAAAAAAATGTTTTATTACTAGGATATGATGGCATACTCACGGTTTCAAACTTTCTGGTAGATTATTAACAACAATGTTTTAGAAATGGCATACATGCACTTGTAGTTATGCAAATACCATAGAATACGTGCATAAGTAATGCAGCTCTATGATAAGGCTTGAATAGCTTCAAGCAATGTACCTAGGAACTAAGGAAATGATGCATACTCATGGCTTCATGCATACTCACGGCTTCATCTTGAAAGAATTGCTAACAACCTAAACATTCTTTTAATGTACAAAAATAGAAGAACGTATGAAGAAATAAAAAACACGTATCTGATTGATGAAATACAATTTTATTGGCACATTGAACAAACAATGGGGGTAATTGAGCCAATTCATTGAACCTTCTTAATTAGGTCTTAAATTATTTTGCTTTATCCATTTTATTGGCTACTGCCTGTGATATGTAAATGTTGTTAATGTTACTTCGGAGAATTGATCTCAAATGTTAAGCGAACATTTTCTGTTGCCTACGGCCTACTGGCAGTTGTATTTTTCAAGCTGCACATCAAAGTGAAGACATGCTGCAACCCTTTTAGTTCCACCCACACGTTCTGGCTGAGGCAGAAACATGACAAAGTCAGTTTTGTTTATAGGAGCAATATCCTTAACTGCTGGTGTAAAACATTTCCCTGGCATCTTTCGAGACTGACGATAAATGAAACAATGAGCTCATCATCTTCGTCATCTGTTTCTGGCTCAATGATCTTTCCAACATAGTGCTTGGGGTCTTTTGATTTAAGTGGCATGAACTTCACCAATATAATCATCCAGTTTCCCTTCCCTGTTCTGCACGACCTCTTTCTGTGTATCCTCTTCCATATCTTGCTCCTCTCTCTCTTTCTCTCTCTCTCTCTCTCTCTCTCTCTCTCTCTCTCTCTCTCTCTCTCTCTCTCTCCCTTTCACTGGCTCTCTCTGCATCACATCTGTTCTATGCCAGTTTTTGTAGCGGATTTCTGTGCACATGACATGCCATCAAGTTTTTCCCGGATCTTCCAGCTGAACTAGGAGTGCTGGTGATTTCGGAAGGACACTCACTACATCAACCATCAGGGCCACGTTTGCATGGTTTTGGCATAAGCACTGACGACGGGCGGTGTACTTAATTAGGTGAATGTATTTTGGTCATGCCAGAGAGAAGACCGACAGGGAGATCTTGATGCCTGGGTGATTAATCCCGAACTTGCGGTGCAGGTTCTGCATGGTGTCAGTCAGCCCAAACACCCCATTTCCTCGTACCTGATTCTTTTTAGATGGCAATTCATTGCAGTTACTCGGCCTTTTCAGATACTCAACAACCATGGTCTGTTGAGATCTGGCGAGTGAGGCTCTCACGGATGTCCTCTTCTTGGAGTTAGATGTGTACTCACGCGACATGGCAATTGTGTATCTCATCAACTTTGAGTATCCACGGGCACCTAGCTTTGCTTTGAACACAGTTTTCTTCACGTGGAGTGGAGCCTTGCGTACACATGAAGTTGTCTCTGTTAGTGGAAGCAAGGCTCGGACACGGCCTGCATTTGGTGTAACATTGACGGATGTTAGAATCTCAATGGCTGCCCGATGAGGTGATGGTATGGCTGTTGGCCGCAAATCGGTGGGTGGTGTCTTCCGAAGCTCTTTTCGCAGTGATGTCACCTCCTTCTGATAATTTTCAAGTGCCCTCTTCAGCTGACGGGCCTTTGGCAGTTTGCTAAAGGGCATCTTTACAATCATACTGAAAATAAACCAAGGAAACCATCCAGTTACATATACAGTTAATTTACTGGAATGTTTAAAGCATTGGAATTTGCATTCATGAAAGATGAGAAACGAAGTATTAGTTATTGAGCACATTATGTTCTATACATTTATTAATTGTGGTTTTTTAGTGTACTATGTTGAAGGTTACACACGTATAAATAGCAACATAAGATGGTAAGCTCTTAAAATAAAATAATTAGAAACGTTATGAAAGTGTATGATGGTTACAAAGGTTATAATATGAGGGATCATATTAATGTACCTTGAGGTTGATAATCCCAGGTCACTCACTTTCACTCGGGGTCCCCATTGGGGCTGGGTCTGGCTGCTGGCCTGCTAGTCTCCCGAACTGTCGCGCCTCAGCTGCACCTATATTGGCTCTTGCTGCTGCAGCAAGCTTTGCCTATGTGCAAAAAGGGACGTTTAACCAAAAGACATGTAAGTAAAGGGCTACAGAAATGAATTGCCCGGTACTCCGGATCGGCTGAATGTTCATCTCGATATCTCTGGGTTCTCAACCTATCCTTTTCCTTTTCAGCTGCAGTTTTCACACGTTTGGTTGGCACAGTCTGCAATAAAAGGTTAAAAACCTCACGTTAGGTTCATGCCTCTTTGTGGCGATGAAATTGTGCAGAAGCCAAGAGTATGCATTAATTATTCTGTGACTATGCACAATTTTGAAATAAAATAGACACTTATCCTATAGTTGTGATCAGTGTACATGTGTGGCTTGTTGATTTAGCATGAATCCTTACAGTAGTAATGTATATAAAAGTAGTAGATATAGGTAACAATCTGCCTGAGTTAAAGTCTCTAAAACGGGTGAAGCCATGAGTATGCATGGAACTATGAGTATTCATCGATTCATCAGTGACTATATAAGAAATCAAAATCAAATAACGGTTGATGGTAGAGTGCTAATCATTGTGCACGTGTGTCATGTTGATTTGCCACCAATACTTTTATTTGTGGCATTAGTTGGGTGATTTTAAGTTCATTTGGACATATTTATTAAAGTGAGGGTTGAAAAAAATAACATGCAGTAATTGAGAACTTGTTTAAGGAAAGTAGCTTATATGTGTCTTCCTTTCATTAACATTGTCAAAAGAACTATTAGATAAGTAATAATCTATCTAAGTTTGGATCCCATAAATGAATGAAGCCATGAGTATGCATGAAGCCATGAGTATGCGTCTTGTCTATGCCAGTTTAAACCAAAATAAAACGCCTAATCTGCTTTATTATCGCGGACAGTTGTAATGACACACCCTTCCTACATGAATATCAGCATATTGCACACTAATGTCCATATAAAATACTGAACATGCGTTTAACATATACATAAGTGTTTATTAATTTAACATGATTTCACAAAACTTGTTGAGTTGTTAGGAAAAGAAAGTTACTTTCGTTTTCTTGCAGTGCATCGTGGTCGCTGTATCTCTTGTTGGTGTGTTGGCGGTCTTTAGTACCAGTACAAAACAGTAGACAACGCCACATGCCCACATCATGAATGACTGTTAATGCATACTCACGGCTTCAGCATACTCACGGCTTCATATTTGAGGGAAATTGTCATAAATAAAAGGGTAATACATCTACAGATATAAGATTTGGCTTATAAACCGGGAGTAGTTCGACAATCATCTGGTTTTAATATGTCTTACTAATCTATACATATCTGGATCCAGTGAATAATCAAAGAGCATACTCACGGGTTCACTCAAACCTACCCCAAATCAGTTTTATCCAAATGTTTTATTTATTAATATTGTTTCTAATTTAAAACAGGGTTGACGCAAATGCCTAAGTATGTTACGTAATGTTCACCGTGATAAACTTGTCATATAGTTGTATTCTTTTCTAGATTGGTCCATATGAATGAGTGCATACCCACAGTTTCACAAAACTTCCCCATCATAAAAATGATACCCACAATCCAGGACCTATGCCAAATACATTAATTTTAGTGTTCCAATATCCACAAAACATATGTAATCATAACTCTATTCTAACTGGATGCCTCAATAATGTTGTGTACCTATAAAACACAATTTAAAGAAACAATTAGTAATAAGTTACACAAAAAGACCCAAAATATGACACATAATCTGCAATAGTAGGTATTAGTTTTCATCATAGATATACAAAACTAGGTATCCCCTCGAAGCTCTCCGCAAGAGCAATATGGACAACCTATTTCCAGTATTATAATGACTATATTGAAGGCTGAAGGGACCGAAAACCTGTTTGTCGACGTTTCGTGACGAGTGGCCATATATATTTAATTTATTTTAATTTTAGATCAATTTAATGTCGTAAATAAGCCGATGTCACATGGCGCGAGCAGTTAGGGCAGCCCAGACACATCGGGGCCTCAAATCCTGGCTAGCTTTGTCAAAGGCGATGTCTAGCGTGTGCACTGCCATGTCGAAAAAAACAATTAGCCATATTTTATGAATGTATACTTAAAACAAATATATCTGCATTATATAGAATAAAAAGTTAATGATGTGGCCTTAGTTTTGGGGACATATTCGCAGATCGCAAGACATCGCATTTGCGGCCTTGACATTAGAAATATAGGCGATTTCGCGGCGTCGAGCTCCATTTCCTGTACTGTTTTTCATAATCGTCATGCGCCTGCCACGCTAAATAAGCTGTGTCATACCAGAGAAGATCTAACAGAGAAGGGTCACTTCGCAATTTATAATGGGCCGCCATTTTAGCGCGTGGAGCGCAGCGTCCCAAGCGGACGAATGTGCCGCTTCATTTGCTTGAAATATTAGACAATGGCAACACCACCGCCAAGTACATCGAAAAGTCGATCAACCGGCTCATTTTGCGCGACCTACGGGCGCAACGAGTAAGTTGAAGATAAGAGCACATAGTTATGAACTTTTAATTATTTTATACTGCCAAGAAATAATCATCATTAAATACAAATGTTTTGTTAAAATGCTCAAACCGATATTATGGTTTGATTATTTTTCTAATAAGTAAGAATTTGAATATACATGTACACAATAATTATATACTATATATATATATATATATTACATATTAAATAATATTAAATAATATTTATATATATTATATTATCATTATTATTTTTAATATATATAATATTATATATTAAATTATGTATTTTATATATTGCAAAAACACAATAACTATATACTTATATATATATATATATATATATATATATATATATATATATATATATACATATATAAATTATATATAAAAGTTTACATAATTATTGTGTTTTTGCTTTTTTGATACAATATATATATATATATATATATATATATATATATATATATATAATTTAATCATTTAATATATAATATACGTATTATAAATAATAATGATAATGTAATTTATATATATATATATATATATATATATATATATATATATATATATATATTATTTAATATTATTTAATATTATTTAATATATATTTAATATGTAATATTGTGTGTATACAATAATTATAAACTTATATATATATTTATGTATATATATATATATATATATATATATATATATATATATATATATATATATATATATATATATATATTATATACATAATAAGTTTATAATTATTATATACACATATATTAAATAATTATTTCATTCTGACGCCCCTGTCTGACGGATTGAATGTATCCTGGACACTCTTAGGGACCCTTTCAATGATTTCACTGTCTGGTGCACAGATTACACATAGGGACCGTCTTATCATTCTCTGGTGCACTAGTAACTCTTAGGGACCATCTCGATCATCATTCTCTAGTACTGGGCTGATGATTCTTAGGGATTGTGTTGAGCATCATTCTCTGATGCACTGGTGAATGTTAGGGACTGTCTCAGTCATCATTCCTGATGCTCTGATTCTCTTAGGGACCATCTCAGTCATCATTCTCTGGTGCCCTGATGACTCTTAGGCACCATCTCACTCATAATTCTCTGATGGACTGGTGACTATTAGGGATCATCTCAGTCATCATTCACTGGTGCCCTGATGACTCTTAGGGACCATCTCAATCGTAATTCTCTGATGGACTGGTGACTATTAGGGACCATCTCAGTCATCATTCACTGGTGCCCCCCCTCACTCCCTCTCTCACTGTTTTGCTCTCTCTTCAGCCATGCTCATACAATTTACTCACTTTTGTTGTGGACACCACCTCTGTCTGTGTCTGTCTCTGTCTCCCTCTCTGTTTTATGCGCACCCAACCAATCGTGATAAGATGGATAGAAGTCTCTATTTTTTCAGTCTTCAGCATATGCTATGCTAACCTCAACAAGCGTTATAATTGTTGTACTTAACTTGATGACCTGGTAGAATTGACCAGTATGATGCTGCTAGCGAGAAACATGCTATCTGCCTTCTTCTACAGCCCACTTATAGGTCTTACGTCTTATTTGTGCGAGTTGGATATTAATTCCTCTTTGTTTGGCAACCAAGATGCATGACATTTATGAAGAAAGAATTCATATTCTTGTTTATGTACATGTATATTATATATATATATATATATATATATATATATATATATATATATATATATATATATATATATATATATATATATATATATATATATATAATTATATAAGTAGTTTAATGCATTTCAAAAATCACACAAAACCAGCTAAACGTATGAAATGGAATCAATGTGTGTGTACACAACATGTAGTGTTTGCATAAGGAACACCAGCAGGATATGAACCTGCCACACACAACACTGAACCGATATTACCTTAAACTGTGCAAGTGAACAAAATGGTTTAGAGAAACATTTGACAGTGCTTTTGCATTAAAACACAGTATCCTAACTGCAACCATTCACAACTGTATTATTAGAAAATGAATATACATGATCTGATAGGAATACATAATTAACAGTACGCGATCTGTGAAAGCATGCACAAAATAATTTTTCTGGACAAGACTGCTAATTGTGGTTTTCAGCACTTCATATTGCGGCACTAAGGCTGCCCAACAGCCAATTTCAAAGAATGTTTTTTTCAGAAAAATTACAAAACGTGTATAATTGTGTCCTACAAGCATGAATGTTTAATGACGGTTATTAAACCAGAAAATGTTGCATCGTCTAACAAAATCCAACATATTCTCAAGACCGTTATCTTCAATAAATGTTCGTTAGATGTGGGGGCGTGTGTATGTACAGTCTATTTGTCTATGTGTGTCTAATTATTATGAATGTATGCACAATCCTACGTTTTATATAATAAAAAGGAAAATGTGTAAGTTCAAGATATGTTCGATAATGTCTTAATTTTTTAATATTTGTTTTATTGATGCAGGTACTTTAACACGTGTTGTGTACACGTATGAAAGTGTGGTGATGTATGTACGCGATTATACTGATTGGGTAGTAGTATTTCTATTGACTATGTTTTTTAAGTATTAAGAAAAATATTAATTTAAAATGAATGACTATCTCATGAAAAAGAGTATAACCAAAAGTTATAGTTCATAACATATACATGTATAAATAAACGCAAGCAAATGTTAACAAGTATCTTAACATTGAATGATCGCAGTTATTTATACATACATTGAACGTATTATTGTTAATATATCATAGTTGCATTTATTTAGTTATTGACGATTAAAGACATAACAGTATATTTAAATAGTAAAAATTATTGCATCTGAGCTATTTACTATGAGTAAAATAGTTATGATTTAATGCATGCTATTAATTCTTTCACTATTTAAAATAGTTCCAGCATTTGTGTGAATTTCAATAATATAGTTTTCCGTACGTGCAAAAAATTAACTAAAGCTTGTCGTGAAGCTGAGATGTTGTGTACGATTAAAACAAAACAAAATGTGTTTTAAAGTTAATCATGCCTTGAATTTAGTGAAATTAATATTTTTCTTAATACCTTAACAGTCAATGTCACACATTTACTGCTTTAAGAAAAACTTTGAAAAAGAAAAAAAAAGAGGGAATGAGGAAGTGGGAGACACTGTGTACATAGCCTGTAGTACAATCTAATGTAACTAGTTCAGCCAGAGATACCTCATCGGTTGCTCCTCATAACGTTCCCTGGCACGGTTGGTCACAATCCTTACTCCCTCACAACTGACCGACTTCCTCCGGAAGTGTTCCTATGGGAGGGAAATTACCTGGCCCAAACCCCGGTTCGCCACACCGGTTGTGACCTCCATAGGATGAGCGTCACTGGTAACCCCTTCCGCCACGTGCGGTCGGAACACTCAGTTGCAATGAAGGTAGCCATTTTGTTTGCTCATAAACCAATGTCTAGCCTTAGCTGGCGAAATTGTGGTGTCAACTTGTAAAACACGTAAGTTGATATATATGACGTTATTTATGTTGTAGCATTACATTAAATCTTCGCTTATATGTCATGCTATATCATATGATACATCAAACATGTTACAATGCATAACTATAAATATTAATGTTGACTTATGCAGATTCATGGTTCGGAAGCGGAAGCGGACGTTTGGCAACAATATGGCGCACACATCGCCGTCTTTTTTCTTTCATATAATTAAACAAGATATTATTTTTAAATGCAGATACATAATACAGGACATCCTACAGTGAATAATATAACTCGCATTGATATACGAGAATTCATAATTTAAGATAATAAACCGAGGTGGATTAAAACATTAGTTATTTGTTATTTTATTGTATAAATAAATACAATGCTTACCTACGATTTATATCGACGCAAATCAGCAAGTGGATCCATTCATTACATATCAAATATGTTGCCAAATCATGTTTTGATTAATGAGAAATGGATTATCTGTGTAATTATATTCACAGTAGAACGACGCTAACAGTTATGTAAAATGATGATGATGTTTGACTTCCGTAATGCCTTGCTGGTTTGAATATGCAAGTTAGCAATATAGAATGTCGACACTGTACCACATGGCAATATATGTAGTGTACTACCAACAGTTGCCGTTCTAAATAACACAACAACATTATATACATAGCCTACCTTACAGCAATTGTCTGTAGCAATCGTCGCTCTCTTTTTCGGCGTCTAGTTGTATATCCCAATGTCTGATGACTGCCACAAACTGCAACATGTGCAGCTCATTGAAGACCAACTGTCAAACCACGTAGAGCGTCACATTGTTTGCCGAATAGCATGCGATACGCTGCACCCGACCGCACACGAAACATCCATAAACACGTAACGTTGGTCTTGTATGAAAACCGGGACAACTGCATTTCGACCACAACTGCATTTCGACAAATCCATGCTTTCGATCGAACGCTTAAGTCATTTGTTTGTAGCAGCTGTCATGTTCAACGCGAAAGAGGCTGCTAATTATACGTTGTCAATCAGTGCGTTCTTGCGCGGGACCACGAGCATACCATTGTCGGAGGCCGCACGTCAGTCTAAGAATGTCCACGGCAGTGAAGCATTGCATTGTCTGTGTTAAACTGACAATGAAACATGACAGGTATTACACACGGACAAAACAAGTTTGCCTTGAATAGCACAAGTAGCTTCGCTCTTCTTGTCGAATGTGCGATTACCCATGACCGTACCGAATTGCGGCTTAATTAGAATGACGGGAGGATTGAAAAGGATTGGTGGATGAAAGTATGGAGGAAGAGGGGTATAGAGGAACAGTGAGAAGGGAAATAGTAGAGGATAAAGAAAGTGAGGGAGTGGGAGAAGGACAGGGCGAGGGGCCGCCAGGCAGGGAGGAAGGGAGAAAATGTTGAGCATTTTTAAAGGAAGGCATGGGGAGAGGTAAATCAGAAGGGAGACAAATAAAGTGAGACAACCTCACAAACTTGTTAACTCTGACAAATTGTGCATCAGAACGAAAAAGGATTGCAGCGCTACTCATTTCTGCATTTCATTCATCTATTTGCTAAAATAGACACTGGACGGTTTAAATAATAATAATAATAAAGGTTTTATATAGCGCTAATTCCCGCATAGCGGATCGATGCGCTGCACAAGAAATATACTGAATGTATATTAATAAATCGAAATGTAAATTATATAAATTAATATAAGTCATTAATTGTTTTGGTTTTAAGATGTACTAGTAAACCCCTTTGTATATAAATTATATAAATTATTTTAAAATAAATTAAGCACTGCTTTTAAGATGTATAGTACTAAAACTTGGTATGTTAATTATATATATCAAATTAAAATTAAAACTTTACTAAAACTGTGTACGTAAATATATATTAAAATAAATCAATATATTAATCTAAAACATAAACAGTGATTGAAACGTGTATGACACTAAAAAGAAATTCTAAAGCAATGTCCGTCATTTCAAAACAATTTGAATTAATTGAAACGTCTAATAAAAAGATATGTTTTAAACACTTTCTAAACATGCATAATGTCCCGGGTGCAAGAATGTTCACAGGTAATTCAATCGACAGTCGAGGTGCTGCTGCACCAAATCACCAATGCACTTCTTTATAATGGTATTCTATATACGGGATTAGATAGATGGGTGATATTAGCACTAACAAACATTATTCTGATGATGCAGTGAGGGGGTGGAGGGAGGGAAGGAGAGGGATGAAGGAAGGAGAGGGAGAGAGGGGAGACTGAGGGGAGAGATTAACGGGAGAAAAAAAAGAGCGTGCTTTTATGTGTAAGAGATTATGTTGTATGGATATATGTTGTCATCGTCACATTTCTTTTTGTAGTAATCGGAACCCTCCTTCCGATGAAGACGTTATGATATCATAGACATTACTGATAAAATCAAGTTTCTTACTGCTTTTAGAGCAAAAATATAGTATATTTAAAGATAACTTCCAACAATCATCAAATGCGTGCGCAGCGTTCTCTAACGTTATCACGTCACGTAACCTCTTGCCTATCACCGGTGTGTCCATAAAAGATGGGGTCAGTTTGATATAGCAGATATGATGCCGCCCATACGTTACCATTATAAATACTGTTGGCAAAGGCTATGCTTGAAGAAGGTCACGTGCAGCAATTGATTGTCACGTACACACATCGCAACGTAACGGTTTAGTACATTAATTTGTTTTTTTTAATCTATTTTAATAAACTATTACTAATTCAAAAAACGTAAAGGCAAGATATTTAAAATATTTAAGAATCGCATAAAGTTTCAGTCTGCGTCTGATCTAACACTAGATCGAAGGAATCATAGACCTATATTCCAAAGACTAATACAGACACAGAAAAAACACCTACTCCCAATATTTTTTTTACTATTGGGGTAAAATGTAAAACAGGACCAGATAATCGATGCTGGGTAGGTTTTCTAATAAGAGTAAGCAATGAATGTAAATACGACACACACACACACACACACACACACACACACACACACACACACACACACACACACACACACACACACACACACACACACACACACACACACACACACACACACACACACACACACACACACACACACACACACACACACACACACACACACACACACACACACACACACACACACACACACACACACACACACACACACACACACACGCATACGCCCATGCACACCCACCCACATACACGCATACGCCCATGCACACCCACCCACATACATACGCGCGCGCACACACGCCCACATACACACACCCACATCCCCGGACACCCGTGCACACGTGCACGCACACGCACACGCACGCACGCACGCACGCACGCACGCACGCACGCACGCACACACACACACACACACACACACACACACGCAGTGGTGGAAGGTAATGTAAGCTTTGTGAAACTTGTCACAGCCGGGCAATTCGTATGGTTTATCGTGTACGCTTATTTGGAAAGATAAACAGGCATTGGTGAAGTGCGAGTAGAGATGCTGGCGGAGGCGGTGGCTGAGGGAGTTGGAAGATGATCGACAAAACAAATTACTGAACACCTGCAAGAGAGACGGGAAGTTCACAGAGGAATAAAGAACGGGGCTAAGTGTCCGAATATAGAAAAGAAAGGGAGATGTGCATGATCCGGGAAAACATTGAGGCACTACGTTGCTAAGCCATAAGTTGAAGTCGCTGGAAAGAATCTGGATTGCAGAATAAGAGCAATAGTGTAAGTGTAAATCTGTGAAGAACGTCTGGAATTTAGACAAGGATTGCTCAAAGCGCTTTACACTTTACTTCCCTGGCAGCCCTATTCAATCAGACACCATCTCTGGGAGGCATGCAGCCATACGCTGCAAATAATGCGCGAAGACTACTCGCACACATATCAATCATTTGTCTATTGCCAGGTATACATTTATACAGCTGAGTGACCGGGAGCAATGTAGAATGAAATAAATTGCCCACGGTTTTAACACAGCCGCACAGGATTCGAACCCGGGTCCTCTTAATTGAACCTGATGATCAAAAATGGACTAGTGATTTCCCTCTAAAAAATACGGCGTTTATACAGGTACAAAAGAAGCCAATAAAAAGACTTCGGGGAAAGTTATTTCTAATTTCGAAAAATATGTGAACTATATAGCAGGATGGAATTATCATTTTTTAAGGGGAAAGGTTCGCCATGCAATCTGTGCTGTGCAGCTCCATTTGGCACATAGGGAGTCTTAACTCAGTACCAAACAAGGTCGTGAAAAATGGGCATTTCCATTTCTTTGGGACAGTAAACCCGAAGTTTTGAAAAGAAAATCACTATTAAACACATTTGGGGACGGAGGTCTTAATATTGTAGATATTACAACTAAAATAGAGTATCTATTTATCAAAAAAAGTTCTGCAATTAATTAAAGAGCATAACGCCAGGTGGAACTTCTTAGCAGTGTATTGGCTGGGAATACACCTCAAAGAGCATCTAGTTCTGTTCCGTCTTTACCCACCTTAAATGTCATGGTGCTGGTTCACGTCCGGGTAATCTATTTGAAGAGACAAGCCATCAATCGATGCCATTTCGACGACTTTCAATGTCTTTAGTAAGATAATTTCTTTCCAATTAAACTATTACTTAGAACTGCATCGGCTTAGAACATGTTAAATGCGGTGCTTTCGAGTTTGACTTGCACGGCGCAACATATTCGTCACATCCCATGATCGTTCGACGGACAGCCACGCCTGCTCGGACAGCCAGTCGCTGCCACGCCCCACGAACGTCGCCGGTACAAAATTACGCAACATGTACGGGAGTGCCAGCGACCGATGTCGCTTCGATCAGCGCAGCAACTTGTCTTTTGTTTCGGCCGGCCGCATCTATTCACACCTCGAAGTGCTGACCCATGGAATATCATCGGGCATCAGGATCGTGTTTACAAACACGCCGAACGCTGATGTAACATGTGTATTATACACTCGTCGTTCTTGGCGAAACGGTATTGTTGCAATGTTAGAGTTATCGGATGTTGACAACGTATGTGTGTGCTTAAAAAGGAGCGGCCAGTTTGCCTTGAAACGGGCATTTATCGATGGTTCACCTCATTACATGCCATCTGCCTTACAAGGTCACTTTGAGTTTGCTGAAGGGTTGGCCATATAAGAAGTGGAGTACATACATACAATTTACAAGTACAATTTCTACTCCCTCCCTCCCTCCCTCCCTCCCTCCCTCCCTCCCTCCCTCCCTCCCTCCCTCCCTCCCTCCCTCCCTCCCTCCCTCCCTCCCTCCCTCCCTCCCTCCCTCCCTCCCTCCCTCCCTCCCTCCCTCCCTCCCTCCCTCCCTCCCTCCCTCCCTCCCTCCCTCCCTCCCTCCCTCCCTCCCTCCCTCCCTCCCTCCCTCCCTCCCTCCCTCCCTCCCTCCCTCCCTCCCTCCCTCCCTCCATCCATCCCTCCATCCCTCCCTCCCTCCCTCCCTCCCTAACTAACTAACTAACTAACTAACTAACTAACTAACTAAACTTGTATATATATATATATATATATATATATATATTAAATATATATAAATAATCTATATATATATATATTATCATTACCATTGAAAATATGTAAATATATATATATATATATATATATATATCTATATATTTATATATTTATATATATATATAAGTATATAATTATTGTGTTTTTGCAATATATAAAATACATAATTTAATCATTTAATATATAATATACATATTATAAATGATAATATAATTTATATATATATATTATTTAATATTATTCAATATTATTTAATATTATTTAATATTATTTAATATTATTTAATATTATTTAATATTATTTAATATTATTTTATATGTAATATATGTGTATACAATAATTATAAACTTATATATATTTATGTATATATATAATATATACATAATAAGTATATAATTATTATATACACATATATTAAATAATATATATATTAAATATATATATATATATATATATATATCAATAATATATATATATATATGTAAATTATTATTACCATTTAAAATATGTAAATATATTTTATATACAAATGCATTATATACACACACATGTATTATGTATAATATATTATATAAATATGTAAGTTTAAAATTATTATCTACAAATATATTTCATATTATGTGATATATATTAAATATATATATATATATATATATATATATATATATATATATATATATATATATATATATATATATATATATATATATATTAATATATATATATATATATATATATATATATATATATATATATACGTATTATCGTTAAAAACAAACACAACAATATAAAAACTCAAACAGGTGCTGATGTGGGTATAGGAAATGGGGGGGGGGGGGGCTGGGGAGGGTGCATGATACCGGCCAACGTATGCAAAGCAAGTAAATAACACGCTGTAATATGATGTAAAAAAATGTACTAATAGGCCTATCTAGTGTCTGGATAGTGAGAAAAGATGTTGCTACGTGCACTATTGCAAGTTTACGTGCTTCAGTGTTTGTGAAGTGCTTCAAGTGCAATTTCAATAACATATGAATAATTGAACATATCATTTGTACTACAGTTTCATCTGGCAGTCTGCTAACACGGCACATTCGTCAGCTAGAGGCGCTACTGTCTCAAAATTCAAAATGGAACTACCGAAGTGACCCTTCTCTGTTAGATCTTCTCTGGTCATACCCGTTGAGCCACCTGCGGCAGTTTTCAGAACAACACATTTACCAGCGCGCCATCTACTACCCACTACAATAAACTAATCGGTGGTTTAGTTCGTTCGTTTTGAATGGATTTACTTAGTCACTAACAGTAAACGAGTATTCCATTGTGCTGTAGTTTTGTGACGCATACAAGGACATAATGTGGTTAAAAATAATGTCTTTATAAATTTAGTTAAAATCCGTATCAGAATGTAGTACGGCCGTATCACTTAAAAAACCGCCAAAATCCGTATCGGATACGGGTAATCCGTATCATGTGGCAAGTCTGACATTCTAGAAGATTTCAGACGTGACTTATGTTAGACAATTCTGGATTCACTGTTGCTGGTGCTGATTCATACTGTAAACAATTGTAGGGGAAGTAGGGGCATATCCGCACACTGAGGCATGTCCGCACTCCCTATTATTTGCGCATCGCGTAACATCTGGTTAATGGAATCATGCTAAGCGGCATCGTCTAACCCCCAAATCAACCACTTGCATATACTTTTTTTTTATAGAAGTGAATAAGTAAAAAGTTATGACATAAAATGTTATTTTCGTAAACACTGATGTAATTTTACTCATATGCTGTTATGTGTATTACTTTAACTGTAAGACGTGCATATACATTTTCTTTCATAATTCCAAATTGCATTTTAATGTTTTATGATGTGTGAAATAAAGGATACTTTCATAAGTAGCATTTTTCCGCAATTCAGAATTATTCACGTATTGGATGTTTGGGGCATGTTCGCACAGGCCTGTGTGATCATGCCCCACCCGCTGTGCAGATGTATGTCGTGCATCGGTGCTTATAATAATATTATGTAGTCTACTTAGATACATATTTAGATACTTCAGTTGCTTACCACAAATATTATAGTAAACTTTGATGTGAGATAGTATATGATGATTATTATATAATTATTTAATATTATCAAACTTATTATATCATTCATCGCTTCGTCAATGTGTAATAGCCTATATCGTGCTGACGTCACATTTTCCATGTTGTGTATCATTAGGTCCGTTAAAGAACTAAAGCTTAATTGATCATTTGCCCGTATACGTTAGTCCATACAAAGCCATGTTCGCACAGCCGACAAAATGAGTTTTTAGTTTGACTTTGCACTTTACGAGATTATGCTGTTTTAGCTAGAAGGTTTCAGACAAGCTGGGTTGCAAACTTTGACTTTCCCCGTTACAAAATCATGCTGTTGTTTGCTTTGACTCTCAAGGAGGAATAAACTTGGACTAGGATTCAAGGCCACTGTATTTTCTAAACTTTACGTATATGTGAAAACTTGAAACCGTTGATTTGTTGTATTTTTTTATTTAGTAATGCACGTGTCAGTTGTGTACACATACCAATACATATTATTATTGCAGTCAATGGTCAGCTCTGTGAGACCAGCTGTTGTTTCGCCATTCCTGGAGCATAACCGCACACAGTGTGCGGTTATGCCCCGTACCTTGGGGCATGTCCGCACAAAGCTATGCCTCTACATTTGAACAAATATTTAAATATCCGATAGGATATGCGATTTCTTAACTAACTAACAACAAAGTTATATGATTTCTCATTCTGAATACTAAATATCGCCCTCTTAGCACACACAGTTCATTATCTGTAGCTTGTTTCACCTTAAGTGTGCGGACATGCCCCTACTTCCCCTATCTATTCGGGAATGTCTCTGACTCGCCGAAAGAAGCTCTAGTAACCCCTCGTGCTAAACAGAATTCAGAGTCTTGATCCTGAGCCATCCTCGCGCTCGCAAGGGGTCGCTGCGGCGGATTGTGTCAGTACTGGCCAGCTCTTCTAAACCCTTAGCAAACCCCTTCACCACCATAAGCCAGGGGTCGTTGGGGTGCGCCACTGTGCGGCACCCGTGGCTGATCGTCTCCCAAAACCTTGGAGTGACCTATACAATTATAGCAATTGATTTCATGACTTTTGCTTTAAGGCGAGAAGAAAAGGCGCTATATAAATATGTACATTGTTACTATTAGTAGTAGCAGTGTTAGTAGTACAAGAAAACCATTATTGTTCGAACAGAATGTTGTCTTATGTCTCCCATCTAGCAGCTGGGCGTGGGCCGGTTTTACGTTCTAATTTAAATTGATGGTGGCGGTCTCCAACGGAATCTGGAGGCTCAAAATACTTTTTGTGGGTCCCTGTACTCAGAACGAGGCGGACGCCATTCATTTCCGGAATAAAATTCTGGTTGCCAAGGACTGCTACCTGCAATAGTAACAATAACTATGCATCCCGAATATACATTATTATACTGTACTTGATTTTCAGACAGTAGTTAAACATTCCATTAATTATGTATATTAAATTAGCCTGTCCCGGACGTGACGTAACGTGACGTGACCACAGGGAAGAAACCTGCACCACCATGCACGCTTGACGTCATGACGCCTCTGCCCTACAACTAGGCCTACAAAGCAATATGTTCATGTTGGCGAAAATATAAGTGAAATCCTCAACAATGCCGGAATTTAGCGTGACCACAGTTAATATTGAAACGGCCGGCGTACTCGAACCAATCGAAAGCGATAGCGTCATTGACAAGACCAGTCAACAATCGATAGATCATGATGAACATGATCATGATGAATTACAACGTCAACAATCCGAACCCATTCCCACTGAGAGTAAGTAATAATGGCGCTGGCAACCGAAGTACTCAGACAGTCTAAGATAATTACTGGTGTCCTTACTACAAACTCAGAATTAAAATTAGAATCAAGACTTGTTTGTGGCAGTCCTTTATATTTTCTGACCTAACCTATGAAACATCAACATACAGCTGCCAAAGTGCTCCTCACATATCTTCAAACACTAGGTTACAATGTAAAATCCCTTGTACAGTTACATTACTGAAACAACTAAAATTCACAAATCGACATGACCAGCGTCGACTATGGGGTCTATGCGTATCTCGGTGATTACCATAATATCAGTATTGTGTTGAGACATCAATTGTTAGCAGTGTAGCCTACACTGTAGGCGTAAGGTTAAGGTTCAGAGTTAGGGTTTTTAAGGCTAAGTTTAGGATTAGCTAAGGTTAGTTTAGGGTTAGTTTACTTAGTTAGGGCTAAGGTCAGGGGCTGGTTTTAAAAGTGGGGGGGGGGGGACAGGGAACCAAATTATATATATTATACATACACATATATACATATATGTATATATATATATATTATAATATATATATTATAGTATATATATATAATAGTATATATATATATTTGTATGTTTAATGTATGTGTATATAATATATATATATATATATACATATATATATATATAAGCCTAAAGCCAGCTTATGTCGACCAGTGCCTCGAGGACCGGCTTATGTAGACCAGACGTATTTTTTATTTAATACATTTTCCAAAGATGTAAAACTGGAACATTGTTTCTAATACTAATGTTTAACACATAATGAAAGTTCATCAAAATATTTCAATAAATAAGGTATATGCAAAAAAATCGGTCTACATAAAACTGCGTAATGCACAGATGCCGATTTATGTAGACCGGAGCAAGGCCGGAAGATGCACATATTTAGTTAGCCTTTTTTGCGGTAGACGCCGAATCTAGCTATGCTGTGATACATGTTTATGCAGTAAATTTAACAATTTAGTGAATGCTGTAAAATTAATTGCCAATTACCAACGGCAACAACAACATTCGAGGGATATATCAGTCCGCAACAAAGACAAAATGCAAGTTTTACTAATTTACACATACTAATATAGCCTTTTGCATCAGTATGAAGCATATCATACACTGAACACGAAACTCCAACCCTTCGTTCGATATATACCATAAATATAGATTTATAAGAACTTTGACCCGGTACACATAACCCGGCACAGAATATACTCAAAAATATGCACTTAATATGTTCATTTAAAAATTAATTACGCACAGTACTTCACTGTCATATGAACTGTGTGCACAAGCAATGGTACTGATCAATTCAATTGTGTTAGTTGTGAACTAACATGTTGAATCTTTATGTAGACCAGTTTTGGTCTACATAAAACAGCGGCCTACATAAGCCGGTCCTATATGCATAATCGGTCGACATAAGCTGCCTTTAGGAGTATATATATATATATATATATATGACCTGCAATACGTATAAATGTCTTAGTAAATATAAAACATAATTTATTGTTGGTCTGGTACAAATTCTGAAATAAACAAACACCTTCATGGTATGCTATTTAAAATAGTTGTGTTGGCTATAATATGTATTTGAATAGGGGCCATGGATTTACATGGACATCACTGAAAATTTGGCGAGTAGACTTTGGACCCATAACTGCCTGCCTGATTCATAGAATGACAATATGCACAGGTTACAGGGGTGCCTGTGTAGGACTTCCTACTTCTGCCTTTTGGCAAAGAACTTTGTCATCACTCAAATGGGATCAAATTACACAAAGTTCAGGAATCTGCTGGTTCAGTCGAAGGAAATACGCATCCACCAGGCTGCAACACAAGAGGAAGGGGTGACAGCTGACAGGGCAAACAACAATTAATCATGTATAATATGTTTGTTGGCTAGTGCCTATTAATATATCAACACAAGGGTGCAAAATAATAGAATGATGAAATTTACTGGACTAAGGTCAAGTTGCCCACTGTGGCCAACCACTCAGTTTATCTAGTGATTTTCCACTGGGTAGTGTTTATATCTGAGTATATTAATTTTATTACTAGGCCTATGTAGGGTTTTTAAGAGAAGGGAGTGATCTGTCTCGCTATATGCCTGAAGTTGTTTTTTCTGAACCAAAAAGGTGGCGGACATTTCCTATGCTGTCCCCTGGGGGGGACATGTCCCCCACCCACCACGCCCATTGTTAAGGTTACTTTAGGGTTAGGATAAAACCGGAGCCAAGAAAAACTAAGAGCCTTGCTTGACATCAGTATAACGATCACATTTTTGTTACCTGTTTTATCTCTGTATGTGGTTGATCAGAAAGCTAGCGAACCATTGCAAAATTTTAGCGCATATCCCGTAGTGTGGTAGTTTGTATAGTAATTTTGGATGAGGTACTATATTGAACACAGGCAGTAATTACATGCTTTAATATTAGATAATTCAACATTTGTATGCTTATGATGTATGCTGTGAAATCCCATTGTCACTAGTGAAAACAGACCAAACATTTTGTTTTATTTCATTGGCTTTGTTCGTATCACAGCTAATTCACCTAATATATTTGTAATAGGCAGAACTGTCACCTGAATGTAGGATCATTGGCTCCCTGTGTTGACAAGTTGCTGGACAGCTAGCAAGTACTCACTTTGCATAGCCCACTATTTGTACAGGGGAGGGTGCCAGCTCCTCTGCTGAGAATTGCCAGAGCAGTAATTTGCAATGGGAAGTCTGCTGTCTAGAACGTTGGAATGTTAAACATCAAACAGTATTATGGTTAACTGTGCTCACCTGGGCATTATTGCCAATCAATTTTGTTTTGAAACTGGATGTTTTGTTTACCATTTGAAGGTGTTGCAGGACGAATCTTTCAAATTGTGAACATTGTTCTGAGCTTATTAAAGTAACTACTTACGCACAAATTGGCAGACAGTAAACCTTTAACACTTAGTTATGAAAACGTAATATTTAATTAGAAAAAATTAAGC
The DNA here is from genome assembly GCA_964017155.1 of Oasisia sp. SBJ-2009. NCBI lineage: Eukaryota > Metazoa > Annelida > Polychaeta > Sabellida > Siboglinidae > Oasisia > Oasisia sp. SBJ-2009. The sequence goes on from OZ024857.1 coordinate 47,963,489, forward strand.
CTAGGAGCAACACCCTCGCTTTAAACAGATGGTTAATTGACGATAGGCATCTACATTTTGTGTGCACTTGTACAGTATAATATGTTTCAGGTTTTCTTCGATGTATATATATGTATCTGGTTATATATTGGTTTCTTGTATATTGGTTTCTTGTAGTTCCTTTTGATTCAGTGAACAGAACATCTTCGATAATGAAGAGTGGGCAAGGTGTTGTAATTTAAATTATTCTATGAATAACTCTCAGAACTTTGAAGCATGCAATAAAACAGATTTGTCTCTCTTTGTGCAGGACGTCTGTCACAAACTGAGAATGCTGACACGTTCTTCTTGTATGAGGTTTGTACCAGTCACCACCATAACAATTGTTTGATTAAGATTACACTTCTTCTGAATATTCAGTTTTTTGTTGCGATTTATAGTGATGATAAAGAAAACATAAGACCACTTTATGAAGAGACCCATCCACCTATCATTTGGACGGGTAAGTCCAATTGTGGACGGGTAGAAATATAACTGGACGGGTGGTGGATGGGTACACAATAAGGAGCAAGAAAATAGATTTTCAAAAATCATAGATATTGTCAGTTATACCTTGAAAATAGATATCACACATGTGTTTGTAATTTATTTCAGGTCATAATACACATTCTCAGTGGGCTTGTACATGTACATCAGTTAACATATACATGTCCACCAAAAAATGTGTGACTGGCAAAAATTTGCACAAACCCTGACCATGTTTGATCCTCTGACAAAGAAAGGAAAAAAAAAGATTTGGAATTAATCATGTACCTTTATAACATAAAAATGTGATTGCAACAATGTTTTGTAGCCATATTTAAAACGACTTGTGAGCATGTCACAAAATTGTCGTGCATCTTTCATCACATTTCATCTGTTAAAGGGATACTCCAGTCAGTGAGAGGTTCACTGTATTCACTTACAATTATGTGTTATAAAATTATATTGGTTGTGGATAGTAATCGTGCACAAAGATCGTTAATAAACAATTAATGATAGTATAATTGTACAAAAAAATATGCTCAGTTAACCTTGGATTCATGGTGCTGCCATCTTGAGGCACAGAACCAGTGATGTAAGCCGAATCGTTTACATCACTGGCGCATTGATGGAAACTTTGCATAGGCCTGACACATAACTGTGATAGTGATGTTTACAAGCAAACCGTGATCTACTGTATACGTCAAATACCATTGGACAGACGTAGGATGTTTAAACGTGCATGCGCCAGTGACGTAAATGGTTTACATCACTGGTTCTGTGCCTCAAGATGGTAGCGCCCTGAATCCAACATAGCATGGTTTTTGGTACAAATATACTATAAATATTGTTTATTAACAATATTTGTGCACAATTACTATGCACAACCAATATATTTTCCATATGTAAGTAAACACCGTGAACCTCACACTGACTGGAGTATCCCTTTAAACCTAAAAATGGGTAAGCTAAACATGTTAACACAGCATAACTTGTTACCTTAGCCTTTTAGGTTATGATACAGAAGAGAAACAGAAAATACATTTCGTTGTTTATGGAATGATTTGTAAACAATGCAGAACTGTCAATGAAAATAATGCATTGCTTTTGCCCAACCTCGCAAGCCTGGGAGTGTTGCCCTGTGCTACGTTACCCCTGTCTGACATCTCCGCAAACTGTGGAAGCGAGCGGCGTCAAAATATAAAATTATAGCAATCGACTTCACCAGTTGACACTGTGATAGTGTGGAAACAATGCAGATACCCACCCCTATTTGAAGACATGTACATGAATGCTGGGAATCCCAATATAATGATCAATTCACATCCTAAACATTGCACATGTGTCACTGAAATCACCCAAAATATTATATGACATGACCAGAGACCAGCTACTCTCCTCAAGGGTAATTTCATTGACTGAGATTAAAAGATGAGTTTTTGAAAGGGATGTGCCAGGAACAGAGAAGAGCTGGTACTGACATAATCAGCTGCAGCATCCCCTGGCACAAAACGATGCTTATGCCCAATATGTACAATGTTCGTACTTCTGTTGTCAGCATGATGGCAGACCAAATGTGTCAACATATATTAACAGAGTATCAGGCGTCGTCGAAGACAAGGCACTGGCAGAGCACGAGATCAGTGTACAGGTAGGGTAGGTTTTGTTTCATTACTTCACACGTGTGAACTGAATTTATTATTAATGTACACATTTGTACATATCTCATAACTGATTGATTGCAGTTTGGTATGCACAACATCATTATAAATATGTTCATAGTTCACATCATATATCATTGTTTAAAATTTGTACTGCTATTTCTGTATTTTTTTAATTAATATTTTAATTACCATATATCTTGCCAAGCTGCCTTTTCCTTATTTCAAAGTAATTATCTAATTTTATGTACTATTTTAGATATTAAAAAAATTAATATAAGAAAGATTGTGTTAGAACTTATATTTGGCTTATTATGCTTTGTTTAAGTTTTGCATCACATTTAATATTCCTTACATTGTCTCAAATTTACATCGTGACAATGACTACCTTATGTATAATTACAGATGATTCTCTTGGGCTTTCGATAGAATGTCCCAAGGTACATTACATTTAATTATGTTCTTATCAGTAATAACGTTTGCATAGTGTAGCCAAAATTGTCTCATACGTCTACTTATTGACAGAAAGCAAAGCTCGGGATTCTCTTTGGCGTGTACCTGCCGACAATACAACATATATTTGGTGTGCTGATGTTTGTGCGACTGGCGTGGATGGTGGGATGTCTTGGGTTGTTCAAGTCACTCATTATCGTAGCTCTCTGTTGTCTTACGGTGAGTCAAGCTTTTATGGTCACATTTTTGCAAGTTCATATATTTCCTGGTGGGGACATAGACACATGCGTGAGAACACGCATACTTTGAATCTGGTCTCCAAGAGCATTATATTATCCAAATACTAATGTGTACGCATGTGTAGGCCAATGCATTTATTTGAGATTTGGCAGGGCTTTTCCTTTTTGTAACCTTTAGTCTTAAGTGGCAAGCTTCCATAGAATCATGAATAAAAGGAACACTTAATTAGGGTTGTAATTCTGCCATGCCATATAAAAGCATGGTTTTACTTGTCATCGTGGCAACTGTTTTTTATTGGACATCATACCACCTAAATATCACATGCTGAGTTTAACAAGATTTAATAGTGTTACCAACCAGATTCTAGTGGACTTTGCCAGTAGAAACCACGATTAAATAACAGTAGCGGAGTAGAAACCACGATTAAAAATAATAGTGGTGGAGTATAAACCATGGTTAGATAACAGTGGCGGAGTAGAAACCACAATTAAATAACAGTGGCGAAGTAGAAACCACGATTAAATAACTGGCGGAGTAGAAACCACAATTGAATAACAGTGGCGGAGTAGAAACCATGATTAAATAACAGTGGCGGAGTAGAAACTACAATTAAATAACAGTGGCGGAATAGAAACCACAATTATATAGGTAACACTGAGGTATCATTTGTTCTCTCTATATGTGTTCTATTTAATATGCAGTAACATTAAAAAAAAAAAATGTCAAGAAGCATCCCATTTTTGCATGGTGGGTCACATATTGTCAGTAGTCCTGAGGTTTAAATAAGTTAAATGTTCTCAGAGGATTTGTGCTGTTAGTTTGACGTAATGTTGTTTCATTTCAGACATTTTTGACAGCAATATCAATGAGTGCTATAGCAACAAACGGGAAGGTTCAGGGTAAGTCAGTTATAGCCAATATACCAATTTAGAGACAGTTGTTATGTTCCATAGATAACGTTTTGAATCCAGTTCATGTTAACATATTCAACATGCATGTTTAGGGTGCCAAATCAAATTTGGGTAATTAAGAGTATTTATCTTGATATGTGAACATGTGTTTTAAAATGCTTGAAGCTACTTCTATTCTGGACATTCTGTACAATTACATTGTTTATTTATTTTTGCTTGTGCTGGGCCTAGATAAACTATGGCACTCACTGCCATTTGAATTGCATTCAGTTGAGAGTAATGTGGTAAGTGAACACTGGTCAGTCTGGAAAACTGTTGAATACTTTTCTGTTTCTAAACTAATACTGCAGGAATATTTATCACTCATACATATTAAAGGACAAAAAAAGGCTACGGCTTCGTGTCATACACCTAATAGAGTTTATACAAAGTAACAATTTCCACATATACTCAATTTTTTAACGTCAGCGGTTTACTCAGAATGTGACTTTAAAGTCTAAAATTCGAACGAAATCCACGATGGTCTAGACGCCGCCATAGGTGAAGGGTTAATTTGGCTTGGCCATTCAGCGCGGCATTCTATATCTCGGTCAGCTTCCGGCGACGCTGTTAAGGGTCAACAACTTCGAGTCTTCGACAGTTCGTTCAGTTGGTGTGACATCTAGCAGCTGCTTATAGACGTATATCTAAATCTGTGGTTAAATCTATGGTAAACTTGAGTAATTATGCCTTCGTGTTCGGCATACGGTTGCAATAATAGTTGAAACAACCGGTAGCATTGAAGCAATGGATTCACGTTGGTGATTTGCGGGCGTACTGTTTGGCACTTTGCTCGGTCCATTTTGAGGAGAAATGCTTTGATGTAGACATGTATCATCAGTTGATGGGATGATTTCAGCGATAACAATAATAGACAACTTTATATTTACCGTCATCAGCATGTTACGCGCGTTGCCGAGTTGCAGCCATTTCATGACAACAGCCAAACCCTATGCAGGGAATCTACGTGGAGAGCGCCTCGATCACCGTCGTGACGTCATTCTTCGTCTAAGATGGGGTAGCGCATAGAATTTGGATGGCTGGGTGTTAAAAAATATTTTTCTGGTAAACCGCTGGCGTTAAAAAATTGAGTATATGTGGAAATTGTTACTTTATATTAACTCTATTAGGTGTATGCCACGTAAAAGTTAACTTTGTTTGTCCTTTAACAGTTAGAATTAATTGGTTTATTTATCTTCACAGCCATTGTTTAGTATGTGTTTTGCCATTGTTTAGTATGTGGTTTGCATGTAGATAGAGTATTAATTAGTTTTATTTATTTAGTGATTTATTTATTTTCCTTAGCATCGTTAATTCTATATAATATTTAATTAACAGCTTTAATATGAATAATTTTACGTTTCTACATTTGTTTTATCTTAAAGTTAATTTTATAGTTGTATTTATTATTATTAATATTAATATTTTTATCACATTATAAATAGCTTTATATTTTATTGCACAGCGCTTTGAGCATATTTGGATAATGTGCTTTATAATTATTATTATTGTTATTATGGCGATGCATTTACTTTGAATGTCAGCTGGTGGCTCCTACTTCATGATCTCCCGGAACATGGGTCCAGAGAGTGGCGGGGCTGTGGGTGTGTGTTTCTATCTCGCCAACACCTTCGCCGTTGACCTGTATGTCCTCGGCGCAGTCGAAATATTGCTAGTAAGTACACGTTTCTCCTTCGTCATCCATTAGTGTTTACTCACACATACACGCACGCACGCACGCACGCACGCACGCACGCACGCACGCACGCACGCACGCACGCACGCACGCACGCACGCACGCACGCACGCATGCATACCTCACACCACACGCCACACATACACACACCACTCACACCACACCACACCACACCACACCACACCACACCACACCACACCACACCACACCACACCACACCACACCACACCACACCACACCACACCACACCACACCACACCACACCACACCACACCACACCACACCACACCACACCACACGTTAATAGAACTGGCCAACATTGCTTGGTTTGCTAGTGCATTCTCATCAAAGAGGATATGGCCATAGAAACGCCATCGCATGTCCATCACATCTGTCCTTACATTATATTTAGGTATCTGAATACATGCAATCGTTATGGTACATGTTGTTTTGGAATTTGTAACATCACCACAGAAGTTACAGATCTGCTTTGTTAGTTATAGAAGTGACGTATTTTTAGCAAAGGGTAACCACTTGCCGCTGCTTGTGACTTCAGCAATACCTGTATCCTGACATGGCATTTTTCGGAGACATTCACACGAACCCATGGAACAATTATCGTTTCTATGGCACAATCACAGTTGCAGCACTTGGAGTCATCGTCGCAATTGGTGTCAAGTTTGTTCAGATGTTTGCACCTATCTCGCTAATGAGTGTTATTGTTGCCATTGGAAGTATTGTCATTGGCTCGTTTATTGTCAACGCGGAAAACACAAATATATGGTAAGTGCTCTGATGGATCAGTTAGCAGATCCTGAGAAATAATGACTGCTCCTGTAAACAAGAAAAAAGACAATGAAGTAATCGATTATATTCAGTTTAATGCCTAGAAAATTAAAGAAATAGGCAGATGGATGGAGTGATTATTTTATACAAAGACAAAATATTGTTTTCGATTGACTGATTGATTGATTGAATGATTTATTTATTGTGTCATTTATATGAGTGGTGTGTGTGTTAGGTGGTTGTATCATGCCTTATAGGTTGTGTAATATTGTTAGGTGGTTGTGTCATGTCTTACAGGATGTGTTTGTTAGGTGATAGTGTCATTTCTAACATGTTATAAATGTTAGGTAGTCGTGTCATGTCTTACAGGATATATATGTTATGTGTTTGTGTCATGTCCTACACGTTGTGTATGTTACCAGTACCTGGTTGTTAATTGTCTTACAGTTTGTGTATGTTATATGGTCGTGTCATGTCTTACAGTTTGTAAATGTTAGGTGATAGTGTCTTGTCTTATAGATTGTGTATGTTAGGTGATCTTGTCTTGTCAGACAGGTTGTGTATGATAGGTGATAGTGTCTTGTCTTACAGGTTGTGTATGATAGGTGATAGTGTCTTGTCTTACAGGTGTATGTGTATGTTATGTGTATGTTAGGTGATAGTGTTAAAGACAGGTTGTGTATGTTATGTGGTCATGTCATGTCTTACCTGGTTGTATATATTAGGTGATAGTGTCATCTCTTACAGGTTGTGTATGTTAGGTGATAGTGTCATGTCTTACAGGTTGTGTATGTTAGGTGATGATGTCATGTCATACAGGTTGTGTGTTAGGTGGTCATGTTTTGTGTGGCAGTTTCCGACACTACATAGCCAGTTAGCCATGTCTTGTCTTACAGAATAGATTGTGTATATTATGTTAGGTGGTCGTGTCTTGTCATACAGTTGCAAGTTGTGTATGTTAGGTGGGCATCCCTTTTCATACAGGCTGTATATATGTTAGGTGGTCTTGGTGTATTTTGCAGGTTGTGTATGTTAGGTGACAGTCTATTGAGATATCCACATGGGAAGGCACAAAGCGTTGATGTCTGGTGCACAAAAAATTCTACAGGCGCCCTCGTCAATCGGTACTGTAAGACCACGAACTTCACCCAAGTGTGCGCCGAGCACTTTACCCACGACAATATATCCATTGTGGTGGGAATTCCTGGGATGAGTAGTGGAACTTTTCACAGTATGTCTATAGTACATATGGCAGTTACACTCAAAAACAACACTCTTGAAATGCATTATAGAAAGACACTTCAAAATCAATCTTCAAAAGCAGGACCAGTGGCCCATTTCACTAACATTTGTAAGAGCTTATTTGCCGAAATTTGCTTTTTGAAATCAGTTTCGCTCCTCTTGTATACCTGAAACCTGTCAACATCAAGACTCCCTTGTGAGACACTGTCACTGGTATATGTCATGGAAATTGTGTTCTGGGAAATATAGCATTGGCTGTATCCATTTTGAAAAACTCCTTCAATTTAACAATGGAGTTTGTTTAGTGATGAATTTACCTTTTGAGCTCTACCTTAGCTGACCTGCTGCACTTTTGGGATGGCAATCTGTATATTTGATCTAAGATTCTGTAAGAATCTGTATCAATCTGTATCAGATAACTCGTATACAAATTTGTGTAGCATACCATAACAACACATGAATACAACATATAAAGCAAATAAACACCCAATAATATAATTTAATACAGGCATTGTTTAACCATGAAAGCTGAACAAGTACTGAGAATTTTGCAAACACGCAAAATAATTAATGGGACATCTTTCAGTTATTAAAGGCCAAACAACATTTACTATTAAGTATTAATGCAATAAAAATTATCAAAGCAAAAGTTGAAAGAGAAATGTTACAACAAGGCCATACAATCCAGAACAATCTACTCTACTTTTGTTGCTCTGCAATGATTCAAACATTGCATTAACATAGTCATTACCCATTTTTAAATATAATTTGTCTGCTTGGTAACTGATTAATTGAATAGAACAATTCTCCCAGACTGCAAGAGTTTACCAAAGGTTTGACTGCTGTAATGAGATTTATCGGCACGCTCAGCTGTTGTGGCATTATGTTTAGTGGCAAACAATTTATTTAAATAATGCCAGGATTGAAATAATAACATGATTATGGTGATAAGCATGACATTTGCAATTCTTATCGACTTATTGGCTGGCACTGATCAGCTAATTTTTGCAAATAGATTATTATGGAAATAAATGGTTTTGAGTGAATAACAATGGGATAATAACTTTTCAGTTAATAGAAGTTTTTCTTTTAAAAATGTGTTATGTCTATTTCCATCATTATGATATCAGTAACCTACAAACATCTGAATCTGGCAAAGTAACATGTTGTTTTAATAGCATAGGGGCAAGCTGGTGTATCGTATACTTACCAGGTTGATGATACCTAGGTTTGATGAGTTATTTGTAGTCATTTGCAATTTTCTGGGCATTATAACTTCACACATATATACTCTAAATATTTTTAATGATAACGTTGTTCTAAGAGTGAATTTCTTGCTTTTTAAACTGTCAGAATTGAGGCTGATTGATTACATTGTCTGGCAGACAACTTCTTCTCTTCTGAGATTCGTTCCCATCGGAAGGACGACGTGTCATACAACGCAGACATCTCATTTGTGGCACTCACAGCCATCTATTTCCCGTCAGTCACAGGTGAGTTCATTGATACCTCAAACTATTTCCTGTCAGTCACAGGTGAGTTCATTGATACCTCAAACTATTTCTTACCAGTCACAGGTGAGTTCATTGATACCTCAAACTATTTCCCATCAGTCACAGGTGAGTTCGTTGATACCTCAAACTATTTCTTACCAGTCACAGGTGAGTTCATTGATACCTCAAGCTATTTCCCGTCAGTCACATGTGAGTTCATTGATACCTCAAACTATTTCTTACCAGTCACAGGTGAGTTCATTGATACCTCAAACTATTTCCCGTCAGTCACAGGTGAGTTCATTGATACCTCAAACTATTTCTTACCAGTCACAGGTGAGTTCATTGATACCTCAAACTATTTCCCATCAGTCACAGGTGAGTTCATTGATACCTCAAACTATTTCTTACCAGTCACAGGTGAGTTCACTGATACCTCAAACTATTTTCCATCAGTCACAGGCGAGTTCATTGATACCTCAAACTATTTCTCATCAGTCACAGGTGAGTTCATTGATACCTCAAACTATTTCCCATCAGTCACAGGTGAGTTCATCGATACCTCAAACTATTTCCAATCAGTCACATGTGAGTTCATCGATACCCCAAACTATTTCCCATCAGTCACAGGCAAGTTCATTGATACCTCAAACTATTTCCCATCAGTCACAGGTGAGTTCATTGATACCTCAAACTATTTCTCATCAGTCACAGGTGAGTTCATTGATACCTCAAACTATTTCCCATCAGTCACAGGTGAGTTCATCGATACCTCAAACTATTTCCAATCAGTCACAGGTGAGTTCATCGATACCTCAAACTATTTCCCATCAGTCACAGGTGAGTTCATCGATACCTCAAACTATTTCCAATCAGTCACAGGTGAGTTCATCGATACCCCAAACTATTTCCCATCAGTCACAGGTGAGTTCAATGATATCTCAAACTAGAACATTTAGAATTTGTTTGCATTAGTCTGTAGAATGCTTAGTAAACTGTTGTGTAGAAATCGTCTGGTATTCTGTGTCTACTTGAATTTATGTGGCATTCTGTAGAATACTCTATAAATACAAACAGAATATTTATGTCTGAAAGGCACATGTCAGGAAGAGCAGATGATACACATTGATCAATGGCATGGTTCCGACAAGCCACAGTTAAATAATCATACTTTCCAGGTAATTTCAACGGGGCCAACTGGATGTGAGATTAACTAATATATCGTAGTATAGAAACTCACATTACTGACAACTGCAGCGTGTTACATTGAGAACGGAACACACACCTGTAGTACACGCAAGCTGTCTAATCTACGGTGTTGTAATGACACTTGTTTATTTGCTACTTCGTGAAATATGTTAGAATTGTACATGTTTATCGTAATGTCAGTTGTGTTGGCCAGGGATCATGACTGGATCCAACATGTCCGGCGATCTCAGAGATCCTCAAAAGTCAATACCCATCGGCACAATCTTGGCCCAGCTGACTTGTTCCTTCGTGTGTATCCTTTGTGTCCAGTGGAACTCAGTCCAGAACTATGAATATTATTTTTCTTAATGTATGTATCGTTTGGGTGAGGGAAAGTGTGGTTTAGGTGAGGAAGGGTGTAGTTTGGTGAGGGAGGGTGTGGCTTGAGGGAGGGAGGGTGTGGTTTGGGAGGGAGGGTGTGGTTTGGGGGAGGGTGTGGTTTGGGGGAGGGATGGTCTGATTTTGGTGAGGGAGGGTGTGGTTTGTGTGAGGGAGGGTGTGGTTTTGGTGAGGGAGGGTGTGGCTTGGCTGAGGGAGGGTGTGGTTTTGGGGAGGGAGGGTGAGGTTTTGGTGAGAGAGGGTGTGGTTTTGGTGAGGGAGGGTGTGGTTTTGGTGAGGGAGGGTGTGGCTTGGCAGAGGGAGGGTGTGGTTTTCGGGAGGGAAGGTGTGGTTTGGGTGAGGGAAGGTGTGGTTTGGGTGAGGGAAGGTGTGGTTTGGGTGAAGGAGGGTGTGGTTTGTGCAAGGGAGGGTGTGGTTTGTTTGATGGATGGTGTGGTTTGTGTGGAGGAGGATGTGGTTTGTGTGAGGGAGGGTGTGGCTTGGGGGAGGCAGGGTATGGTTTTGGTGAGGGAGGGTGTGGTTTTGGTGAAGGAGGGTGTGGTTTTAGTGAGAGAGGGTGTGGTTGTGGTGAGTGAGGGTGTGGCTTTGGGGAGGGAGGGTGTGGTTTTAGTGAGGGAGGGTGTGGTTTTGGTGAGGGAGGGTGTGCTTTGTGTGAGGGAGGGTGTGCTTTTTGTGAGGGAGGGTGTGGTTTGTGTGAGGGAGGGTGTGGTCTTGGTGAGGGAAGGTCTAGTTTGTGTGATGGAGGATGTGGTTTTGGTGAAGAAGGGTCTGGTTTGTGTGAAGAAGGGTCTGGTTTGTGTGAAGAAGGGTCTGGTTTGTGTGAAGAAGGGTCTGGTTTGTGTGAAGAAGGGTCTGGTTTGTGTGATGAATGTGTGATTGTAGATGAGGGAGGGTGTTGTTTGAATGAGGGAAGGTTGAGATTGGGTGACTGCATTATTTGAATCAAATAACCAACGTGTTGTGTGTGTCCTTAACATGGTGCAAGACATGCTACTTACCATCTTGTATGGAGCCACATCAAACATCCGCTTGCTGCAAGACAAGTAAGTGCTGTATTCATTCAGAGGTAACTTGTGGTGGGTCTGCCTATGCCTATGCACCCTTGGCACTGGATAGCAAGGGCAGCACTTCTCATGCCATATTTCCCTCTCCATGCTCTCCTGATAGGTTACTCCTTGAACAACCCACTTCCTGCACTAAAATGAGTGACTGAGCATTCTCAACTGCTTGTGACAGTTCATCAATATGTGAGTGTCAGCCAGTGTAAAGTCAGACACTAAAAAACCCACCTTTTTAACAATTATTTCAATGTTCGATGACCGTAATTAAGTATACATTTATTTTCATTCATTTATTGTGATAACTAATACACGGGCATATTGTTTATATGTTGATAATGTGTGTGTGTTTATTTATTGACGTTCTTATTTTTAAGACCATATATGTTTTATTTTATTTAGCAGCAATTATTGCATGTCTTTGTGTATTAGTATTTAAAATATTTGTGATTATATATATATATATATATATATATATATATATATATATATATATATATATATATATGTATATATATATATATTTAATAAACTTACAACAATAATAATAATTTCAAAATGCCACAACATAATGATTTGGGTATGTGCTATATAACAAATATCTTATAACTATTACCAGAAAACCCCAGTTTGGATGCTGTGCTGTTTTGTTGAATATTGTTCAAGTTTATACACTCACACTTCCCAGAGAAGACGAGATGGTGTTCAACTGAACAGATCTTCCAAGGAGTAAGGTGTAGTCCTAAGGTCTGGATACTGTGCTGTATCATAAGCCCATTTGTAACCCCGGCTGACCAAAATATTAATGTGTGATATGTCGGCATTTGACATTTGGCGTGAGTGCCATTTAAAGCCAGATGGGATGATTTTTGTGATTTTTAGGTTTGTATGGAAACTAAATCTGTTTTAACATTTCCAGCCATCCGACACTACTTATACAAAGTAAAATGTGTATTTTAACGCAATCTAATGCAAGCCCTCTTGATTATATAGCAAACAATTACTACTTTAATGGCCGTCTTCTCCAGTTTTACTTTTTGACCCCTGCCATACCTAAAGTGGCATAACATCACACATTTTTATAGTAGTCATAATTTTTGAAACGCTGTAACGTAGTATATCTCCTTCTAAATATGTAAAAAATGTAAGTGAAACATATTTCTTACTTATCACTCATTTGGTCATCCGGGGTCACATTTGTTTTATTAGTTAAATTATTTGTTGGGGGAAATACATTTAGTGAAAATGCTGCCATGTTTCAGGTATGGAGAGAGTCTTGGAGGCAGCCTATTGGCGGCAAAACTCGGCTGGCCAAACCAATGGGTTGTTCTCATTGGAGCCTTCTGTTCAACGCTCGGTGCCGCACTTCAGTGTCTCACAAGTAATGTTGTCCAAGTAATGTTCTTCACCTGTCTGGTAGTCAAAGGCATGTGCTGAAAATAAGGTTACTGTGAATGTGTAGCTAGGGTGCTTGCCATCACTGTGAGTCTGGATGTGAAGTGACGCAGAATGTGCACACTGTTGGAGAAATGAACATGTCAACTTGTAATGTTCCCAGTAATGGTACGATTGTGTTGTAGTTCTGATTTTCAAGGGATTCTGTCACATATATTGATACCATTTGCAGTCAGAGTATAGTTGTTGATATTACTACATTTTATATATATATATATATATATATATATATATAATATTTATATATACATGTGTGTATATATATATATATATATATATATATATATATATATACACACACAACATGTATATATAAATATTATATTATATATATATATATATATATATATATATATATGTATCTTCCTCTAGAGCTGAACACTGTTTCTGTAAACTTATAAGAATGACCTGAAACATGTCCATTTGATAAAGCTTACCGGTATTCGTAGTTTTTCTAATATTATACATGGCCTACATTTATAGTTGAAATGTGAAGTTTTTACTGTTATATCTTATGTAAAAAGTAAAGGTAAGTTCTTATACAGCGCAGTATCCCGTTCTCGGAACTGTTCAAAGCACTTCACATGTTACTCCCTGGCAGATCTGTTCAATCAAACACTGTCTCAACTTTTCTGGGAAGCATCAATATGTAACACATATGTTGCAATATTGTAATCACATACATATTAATACGTTTTGATGTGTAAACAGCCTTGAATCTACTTAATAATTTTATAGATGTCTAAATAAATTTGATTTGATTTGACAGATATACAGCCTTTATATATATATATATATATATATATATATATATATATATATATATATATATATATATATATACATAAGCCTAAAGGCAGCTCTTATGTCGACCAGTGCCTAGAGGTCCGGCTTATGTAGACCAGACGTATTTTTTATTTAATTCATTTTCCAAAGATGTAAAACTGGAACATTGTTTCTAAAACCAATGTTTAACACATAATGAAAGTTCATCAAGATATTTCAATAAATGAGGTATATGCAAAATAAATCTGTCTACATAAAACCAAGTATGCATAGAAGCCGATTTATGTAGGCCGGAGCAACGCCGGAAGCTGCATATATTTAGTTAGCCTTTTTTCCGGTAGACGCCGAATCTGGTAAACAGTAAAACAGTGTTGAGAAATGTAAAGTAAGTCGAAGCCCAAGTTATGTTTGATCACGGAATGTATCGATGCGATAACAACAAAGACCAACATTTTTTAAAGACAAAGGCAAGTTTTACTAATTTACACACAATAATATAGCCTTTTCCATCAGTATGAAGCATATCATACACTGAACATGAAACTCCAACCCTTCGTTCGGTATATACCATAAATATAGATTTATGAGAACTTTGACCCGGTACACATAACCCGGCTCACAATATACTCAAAAATATGCACGGCACTGGAGAAAACATGCTCAAAATCACTTAAGATGTTCATTTAAAAATTAATTATACACAGTACATCACTCTCATATGAACTGTTTGCACAAGCAATGGTACTGATCAATTCAATTGTGTTAGTTGTGAACTAACACATCGAATCTTTCTGTAGACCAGTTTTGGTCTACATAAAACAGCGGTCTACATAAGCCGGTCCTATATGCATAATCGGTCGACATAAGCTGCCTTTACGAGTATATATATATATATATATATATATATATATATATATATACACACACATAAATATAATTATATATGGGTAAATAAAAAATTATATAATTTATATATATATATATATATATATATATATATATATATATATATATACATGTACATATATATGTATATACATAAATATAATTATATATGTGTAAATAAAAAATTATATAATTTATATATATATATATATATATATATATATATATGGCCACTTGCCAAGTGCTGATACAGCTGCTCCCCTTGCTGTGTGTGCTGTTCTATGACTGACTGTGGCCTGTCACTCTCTGTGCCCTGTCACTGTGTCTCAACTCACAGATAACAGAATGAAGTCGTAATATGTACTTGATACAGGTGCTCCGAGACTACTGCAGGCAATAGCCCATGACAATGTGATCCCCTTCCTTGAGTACTTCAAAGTGAAGACAAGAAGGAACGAGCCTCACAGGGCGCTACTCATAACGATGGTCATAGCAGAGAGTGGCATCCTCCTCGCCAATCTCGACTGGGTCGCACCAATCCTAGACGTGTAAGTAAGTTGTGTCTCATATCTCATCAAACTGTAGCTTCTTTGTCGCATCTAACTGCATCTGTTGCGTGTGTCATCTAACCACATTTTTGATGTGTCACATCTAACTGCATTCCGTTGTACGTGTGTCATCTAATTGCATCTTTTATCTCGTCAACCTAAATAATTTTTGTCTGATCTACCTGTGTATGTTGTGTGTCATCTAACCTCATTTTTATGTCTCTCATCTAATTGCATCCTATAGTGTCTCATCTAACTGCATTCTATTGTGTCTCGACCTAATTGTGTCCTATTGTGTCCCATCCAACTCGATCCTATTGTATTTTATATAACTAATTTTGTTGTTTCTAACCTAATTTCATCCTATTGTGTCTCATCCATGTCCATCCTATTGAGTCACACAGCTGCATCATATTGTGTCTCATCCATATCCATCCTATTGAGTCACACAACTGCATCCTATTGTGGTTCATCCATGTCCATCCTGTTGAGTCACACAACTGCATCCTATTGTGTCTCATCCATGTCCATCCTGTTGAGTCACACAACTGCATCCTATTGTGTCACCCATGTCCATCCTGTTGAGTCACACAACTGCATCCTATTGTGTCTCATCCATGTCCATCCTGTTGAGTCACACAACTGCATCCTATTGTGTCTCGTCCATGTCCATCCTGTTGAGTCACACAACTGCATCCTATTGTGTCTCATCCATGTCCATCCCGTTGAGTCACACAACTGCATCCTATTGTGTCTCATCCATGTCCATCCTGTTGAGTCACGCAACTGCATCCTATTGTGTCTCATCCATGTCCATCCCGTTGAGTCACACAACTGCATCCTATTGTGTCTCATCCATGTCCATCCTGTTGAGTCACACAACTGCATCCTATTGTGTCTCATCCATGTCCATCCTGTTGAGTCACACAACTGCATCCTATTGTGTCTCATCCATGTCCATCCTGTTGAGTCACACAACTGCATCCTATTGTGTCATCCATGTCCATCCTGTTGAGTCACACAACTGCATCCTATTGTGTCTCATCCATGTCCATCCTGTTGAGTCACACAACTGCATCCTATTGTATCATCCATGTCCATCCCGTTGAATCACACAACTGCATCCTATTGTGTCTCATCCATGTCCATCCTGTTGAGTCACACAACTGCATCCTATTGTGTCTCATCCATGTCCATCCTGTTGAGTCACACAACTGCATCCTATTGTGTCATCCATGTCCATCCTGTTGAGTCACACAACTGCATCCTATTGTGTCTCATCCATGTCCATCCTGTTGAGTCACACAACTGCATCCTATTGTGTCTCATCCATGTCCATCCTGTTGAGTCACACAACTGCATCCTATTGTGTCTCATCCATGTCCATCCTGTTGAGTCACACAACTGCATCCTATTGTGTCTCATCCATGTCCATCCTGTTGAGTCACACAACTGCATCCTATTGTGTCATGCATGTCCATCCCGTTGAGTCACACAACTGCATCCTATTGTGTCTCATCCATGTCTGTCTTGTTGAGTCACACAACTGCATCCTATTGTGTCTCATCCATGTCCATCCTGTTGAGTCACACAACTGCATCCTATTGTGTCTCATCCATGTCCATCCTGTTGAGTCACACAACTACATCCTATTGTGTCTCATCCACGTCCATCCTATTGAATCACACAACTGCATCCTATTGTGTCTCATCCATCTCCATCCTGTTGAGTCACGCAACTGCATCCTATTGTGTCATCCATGTCCATCCTGTTGAGTCACACAACTGCATCCTATTATGTCTCATCCACGTCCATCCTGTTGAGTCACACAACTGCATCCTATTGTGCCTCATCCATGTCCATCCTGTTGAGTCACACAACTGCATCCTATTGTGTCTCATCCACGTCCATCCTATTGAATCACACAACTGCATCCTATTGTGTCTCATCCATGTCCATCCTGTTGAGTCACGCAACTGCATCCTATTGTGTCTCATCCATGTCCATCCCGTTGAGTCACACAACTGCATCCTATTGTGTCTCATCCATGTCCATCCTGTTGAGTCACACAACTGCATCCTATTGTGTCTCATCCATGTCCATCCCGTTGAGTCACACAACTGCATCCTATTGTGTCTCATCCACGTCCATCCTGTTGAGTCACACAACTGCATCCTATTGTGTCTCATCTAACTGCATCCTCATGCAACTGCATCCCTTCACGTTTTGTCTATTTGCATCCTGTTGTCTTCTCATGTAACTGCATCTTACTGTGTCTTTTATAAGTGCATCAAATCATGTCTCGTCTAACTGCATCTACACTGTTGTATCTCATCTAGCTCATCCTGTTGTGTCTCATCTTACTCCATCCTGTTTGTCTCACCTAACTCCATCCTGTTGTGTCTCACCTAACTCCTTCCTGTTGTGTCTCACCTAACTCCATCCTGTTGTGTCTCAGCTATCTCCATCCTGTTTGTCTCACCTAATTCCATCCTGTTGTGTCTCACGTAACTCCTTCCTGTTGTGTCTCACCTAACTCCATCCTGTCGTGTCTCACCTAACTCCATCCTGTTGTGTCTCACTTAAGTCCATCCTGTTGTGTCTCACCTAATTCCATCCTGTTGTGTCTCACGTAACATCATCCTGTTGTGTCTCACCTAACTCCATCCTGTTGTGTCTCACCTATCTCCATCCGGTTGTGTCTCACGTAACTCCATCCTGTTGTGTCTCACCTATCTCCATCCGGTTGTGTCTCACGTAACTCCATCCAGTTGTGTCTCACCTAACTCCATCCTGTTGTGCCTCACCTAACTCCATCCTGTTGTGTCTCACCTAACTCCATCCTGTTGTGTCTCAGCTATCTCCATCCTGTTTGTCTCACCTAACTCCATCCTGTTGTGTCTCACCTAACTAATTCCTGTTGTGTCTCATGTAACTCCTTCCTGTTGTGTCTCACCTAATTCCGTCCTGTTGTGTCTCAGCTAACTCCATCCTGTGGTGT
The DNA here is from genome assembly GCA_964017155.1 of Oasisia sp. SBJ-2009. NCBI lineage: Eukaryota > Metazoa > Annelida > Polychaeta > Sabellida > Siboglinidae > Oasisia > Oasisia sp. SBJ-2009. Next base: position 47,981,831 of record OZ024857.1, read on the forward strand.
CTCACCTAACTCCATCCTGTTGTGTCTCACCTAACTCCATCCTGTTGTGTCTCACCTAACATCATCCTGTTGTGTCTCACCTAACTCCATCCTGTTGTGTCTCACCTAACTCCTTCCTGTTGTGTCTCACGTAACTCCTTCCTGTTGTGTCTCACCTAACTCCGTCCTGTTGTGTCTCACCTAACTCCATCCTGTGGTGTCTCACCTAACTTCATCCTGTTGTGTCTCACTTAAGTCCATCCTGTTGTGTCTCACCTAACTCCATCCTGTTGTGTCTCACCTAACTCCATCCTGTTGTGTCTCACCTAACTCCGTCCTGTCGTGTCTCACCTAACTCCATCCTGTTGTGTCTCACCTAACTCCATCCTGTTGTGTCTCACCTAACTCCATCCTGTTGTGTCTCACCTAACTCCATCATGTTGTGTCTCACCCAACTCCATCATGTTGTGTCTCACCCAACTCCATCCTGTTGTGTCTCACCTAACTCCATCCTGTTGTGTCTCACCTAACTCCATCCTGTTGTGTCTCACCTAACTCCATCATGTTGTGTCTCACCCAACTCCGTGCTGTTGTTTCTCTCGCAACTCCATCCTGTTATGTCTCACCTAACATCATCCTGTTGTGTCTCACCTAACTCCATCCTGTTGTGTCTGACCTAACTCCATCCTGTTGTGTCTCACCTAACTCCATCCTGTTGTGTCTCACCTAACTCCATCATGTTGTGTCTCACCCAACTCCGTGCTGTTGTTTCTCTCGCAACTCCATCATGTTATGTCTCACCTAACATCATCCTGTTGTGTCTCACCTAACTCCATCCTGTTGTGTCTGACCTAACTCCATCCTGTTGTGTCTCACCTAACTCCATCCTGTTGTGTCTGACCTAACTCCATCCTGTTGTGTCTCACCTAACTCCATCCTGTTGTGTCTCAGCTAACTCCATCCTGTTGTGTCTCACCTAACTCCATCCTGTTGTGTCTCACCTAACTCCTTCCTGTTGTGTCTCACCTAACTCCATCTTGTTGTGTCTCACCTAACTCCATCCTGTTGTGTCTCACCTAACTCCATCCTGTTGTGTCTCACCTAACTCTCTCCTGTTGTGTCTCACCTAACTCTGTCCTGTTGTGTCTCACCTAACTCTGTCCTGTTGTGTCTCACCTAACTCCATGCTGATTTGTCTCACCTAACTCCGTCCTGTTGTGTCTGAATGAATGAATGTTTATTTAACAACAGCAACACAGGAATATACAACATAGTATGAAAAATAATACAATACATAATGGTAACGACAATACAATATAATATCGGTGCTGTTGTTAAAAGGACATAGCAGAAGTCATATGACTTGTAAGGCGCTATGCCCTTCTCAACTAAAATGCGTAATAGTTATAGTAAAAGTTATAAGATTTAATACAACCAACAATAATATTTTTTTGCATTGTGTTAATTGTTCATAAATACGAAGAAAGTAACGTCGACTTTAAACTTTTTTTAAATTGTTGTAAACTTGGCAACTGTCTTATATTACTTTCAAGACCGTTCCATACGTGTATTCCTCTGACAGTAATTGACAGTAGTCTATGTGTGGTGTTCGCTTTTTTAACATAAAATAGTTTAGATTGTCTGGTATCATACTTGTGTACGGCTGCAGTTGGTTCAAAGAACGCTTGTACACGACCTTCTAAACAGTGGTTGTTTGCTTTATAAAGCATAACCATAGTCCTATGTGTAATTAAATCTTGAAGTTTAAGAATTCTTGAACAGTGAAAAAATACAGATGTATGACCATGGTAATCAAGACTATATATTATTCGTATAGCTTTTTTCTGTAGCAGAGAGAGTTTTCTTACTCTAGACGGATACGTATTTCCCCATATTTCACAGCAAAGTCTCACCTAACTGCATCCTGTTGTACATGAATTAACTCCATCCTTGTCTACTTGTTCTTGCTTGCAGCTTCTTCCTAATGTGCTATGGCTTTGTGAACCTCACCTGTGCGCTGCAGACGTTGTTGCAGACGCCCAGTTGGCGGCCACGCTTCACGTACTACCACTGGAGCCTGTCACTGCTCGGAGTCGTCCTCAACCTTGGCCTCTCTATGACTGCCGGCTGGTACTATGCCATCGCAGCCTTTGCTATCGCGGCCTTCATCTACAAATATGTGGAGTACAAAGGGTAGGTATTAAGCAACAGCCTGAGCAGTACTATGTCATCCCGGCATTTGCCATTCTGGGCTTCATGTACATGGCAAGGTATATTGACAGAGAAC
>OZ024857.1:47986596-48099096 GCA_964017155.1 Oasisia sp. SBJ-2009
TCCTTTACGTCCTGTCCTCCTCCTTTATGTCATGTCCTCATCCTTTATGTGCTGTCCTCCTTTATGTGCTGTCCTCCTCCTTTATGTGCTGTCCTCCTCCTTTATGTCATGTCCTCCTCCTTTACGTCCTGTCCTCCTCCTTTATGTCCTGTCCTCCTCCTTTATGTGCTGTCCTCCTTTATGTGCTGTCCTCCTCCTTTATGTGCTGTCCTCCTCCTTTATGTCATGTCCTCCTCCTTTACGTCCTGTCCTCCTCCTTTATGTCATGTCCTCATCCTTTATGTGCTGTCCTCCTCCTTTATGTCATGTCCTCCTCCTTTATGTCCTGTCCTCCTCCTTTATGTGCTGTCCTCCTTTATGTGCTGTCCTCCTCCTTTATGTCATGTCCTCCTCCTTTATGTGCTGTCCTCCTTTATGTGCTGTCCTCCTCCTTTATGTCATGTCCTCCTCCTTTATGTCCTGTCCTCCTTTATATGCTGTCCTCCTCCTTTATGTGCTGTCCTCCTCCTTTATGTGCTGTCCTCCTCCTTTATGTGCTGTCCTCCTCCTTTATATGCTGTCCTCCTCCTTTATGTCATGTCCTCCTCCTTTATGTGCTGTCCTCCTCCTTTATGTCATGTCCTCTTTTATGTCATGTCCTCCTCCTTTAAGCGCTGTCCTCCTCCTTTATGTCATGTCCTCCTCCTTTATATGCTGTCCTCCTCCTTTATGTGCTGTCCTCCTCCTTTATGTCATGTCCTCCTCCTTTATGTGCTGTCCTCCTCCTTTATGTGCTGTCCTCCTTTATGTGCTGTCCTCCTCATTTATGTGCTGTCCTCCTCCTTTATGTCATGTCCTCCTCATTTATGTCCTGTCGTACTCCTTTATGTCATGTCCTCCTCCTTTATGTGCTGTCCTCCTTTATGTGCTGTCCTCCTCCTTTATGTCCTGTCCTCCTTTATGTCCTGTCCTCCTCATTTATGTCCTGTCGTACTCCTTTATGTCATGTCCTCCTCCTTTATGTCCTGTCCTCCTTTATGTCCTGTCCTCATCCTGTATGTCCTGTCCTACTCCTTTATGTACTGTCCTCCTTTATGTCCTGTCCTCCTTTATGTCATGTCCTACTCCTTCATGTCCTGTTCTCCTCCTTTATGTCCTGTCCTCCTCCTTTGTGTCCTGTCCTCCTTTATGTCCTGTTCTCCTCCTTTATGTCCTGTCCTCCTCCTTTATGTCATATCCTACTCCTTTATGTCCTGTTCTCCTCCTTTATGTACTGTCCTCCTCCTTTGTGTCCTGTCCTCCTTTATGTCCTGTTCTCCTTTATGTCCTGTCCTCCTTCTTTATGTCATATCCCACTCCTTTATGTCCTGTTCTCCTTTATGTCCTGTTCTCCTTTATGTCATGTCCTTCTCCTTTGTGTGCTGTCCTCCTCCTTTATGTCATGTCCTTCTCCTTTATGTCATGTCCTCCTCCTTTATGTCATGTCCTCCTCCTTTATGTCATGTCCTTCTCCTTTATGTCATGTCCTTCTCCTTTATGTCATGTCCTTCTCCTTTATGTCATGTCCTCCTCCGTTATGTCCTGTCCTCCTCGTTTATGTCATGTCCTCCTCCTTTATGTCCTGTCCTCCTCCTTTATGTCCTGTCCTCCTCCTTTATGTCATGTCATCCTCCTTTATGTCCTGTCCTCCTCCTTTATGTCATGTCATCCTCCTTTATGTCCTGTCCTCCTCCTTTATGTCATGTCCTCCTCCTTTATGTCATGTCCTTCTCCTTTATGTCATGTCCTCCTCCTTTATGTCCTGTCCTTCTCCTTTATGTCCTGTCCTTCTCCTTTATGTCTTGTCCTCCTCCTTTATGTCATGTCCTTCTCCTTTATGTCATGTCCTCCTCCTTTATGTCATGTCCTCCTCCTTTATGTCATGTCCTTCTCCTTTATGTCATATCCTTCTCCTTTATGTCATGTCCTCCTCCTTTATGTCATATCCTTCTCCTTTATGTCATGTCCTTCTCCTTTATGTCATGTCCTCTTCCTTTATGTCATGTCCTTCTCCTTTATGTCATATCCTTCTCCTTTATGTCATGTCCTCCTCCTTTATGTCATATCCTTCTCCTTTATGTCATGTCCTTCTCCTTTATGTCATGTCCTTCTCCTTTATGTCATGTCCTTCTCCTTTATGTCATGTCCTCCTCCTTTATGTGCTGTCCTCCTTTATGTGCTGTCCTCCTCCTTTATGTCCTGTCCTCCTTTATGTCCTGTCCTCCTCATTTATGTCCTGTCGTACTCCTTTATGTCATGTCCTCCTCCTTTATGTCCTGTCCTCCTTTATGTCCTGTCCTCATCCTTTATGTCCTGTCCTACTCCTTTATGTACTGTCCTCCTTTATGTCCTGTCCTCCTTTATGTCATGTCCTACTCCTTCATGTCCTGTTCTCCTCCTTTATGTCCTGTCCTCCTCCTTTGTGTCCTGTCCTCCTTTATGTCCTGTTCTCCTCCTTTATGTCCTGTCCTCCTCCTTTATGTCATATCCTACTCCTTTATGTCCTGTTCTCCTCCTTTATGTACTGTCCTCCTCCTTTGTGTCCTGTCCTCCTTTATGTCCTGTTCTCCTTTATGTCCTGTCCTCCTTCTTTATGTCATATCCTACTCCTTTATGTCCTGTTCTCCTTTATGTCCTGTTCTCCTTTATGTCATGTCCTCCTCCTTTATGTCATGTCCTTCTCCTTTATGTCATGTCCTCCTCCGTTATGTCCTGTCCTCCTCGTTTATGTCATGTCCTCCTCCTTTATGTCCTGTCCTCCTCCTTTATGTCCTGTCCTCCTCCTTTATGTCCTGTCCTCCTCCTTTATGTCATGTCATCCTCCTTTATGTCCTGTCCTCCTCCTTTATGTCATGTCATCCTCCTTTATGTCCTGTCCTCCTCCTTTATGTCATGTCCTCCTCCTTTATGTCATGTCCTTCTCCTTTATGTCATGTCCTCCTCCTTTATGTCCTGTCCTTCTCCTTTATGTCCTGTCCTTCTCCTTTATGTCTTGTCCTCCTCCTTTATGTCATGTCCTTCTCCTTTATGTCATGTCCTCCTCCTTTATGTCATGTCCTCCTCCTTTATGTCATGTCCTTCTCCTTTATGTCATATCCTTCTCCTTTATGTCATGTCCTCCTCGTTTATGTCATATCCTTCTCCTTTATGTCATGTCCTTCTCCTTTATGTCATGTCCTCTTCCTTTATGTCATGTCCTTCTCCTTTATGTCATGTCCTTCTCCTTTATGTCATATCCTTCTCCTTTATGTCATGTCCTTCTCCTTTATGTCATGTCCTCTTCCTTTATGTCATGTCCTTCTCCTTTATGTCATGTCCTTCTCCTTTATGTCATGTCCTTCTCCTTTATGTCATATCCTTCTCCTTTATGTCATATCCTTCTCCTTTATGTCATGTCCTTCTCCTTTATGTCATGTCCTCTTCCTTTATGTCATGTCCTTCTCCTTTATGTCATGTCCTTCTCCTTTATGTCATGTCCTTCTCCTTTATGTCATATCCTTCTCCTTTATGTCATGTCCTCCTCCTTTATGTCATGTCCTTCTCCTTTATGTCATGTCCTTCTCCTTTATGTCATATCCTTCTCCTTTATGTCATGTCCTTCTCCTTTATGTCCTGTCCTCCTCCTTTATGTCCTGTCCTTCTCCTTTATGTCATGTCCTTGTCATGTCCTTCTCCTTTATGTCCTGTCCTCCTCCTTTATGTCCTGTCCTTCTCCTTTATGTCCTGTCCTCCTCCTTTATGTCCTGTCCTCCTCCTTTATGTCATGTCCTTCTCCTTTATGTCATGTCCTTCTCCTTTATGTCCTGTCCTCCTCCTTTATGTCATGTCCTTCTCCTTGATGTCCTGTCCTTCTCCTTTATGTCCTGTCCTTCTCCTTTATGTCCTGTCCTCCTCCTTTATGTCATGTCCTTCTCCTTTATGTCATGTCCTTCTCCTTTATGTCATGTCCTTCTCCTTGATGTCCTGTCCTTCTCCTTTATGTCCTGTCCTTCTCCTTTATGTCCTGTCCTCCTCCTTTATGTCATGTCCTTCTCCTTTATGTCATGTCCTTCTCCTTTATGTCATGTCCTCCTCCTTTGTGTGCTGTCCTTCTCCTTTATGTCATGTCCTTCTCCTTTATGTCATGTCCTTCTCCTTGATGTCCTGTCCTCCTCCTTTATGTCATGTCCTTCTCCTTGATGTCCTGTCCTTCTCCTTTATGTCCTGTCCTTCTCCTTTATGTCCTGTCCTCCTCCTTTATGTCATGTCCTTCTCCTTTATGTCATGTCCTTCTCCTTTATGTCCTGTCCTCCTCCTTTGTGTGCTGTCCTTCTCCTTTATGTCAGGTCCTTCTCCTTTATGTCATGTCCTCCTCCTTGATGTCCTGTCCTCCTCCTTTATGTCATGTCCTTCTCGTTTATGAGCTGTCCTCCTCCTTTGTGTGCTGTCCTTCTCCTTTATGTCATGTCCTTCTCCTTTATGTCCTGTCCTCCTCCTTTATGTCCTGTCCTCCTCAGTCTGCAGCCAGTATACTGTAATGACTATGATTTCGTTATCTGTATTAGTCTGTTCTGATTTAGTATTAGTCTCATGTTAATATTGGTCCCGCATGTTAATGTACGGTCTTTTCCGATAATATTTGCCTCTTCTAATAGTACTAGTATTCTCTTCTGATAGTACTGGTGTTCTCTTCTAATAGTACTAGTATTCTCTTCTGATAGTACTGGTGTTCTCTTCTAATAGTACTAGTATTCTCTTCTGATAGTACTGGTGTTCTCTTCTAATAGTACTAGTATTCTCTTCTGATAGTACTGGTGTTCTCTTCTAATAGTACTAGTATTCTCTTCTGATAGTACTGGTGTTCTCTTCTGATAGTACTGGTGTTCTCTTCTAATAGTACTAGTATTCTCTTCTGATAGTACTGGTGTTCTCTTCTAATAGTACTAGTGTTCTCTTCTGATAGTATTGGTCTCTTCCGTTGCAGACCTCAGATGCTCATACTTGTGAAATTGTATGATGATCTCACACCAATCTATCCAAACCTCTTTACATTTGCAAGTCAACTGAAAGCAGGTCAGTAATTACATAACATTAACTTATTACATGTAGTTATACCGACATATTTTTCTTTTATCCTTTCTTCCAAAAAGATTTATACCTTCACGAAACAAAATACAACTGTCTCTACACTATTCTGTTATAAGTCCACCCTGGTAGCAATATTGGCAGAGCATTAATATCCCAGGCTGATGTAAGGGGCTAAAAAGTGCTGCCACCGCGCAGATTCTGGGTAATTCAGGGTACTTTGCATGCAAAAAGCAAAAGTAGAGGCTTAGGTCAAGTTACATCTACAGTATCTTGTGATTTGGGCAGAAATGCAATACTTGTAATTTCATCTCTGCCTGATGAACTTACTTTCCTCAACAAGTAGTCAAAAACAGGCCTTTCGTGAACACATAGATTACATGAATACTAATTGCTTCAACTAATCTCTATTCACTCCTAGTAATAACGATGACATCATTCACTTTTTTAAATATATAAAGATTCAATCACAATGTATATCAATTTAATAATTTATTACACACAAAAACAGTTAAGATAAACATTAGAAATATTACCGTTGAAAAATGTCCTCCTTTCTCATCAGCTCATTGGGAAAATATTTGGATACTATGGTAACCTGTGGTGATGATGAAATGTGACTGTTTTAGGGAAAGGATTGGTGATTGCAGCGTCAGCCATTGAAGGTAACTTCATCACGGACATTGAAAAGTTCCATCAAGCTCGAGAAGTGAGTCGTTCTTCTTGCTCATTATTAGAGATGTATCAAAATCGGAAGTGTTTATTTTTGACCCCTAAAAATATACATAAAACAATGTTCAACAAATTACCTACAGCACAATTTATGAAATATTATTGCATTAATGCCGCAACAATTACTTCCGCTTTGTCTAAGTCAGTCTGATAATAATGATGCATATTCAGCAATAAATTGTTTGTAGTCACAATTTAGCGAATTACCAATAAACAATACAGCGTATTATGAATTGATTGCAGACGTCACTACGGCAATGCAATACTGTCACTAGTAAATTAAATTATCAATAATCAACAGTAGCACAATGAACTATTGATGGTAATGTTAGTTGCACAAACACCTTACCAGGTTCACACATGTCACTCTAGTGTACTGATCCAATGTCAACAAAGGTCGATTAAATCAGCATCACTCACAAATAAACAACAAATAACTTTATAACAGCATCCATCTATTGATCATAATATAATGTGATCTGACCACATAATGAATATCTGTCTTCGATCTGCCCATATAAGCAATGCTCCCTTTTGTTACCACAACATGTTTGCTCCTTTGTGTGTGCCCATTTAATTAATCCTCCCTGTGTAGTAAAACTAATGTATGTTCCACATAATAAATGCTTCCATAAATGACCACATATTAAATGTTCCATTGTTCGACTATTTAATGACTCCTCCCTGTGACCACACAATGACTGCTCCCTGTGGCTTCTGTAGATGCTGTTGGAGATGATGTCGAATGTCGGGATTGAGGGGTTTGCCCAGGTTACCATCAGTAGCAATATCATGTGTTCTCTCAGTGGATTGTAAGTGTTACACATCGTGTTAGTGTCCAGTGAGATGTGATTGTGTGTTAGTGTCAAGTAAGATGTGTGTGTGTTAGTGTCCAGACTGAGATGTGTTTGTGTGCTAGTGTCCAGTGAGATGTGTGTGTGTTAGTGTCCAGACTGAGATGTGTTTGTGTGTTAGTGTCCAGACTGAGATGTGTTTGTGTGTTAGTGTCCAGACTGAGATGTGTTTGTGTGTTAGTGTCCAGACTGAGATGTGTTTGTGTGTTAGAGTCCAGACTGAGATGTGTTTGTGTGTTAATGTCCAGTGAGATGTGTTTGTGTGTTAGTGTCCATTGAGACGTGTTTGTGTGTTAGTGTCCAGACTGAGATGTGTCTGTGTGTTAGTCTCCATACTGAGATGTGTCTGTGTGTTAGTGTCCAGACCGAGATGTGTCTGTATGTTAGTGTCCAGACTGAGATGTGTCTGTACATTAGTGTCCAGACTAAGATGTGTATGTATGTTAGTGTCCAGTGAGATGTGTTTGTGTGTTAGTGTCCAGACTGAGATGTGTCTGTGTGTTAGTCTCCATACTGAGATGTGTCTGTGTGTTAGTGTCCAGACTGAGATGTGTCTGTATGTTAGTGTCCAGACTGAGATGTGTCTGTACGTTAGTGTCCAGACTGATGTGTCTGTACGTTAGTGTCCAGACTGAGATGTCTCTGTACGTTAGTGTCCAGACTGAGATGTCTCTGTCCAGTGAGATGTGTCAGTGTGTTAGTGTCCAGTGAGATGTGTTTGTGTGTTAGTGTCCAGACGGCTGGCCTGGGAGGGATGCGACACAACACGCTGGTGATGGAGTGGCCTCGGTCCTGGGACCGTAACAGAGAGGGCTGGATCAACTTTGTCAGTGAGTGAGCATTCCTGCATCGTAGCACATCCAAACCTGGGTTAGTTCTGCATTATCTGCTGAATGGGTTCCAAGCTGTTTTCATATAAATTCTGCCCAGTGGACACTGTGAGGTGCATCAGTTATGCCTACAAACCATTATGCAACTTAACCGAAGTTGCATGTGATGTGGTCCAGAGCATCTGATTTAAACAAAATGGGCTGGAGACTTTGTTAGCAAGCATGTGCAGTATGTGACTATGCTAACATCATTTACAGTAGTAGGTTGAAATGCCCATAGAGTTACTTTCCTTGGTAATCCTGATTTCGGTTTGGAGTAACCAACTGTTTTCATTCCAATCAGAGTGGGGGTGTTTTGAAACTATCATACGAGTGGCAAACACCGGTGCCACATTACAGATCCCAGATAATCATAGCTAACACGTTGAGACATTATCCATCATCAAATTACTTATTTGCGCTAGATTTAGATACAAAAAAATTATGTTATCCCACTTATGCTTTCCTTCCCTTCTTGGGCGAGGCTGGTCTATATGCTGGCCATCAGCTTCTCTCTTCTTTTTCTTCCATTTCCATGAGCAGGCTCCACTCCCCCCATCTTACTCTTCCACCATCACTCTCACTCCCTCCATCTTTCTCTTCCACCATCACTCTCACTCCCTCCATCTTTCTCTTACACCATCACTCTCACTCCCTCCATCTTTCTCTTGCACCATCACTCTCTCTCCCTCCATCGTTCTCTTCCACCATCACTCTCTCTCTCCCTCCATCCATCTTTCTCTTCCACCATCACTCTCTCCCCCTCCATCTTTCTCTTACACCATCACTCTCATTCCCTCCATATTTCTCTTACATCTTCACTCTCACTCCCTCCATCTTTCTCTTCCTCATCACTCTCACTCCCTCCATCTTTTTCTTACACCATCACTCTCTCACCATCACTCTCTCTCTCCCTCCATCTTTCTCTTCCACCGTCACTCTCTCTACCTCCATCTTTCTCTTACACCATCACTCTCTCTCCCTCCATCTTTCTCTTCCACCATCACTCTCACTCCCTCCATCTTTCTCTTACACCATCACTCTCACTCCCTCCATCTTTCTCTTACATCTTCACTCTCACTCCCTCCATCTTTCTCTTACACCATCACTCTCACTCCCTCCATCTTTCCCTTACACCATCACTCTCACTCCCTCCATCTTTTTCTTACATCATCACTCTCACTCCCTCCATCTTTCTCTTACACCATCACTCTCACTCCCTCCATCTTTCTCTTACACCATCACTCTCACTCCCTCCATCTTTCTCTTACATCTTCACTCTCTCCCTCCATCTTTCTCTTCCACCATCACTCTCTCTTTCTCTTCCACCATCACTCTCACTCCCTCCATCTTTCTCTTACATCATCACTCTCACTCCCTCCATCTTTTTCTTACACCATCACTCTCACTCCCTCCATCTTTCTCTTACACCATCACTCTCACTCCCTCCATCTTTCTCTTACACCATCACTCTCACTCCCTCCATCTTTCTCTTCCACCATCACTCTCACTCCCTCCATCTTTTTCTTACATCATCACTCTCACTCCCTCCATCTTTTTCTTACACCATCACTCTCACTCCCTCCATCTTTCTCTTACACCATCACTCTCACTCCCTCCATCTTTCTCTTACACCATCACTCTCACTCCCTCCATCTTTCTCTTACATCTTCACTCTCTCCCTCCATCTTTCTCTTCCACCATCACTCTCACTCCCTCCATCTTTCTCTTACATCTTCACTCTCTCCCTCCATCTTTCTCTTACACCATCACTCTCACTCCCTCCATCTTTCTCTTACATCTTCACTCTCTCCCTCCATCTTTCTCTTCCACCATCACTCTCTCTTTCTCTTCCACCATCACTCTCACTCCCTCCATCTTTCTCTTACATCTTCACTCTCTCTCCCTCAATCTTTTTCTTCCTCATCACTCTCACTCCCTCCATCTTTCTCTTCCACCATCACTCTCTCTCCCTCCCTCTTTCTCTTCCACCATCACTCTCTCTCCATCTTTCTCTTCCTCATCTCTCTCATTCCCTCCATCTTTCTCTTCCACCATCACTCTCACTCCCTCCATATTTCTCTTATATCATCACTCTCACTCCCTCCATATTTATCTCCCACCACCACTCTCTGTCCCTCCATATTTCTCTCCCACCATCACTCTCACTCCCTCCATCTTTGTGTTACACCATCACTCTCACTCCCTCCATCTTTCTCTTACACCATCACTCTCACTCCCTCCATCTTTCTGTTACACCATCACTCTCACTCCCTCCATCTTTCTCTTACGTCATCACTCTCACTCCCTCCATCTTTCTCTTCCACCATCACTCTCCCTCCCTCTTTCTCTTCCACCATCACTCTCTCTCCCTCCAGCTTTCTCTTCCTCATCACTCTCATTCCCTCCATCTTTCTCTTACACCATCACTCTCTCTCCCTCCCTCTTTCTCTTCCACCATCACTCTCACTCCCTCCATCTTTCTCTTCCACCATCACTCTCACTCCCCTCCATATTTCTCTTATATCACCACTCTCACTCCCTCCATATTTCTCTCCCACCATCACTCTCTCTCCCTCCATATTTCTCTCCCACCATCACTCTCTCTCCCTCCATATTTCTCTCCCACCATCACTCTCTCTCCCTCCATATTTCTCTCCCACCATCACTCTTACTCCCTCCATCTTTCTGTTACATCATCACTCTCTCTCTCCCTCCCTCTTTCTCTTCCACCATCACTCTCTCTCCCTCAATCTTTCTCTTCCTCATCACTCTCATTCCCTCCATCTTTCTCTTACACCATCACTCTCTCTCCCTCCCTCTTTCTCTTCCACCATCACTCTCACTCCCTCCATCTTTCTGTTCCACCATCACTCTCACTCCCCTCCATATTTCTCTTATATCATCACTCTCACTCCCTCCATATTTCTCTCCCACCATCACTCTCTCTCCCTCCATATTTCTCTCCCACCATCACTCTCTCTCCCTCCATATTTCTCTCCCACCATCACTCTCTCTCCCTCTATATTTCTCTCCCACCATCACTCTTACTCCCTCCACCTTTCTGTTACACCATCACTCTCACTCCATCCATCTATCTCTCCCACCGTCACTCTCACTCCCTCCATCTTTATCTTACACCATCACTCTCACTCCCTCCATCTTTATCTTACACCATCACTCTCACTCCCTCCATCTTTCTCTTACACCATCACTCTCACTCCCTCCATCTTTCTCTTACACCATCACTCTCACTCCCTCCATCTTTCTCTTCCACCATCACTCTCAGTCCCTCCATCTTTCTCTTACACCATCACTCTCACTCCCTCCATCTTTATCTTACACCATCACTCTCACTCCCTCCATCTTTATCTTACACCATCACTCTCACTCCCTCCATCTTTCTCTTACACCATCACTCTCACTCCCTCCATCTTTCTCTTCCACCATCACTCTCACTCCCTCCATCTTTCTCTTCCACCATCACTCTCACTCCCTCCATCTTTCTCTTACACCATCACTCTCACTCCCTCCATCTTTCTCTTCCACCGTCACTCTCACTCCCTCCATTTTTCTCTTACACCATCACTCTCACTCCCTCCATCTTTCTCTTCCACCATCACTCTCACTCCCTCCATCTTTCTCTCCCACCATCACTCTCACTCCCTCCATATTTGTCTCCCACCATCACTCTCACTCCCTCCATCTTTCTCTTACACCATCACTCTCACTCCCTCCATATTTGTCTCCCACCATCACTCTCACTCCCTCCATCTTTCTCTTACACCATCACTCTCACTCCCTCCATCTTTCTCTTCCACCATCACTCTCACTCCCTCCATCTTTCTCTTACACCATCACTCTCACTCCCTCCATCTTTCTCTTCCACCATCACTCTCACTCCCTCCACCTTTCTCTCCCACTATCACTCTCACTCCCTCCATCTTTCTCTTACACCATCACTCTCACTCCCTCCATCTTTCTCTTCCACCATCACTCTCACTCCCTCCACCTTTCTCTTACACCATCACTCTCACTCCCTCCATCTTTCTCTTCCACCATCACTCTCACTCCCTCCACCTTTCTCTTACACCATCACTCTCACTCCCTCCATCTTTCTCTTACACCATCACTCTCACTCCCTCCATATTTGTCTCCCACCATCACTCTCACTCCCTCCACCTTTCTCTTACACCATCACTCTCACTCCCTCCATCTTTCTCTTACACCATCACTCTCACTCCCTCCATCTTTCTCTTACACCATCACTCTCACTCCCTCCATCTTTCTCTTACACCATCACTCTCACTCCCTCCATATTTGTCTCCCACCATCACTCTCACTCCCTCCACCTTTCTCTTACACCATCACTCTCACTCCCTCCACCTTTCTCTTACACCATCACTCTCACTCCCTCCATCTTTCTCTTACACCATCACTCTCACTCCCTCCATCTTTCTCTTCCACCATCACTCTCACTCCCTCCACCTTTCTCTCCCACCATCACTCTCACTCCCTCCATCTTTCTCTTACACCATCACTCTCACTCCCTCCATATTTGTCTCCCACCATCACTCTCACTCCCTCCACCTTTCTCTCCCACCATCACTCTCACTCCCTCCATCTTTCTCTTACACCATCACTCTCACTCCCTCCACCTTTCTCTTACACCATCACTCTCACTCCCTCCATCTTTCTCTTACACCATCACTCTCACTCCCGCCGTCTTTCTCTTCCACCATCACTCTCACTCCCTCCATCTTTCTCTTACACCATCACTCTCACTCCCTCCATCTTTCTCTTACACCATCACTCTCACTCCCTCCATCTTTCTCTTCCACCATCACTCTCTCTCCCTCCATCTTTCTCTTACACCATCACTCTCACTCCCTCCATATTTGTCTCCCACCATCACTCTCACTCCCTCCACCTTTCTCTTACACCATCACTCTCACTCCCTCCATCTTTCTCTTACACCATCACTCTCACTCCCTCCATCTTTCTCTTACACCATCACTCTCACTCCCTCCATCTTTCTCTTACACCATCACTCTCACTCCCTCCATCTTTCTCTTACACTCTCACTCTCACTCCCTCACTTGATCAGCTTCACTTATTCATTCTCTGCACTCCCCTAACTCATCTGACCTGTTAGACCTTCAACCTACAATCTCTCCTGTTGTTGCTGCAAAGACAGACAGTGAGACAGTTTGACAGAAGCAATGATTGTATCCATAGAGACGCTGCGGATTGCTGCCGTCAGAGACATCGCTATTCTTGTGTCGAGAGGGATCAGGAACTTTCCCTCCAATGACGATCGCATGACTGACACCATAGACGTTTGGTGGATTGTCCGTATCCTTGGTTGTAGCAATAATCGTCAAGTTGTTTGAGTGAATGCTGTGTGCATTTACCAGACATAGTTGATATATTTTTTAATTGCCACTTTTAAATTCACATGCATATTTGTCATGCATATATTTGTAGTCACATTTGTTGATTAAAGGGAATAACAACAAGGCATTATATAAAAATCTTTTGTTGCATATCCTTGAAGTATACTATTATATGTAACATTTGAGTGTGTTTAAAAAATACATAAACATATCTATATGTTTAAAATGTTATATTAAACACAGCTAGCCCGCAGATCCCGCGGAATTTTCAGATTTAATGAGCGAAGCGTTTTACCAACTATGACGTCATCCCAGCATCCGTAAAAGCGCGGCACAAATATGCATATTTCAAAAAGCCCACTGGCATTGCATAAAGTGTGGAATTTCTAATTCGTTCAAATGTTACGTATAATAGTATACTTCATGTATATGCAACAAAATAAACTTATATAATGCCTTCTTGTTATTCCCTTTAACTACAAAACTATTTTTGCCGCGCTTTTACGGATGCTGGGATGACGTCATAGTTGGTAAAACGCTTAGCTAGTTAAATCTGAAAATTCCGCGGAATCTACGGGCTAGCCGTGCTTAATATAACATTTTAAACATATAGATATTTTTATGTATTTTTTAAACACACTCAAATGTTACATATAATAGTATACTTCATGTTTATGCAACAAAAGAAATTTATATAATGCCTTATTGTTATTCCCTTTAAGTAAACATTGTTCAGGACTTATGTCGATATGAAGAACTGATGATATCCAAGTTTGAAAACATTAAAAATATTCTGTGGCTCATCAAATGTCATATTTCCTCTAAATGACAGTCTTGTGTTATAGCAATGTTTGTTCAAGCATTTCAGCTGCCTCCTAATACCCGATACTGCCATTATTGGACCAACTTTGGTACCATGGATATCTAGGTATTGAACCATTGTGGCATGCCAACATTGGCCCATATAGCAACATACGTTGGGCCAATATTGGCCTGAATCAGAACTGCTGTCTGTGAACTTGTTCATCCTTATGAGCCTGGTTGTGCATGTGTTTTTGTTTCCTCCTTGACGACTTCCCCAGATGATGGAGGGATGTTGATCCTGCTGTCCTACCTCCTCACGATGCACAATGTCTGGTCCAGCTGTACCATCCGTGTCTTCACTGTGGCCCGTATCCTTGCTGTGTTTGCCTTGTGACACAGGCTAGTAATATCATACTTTGTCTTATAGATTGTTGTTTACAATTTGTTATCTCTGGTATTGAGATATATTTATATATATACTTTCTGTTTACCTTTTTAGTTACCATCGATTTTGTGGTGTTAACATTAAGGTATTATTATTTTATTTATTTATATTTATATGCAGCATTGATATATCAAACCAAGAGTCTAGTAATATCATACATTGTCTTATTGTTTGTTGTTTACAATTTGATATCTATGGTATTGAGATATATTTATATAAGATAAGATAAGATCAGATAGCTTTATTGCCATGTGTTCACATTGTAGTTACAATAAAACATTGGAATGTGTAATGATATTGGTCGTCGTAATAGTACATTCACATGACAATACATTCACATGCACCAAACAATGATGTTAAAATATACTACTACATTAAATAAAATAAATAAGAACAATCACATAAAAAGGTCCGAATAAAAAATTGCTCATTATAACATTGATAAATAATTGATACGATCTAGTAGAAATATAGTAGCTTAAAATGTAAAATATGAAATAAAAAAAATATATATAAAATATAATAAATTATGATAAAATATACATACTAAAACTCATCGGAAAGTGGACTATGTGTTTGCTGCGGGTGGGAGAAAATCACTTCTGTTTTGACAGGGCTTGAACGGCTAAGGGGAAAAAGCTAGTACTAAAGCGGTTGGTCCTGGTTTTTATGGATCTGAATGGGCGACTAGATGGGAGAGGTTCAAATAGGTCATGGGCAGGATGGGATGTATCTTGAGAGATGAGAGTCGCTCTTCCTAACAGACGCTGCTGATACAGTATTTCAAGACTGGGAAGGTCTCTGCCAATGATTCGGGAAGCAGTTTTCACAACTCTGTTTAATCTGAGCGTTTCCTTCTGTGTAATCGATCCAAACCATACTGAGATAGAAAATGTCAGAACACTCTCGATTACAGCTCTGTAAAAGTTGAGCATGACCTGTGTGGTCAAACCAAACGATCTTAACCTTCTTAAAAAGTACAGCCGCTGCTGGGCCTTTTTGACAATATTTACAACATTTAGTTCCCATTTAAGATTACTGGAGATTGTTGAACCGAGAAATTTGAAATGTTGGACGATTTCAACTGTCCCGCCATCGATCACTAGAGGCGAGGGTGGAGAAGATTTCTTTCTCCTAAAATCCACAATCATTTCTTTCGTTTTATTTACATTAAGTTCCAGATTGTTATCGCTGCACCAACTGATGAGTTTGTTTACTTGGTCCCGATATTCAGATTCATCAGAATTTGTTATAAGCCCTATCACTGTAGTGTCATCGGCAAATTTCAGTATTTTAGTACCTACGTGACAAGATAAACAATCATATGTAAAAAGAGAGTATAACATTGGTGACAGAACACAGCCCTGAGGCGTGCCAGTAGATAACGTAACTGATGATGATAAGTTGTCGCCTATTTTTACAACCTGCGGCCTATTTAAAAGAAAATCGAGGATCCACAGACACATGGATTGAGGAACACCGAGACTCTGTATCTTATCGAAAAGTTTTGATGGGATAATCGTGTTAAAAGCAGAGCTAAAATCAACAAAAAGGATCCTAGCATAAGTATTTGGGCTGTCGAGATGTTTAAGAACGTGAAACAATCCTATGGCGACAGCGTCGTCAACGGATCTATTGTTGCGATATGCAAATTGAAATTGGTCAAGCAATGGATCGATAATTGATTTCAGAAACTGCAGGACCAAGCGCTCGAGTGTCTTCATGACTACAGAAGTCAAGGCAACAGGCCTGTAATCGTTTAAACAAGAGGCTGTAGATTTCTTGGGAACAGGAATGATAGTTGATTTTTTGAAGCAATGAGGGATTTTACATTGGGAAAGAGACACATTGAATATGTCTGTGAATACACTCGACAGCTGGTCGGCACACAGTTTAAGTAGACATGGAGAGATGTTGTCCGGACCGGCAGCTTGTCTGCTATTTAAACGTTGAAACATGCTTCTAACAACATATTCATCCACTGCGAAAGGAGGATGAATATGAAAGATACTTTCTATGTATTTATATATATATATATATATATATATATATATGTATATACATATATATATATATATACATATATATATATACAGCATATATATATATATATATATATATATATATAATCATTCATAATTTGTGTCTGAGTTGAGGTTTATTCTGGATATACAGTACTTTATTATATGTATTCCATTACAAAGTACAAATCAAATAGTGATGCATAGTTATTAAAGTAACTGATCGTAGATTCATATAAAAAGGTGTACAGACAAGATCAATTCAAAGCAATAACCAGTAATTATTTACTAAGCAAGAGACGCAGGAGTAGATGCCTAACGTTTTGAAGGCAGATGCACATCTTTGAATAGATGGTGATTTTTTCTATAAAAAGGGGCAATTGGCAGACTGCATGAACTGTTGTCCTTATCTGAGCCCCTCAGAGATGTCAGACAACTCTGTCCAGCTGAGGAAGGATCTTAAGATGTTCCTGTACGACCTGAGAATTGATGCTGAAGTGTTCGTCGAAGAGATGGTATGTGTCTCAACCATTTCAGTTGTACACCCTCATATACAATACAATCCAGTAAATACAATAAAACTTAATTCGTCCCTGTAAGGGCAATTACACGACATGTTCAATATTCACTGTGTTCTCATTTTCCAGTGTTCCCAGTGTTCCCATTCACAGTGTACCCATTCCCAAATGACATGGCCATTTTTCCCCAGTGGTACATTTCCCAGTGTCTTCATTCCCAGTGTTCCCATTATTTCCCAGTGTTCCCATTCCCAGTGTTTCCATTATTTCCCAGTGTTCCTGTTCCCTGTGTTCCTATTTCCACTGTACCCATTAATTCCCTGGGTTTTCATTATTCCACAGTGTTCCTGTTCCGTGTGTTCCTGTTTCCCCTGCTCGCATTAATTTCCAGGGTTCCTATTCCCAGTGTTTCCATTATTCCACAGTGTTCGTGTTCCCTGTGTTCCTGTGTTTCTACTGCTCCCAGTAATTTCCAGAGTTACTATTCCCAGTGGTCCCATTATTCCACAGTGTTCCTTTTCCCTGTATACCTGTTTCTACTGTTCCCATTAATTTCCAGTGTTCCTATTCCCAGTGTTCCCGTTATTCCACATTTGGTGATACAAACATTATATTGCATATAGAGTATATCATAAAAGTAGAATGCTCAGAAAGTTAAATAAATCAGACACATTTCGACTTCATCGTCGTTATAATCAGACGTTTTATCATTGCATTACTCCATTAGTAGCATAATGATTAAATATGCTGCCACTGTCACAATTAATGGTTCCAGGTTTGCCGTCATGACTAATTTCTGTAATAACTAATGACTATACGGGCATTACTGTGATCATCACCGGCAACATTTGATAAAAATACGTCACCAAAATTATGAAACAATTCATCTAAAGTAAGCGCTTGCATTGAAAGGAACCGTTGCCATTATTTATGATTATTAATAATATCCACTATTTATTGTAATGAAAGAAATTTTCTGTCAGTAATAAAAAATCTAAAAAATGTTGATTACCGCTAATAAAGTCATATAACATTAGCCTTAAGTCAATATGTAACATGTATCTCCACATATCCTTTTATCTTGATGCGCCTATGAGTTAAGCATGGGACGAATATTCGATTCGTATTGGAAATTTTGAATATTCGATTCGGTTTTCGATTCGAATGAAATTCCACATTCGTCCCATCCTTACTTTGAGCTTGCTTGATTTATGCAAAATAGAATTTAACTGATAATTAAATAATGTGCGTAATAATAATAATTGATAATTGTGAGGAAAACAACATGAATAGCGGCCACCATCAGTATTTGCATGCTAGCCTGTTACATCTGAGACGTTATTTAGATTTATGTATTTTCATTGGACAATGGGGAGACAATCTGTGGAGTGTCTAATCATGCCCATAAATTGTTATTCCCATAAATTGTCTAGTACTGTCTTCTGTCATGAATGGACACTGGTCAGTGGGCAGGGGTTGAAGGTCAAGAAACTGTACCGATGATAATAAACAATTGCACTGGTTTGTTGATCTATGGGTGTGAACTAATAGATGATATCTAGCAAGCAGCAACTTAACAGTCTTCCTAATATTACTGTATTACAATGCATTTTATGTGGTCATTCTCTGTTTACTCGTGTGTATGTTGACAGAATGACCAGGACATCTCCGCCTACACAGTTGAAAGAACACTGGACATGCAGAACCGCGTGAAAATGTTGAAGATACTAAAAGGACGAACTTTTAGCGATAAAAACAAAAGACTGAGCATGACCAGGAGATCAAGCAAAGAACAATTAACGGTTAGTTCACTTAGCTGTTATTATTTATCTTAATGTGTTATTATATGCTATTATATCAAAAACGAAGGTCCCTTGTCTTAACAGCAACATCTAAGAGTTAATACAATACAAACTAATCAGTTGCAATTATAATCAATATTTTAATGTCGTTGGTTTTCAGCTTTTCTTAGAATGTGGTCTTTACAATTTCCCACGAAAACGTAACATTTAATTTTTGAATTTCCATTGGTTATAGGCTTTAGCAGTAAAGGGTTTGTGTAGGATATTAGCTGAATGTTAAATAGATGCCATGTACTCAATAATATGTGTAATGTCTGCAGTTGTCAAAGTTAACCTGCTACCAGTTATAGATGGGATATTTTAATTGATGTAAGTTATTTAAAAAAAAAACATGCAGCTTTGTTATGTTTTAGGTAACATTAAATTTCACATAAGAATACTTTGGGAAACCATATTTTGCCAAATAAATATTTTGACTATTTCATAATGCCAGTTTTAATATGCCATAAATGCTGCTTGCGAAAAAATGTGTGTCAGACTTTATTTACGATTGTATACGCAGGTATTTAATTTCTGTGTATATATATATATATATATATATATATTATATATGATGTAAATATATATACTCTGTACATGCATGTTTAGACTAGTATGCAGGTATTACTGTATCTCAGGTAATGGAATACCTCAGGGAGTTTGCCGCCCCTGCCATGCAGAGTTGTAAACCACTGCCTTGTGGTACAGGTTCTTGATAGAACTGAAGGCATTGGATCCGAATTCCAAGAAGTGATGTCACTGCAGAGGTATTCCCCATTTTGCATGTATTTCCCTACATGTGTTTCCTTATATATCAAGTCGTAGCTTTGGCGTAACTTTGCGGATTGTAGAACAAGGACAAAGACAAAGACAAAGAGAAGGAGAAAGAGAAGGAGAAAGAGAAGGAGAAAGAACCAACTAACGGAGCAGAACGTCAGCAGACACTCACCGTACCGGAGGGAGAAGTGTGGACGTCTACGTCTACGTCAGACTCCGACGGAGAACTGTCGGTATCAGTCATGTCTTCTTACTGATGTCGCCGTCATTGGCCATCAGTTTATCTTATAGATCCATCAATGGTCAAACATAGAAGCTAATTAATGTTTCATTGTCATGAAGTTTCTGTGTGTATTTTTGTGATACTTAGTAGATTGAATGTTGCAATGTTGGTGTGTGGATGTGTATAATATTGGTGAGTGGATACATACACCATTGGTGAATGGATGAGTGCATCTGTATAATGTTGGCAAATGGATGTGTACAATGTTGTGAGTGGATATGAACAACGTTGTTGATTGGATAGATACAGCATTGCTTAATGTATGAGAACAACATTGATGAGTGGATGTGTACAAATTGGTGAATGAGTATGTACAACATTGGGTATGTACAACATTGGTGATGTGTACAACATTGATGAATGGATGTGTACAACATTGATGAATCGATGTACGCAACATTGATGAATGGATGTGTACAACATTAGTGAGTGCATGTCTAGAAGATTGACGAATGCATGTGTGCATGTGTACATCATTGATGAATAATCAATGGATATACACAGTATTGTTGAATGGATGTGTGCCACATTGCTGAATGGATGTGTATAACACTGTTGAATGGATGTCTACATCATTGCTGAATTAATGTGTTCAACATTACTGAATGGATGTTTCCAACATTGCTGAATGGATATCTAAAACACAGCTCTGTGGATGTGTACAACATTATTGAATGGATGTATATAACACTGCCACAAGAATGTGTACTAGGGCAATGGTTCTCAGCGTTTTTGTATACAAGGCCCCCTATGTCCAGTAGAAAAATCTTGGAATCCCCACATAAGATACACATGAGACTTCTGCTGACTAATATAGCGTGTCCTGAACAGTTTTTCCCTAATGATAGCGGCTATTTCTCTTGCCTAGCAATCAGTTGTTCCCTTACACTCAAAAACACTATTGCTTTATGCTAATACCAGCCATGTCTTAGTAATTTGAATGGCTTCATACACTTGTTGTGAGCAAAAGTAGTGTGAATAGTGACCCTTACTGCTTGCTGTGGTATGCAGGTGGTATGCAGGTGTTGCAGTACCCCAGGTACTGCAACAACTCAGGGAGTTTGACGCCCCTGCCATGCAGAGTTGTAAACCACTGCCTTGTGGTACAGGTTCTTGTCAGAACCGAAGTTTTGAGCAGGAGATGGACAGTGCTCTCCCCCAATGGGAGAAGGAAAACTCAACACCAGACGAGGAATGGGCTGCTCTGCAGCAGGTCGTGTACAACACAGCCAAGACATATCTTGGCAAGCCAGACAGAAAACACCAGGACTGGTTCGACCCCAACGACCAGGAGCTACAGACACGTATGAGCAGAAGAGACCAAACCCACCAGAGACTGTTGCAAACCAGGAGCACTAGGTCCACCACTGCAGCATACAAAGATGCCTGCAGATTGCTACAAAAACACACGCGTGCACTGAAGTCAGACTGGTTGGAAAGGAAGGCAGTGGAGCTGCAGAGAGCTGCTGATAGTAGCAACATGAAGGGCTTCTACAATGGGCTGAAGGAAGTGTGGGGACCCGAAAAGAAGGGACCTGTTCAACTGAAATCAACAGATGGAATGGAGACCTTCTCTGACAGCAAGAGAGTTGTGGCAAGATGGAGTGAACACTTCCAGAAGCTACTCAACGTCCCTGGCGACATAGATCACGAAGCTCTGGACAACATCCCGCAGCGCATTATCAAGACAAGCCTCAATGAGATTCCAACTATGGATGAGATGGCTAGAGCAATCGCCGGCCTGAAAGATGACAAAGCACCTGGAGGAGATGGAATTCCTGCAGAAGTATGGAAGCACGGAGGAGACAATCTGTTCAGCAGACTGCACCAACTAATCACCAATGCCTGGGAGGTGGGTTCTGTACCACAAGCATGGAAGGATGCCAGCATTGTAACCATCTACAAGAAAGGTGATCGAACAGACTGTGGGAACTATAGAGGAATCTCTCTTCTTTCCATAGCGGGCAAGATCTTCGCGAGGATCCTCCTCAACAGACTATCTACCCACATAACACCAGAGGTAGTTCCGGAGACACAATGTGGCTTCAGAGGTAACCGGAGCACCGTGGATATGATATTTTGTCTCCGACAACTACAAGAAATGTGCATTGAGCAGGACCGACCGCTGTACATGGTATTTGTCGACTTCAGCAAAGCGTTCGATACAGTTGGGAGGACCGGGCTATGGCAGCTACTGAGGAAGTATGGCTGCCCAGAGAAGTTCACAACAATGATCGAGGCACTACATACTGGAATGATGGTGAATGTTAGTGTTGAAGAAGTCTCGGAATCGTTCAGTGTCACAAATTGGGTCAAGCAAGGTTGTGTACTGGCCCCCATGCTCTTCTCCATCTTCCTATCAGCAATGCTCGACGAGGCTTTCCGAGATATGGGGGATGGCGTCTACATACAGTCCAGACAGGGCGCTGATCTATTCAACGTCGCACACTTCAGAGCAAAGACCAAAACTACTCGGATACTGATGAGAGAGCTGCTATTCGCAGTGCTGAAGAGATGCAGAAAATAGTGGATGCTTTCTCCGATGCGTCAAAGAAGTTCGGCCTGAAGATTAACATCAAGAAGACCGAGGTGCTGTACCAATCCAACTCTACAAGAACCCGAGAGGAGGATATCATGGTTGATGGAAACAAGCTGAACTCCGTTCTAGAATTCACCTACCTCGGAAGCACTATATCAAGTGATGGGTGCATTGACGACGAAATACAGAGGAGGATGGCCAAGGCTAGTGCATCTTTCGGCCGACTACGCCAGAGACTCTGGAACAACCACCATGTGTCCATGCGGGTTAAAGGCAAGATATACTGTGCAATCGTGCTGTACACCCTCCTATATGGAGCTGAGGCATGGACAGTGTACAGACGACAGGTGAAAAAGCTGCATGCCTTCATGATGCGACATCTGCGTTCGATCATGAGGATAACCTGGATGGACAAAGTGACAAACAAGGAAATACTAGAACGAACAGGGCTGCCATCTATGGAAGATCTTCTGATCAGAAAGAATCTCCGGTG
The DNA here is from genome assembly GCA_964017155.1 of Oasisia sp. SBJ-2009. Classification (NCBI taxonomy): domain Eukaryota; kingdom Metazoa; phylum Annelida; class Polychaeta; order Sabellida; family Siboglinidae; genus Oasisia; species Oasisia sp. SBJ-2009. The sequence goes on from OZ024857.1 coordinate 48,009,251, forward strand.
GACTGGACACCTCATGAGGATGTCACCAGACAGGCTACCGAAGCAGGTTCTCTACTCTCAACTGTCTTCTGGTCACAGAAAGAGAGGGCGCCCTCGTCTCCGGTTCAAACATACCATCAAGAGAAACCTATAGATGAGAGACATAAAGAACGACTCATGGACATCACTCTCACAGCAGAGAGACAAATGGAGAGCAGCAGTCAAGTGATGGAAGCAGTCTTTGTCGCTTCGCGACCGACAGCATGATGATGACTGCTTGCTGGGAATACTAGGAAAAAGTAGTTGAGGTAGTGTCAGCATATTTTCCACTTTTTCCCTCACTACTGTTACCCAAGCAATTCAGCCTTTTATTCATTAGAGGCATCAAAACTTGCATTTGTTTCTGCCATCTGTTTATATAAATTAAAACATTTTTATTCCAACTTTCCATCATTATTCCACCCCCCCCCCCCCAGCTGAGAGGATAAGTATATTTGAACGAATGTGTACATTTGTTGCAGCGACCAGGACAAGTTAAAGAGAATGTCAACAGCGGTGAAACTGAATGAAGCGATCAAGAATCGCTCCAGTAAAGCTGACCTTGTCATTGTGAACTTCCCCACACCGCCTGAGAAGTACGACCTACAGCACTGCTGTATCCTTTCTGGGATCTACGCGTGCAAACAGCATGTTTTATTGGCAATATCCAATACAAAAACAGCCTGACTCCACAGGCCGTAAGTTAACTAACTACACAAACTTTGATTTAAGTGTGAGCTGTTTCATGCCAATATAACCATGCCAATATTGGAAGTGTTTGTTTTTTTCCATCTCTTTCTTTCGTGTTTTATTCTCGTTGTGCTCACCAAGCAGAAGAAAAATATTCCATTACTGGACAGTAAATTGTTAGTGTATAGTAACTGTGAACAACTAGCCTTGTTAATAGTAGATGTGAATATTAACTATAAGTGCTATAGTAGTTTATTATATATAATAATAATAATAATAAATACAGTATTTATCTACGCCATATATCTAGTAATAAAACCATTCAGAGGCGCATTGCACTTTACATGAATATACAGATTACCTAAAAAAATTAAAATAGAGACATACTTTTAAAATAAATAGATCAGTAAAAAAACAAAAATGTTCAATATAAATAAATAATATTAATCTTAATAATACTAAAATACTCATACTGATAAATAATAGTTAATTATATTACAATGTAAAAAATAAATATTAAAATAGTTGATAAATAATAGATATTAAAAATAGTAGATATTAAAACTAAATAATAGTTAATTATATTACAATAAAAAATAAATAAATAATAAAATAGTTGATAAATAGTAATATTAAAAATGTTCGTATATTAAGATTGTTCTTTTAAAGTGAAAATGCTCTTTTAAATAGAAGTGTCTTCAGTTGCTTCTTGAAAGCACTGAGGGAGCCTGTTGCACGCATGGCAAGCGGCAGATTGTTCCAGAGCCGTGGAGCAGCACTTGAAAATGCCTTTTCTCCCTGCGTACGCAGTCGGCATCGAGGAACCTCCAGCAGGTGGGCATCCGCGGAGCGTAGCGCACGGGTCGGTTTGTAACGAATTAGTAGGTCGCTTAGGTATGGCTCAGCTAGTCCGTGAAGGCTTCGAAACGTCAACAGTAACAGTTTATACTCGATCCGCTGTTTGATCGGAAGCCAGTGAAGATTGATTAAAACAGCAGTGATGTGGTCGTGTTTCCTTGTTTTGGTTATGAGCCGGGCAGCAGCGTTTTGTACTCTTTGGAGTTTTGTAAGAAGGTGGTCGGAAATGCCGTACAGCAGGCAGTTTCCGAGACGTAACGTAAGAATGAATCATGATTTCTGTTGTTTTCCGATCGAGAAGGTTTCGGATTTTTCCAATACAATGGATATAGAAATACGCTACACGGGAAATGTGCTGCACTTGGTTGTTCATGCTTAGAGCATATTATTAACACTAATTTAAAGAAATAGAAACATTATCTTCTTATGGTTTTAGAGTAATCCCTGAAAGTTTATTGTTCGAGATAGAAACCGTTTAGGATGAAAACTATTAAATGCCTAGTTTGCCTACATACATATGCACACACACAGGCTAGCTAGAGTTTGATGTTGTCCATGTGTGAAGCTGCCTTGACCCTTGACCCCCTCCCAGACATGGAGTATTTGGACGTGTTATCGTCCGGCCTGCCAAGGGTGTTGATGGTTCGAGGTAGTGGAATGGAAGTCGTCACAATCTACTCATAGCTTCCGTCAGCGGCCCAGCGTGAACACGAATGCTTGCATGGCGGCGTGCGCACATCAGCAAGCAGTCAACCTGATTGGTCGCTTCAGCAGAGCTCTTGGTGCTATCAACATTCGGTGGTGAAATATGTCGCAAAATTCGGCGAATTTTTTTTAGGCAACTTTAAGAAACTGTCTTGGTGTATATAAAGACTGCCGCATGACAGGTATAAATGTAAGTGTGCGGTTTGAGTGCACGTTAACTTAGGTCACGCCTGAATGACAGAAATTGAGAGCGATTGCTTCGATGTGTGACCTGCTTCATGACAACGTTTCTTGAGAACTCGGTGTAAAATTTGCACACTCAAAATACTGGACGATTTCGTATTATTAACTAGTGTAATATGAAAATTGAGAACGAGTCCGATTCTGCGAAATTTGCCAGTTGCTCGTTTATGAAGCAAGGACTAGTTTGTGTATAGGTTTCTATATTGTTTTCGATCACAACATGGTGAAATCTGTAAATATTCTGTAATGAAGTATCATGGAAAGTATTGATTTCTGTAATAAACATAGAACAAACCTGCATTTTTGCCCCGTCTTCAAATAATGACGCAGTCTAGGCATTCATAATTTATTACAAATAAATAATACAGTAACAATACATACAGTTATATAAAGGATGATCAAATAAATGTGTAAAATACTTATCTGTCTGATTCATTATCCATATCAGCATCAGTGTATTTCTAATTTTCTATACAGGTGCAGCATACACTGTGTGTACATAAAACATACACTCCTCCCCCATACACACCACATACATTAAACATACTTTTGTGAAGTACAAGGCACATATATATTATATATACATATATATATACACACACACACACACACGTGATCTTCTACTACAAAGGTGTTAAGTGGTAAACCACGAAATACAGATTTACCTTTTGGAGTCTGCTGATCAAGAGCTTAAAACTATATCTCGTTTGTTGCAATATCTTCCATAAGTTCTGTTGTTTGGGATTTACTGCTACAAATAAAGCAAACTAAAACTGCAACATTAAAAACAATTACATGATTTTGATAAATATTGTGTACTGGTTTTGTTTAATCTGTGGTTTTTAGTTGCATTTATTTTATAATATATTTATTCAGGATGGCTCAGCTAAATGCAGTGTACATTAAAATATACACTAGATTTCTTTTCAGTGAGGTCCTTATTAGTTTTAGATTGTTTATCCAGGAAATAAACTAGACTTTGAAATATCAAATGATAAGGTATGCACTCTGCTAAAATCACAACCTTAATGGGACAAGGTAGCTATTTCTGACTGGTGCAGAATCCACCTATGCAACTTAATACCCAATTCAGTGGTAAGTCACATGTCACATGATACATTAAAACATGATCTCACTGCCTGCTTGAAGCAAATGTAGAAGACATCGTATGCAGGGTGATCTTATAACCTGTTGTAAACCCAGAAAACATGTTCAATGTAATAAATGACCATCTATCCGTGAAATTACACACAAAATTACACATTACTGGTTGTATGTCTAAACAGACGCCTGATGTAAGCTGAAGTGGCCCATATTTAGTCACATTAATTCTCACATAACCCAAACGGAAGGCACTTGATAATCTTTCACTGGTTCATGTTATGTTCGAAACACACACACACACACACACACACACACACACACACACACACACACACACACACACACACACAACACACACACACACACACAACACACACACACACACACACACACACACACACACACACACTTGTACTAGCTCGAGAGCATGAGATTCACCAAACAAGCATTAAACAGGAATTCAACACCCTAATGGCTAATCACACCACATACCTCATGTTCACCTACAACTTAAAGTAGTTTCTATCACAATATGAAATAATATTTGCAAACCACTAGGTTCTTGTTTACAAGCAAGCATATATACATATGTGTACTTCCTATAAGGTTTCCTTATGGTGAACACCTAGTCTGAAGCTCTGAACTCAGTCATAACCTTAAAAGCACTATTAATATCAATAATGGTCTTCGCCCATATTTGTGACTTGCTCTTAATTTATCCATAGCCTAGAAAGCATTATTATTAATTTTAATTATTAGTAGTCTATTCTCCACTTATTTACACAAAGCTCTTATTTTATCCACAACATAGAAGGCTGTATTATTACTAACTTGGACCTCTGTTAAAACCTCCATTGCCCTCAAAGTATGTCACCTCTTAACAATGTTTTATTGATCCCAGACATTAGACACACATGACTAGACGGTAAGAACCCTTACCCACGGTTTCACCCTACCCTAAACAAGGGACATGGTGAGCTCTCTAATATGTGCTCTCATCTTAAAGACAAAATACAATCAAATTACATTTGGACCTTCTCTGTGCCCCCACACCAAACCATCTGTTATTATAGTTGGTTTTAATGTAAGTGCCACGATTATACTTAACAATATCACACTCAACTGAATCAAATGTTCTTCTTTTCACGATTTGCAGGCTTGGAACTTGGATTCCTAAAGATATTTGTGCTATAGAAGTTTATTGTTGTTATTAATTTTATTACTACCCACACTATCTGATGAGCAGAGAGAACCTGATATCCCTCAATTACGTTTCTGGAGGATACAAATTGAGAAGAAAAGAACATTCAAATCAATTTTTTGCAACATAAGGAACATTTCATTACAGTCCCAGAGTTCCTTTCAGTCGACTGATAAATACTTGAGTGCTCGGATGCCGTATTTGCGTGACAAATCCTTCTGAAAGTCTTCTTTCAAACCCTTTAAGCATCTGAAATAAAAGAAAACAAGGAACCCTGAGAACTTTGTAACAGAACGAATTAGGCCTCAAACAAATGTTGGGGTCGTAATTTGTGAAATGTTGTGGCCTCTTTTTCTAGATATATGGATTTTAATCCAGCTAAACAGGCAACAACATGTTTGAAATTAAGTATCAAGGATAATGCATGAATTGTGTAGAATAGTTCATTGATTACAGGATTAATATTTTGATATATTCACAAAAGATATAGCAAAGAATACGCATGGGCATTATTTGTTACTTGTTTTCAAGATTACACAGTAGACAGGAGCCAAATTTAAACACGGTGAGTTGGGTTGGAGAACAAGAGGCACCAAAGAAGTCACCTGAACTAGGATAAGCAAAAACACTGTTTCAAAAGTACTTGTATGGTACCGACGTGAGTACTTTTGAAAGTATTTGTATGAGTACTTTAGATGACATAAACAGCATCAAGGCATCATCCAGAGACCACCCACCCACCCCATGGGCGGGTATCAGGAAGATGTATTGTTTGATATATATAAAGTACATAATAATCATGCAATGTCCTTCCAAGATGTTTGTAAATACTCATATTTTAACAAGTACTTTACTAGTAAAAGTAACAAGTACTTCATGAACAAATCTGTACTCGAGTGACAATGAGTACGAGTAAAATGTACTTGATATGTATAATGATCACCCTTGCAGCCATCCAGGGTAACAGCATAAGTCCCCATACGAGTGACCAATGAGTGACCAGTAAGTGACCACACTATAGAATGACCCCTGTGTTGTCATCTACCAGTTGAAACGCTACAGATTCAGAAATATCAAATTATTTCATACAGACAAAAATTATGATTCAACAATGAAATAAATAAAATATCCACCATCAACCCGTCTGGTGAATCTCTTCAGTCACCAGGAATACATGTTTTAGGGCAAGCTGGGAGTGTTAGGGGTGAGAAATAAGAACCCTGCCACTGTTACTCACCGTCTGTAGAGGGGGTTGGAGCGGAACTTGGCGATGTCTAGACTGGGAGCGTGAGGGGTGTGGATGATAAACCCATTTGGCAGGACAATGAACTCATACCTGGCAACAGACACACCGTCTACAACACTTCTCAAAGAAATTCATCCTGTAGGGTGTTTGCCCTAATTTTTGCTTCCTCAGTATTTTTTATTATCTAACATGTTTCATATCGATTTTATACCATATTTTTTTACTTACTTGTTATCATACTATATATCTTTAATAATTATTTTCCACGAGTCACGTTTCCTGAGACCAAGTCATTGCCATGTTGACGGCAGGAACAAGCCAAGATGCAATTGCCAGATAGTTCAGAGTTGTTTCTGTATTAATTTAATTTAATTAAGTATTATTGCAACGAAAGCTGGTTATTTGGTGCCACAGACATCAAGAAAATAAATAAATTTTAATAACATTATATGGAGCATTTAATTTGGTTTATTTTGCTACATACAATTTCATCTTCCATAATTTAAGTCCGCCAGCGTATTTGTTTTGATTCTACACGCACAGCTGAACCCCACTCTATTGTCACTTCTGTATTACAACTACCTCACAATTAAAATCAACCTAGGATAATCCTAAATTACTTTCACATATAATAGTAGAAGTCAGTCTCTCTAATAAGGTCACCTCTAAATTCAGGTTACTGTCGTTCAGTTCCAAGATCTTAATAGTGAAGTTCCACAGTGCAATTAAACAAGTGCTAGCTTGCCTGATGATTTTACCTTTGATACTCTTAATAGTGAAGTTCCACAGTGCAATTAAACAAGTGCTAACTTGCCTGATGATTTTACCTTTGATACTTAACTCAAAAGGTTTTGCAATCTAGTTGGTATGTGTCAATATACATTACATGACCTGTACATAAGTTTAGTTTGCTTTTAATCGCACAATGGCTCAGGGGTAGAACTATGGACTCTCGATTACGAGAACCCGGGTTCGAATCCTGTGTTAAAACCTTGTGCAAGTTTTTTCACTCTACATTGCTCCAGTTCACTCAGCTGTATAAATGAGTACCTGGCTATAGACAGTGGTGGATATGTGTACAAGCAGCCTTCGCGCATTAATTGTAGCATATGGCTGGATGCTTCCCAGAGAAGCCGAGAGGGTGTCTCGGTGAACAGGTCTGTCAGGGAAGTAAAGTGTAAAGCGCTTTGAACGATCCTTAGGACTGTATAATGCGTTACAAAAGAACTTGCCTTTTTTTAAGCAAAATTAATTTGAAATGAGAAAGAAATGGAATAACAACAAATATTTTATTCTGTGGACGAGCTCATAACAAATAAAATATAGTGTGGGAAACTCACCCTTGGGCGTCCAACTCCATGATGTGGGACACTTTATTCCAGCCAAAACCAACAAACCTCTCGTCATAGCCCAGCACGTCCTTGCGTACGACCACGTAGGGCTCAAAGTCCTGCTCCCAGTTCACCTGCAGGGAAGGAAAGTTGGGATCAACAGAAACACCTTCGAGGGGAAATATTAAGTAGATATCCATTCCGGTAATTGTCAATTCACGAGTTAAGTGTGACACGTACACATGAGTACTCTCCCAGGCAGTAACCAAGTTATGACCAACAACACAGAAAGCTCTCCGCAGATTGTAGCAGAATGAAAAAAATTTTTTTTATTTATCTCACAGTTTTTTGCAAATAACCTAACCTAACCTTGTAAGGTTTTTTGAAGGTTGCTGTTTCAGTGACAATAATTTACCGTCTGTTAGCACAGATCCGAGGATGGCACAAACCTTGTAAGGTGTGGTTGTCGTCCGCCATTTTGCAAAGTTTGTCGGAGCGTGACCTTTGATCCACACGTGATATCTGAGGTCACAAATTTAGTACGTCAGTTCAACAATGTAGTCTTGTTAAATTCTGTCTTTAAAGGTTGTGTTGCTGTTTTGATAAATGATGTCTTGTTAAAAAAATTCTTGTTAAGCAATGTACTGTTAAATGATATCTTATTGGTGTGTGCGATATCGAACCGTGGCTTGTTAAATGGTGTCTTTGAAAACAGTGTCTTGAATGTGTTGTTATGTTATATAGTCTTGTTAAATGTCGCTTTATTCAACTGTGCCCTTTTAAATGGCACATGTTGTTACAGGATGTTTTTGTTAACGATGTCTTGTTAAAACAAAACCTTGTCAAATAATGTCTTGTCATACAATGTCTTGTTAAACAGTGTCACAGTGAAAGGTGTTTAGATAAGAGCTGCACTCACCTGAAGGTAAAGACTGTACCTAGATCCAACATAGAGATGAGCTCAGCCTTTGAGCTGGGGACTGTGAAGCGATAACGTTGGGTCTCAAATGCCGGCACTATTAGGGCCTGCAGACAGACAGATGTCAAGAACTGGAGATCTGGCCACATGCTTTGCTTATAAGCTGAATTTCTTTCTTTAAAAATACGTTTTGCTCCTTAAAGGCAAAACAAAGTTAACTGTTTCGTGGCATACACCTAATAGAGTTAATATAAAGTAACATTTTCCACATATACTCAATTTTTTTACGCCAGCGGTTTACCAGAAAAATATTTTTTAACACCCAGCCATCCAAATACTACGCGCTACTCCATCTTAGACGAAGAATGACGTCACGACGGTGATGCAGGCGCTCTCCACGCAGATTCACTGCATGGGGTTTGGCTGTTGTCATGAAATGGCTGCAACTCGGCAACGCGCGTAACATGCTGATGACGGTAAATATGAAGTTGTCTATTATTGTTATCGCTGAAATCATCCCATCAACTGATGATACATGACTACATGTCTACTTCAAAGCATTTCTCCTCAAAATGGACCGAGCAAAGTGAACTGTACTTGGACTGGAGGGATTCCAAACAGTACGCCCGCAAATGTGAATCAATTTCTTCAATACTACCGGTTGTTTCAACTATTATTGCAACCGTATGCCGAACAGTAAGGCATAATTACTAAAGTTTACCATAGATTTAACCACAGATTTAGATACACGTCTATAAGCAGCTGCTAGATGTCACGCCAACTGAACGAACTGTCGAAGACTCGAAGTTGTTGACCCTTAACAACGTCGCAGGTTAAGGGTCAGACATAGAATGCCGCGCGCTGAATGGCCAAGTCAATTTAACCCTTCACTTAATCACCATCGTGGATTTCGTTAGAATTTTAGACTTTAAAGTCACATTCTGAGTAAACCGCTGACGTTAAAAAATTGAGTATATGTGGAAATTGTTACTTTATATTAACTCTATTAGGTGTATGCCACGAAACAGTTAACTTTTTTTTGCCTTTAACTATGATCAAAACAAAAACTATCAATAAGAAAATTCATCCTAAAATTGAATAACTCATAAAAATGGTCCTTATTAACAATGTAGTGAAACTGATGTTTAAACCAAATACATCTATCATAAGTCGAATTACTTAATGATGTTATTATTTAGAATCCAGTTTTAAACAAACCTTGTTTATTCAAAGGCAAGTCTTCAAAATACGAGCAGTAAATACATCGCAAACGGCAACAACGCTCACAGAACTAGGTGGACAGCATGCTTTTGTGTCAATTGCATAATTAGTGACAAAATCGAACCAATATTGTTCACATGCAAAGCCATTCACAATCTATGGTGTGGACAGACAATCGGAAAGCATTGAGCTCTCCATTACAACACAAAGCACAACCAACAGCTTATCTCCTCTGCAGAAGAGCTACATGGCAAAGTACATCATAAGTACAATGAATTCACAGTTTAACTCACAGGTAATCTTTTACGACCGAATCTGAAAACATACCTTTTTCTCTATGTCTGTCATTGCGATGACACGACGCAGATAGTCATAGAGACCAGGCATGGGCAGGAAGTCTATGTCCGACAGGAACACGTAGGGCGTGTTTACCTGCCCCAGGGCAATGTTCCGTAGGTAGTTGACAGGGTAGAATTGCTGGAAACGATAAGTAACAAAACTGAGTGAGTTGCATTGTGTTTAGTCAAATCATTTCTTATATAACACAATATCCACCCTAGTACTGCTCAAAAGTGTTCTACTTTTTACTCACTCGAACATCATCTGGAAAGTGTTCAACCATGCTGTAATTAATGAATGTGTGAAGACTATTCGTAAACAAATATCCACTTCTGTCTATAGCAAATTATATGTCTGTGTCATTATTCAATTTTTTTTAATTAAAAGATCAGAGGCTAGTTTGATGAACACATCTGTATGATGCCACAATGGTTGTTATATGAATGTAGACAAATAGAAAAATTTAATAAAAATATGTATTGAACTGTTTTCAGGCTGGAATCTATTTCCATTGTTACAAACAAAATGTCTGCCATTTTCAGTACTGAAAACATTTGAACTCTGTCAGTTCACTCAGTTGAGTGAACTGGAGCAATGTAGATTGAACAAATTTCAACACATGTCAACACAGGATTTTAACCCGGGTTCTCTCCACAGAAAGTCCACTACTCCAGACATTGTGCTCTGCGGAGGAAAACCACGCAGAAGGCGGAGTGGACTGGGTTAAAGACAAAAAAGGGTAGTTCTTATATAGCGCAGTATCCAGTTCTCAGGACCGTTCAAAGCACTTTACACTTTACTTCCCTGACAGACCTGTTCACTCAGACACCATCTCAGCTTCTTTAGGAAGCATCCACCCACATGCTACAATTAATGCACGAAGGCTGCTTGTACACATATCCACCACTGTCTATAGCCAGGTACTCGTTTATGCAGCTAAGTGAACTGGAGCAATGTAGAGTGAAAAAACTTGCCCAAGGTTTTAACACCGCAGCACAGGATTCGAACCCGGGTTCTCGTAGTCGAGAGTCCGAAGCTCTACCCCTGAGCCACTGCGCTCTACTAATTAGTAATGGCAAGGGTTCACTGGGAAGAAGAACAAAACATTTGATCCCTCACCCCATCCTTATAGACGACATGGTAGCCGACGTTGTGTCGAGCCATCAGCACCGGGGAGTCGAGCGCATACTGCAGGAACTGGTGCGCTTCAGCATCTGACATGTAGAGGGCGACACTGACAGGGCCGCTCCAGTGTTCACACAACATCTCCAACATCTGCACCGACAACAACGGTTTCATTGATAGCGGATCGATGGTTCCGTACACCAATCTTCTCTTGTTGTAAAATTTTAGCTTAACTTAATAATTTTATAAATATAATTTTAAACATAATTTTTAATATAATTGTTAATATATATTTTTTATTTGGACGAATTCAATATAATTCATTATAATACAATTTTACATAAAATTGTAAATATAATTTTAAATTATATTTTAGAACTTTTATAATATTTATTTATTTGTTTACTAACTTAAAATAATATTTTTAGAAGATAATTTATAATTTTAAAGGACATTTTATATATATTTATTTATTTATTAACTAGATTAACACAATTATTTTTAAATAGATATTCTATTATTTTAAAATATATCTGAGATGTTATTTATTTATTAGATCAAAATAATGTCTTGTTATCATTTTAAAGAACATATTATGTACACTGTATATTCTATATTTATTTGCCATATTTAATTTTTTGGCATATATAGGCACTATGTGAGTCAACGCCAGACTACATTCCAATTTAACATGTAATGCATGTTGAAAATGGCAATAAAGCTTTATTATTATTATTACCGAGGATATATTTTACAAAAACATTAATTACAGAGAATATGTTATGGAACAACAACCTATGAGAATGCATGTCACAAGTTACAGCACTACAACCAATGAGAATGTGTGTTGCATACCAGTATATAACTCATGAGAATACTTGTCACAACACTACAGCCAATGAGAACGTGTGTTGCAAATTTATAAAAAGTTATAATGTAACACATAACCAACAAGAATACTTATGAATTTAAAAAAACAATTGATTATGCCTTAAAAACATTATGAATATGTATGCTTATATACTGTGTGTGTGCGTGTGCGTGCGTGCGGCTTGCATGCGTGTGTAGAGAGAATTGAATGTATGTGCTCGTGTATGTAGATAGAGTTGAATGTAATATTTTGATATATAGTTATTGATTTATTCACTCACAACTCTACAGCCAATCAGAATACATGTCTCAAAACAGCAGCCAATGAGAATGCATGTTACACACCTGCAGGCGGTCCATGCTGAGCTGTGCGACCAGAGTGACATCGTCCTCAGTGGGTGTGTAGCTGTAGTCGAGGTAGTACAGGTGTGTGCGGTGAACTAAGGACGGCTCCCGCCGGAACTCATAGCACTCGTCCTCCTCCTCCTCTTCTTCACTCGCCTTCCCCGTCTGCGAATAAATAATTTATTTATCAAATAGTTCGGTCAGCGCAATCAAGACTACTCCTTAATTAATGCTCTGTTCACTGCATGTGGAATGTTCAGTGTAAACTGAACATGAATTTGCAAGAATGATTGCCAATTTATAGATGTGTTCAATAAACAATGGCAGAGTTCAAACGTTTTCAGTACTGACAATTGCAGACATTTTGTTTGTAACAATGGAAATAGATTCCAGCCTGAAAACAGTTCAATACATATTTTTATTTTTATATTTGTATACATTCATATAACAACCATTGTATTTGTAGCATTATACAGATGTGTTCATCAAACTAGCCTCTGATCTTTTTAGGGAATGGAATAATGAAACACAAACAAATCATGTTTAAGTTGGCAAAACTACCACTATATCCAACAGTTTGAAGCAGGAAAACTTGAAGAGAAAAAAGACAATCTGTAACTATACACTCCGACTTCCTCAACCCTCCATGCCTCCAGTTCCCACATGAACCCACTCCCCCAACCCCTGTGTCTCCCCTCCCACCCCTCCACTCCCCGTCATGCCCCTAGTCAGAAATAATTCTTCTGTCAAAGTTGAATTACTCAAAAATGTGCAAAAAGCTTGCGTGGAAACCATTCACCTCAACCATAGCCATTACTGGCCAATTCAGTCTTTTGTCAATGACAAACCAGTGTCATTTGAGGTAACTACTGAATTACCACCATTTGATTTGAGTCACTACAAGTTGTGTCATTGTTAATCACTAACATGGGCCCTTAGACTTATAACATTGAACCTAGTGAACAGATATTGTACCCGACCAAAGAGTACCCTATAGAAACAGCATTATGCAGGTTGTCTGAATTTCTGTGAGCACATATGTAGTGTGGAGTGAGTAGAAATGATGTTTTTGTGCAGCGTGGCATCAGAGCTGTCAAATTAGAGCAGCCGTCAGTCGGTGCATTTCTGCGTATTAATACAGTTGTCATTCTGCTTGGTGATGTAATCAGGGGCAATCCGTGGGTGGTTCAAGCAGAAATGGAGGGGTGTAAGGTTTGAAAGAAGTTAGTGGGAGCCTGAGGTATAAGAAGTTCACAAATTTTTCGCAGAACTTCTGTCCATGGAAGGAAAATATGCTGTGAAATTGTCAATAACTGATCTCATCAAGATTAGTAGGAAATGTAGAAAACATTATAATGGTCACCTATGGAAAATGCAAATGTGGTGTGACTCCAAATGGTCCCCTCTGTATTCCACCAGTTTTATATCAAGTCTCTGCCTAGGTCCCTGCTGCCCCGCCCCGCCTACCTGTGGCTGTGTAGTGACGTTGCCCACCGTCTCGCACCCAAACAGTTCCCGACGCAGCAGATTGCCGTCGTACTCGAGGAAGGTCAAGTAGAGGTTGCGGAAGTACTCGATGTGTTTGTTCTTCACCTTCAGCTTGCGGGGAGAGTTCCAGTGAATCACCTGTATCAAAGGGAAAGGTTTATTTACAAAACTCCCGACTTTTGTGCATATATATGACAAGCAGAGACCTATTTATTAATGAAAAATGTGTCAGTGCACCATGCAGTGTCAAACAAGTCAGTGTCAGTGTGTTGTGTCACATGACCTACATCGTGGCGCAATTGTTCACAAAAGTTCAACTGAATGAGGCAGTAATTGAGCAAGAGTGTTCAGTAAACTTGGCTCCTCCCAAATTGTTTTCTGTTGACAGACTGTGATGTGACCCTTTTCTAAGTCTCCAAGGGTTGACAATTTCGGCTCTAAGGGTCTCACAGGTGTCCTAACATCAACAAGTAACTATCTCTTATGGCCCAGGTTACATGTTTTGAGAATGATAGAAGGCCATCTTCATACTGACCACAACCTCCTCACCTACACACACCCTCACCATCACCTAGCCATACGTGACCCCATACTACACACAATGACTCAGCCTCGACCCCATCTGCCTTTAACTTGACCCACATCTCCCCTCACCTTAACCCCATCACACATCACACCGACTTTATCTCCTACACCTTGACCCCATCTCCCTCTCATATTGCCCTTATCTCGACTACATTGACCCCATCTCCCCCTCACCTTGACCCCCATCTCCCCCTCACCTTGACCTTATTTCCACTACCTTGATCCCATCTCCCCCTCACCTTGACCTCATCTCCACTACCTTGATCCCATCTCCCCCTCACCTTGACCTCATCTCCACTACCTTGACCCCATCTCCTTCTCACCTTGACCTCATCTCCACTACCTTGATCCCATCTCCCCCTCACCTTGACCTCATCTCCACTACCTTTGACCCCATCTCCCCCTCACCTTGACCTCATCTCCACTACCTTTGACCCCATCTCCCCCTCACCTTGACCTCATCTCCACTACTTTGACCCCATCTACTTCTCACCTTAACCTCATCTCCATTACCTTAACCCCATCTCCCTCTCATATTGACCTCATCTCCACTACCTTGACCCCATCTCCCCCTCACCTTGACTTCATCACCCACTTTGACCTCAACACCCTTCATCTTGACCCATCCACCCTGACCCCACGCCATCACCTTGACCTATCCCCCTGACCCGACCCTCACCTTGAGGTCGGCCATGTGTCTGTAGCACTGTTCGCTGCGTGTGTTGTCACTCAGCTGCACATTCCACTGACACGGCAGACGATGGAGCAGGTACGGATGCTGCTTGAGCACAGCGTTGAAGATGTCCTGGATGAAACAACAGACCCAACACATGTAGAGACACAATCAATGCCCCATGACGAGAAAATCAACGGAAACTATAATCGCGTTTTGCAGAAATTCAACACTTATTTTATTTGTAATCGCACTCTGACTCAAAACTCTCAGTGGTATATCCTGAAACGGTGGCAGGGAAAGTTTGAATTATGAGCAAATTTGACCATTAACAGATAAACATCCGCAACAAATAGTAGCATATACGTTGCTCCTTGATTATGTTACACTAATAATGAAAACAACTTGTTAGTTGGATTCTGACAGGACATTTTACTTTGTGTTCCTCGAGTGTTACACAATCTTAGGGTATCTATTCAAATAACTTGTTTGAATAAGTACATGTTATGCAGCATTACACTGTTGTATGAAAGTTAAAACTGGCAGACAAATGTGGATACATTTCATATGTATGTATGTATATATATATATATATACATATATATATATATATACAATTTTTTACAAATAAAGTTCAGTTTAAGTTAAGGTCGGGGTGAGAATAAAATAATGTTGTCTTAATAACAATCCGAAAAAAACACCTGATACAGCTGTGAGAGCCACACACACACACACACTCACGCACTCACGCACTCACGCACTCACGCACTCACGCACGCACGCACGCACGCACGCACACTCACGCACGCATACTCACGCACGCACGCACGCACGCACGCACGCACGCACTCACTCACTCACTCACTCACTCACGCACTCACGCACTCACGCACTCACGCACTCACGCACTCACGCACTCACGCACTCACGCACGCAAGCACGCACGCACGCACGCACGCACGCACACACGCGTGCGCTGTGTCACTGACCTGGTCCGCCAGCACCGTGGTGAGCATGCTCATTAGTTCTCTCTCGGCGATCAGACGCCAGATCTGAACCCAGTTGAGTCTCCTCAGCTTGTCAAGGTCAAGTAGAATGACCCCTGTGTTGAACCCTCGACCCTGGAAGAACCATTGAGGAAATACAACACCAATGTTTTATGGATGGAATATGCACATATATTAAGTTTGAGGTGGTGTGTAAGTATATAATAAGTAAACAATATATTCTGGTAGATCTTATTTAGATATACCTTTTTCAATAAACATGTTAACGTAGCATGCAAATGTATGTAACATGATGAGTAAGAAATAATTAGTGTTACAGACGGGATTGCACTGAGAGAAACTATGACATTCAATAAAACACTATTCTTATCACAGTCATAAATTATTTCATGGTCCACCTCACAAGTAAGTGCTCTGCTCGCTGTGGATATATTAAAAGGGAATCTATTTACTCCTTCAACTGGAATTAGTCAGACATCTGTTGTCTAGAACAAGGCACTGTGGAACATCAATGGTGACTGCTGTTAAATCGAAGCCTTGGCATCATTTTAAACTGTCTGTTTTGTTTACCAATTAAACATTCCTCTGGTGGAAGCTTTCACATTGCTAACACTGTTATTATCTTAATAAACTAACATAATAAAATCTGACAGGCAGTATGCCTTCAACTCATGAACTACTGTCATAAGAACATAACACATTACAGTATCAAAAAAAATAAAACCAACACATTCCTTATAAAGCAGTAAAAGAACCCAGTGTTCCTACCAGTGCGGGCCAGGGGTTGTGGTGCTTCCAGATCTTGCCCAGATACCAGTCACTCTGGTTCTCCACCAGTCCTATAGCCTGTGCACACAACACACCAGCTCTGTTAGCAGCAACTCACTGATGTACACAGGCAACACATCTGGTAGACAAGTCTCCATCACCCGTGACTGTGACAAGATTCACAGCACCGGCGGTTTAAAACACGTATTCTTTTTTAAATTTCAACCTCAAATACACATATTTACTAAGTCCATATGAAAACATGGAAAGAACCATAAGCACTGTTACTGAGATTGACCAAGGCTGAACGCTGGTGGACAGGGATGGTATCAACTGATCATGTCCAACGATCTTGTTCTTGTGTAACCTGCCTGCATAAGATATTTCTTTTGTATTTCTAAACATGTTCACACACACTGCTGAAATTAACACAGTTATTGGACCTATTCTCGTTAATAGTGTTACTTGTCATAACAATGTGTAAATTGTTGGTATTGGTAATTACTGAAGTAAAATTGTAAACAATTATACAATGTGATCAGGGTCACTGGATAATCCACAGGTTCCTAACAATGTCTAAGAAAAGATTATTTATAATAAATCTATGGGCATTTAATTTACATCGAGTTTTGAAAACATCTGTGGTGTGTCTACAAATCATTAATGCCTCACTGATTTCTGGAAAGAAATATTGATTATTTTTTAAATCAATTCGGTCTAGGATTCGTCTAATCCCCCAAAAGACTTCTGTTGAATAGTTCTGGTGTCACAACATGAGAATCTCACCTGTTTTCTTCTGAACTTATTAAATATTCCCCACAACTCCGCAATGTCTGATGCAAATGTGATGTCAGTGTCCAGCACCAGGACCTATCAAAACCAAAAATTAAAATCTATTTTGTAAATTAAATCCTACCAACACATTTCTTTTTGTGTTCAGAATATATATTTTTCAAATTATATATGTTTGAGTTAGCAATTGGCATGTTTTATGACAAGAAATAATTTCAGAACAGAAAAGTTAACTGATTAAGTAATACACATCAAATAAGAAAAAAACATTAACAAATTAAATAATTCAGAACAGAATCTAAAAATACGACAATTCTACTTTATTGCAGAGCATAATGAGAGAATGAAATCTGTTACGCTGTGCTAAGAATGACAAACTCTGGTAAAACTACGACAGTGCGCTGATTTATTATCATCATTAATATATTTCACACATGCAACATTTTAAAATAATTTAAAACATATTTTTTCAATGGTTCACACATGACACATGCAATCTGGTTTTTGATTAGATGCTATAAAATATCTAGTACTAATATTACAAACACAGAAATGGGCTCAGACCTTCTGCAGACTGGCAGGCAGACAGTTTGGTAGTGTGAGTTTCATGAGCCCGTAGACGCCGGAGTAGTGTTTATTTGGTATCCATACGACTTCTGGCTGTAAAAGTCAAAAGACAATCCTCAGTCTCGGACAACTTCACAGCGAGTGTGTTTCGTCTCTAACTCCAGATATTTTAAGAGCACTTTAAAAAACGCCTTAATCAGTACTTAACTGCAACAGTGACAATTCATCCCAAAGATTTAATAATCTACTGCTTTTAAGACCACATTAGAAACATCCTATTTAATAAATATTTTAATAATTACAATGACATGAAGCTTTTAAAATTTTTATTTATAATAACTTTTAAATTTATCTAATTATTTTATTTATTTATTGTATATACAGCACATTTTTTGATGAAGTCAATTTATAAATATTATTACTTCACATAATAAATTATAGAACACACCATTGTTACTAAACATACCTTCAGATCACTGGCGGGGTAGAAACTCACGTTCACTGGAATGCAGAAAATAAAACATCACGCAGGTGTTAGTTAAGTAACATCTGTAAAATAGGTAAGTTCGTATATAGTGCAGTATCTAATCCTCAGAATTGCTCAAAGCGCTTTACACTTTACTCCCTGGCAGACCTGATTAATCAAACACAGACTTCTCTGGGAAGCATTCAGCCATGCTGCAATTAATGTGCAAATATTATTTGTACACAAACATCCATCAATTATCTACAGCCAGCATTCATACAGATGAGTCAACTGGAGCAATGTAGAATGAAACAAATTGCCCCAAGTTTGACAACGCAGCATAGGATTCAAACCCGAGTTATCTTATTTGGGAGTTTGAATCTCTAGCCACTGCGGAACTGCTATATGTGAGACAGATCAGAGATGACATGTTATGCCTGTTGGTCAGTCACAGGCATGTTATGTCTGCAGCCATGTCATAGGCATGTTATGCCTACAGGCATGTCATAGGCATGTTATGCCTACAGGCATGTCAATGGCATGTTAAGGGTCCGTACACACATGGACATTTGAAATTCAAGGCTATTCAAGACTTTTCAAGGTTATTTGAAAAAGAATTTCAAGACTGTTTTAACAATATTATGTACTTTTAAGCGCAGTAAATATAGTTAACATTAACATTTTTACTAAACTAAGAAAACCATGGCGCCGACCACAATGAAATGCTGATTGCCCAATGTGCACACGATTAATTTTTGTGCACAGGCTTTTCCTTTTCTGGCTGTTATTCGTCACACCAATTGAATCAAAACACTATTTTACTGACCACAATTAAATTCAAGACTTCAAGACTACTTTATAAAATTCAAGGATTTTCAAGGCCTTGAATTTGGTCCAATCAAATTCAAGGCTTTTCAAGACTTTCAAGGCCCCATACGGACCCTGCATGTTATACCTGTGGGCATGATATAGGCATGTTATACCTGTGGGCATGTGATAGGCATGTTATACCTGTGGGCATGTGATAGGCATGTCATACCTGCAGGCATGTTCCAGGTCTTGAAGACTGTAGTGAGTATGTGCTCCGCGCTGTCGTCAGAGATGAAGTGAAAGTGGAGCGGGTTCTTGCGATAGAACAGGATACTCTTGATCAGCGTCACGACGTCCCGAGTCGAGTTGTAGCCCGCGCACACTATCGCCACCTGGAGGACCTGAAAGTAAACAAGGCAAAGATCCACGTCAAACCCTAGATGCATTTTTTTCGTCCCATTTTTCCGGCATCTGTAAGAAACAATAAATATCATTGGTTGTTTCAACTTGTGTCTATGCTGGGAAGTAAGAATATTTCACATAGAGTAAATGTGTAACCTGTAGTGAACTCTCTAATACTGGAGGTGGATTTGCGACTGCACTGTTTATAGTAAACAAATTCACAATGGTGAACAAAATTATTGTGATTCAAGGAAACATTTGATTTCATTAGTGTTAATTTTATTAATAGCAATGCATATACCGAAAGAACCTACATAGCAACCAACCTAGCAACTCACCATGCAACCAGCATAGCAACTCACCTAGCAACCAGCCTAGCAGCTCACCTAGCAACTCACCTAGCAACCAGCCTAGCAACCAGCCTAGCAGCTCACATAGCAACCAGCCTAGCGACTCACCTAGCAACCAGCCTAGCAGCTCACCTAGCAACCAGCCTAGCGACTCACCTCACACTTGGGTATGACCTGCCCAGTGCAGTCGAGACAAGGGTCCGTGTCATTGGGCTCCGAGGACAGGAGACTGGAGTGGAGACCAACCAACTGGTTCTGGGAGAGACTGCAAGAAACAACTCTCTGTTACAACCACATGGTCATAATATATCGCAACAACATCCCCAGTTTCTTTATTATGAACACACGGTCATAACATATTGCAACAACATCACCAGTCTCTTTATTATTAACACATGGTCATCACACACTGCAATAACATCACAAGTCTCTCTATTAAAACCACATGGTCATAACATATTGCAACATAACCAGTCTCTCTAATATGACCACATGGTCATAATACATTGGAACAACATCACCAGTCTCTGTAATATGACCATATAGTCACAAAACATCGCAACATAATAATTTGTCTCTCTAGAACGGTCACCAGGTCAACTAACATATCACCGTTTGGTCCAAACATATCACAATATCACAAAAACATCTGTCAAATATGACCACATGGTCACAACATGCATCCAGAGTATTAATAATAACTATCCAGTCAGGTCCTTTTTATCTACACTGTAGGTTTCAACACAACTGTAATCCTACTCTTGGGTCCGGTATAATTGTTAGTGCAATGATGAGCCATCAGGTGTCAGCACCTACCTGAGTTGGTGTCGCAGTAGCTGGTTCTGTTCCTCCATCTCTCGTACTCTTTCGGCTAACTTCGCCTCGCGTTTGTTGAACCCCATCACATTGTTGTTGACGACCAGCGAATCTGTGATCATGTTAAACCAAATACACATGTAGTTACACATTAGACAATCCATGATTGACCACGACATTAGAAAACACTGAATCTAACTTGTAAAATACAAATTTTACATTTCAAGTTGCAAGAGAGAGAGAAACGAGTGATTTATCTAGCTTCATATTATTAAATTATACATGTTATTTTCAATATCAAATAATGGCGACACACAAGGGAAGTAAAAAGTAAAATCAAGGCCAAAATCTAATATCCCCATACTTATTATTCTCTGTTGTCTTAATGAATAATTATGTACTTATTTTCCATTTAAATGGCATCACAGCTAATACCCCCGTCACATTAGCAAATTTAATCCTGTGCAAAACCGGTTTCGTTCTCGTTGAGCATCCGTGTACACTACAAAATCTAAACTAGATCTGTGAGTTCTACGGGATTAAAGTAATCCACCTCCTTGAAGGGGTTCGAACCAGTTTACCCAGCAAACAAGGAACTATTTCTGAACCAGTTGGCACGTGTCATACTGGTTCATAATTGGTACCACTCCACCAATATGTGTTTTCTTGTGTATTCACGTGAATACATGTGTTCTGCCTGTTGTCACGAGTTTTGAACGAGTTTGACACAAGTCATACTGGGTCAGAACTGGTACGGTTTCACTGGTACGTGTCATCACGTGAAAAACTCATGATTTCATGGTAAACAGGTGTCGACACACCACATTTGTTCACAGAATCCGCTGAATTCACATACGGAAACACGTGAATTGAGCCAGTTGAACTCGTGAATTCACTTACAGAACATGTTAAATCACGGGTCGTGTTTTGCTGGGTAGTTTTGAGCCTGTTCAAATTGCTAGTGTGAACACAAAGGGGATTAACACCAAGTCACACTAACGTTGACCTAATTAATGCCACATGTTGAGGCTGGTGATGTTGGCCAGTCTGGGCTCTTAGCATCACTTGACCTAATTAATGCCCTACCCTCTAAGTCATTAATCAAAAGAAACTGATTAGTGGACAGAAACAACTCCCTCTCTGACTCCTGTAGTGTCAACACACAGGGTATTTGAACAGACCCAGTTAATGTGCATTAACTAAGCCAGTTCGAAACCTGATTATAGCAGGGTTGGAAATGGTTCCTTGTTTGCTGGGCTGGTTTGTAGTGTGACCGGGGTGGGGTGTAAGTGTGTAAGTGTGTAAGTGTGTGTGGTGTGTGGTGTGTGGTGTGTGGTGTGTGGTGTGTGGTGTGTGGTGTGTGGTGTGTGGTGTGTGGTGTGTGGTGTGTGGTGTGTGGTGTGTGGTGTGTGGTGTGTGGTGTGTGGTGTGTGGTGTGTGGTGTGTGGTGTGTGGTGTGTAGAGCATGTGTAATGTGTAGTTACCGTCCGAGTGGAGGGTGAGGTAGGTGAGGCAGCCGAGGGGGATGAGGACGAGGGCGAGGAGGGCCAGCACCACCAGCTGGGTCTTCTTCCTCCGCAGGCGACCCATGTCACCTCCGTCACTCCGCCCAAGGTCACCGCAGTCAGGGCTTCCAATGTCACCTCTACAGTCAGTCATGTGCATATAATGATCTTCATGTGTACATCATCAGTTAGTTAGACTGTTAGTTAGTTCAATTACAGATTTTCTAGAGCTATGAGTGAGGTTTAAAATAATTACTGAAAATGGAACATATTTCTCAATACACACAAATGCACTCACACACACTTACACACACACTCACTCACTCACACACCACTCACACTCACTCACTCACTCACTCACTCACTCACTCACTCACTCACTCACTCACTCACTCACTCACTCACTCACTCACACACACTCACCACTCACATTCACTCACACACCACTCACACTCACTCACACACACTCACCACTCACACATCACTCACATTCACTCTCACACACTCACACTCACTCACAGACACACACTCACCACTCACACACTCACTCACAGACACACACTCACCACTCACACACTCACTCACACACGCACTCACTCACTCACTCACTCACTCACTCACACACACACTCACACACACAAACACACACACAAACACACAAACAAACAAACAAACACACACACACACACACAAACACACACACACACACACACACACACACACACACACACACACACAAACGAAGAGTATGGGAGCAAGTTAGAGTTCAAGAGATGACATAAAAATATGTCAAATTTATCCATGTTACACTGGTCATTTCCAACCAGTTTCCAATCAATCACCAAAACTTTGGCACACACTGTCACTGCTAAAATAAAGCTGATACTTTCATATTTTAAACAAACCTCTAAATCACCTAAATCCCCAAAAACTTGGGTTCACAGGGGCAGTGGATAAGGACACCAGGAACATGGAACATGTGCAAATCATCGTCAGGATGAAACAGGTCACAGATTGGAACCATGTACTACAAAAGTGTTTCACTTACGTGTGTTGGTGTTCTGTTTAGCACCAGCTCAGGGTGAGTGTTCTTGTCTGGCTGGTACATCGTCAGTGTTCAGTCTACAAGAAGACAAGTTAGGTAACTACCAGGAACAGACCCCTCCTTTCAACATATATCATCAGTGCAAACAAGGATCAAAATTTGTAAGCAAATCGGCTTACTTGGATAAGGAATACATGGCTGGACAAATTGTGTTTAGCTGGTTTGTTAAGGGTGTGCATAAAAATGCTGGTGGTTTGACAGAATACAATGCTCAACTGGTGACGAATACATCCAGTTTCAAAACAAATATCCCTGAACTTGGTGGCCTGAAGCTGGCTATGTTGACTGGGAATCTGCACTACTCTTTGATGTTCAAGACTTCAAGGGGGGTCCCCTTTCTCACATGCACAACACAGCAGACCTCCTGCTACAGATCACTGCACTGGTTCATTACAGTAAGGAGCAACAGACACTCAGCCATTTAACTACAGTATTTATCTTACTAAATACTCTTACATATATAATGTATGCAGAATGTTATCATTCTTTCCATACTGCAAATTGTCTGTGTCTACCATCTTTATAAATCTTTATAATACAAGCAACAGTAAAAGGCAATGAAAATAAGACAAGAACTAAGATATGTAACTGCTAATAGCAATATACTATTTAACAAAACAAGGAGCCACAATATATCAAACAAGGAACTGGCTTTTTCATATCACTCAGCGCACAATGCCGCCAAAGTAATTTACTAACAACGAAGAGATAATAGTGCTGATATACTGTTCACAAAACAGTGCAATTACTCCAGCTGTACATGAATAAACAGTGTCAGTAACATGTTGACAGTCCATTGCTTTGTGTCATCGGTAAACAAGAAATCTGATATACAGTCACACCCTGTTACAACACAGATTCAGTTATAACACACCCAGTCATAGATGCTCACTTTCTGCCACAATTCAGCAAACTATAACACTGTAATAACATTCACTTGTTTTGTGTGAGTTCTGTGCATTGTTTGTCCAAAGGAAGTGTGTTTTGAAAGACTTTGTTGAGAGGCAATAATTTATTATATTTAATGTACAAGTATAAGAGTGCAGTGAGCAGGACATGTCACAGTGTTGTCACTGTCTGCTCTGTGCTGTCATTGCAGAATTCATCATGTTTCGTATTGATGTGTTTTGACAGGCGACTGACACAGGGACACATTATTGCACCCCAATTATGATTCAGTCACTTTGAGGACCATAACCATGGCATTGTAACAAGGTACAATTGTGCCAAACTAGTGGCATTATAAGCAAAGGTTCTATATTGGTGCTACTACAATTCTAAAATTCCACAGAAATTAAATCATCTCATGTCAGCTATCTAAAACCAAGTGGTGAAAAGTGTATATACTATGAAAGGGTCTTTCGCTGTATGTTATAATCAACCTATTTTCAAGACTTTAATATCAATATTATCTTTATTTTAGATTCCATGTCACATTACAAGAAATACAGTAAACATGACAATTACATTTCTAAGATATTTTCTAAATGTAATGTGCACCTGATACATAACATTTAAAGCAACAACAATACCACCTCCATAGTTTCCAGTTATTCTCCAGTTCACATCTATTTTATCATTCATCATGTATCTCATTTGATGTAAATAGTTTTTTGCAATTTAATTTATGATCATGTGATAACTAAATCTGATGATCCTTGTTTGTATTCAGTGACAAACAACAGAGAAAAACAGTTACATACACAAGTATTACACTGAACCAGGGTTGGGTTCAAATACATATTTGCCTTTGTATTTGAATACAGAATTTTTTGTATTTGAAAATCACAAAAACGCATGTATTTGGTGTGTATTTGAAACATAGCTTTATCTAGAGACCCGTCCACCCGTCATTTGGACGGGTAAAAAGAATATGGACGGGTAGAAATATAGAGGACGGGTTGTGGACGGGTAAAAAAATGAAGGAGCAAACAAAAAAGAGTGTAAATGGTGTGAAATGTGTGTTTGTAGACCATTTCAGGTCATCAGGCACAATTTGAAAGTTTGTAAACTAGCTTAACAGTTAACATCCACGTGTCCACCAAAACATATGACTGGCAATAATTTTATCCTGCATAAAGCCCTGATTTGAAAAGTATTTGCAAACACAATCAAATATATATAAAAATTATCAACGAAAAGGTAAAGCATTGCCCGGCATAAACTGGCTCAGGAGTCAAGACAGCATAGAATGTCTTCACACCCAGTCAGGAGTGGGCAGACACCACTGAGAAAACTGGTCTACAGACACACTACACTGTCTACAGTGAAGATGGTCAAACATTATTATCAATGAATGAATGGGAAGCCAGTGAGGCTTATCTATAGCCATAAAGGCAGGTATCCACACAGAGTGTGGCTCAAGAGAATCCTGCTGTGTAAACATCCTGGGCTAAAACAAAGGAACCCAGGTTTCCTCCAGTGCAGGGGAAGAGCTAGGCTTTAGTTGCTACTGAAGTACAGATAAGGACAGTCTAGTAAATCTGCCTGCCAATTAGTCTACTGCAGTCAATCAAGCCAAAGACAAAATTCTACCCACTATGATACACTTGAACTATAATGGAAACATGGGCCAGTCTTTGAATCATATTTAACTTAAATTTCAAAAATGGCAACGTGTTTGAATCGTATTTGAATATAAAATGGCAGTGTATTTGTATTGGAAATTTGTAGTTGTAGTGAAATCTGGAAAAGCAATGTATTTGCATTTTAATTTGATTTGGCCAAGTTGTATTTGTATTTCATTCCAAAATGTGTATTTGAACCGAACCCTGCATTGAACATAATAAACTACTCATGTCAGACCAACATGTGCTGACATTTTATGCACATTTTGTGATTTTAATAAACCACCAGCAGTATGAAACCTAAGCCTAGTATTAGTTTTTGTTCAAGCCAGCGTCCAACAGCTAAGACAATGTCACAGATAACTGAAAAATAATACCTTGGATATCATGACTACCAGATCAAATGAAATTATTTAACCCTTTAGACCCTAACTCGAAAACGTCAAACACAAAACCAAAATAAACACCCATAGTGTATATAGCAAATATAATAAGTTTTCAATTAATAAGCTATGGAGGACACAATTATCCAGAAGATGACATGACATGATACATGTTGTTAGTCTGTCCTATTTACAGGCAATTACAGGCAGCTGGGGATCATGACTGATCAATCAGATGTGGGGATATGGGGTGTAGAGGGTTAATAGATATTGGATCTTCATGATCTGTGACACTCTGTGGCTTTCAATGAAATGAGGGAGACTCTCCCTCCACCATAATCTACATATCTGATCAGTGAGTCAGTGACACTCAATTGTACATGTAAATAATTAATATAGTCAGTCTTTCTGATGTTCTTCTTACTCAGTTCGTAGTTTCTGTAGTATTATATTTAAAAGTGTTCAGTGTTGGTCATTTCTACCCATAGTTAACTGAGCCGCCATGTTATCCAAAGTGGAAGTAATCAGTTCCCTCTGTAAGCCCCAACGAGGCAAGGTTCTGTTCAAACGATCCACCCGTCAAATCCTGCTTCACACAAATGATTAGTGGAGGTATTGCCTTGCTAAAATGTGCAATGGGTACTTTAGGTTTTGGCCGCTGCTTGGACTCTTCATACGTATAACAGCCCTTAGAGAGTTTCTTCACATCAACATCACAAAATGCTGTTACTTTTTCTTGATTCTCTGAATGTAAAGATCGGTAGAAGTGGCGTCCCTGTTTCCCAGCACTCCAGATGGTGAATGAAGCCCATCTCGTAAGGATAGAGTCTTGAAGACGCTGAATTCGTAAGTCCCAAATCGTGTCTTCATGGACGGAGAACGTTTCACAGTGTGGGTGGTATCTGTACATCAGCAAGGGCAGATCCACCCGTACAACATCACCCCCACACTTCAGGTGTTCATAGAAGAATATCAGATCTTCGGGGGTGCCCTTTCCTGTCTCATCAAATTTTCCCACACGGTCAAACACTTCTCGGGAGCAGAACCAAGTTGGCATGATTACCGTGGGACCATGTGACGTGTATATTTGTGTTAACAGCTGCTCCCTGCTGAGGCTGTTCGCCCATTTTGTGAAGCGTTCCGTAGAATTGTGAGGTATTCGTGTGAACTGTGACCCAATCAGTGCATCTTGATGTCGCAATGCAGCTGCATGTTGTTTGCCAATCCGTTCTTTGCTCATAACATCATCTGCATCAAGGAAACACAGAAACTTGCCACTGCTCTGACGTATGGCACAATTTCGAGCGAATCCAACACCATGTGGCCCTGCGGTGGTGCTCCCACTAACTACTACAGTGATGCCCTTTTTCTCAAATCGTTTACTCCACTCTTCTATCAACAGACTGCTTGAGTCTGTGCTGTGGTCGTTATAAATTGAAACCTCAAAGGTGCCGCTGAAGTCCTGGTTGTAGACCGACTGGAGACATTCGTCCAACCACAGTTCTGCATTGTGCACTGGTAGGATGACAGATACATCGATGGACATCTCTGTGTATGCGAGGTAGTAGCTGAAAGCATGCAGGGACACCATTCAGCTTCTAGTCATCCATAAATCCTGGTCATCATACACTCAAGGTTCTATTGTTCAGTTTTTATTTAACAGAGATAATTAATTGTGCCAGTCATGTAGCGTGAATCCATGTAGACGTTATCCAATGTCAATAATATATAATCCTTTCAAAGTTTATGGTACAATTTTCTATCGTCTAGACAGCAGTGGTCTACAAATACAAATATTGACATTGGACATGTGCAAGTGCACGTATGGCAACTATATAATAACTAATAAGATTGTCTGGGGTAAACTTACATAAGTCAACGACTTCCTGTTTGCCTCTTCAAACATTGTGTATAGTTGTATACACAAATATACGTATACATGTATTTTGCATAATGTATTCCATGTTTTGAATAAAAGAACTACTACTTAGTAATACATTAATTTATCAGTTAGAAGAGTGTTGGTCTTACTCTTATGTGTGTTTGAACCTACTACATAGCATATAATGATGCATAATGTGTGTTAATGTTCATGAAATTATTAAATGAAGGTCGTTTAAGTATAAAATTGACATGTATCTAATATAACTTACACTGTTACACTTCCATCCAATATGCATAGGCGCCCCAACTCACATTTATCCTGTTTTTAGTTTTGTTGACAGTAGGCAGTACCTAGTCAGTACTTGGTGAATTGGTCTTAGACTTAGTAGCCTGGGTAGGCGAGTAGCAGTAGGCTCAGTAGCCTGCGTCAAACTCTTTCTTTGACTTTTGTCAACTCAAACTGGCAAACAACGCTATAAAAATGTTTAATGTTCAGGGCATCGAACCGTTACTGATACGGTTTACCACTGATAAAGGCTAGACTGAGCCGCTATTTCGGCTCAATCGGACTGCGGTATGTCCGCAGCCCACTGAGATAAGATCACCGACACCACTGACAGCAGACGACTGACCTGTCACTGAGCGAATCGGAGACGGAGTCCGACAGTGAGGCGAATAAGATAACGCATTTTAAGGACTAGGATAGCTTCCACAAAGTTATGAAACATGCATACGTGACCATTCATCACTAGAACTCTTACTCACCGTGTTCTAAAATATTGTAGGCGCTTTGTGACCTAGTTTGTTATTATTTTAGCTTCCGTCCATCTCCGTTCCCTCTTCCCGCAGCCATTATCCATACAAAGACTGGTGTCGCCACCTGGTGGGGCGTGTGCTGCCATCTGGCGGATAGTTGATAACCTACTGAGTCTGCAGTCGAAGATTTTTGGTGAATCGGCAGGCACGTTTTGGTTAGTATTCTTGTTACTGGTTGCAAAGCATCCCTGATCTGACAGTCATATGAATTGGTCAGACCACATATAATCGCAAGTGTTTAATTAACGAATGGAGCCCATTTTGTTGATGACGGGGACACCTGGGTCTACGTGGTGCGGCTGCTTGGCTGGGCTGAAACCAGTGAAAGCGAGTACCTGCGTGACACCGACTGTCACTGTACTCGTCTGTAGTGGGTAGTCGTAAGACCACATTTGCATTTTCCATAGGCGACCATTATAACGTTTCCTTCATTTCCTATTAATCTTAATCAGCTCTCTTATTGACAATTTCACAGCATGTTTACCCTCCATAGACAGAGGTTCAGTGAAAAATTCGTGAACTTTTAATACCTCATGCTCCCACAAAGTTCATTCAAACCTTACACCCCTCCATTTCTGCTTGAACCACCCACGGATTGCCCCTGATTACATCACCAAGCAAAATGACAAATGTATTAATACGCAGAAATGCACCGAATGACAGCTGCCCAGCAAACAACGACCCGTGATTTCACGTGTTCAGTAAGTGAATTCACGAGTTCAACTGGCTCAATTCACGTGTTTTCGGTACGTGAATTCACGGGATTCTGTCGACAAATTTGGTGTGTCGACACGTGTTTACTGCTCGTGAAATCACGAGTTTTTCCATTCGTGAAAAACACGTGTTTTCTGCACGTGTATTCACCTGATTGCCGTACGTGAATTCACGGGATTCTGTCGACAAATTTGGTGTGTCGACACGTGTTTACTGCTCGTGAAATCACGAGTTTTTCCATTCTTGAAAAACACGTGTTTTCTGCACGTGTATTCACCTGATTGCCGTATGTGAATTCACGGGATTCTGTCGACAAATTTGGTGTGTCGACACGTGTTTACTGCTCGTGAAATCACGAGTTTTTCCATTCGTGAAAAACACGTGTTTTCTGCACGTGTATTCACCTGATTGCCGTACGTGAATTCACGCGATTCTGTCAACAAATTTGGTGTGTCGACACGTGTTTACTGCTCGTGAAATCACGAGTTTTTCCATTCGTGAGAATCACGTGTTTTCTGTACGTGTATTCACCTGATTGTCGTACGTGAATTCACGGGATTCTATGAACACATTTGGTGTATCGACACGTGATTACATCACTAAAATCACGTGTTTCTGTACGTGTATTCACCCGATTGTCGTACGTGATTTCATAGGATTCTATGAACACATTTGGTGTGTAGACACGGTCCGACGCAGAAGTCAACTGATACCTAGTATAGATTAAGACAGACCAACTCGTTGGACACAACAATTTTTATTTAAAGCAAAGAATAGCTTATAATAGTTAAACATCACGTCCTCAGTGTGCCTAGCCAACTAAAATAGTCTACAAATAACTTTAAAACATGCACCTAACAACCAGGCTGCCATCAACTCTCATCTACACTAACAGTAGGGGAAGTCCAGAAGGGGTGTAGCCATATTATTCGCCGCTCGCATCACTGTCGACAACTACGTCATGGCCTAGGTCGAGTTCGCCACCACCTTGCAAGTCCGCTGCCACCTGCAAGTAACATATACGTTCAAATAATGTATTTAGTCATTTGGGAAACTAAAATTTCTGTCTGATATGATGAATCACGCATTTCTTTGACATCATGTTCAGGACGAATAATTCTAGCCATAAATCGTACCATTTGGTCAACTTTCAATTAATTAATTTTTAATTAAAATCTGGCGTATGTTCAATTGGGAATTAACACAGCAAGGCTTATTTGTATTTACCCAGAATAAAAAAAGATACACACACATATCCATATACACACACGCGCGCGCACACACACCACTTTTGATATACGATTAATTATGGGTTATTAGCTAAATTTGAGATAGGTATAGCTGAAACATGTATTGAGGAATTCATATTATGTCTCTAAAATGTCTATTGTGTATCTACCTTAACGTCTTTCCTTTTTGAATAAGACTTCAGTACTTCTGCTGTGTCTCTGAACAAATCCCCACGGCACTGGCTATGTCGAGCCGTCGGCCGGCTCCTATAACAGAAGAACAAAGTTGCATTACAGATTGGAAGAATCACTTTCAATGTTATGCTAAACACGTAGGCGTGGTTGAAATGACCCCCCCCCCCAAGCATGCCACTATATTCAAATCCCTCGACAGATTTCTTACGCTTTGTATGAAGTTAGCTGAAGTAAGCTCTAAACTGATTTCGCCGTACCACCGATATGTACAGTGCATACACCTCCTCCACTCGCGACAGAACCCACGAGCTTCAAGAATCACATATAACCACTCTTCCAACCATTCTGTAGAGCCGCTGATCTTGATGAGCATGGGCGTGGACATTTAAATAGTTTACACATTTATTTAAGATTTTTTTATTTCGGGCTGTGTGAGAGTTCAGTTCCCTGAGCAACACGTTGAATCCCTGGGGAGAGATTTAGTATGGGGTAAATATGTCACGTGAAGAATGTATCAATACAGAAAACTGTACCTACAATTTCCATATTAAATGTGCACATACATGGAGATTGTTGCTATCGGTTTTTATTAGTTTTTACAAAACTTATATTTATGTGAATGTTATAACTATTCGATAAAACTCACAATTGTACATATGATATTTGTAGTGTATTTATACCCTATTTTTAATAATTAATTTAATAACATATTCAGAAAATATCACGACTTATTTATTCATTTATTTTATTTATTTATTTGTATTACCCACTTATTTATTCTTTTATTTGTACCCCATAATTGCTGTAATGGTATTTTATGTATTGCACTCAAGCCCATGTATTTCTATTCGCATAATGTTTACTTATGACCTGATCCAGTATCCGTTTATATAAACACACTATGCATACTCACTCGTTATACATGTGTACAGCGTCAGCGACACGAAGCATCGTTTTTTTTTTTTATTCGTTGTGACGCCATTCAGGATGACCCGGCGTGACTGGCCACGAGCACTAAATAAATTTAGGACCTGCAGCACAGCCAGTTTTTCAAACATTGTTCTCACGATATTCCTGCTTTTCGTACTGGTGCCTGGCTGCACAGTCAGAAAATTTACCTAAACGAAGAGAAGGCAAAACATCATCCATCATAATTATCAGGTCCACATATAGCATGTGCGCATTAAAAACAGATTTTACATAAATTATAATTAAATAGCATGCACATACTACATAATATTATCATCCTCGCGCGCCTGGCACATACCTATATAACTTCAGGTGATTTCAGCCACACGCGACTCCATAAAAATGACTACATACTTAAGAAAATAACAAAAATATACTTATTATTACTGATGTATAAGGCTATTCCTTCGGGGGTTGCATTAGGTCGTGCAGCTTGCCTCCATCGCAAAGGTGTCCGCTCATCTATGTCCTGGAGCTGTGAGCCTGTTCTTAATAGAAACACAATAATAAATCCTATAACATGATTTAAGATTACTTGCCTATACCCTCATATATTCTAATTTCCCATTTACCTTTGTGTAATTGGCAACGGTTTGTCTTTACTTTATATGGTAAAGTTATTGTGCAAATAATATACACACACACACACACACACACACACACATATATATATATATATATATATATATATATACATATATACATATATATAATAAATTCATGCCACAAATATATCTTTGTTAAGCTAGAAATGTACAAAGGTTTACCACAAAATAAATGATTAAATAAACGTACCTTCTCCACTTGAGTAGCTGTGCCACTCTCTAAGTCCTTGTAACTGTCAATGCTGTCAAAGAAGCAGAGAAACAGGTCACCTTCAGTGTTCCTGGCCTGCTCTTAAATGACTAGCAGATGGTGTCACTAGGGATGTAATCACTGAAGCCTCTCCATGGGTATCATTAGGCTAGGCTAAATTTAAGGACCCTGGAGTTCATTGACAGTTCAATCCAAATTTAACTATGCGAGAAAAAGGCTTTGGTGTAGTTTTCTTACAAAATATATACTAATATTGTATTTAATATATTTTCACAAACTGGAATTTCTTTGGGTGTTCGAACTGTTTCTTCTAAAGATTAGTTTTTTCATATTTGTTTTTAAAAACACTTATTTTCAGAGAATATTATGTAGGTACACCCTTCGCTGTGTTTTAGTAGGCCCTATGGCGGACCGCGGGACAATCGGATTACAGTGGCGCACAGAATATATTGGAAACATTTAATAAATATAAACACATCTAAACTCGCCCAAATTATCTACAAATTATATTCATCACAATTAATGCGATAGGTATTAAATTAGTTTTGCATATATTCATATTTTTGAAGGATATACAAAATTATATTTACTGCCAAACCTTTGCTGCATAACGACATGACCTATCTTGGACGATATGTCTTGACTAATGCAGCTAGGGCCTCTTGTCATACTATCTTCTTCTTTTTTATTTATTGACCGTTCTTTAGGTAGCTAGGTTAATTTCCTCCTAAAAACCCTTCCCAATGTCAATAATAGTTCGCTATGATACTTATACAAACACACGGGCCGAGTTGTCTCTAGGAGGGGGCCGAGTTGTCTCACACTGGGCCTGTTTATTGCACCAGCCGCCGTGGCTAGCTGGCATTGTCGACTTATCAAACAGCATATATGCCTCTGCGTGGACTGTGACTAATGAGAACCCCTGCTGCTCTGGCACAATCAGGACATGAACGTGTCAGATGTCTGTCTACAAGTCAGATGCAGAAGATCAGGTAGACATTGTTTTTAATGTTGATGTTTTGTAATTTAAAACTACACCTAACTAGCGGACCCCCGGTTAATGCGGCCACCGGCCAGAATTGCACCGAGTTGTTGGACTGCGCCGTGGCCACAAATTACCCTTCTCCGATGGCGCTGTTGACTCAGAGAGTTGATACAGCAGGTCGGCAGCAAGGCTATTGACAGATAACGCCAGACCACTCTTGATGTCTTTGTTCTTCGTAAATAAAATGGTGTTTACTGTTCGTATGTTTTCTTGTTTCATGCTACATTCATCGACGGTTACCCTACCCAGAGGCCACCCGCCTTATACGGGCAATTTAGATGTGGTATAGCGCTGTGTGTAGCCTAGCTTCAGGTGTCTTTTGATCGTTGTATGTATGTATGTATGTATGTATGTATGTATGTATGTATATATGTATATATATTGTACATATGGTGTATTTAATGTGTTGCTGTGATAATATGGCTTATTACTACTGAAAGGCATTCGATTTATATGTGTAGTAAACATGAAATAATTTAATCCTAGCGTAATGTAATGTCACAGAAGTAGAACTTTCTAGCTTGTCGCCCAACTTTAAATAACATAAAACTGTATTTCAAAGAGGTGAAAGTGAATTGAATTTGTGTTCTCTAAAACACTTAAATTACTGAAGGTTGATTTGTAACCTGCAACTTGTTTTATAATCAATGTCAAACTAAACTACTGAACAGCACACGCCTGAAACAATCTACACACTGCCCATTTGTGAGGGTAATTATCCTCCACTGCAGCTGTGAAAAGCACCCTCCTGGGAGAACGCAAATTAATCGCACGCATTGATGTCAGCAGGAGTCGCAAAAGCAATAAACTTACCACTGCAATCATGACAAGAGCATGTCATTCGATCCACTAAGTTGGATAATGCATATAGGGAGAGATTGTTGTGATATGATAGTTTTCCTCACTGAGCAACATCGCAGGACTTGGGTTGTGTTCTCCTTTCTTTGCTGCTTTGTACCAGTAATAATTCGATAAGTTTTATCAGTATTAATGTGTGTGTGTTCGTGCGTGCGTGCTTGTGCGCGTGCGTGCGTGCAACATATTTCTTTGTTTAAATTAGTTGCCTGCGTTACATTTGTACATTAGTTTCTTCTGTGTATTTAATATGTAGGAAACATAATATATTAGAATACACAACTGCTGAACGGAAATACACGTGATTCCCTTAATTCCCCTACCCTACTCCCAAAAACAGAACCACCAATCAAAACACACGAAATTCGTTGTGTGTACATTTAATAACTGTTTTAACAAAAATTTAATATATGAAGTACATTGCTTTGATACAGCACTCGTGTATGAGTAACTTGTATAAATGTATTTCCAGATTAACAGTCCAGAATGACAATACTTTCATCATTAGGCCTATGTTAAATAGCTAGTGCGTAAACAATCATGTCTCGCTCGTAACCATAACAAGGAACAATGATTTCCCCATGAATCTCTTTATCGTTGAGAAGTTCAAGCAAACCAGACACAAACAGCACGACAGTTATGTTTGTTCATCTGTTTGAAGGTACGAAACATTGTTAAAATAATTACTTACTGGAAGGTTGACAGTTGAACTATATCTAACGTCCCAACCATCTAGATGTTGGTGATATCTATATCTGGCAGAAATGTAACACACCGGAATGGCTGTGTTAGAAAT
The DNA here is from genome assembly GCA_964017155.1 of Oasisia sp. SBJ-2009. Taxonomy (NCBI): domain Eukaryota; kingdom Metazoa; phylum Annelida; class Polychaeta; order Sabellida; family Siboglinidae; genus Oasisia; species Oasisia sp. SBJ-2009. Next base: position 48,045,069 of record OZ024857.1, read on the forward strand.
GACAGTGTTTTCCTTCTACATGATGTTACGATTGGAATACTCACATCCTTAAATCGTCTGGCATCCTCACAAGACGTCACATTGCCGATATTATCGACAATGAGTGCAGTTGTTGCATTGAAGGTACCACCTTCTAATGTCTTCCTTTTCCTATCCAGTTTGTCCATTGCAAAGATACGTTGATTGTGAGACATATTTTTTGTTCTCCGGAATGTCTTGCTCTATCTGTTGCATGATGGTGGCACATTGTGACGTTAGCTGACGTTTAAGAGTGTTATAATTGATTCCTGTACCAAGTCTTTTATTCAATGTGATCAATGCTTTAATTGCTCCGTGTCTGGTTTTACACATGATATGCAGTGGCAATGCCCAGAGGGGTGACTATTCCTGAAACATGTTGTATGAGTTGCTGGAACACTATGAGTTTTTATTTTGTGTTGGTTCATCAACTGATATCCGTCCTGAGCTGTGAGCCTCTTCGTCCCCCTGTGGTAATCGTGTTTTCGTGCAGAGAAGCATGGCAGTGAAGTTGAAGAGAGATATTGGAACCATCTTTTAAGCAGCAGCGAACGATACATCGGTTGTCTGTTCACGTCTTCTCTCTCTCCTGTACATATCAATACATGATTGTCTGGCTCCAAAATCCTGAACCTATCAAGAGCATCATCTAGGGGTACATATGATGCGCAAATGAACCCAAAACCGCAACTTTCGTTTAAAAAAAATGCGCTTGCTGAACCTTTGTTACTCGTACCGCTAGAACCGTACCAGTTTCCACAGTTAGACACGTGAATGAACTCGTGAATTAACGTGAAAACTCGTACCGCTAGAACCGTACCAATGTCCCCAGTTAGACACGTGTATGAACACGTGAATTCGCGTGAATACTCGTACCGCTAGAAGCGTACCAGTTCCCCCAGTTAGACACGTGAATGAACTCGTGAATTAACGTGAATACTCGTACCGCTGGAACCGTACCAGTTTCCCAAGTCACACACGTGAATGAACCCGTGAATTAACGTGAATACTCGTACCGCTAGAACCGTACAAGTTTCCTAAGTCACACACGTGAATAAACCCGTGAATACTCGTACCGCTAGAAGCGTACCACTTTCCCCAGTTAGACACATGAATGAACACGTGAATTCGCGTGAATACTCGTACCGCTAGAACCGTACCAGTTTCCCGAGTTAGACACGTGAATGAACTCGTGAATTAACATGAATACTCGTACCGCTAGAACCGTACCAGTTTCCTCAGTCACACACGTGAATGAACACGTGAATTAACGTGAATACTCGTACCGCTAGAACCGTACCAGTTCCCCCAGTTAGACACGTGAATGAACACGTGAATTAACGTGAATACTCGTACCGCTAGAAGCGTACCAGTTCCCCCAGTCAGACACGTGAATGAACTCGTGAATTAACGTGAATACTCGTACCGCTAGAAGCGTACCAGTTCCCCCAGTCAGACACGTGAATGAACTCGTGAATTAACGTGAATACTCGTACCGCTAGAAGCGTACCAGTTCCCCCAGTCAGACACGTGAATGAACTCGTGAATTAACGTGAATACTCGTACCGCTAGAACCGTACCAGTTTCCCCAGTTAGACACGTGAATGAACACGTGAATTCGCGTGAATACTCGTACCGCTAGAACCGTACCAGTCCCCCCAGTCAGACACGTGAATGAACACGTGAATTAACGTGAATACTCGTACCGCTAGAACCGTGCCAGTTTCCCTAGTTAGACACGTGAATGAACACGTGAATTAACGTGAATACTCGTTCCGCTAGAACCGTACCAGTTTCCCCAGTTAGACACGTGAATGAACTCGTGAATTGACGTGAATACTCGTACCGCTAGAACAGTACCAGTTTCCCCAGTTAGACACGTGTATGAACACGTGAATTCGCGTGAATACTCGTACCACTAAAACCGTACCAGTTTCCCCAGTTAGACACGTGTATGAACACGTGAATTCGCGTGAATACTCGTACCGCTAGAACCGTACCAGTTTCCCCAGTTAGACACGTGTATGAACACGTGAATTCGCGTGAATACTCGTACCACTAGAACCGTACCAGTTTCCCCAGTTAGACACGTGTATGAACACGTGAATTCGCGTGAATACTCGTACGGATAGAACCGTACCAGTTTCCCCAGTTAAACACGTGACAGATCACGTGAATTCACGTGAAGACACGTACCAGTGAAACCGTACCAGTTCTGACCCAGTACGACACGTGTCAAACTCGTGACAACAGACAGAACACGTGTATTCACGTGAATACACATGAAAACACGTACTGGTGGAGCGGTACCAATTATGAACCAGTATGACACGTGTCAACTGGTTCAGAAATGGTTCCTTGTTTGCTGGGTGTCGTAATTTGACAGCTCTGATGTCACGCTGCACAAAAACGTCATTTATAATCACTCCACACTACATATGTGCTCACAGAAATTCAGACAACGTGCATAATGCTGCTTTTATAAGGTACTCTGCGGTCGGGGAATGGCGGACGTGCACCTTTTGGTGGTCTTACGCCGGTAGTGTACTTGAGACGACTCGCTGAGTGCATGGGGAACCGTGCGTGGCTCGACTCCGATTCTGTTGCACCTGCCCACGTCTATGGCAATCTTTTACTTTCTGACCTAGTCCTAACCATGAAAGCAACCTCTTAGTCTTACAGGCACCACATAAATTAGATTATACATATACTATAATTATACAGCTGTATATATTTTATATTGATATACACACACTAGGATACACATTAAAATCAGTTTAATTCCTGTAAAAAATAAAATTAACTAAACAAACTCGCTTAAAATTCACCACCATCTATGGCAGCTGCACCTATCTCAACGATTACTGTAAGTGTAACACCAATATTTTATTGCCGTATCACTACATTTATAAATGAGTTTAAAAAAATTGGTTTTATCCTAACCAGTGTGAACAGTACACTGTCTCGTCAGTGACAACTAGCTGTATGGTAGCAGTGAGCATCATGCAACATTCATATTGCACTGTGAGATTGATCAGTGTGAGTGTGTCGGCATTGAGGTTTTGACAATATTCAGTGCACAGCAGAAAAGGAACATACCAGAGCTGTAACAAGTACATTTATTTTGTACTTGAGTAAAAGTAAAAGTAACTCTAGAAAAAGCTACTCAAGTAAAGGTAAAAGTACTGCTATAAAAATGTACTTGAAGTACAAGTAAAAAGTAAAAACTTGTACTTGAAGTAAACACAAAAGTACTTTTCACCTGTAATAAAAAAAATGGCCGATGCAGCCAACTGTTATGAATCAAAAAAATATTCATAATATAATTTAGTGTATATATCACGCAGATATAATTTGTTTAGTAATATTTTTTTCTCTGCATGATAAATGAATGTTTTAACAGTGTGAAATATAAGTATTAAAGTAAAATAGCATTGCATACAAGCTGTAAATAGCTTCCATCATATTTGATTACTAACAGGGCTACTACAACAACCATCATGTTCATAAGGAGAAGAAGATACACACGTTATAATAGAGTTCTTAATTTGTGTCCATCTTGGACGGATGAAGAATATTATTGTCATACTTGACGAAAGAGTTCCTGACCAGTGTTATACAACATTCCTTTCATAATAATTATGCCTTCATGTATAATTGCAACATTTATTTTAAACATACTTTAATGTAAATATATATAGAAACTGATTTCACTCAGTTACACACTGATCTATATTACTGACAAATAGGCCTACTGATGGTGATAATAAAGATCGGCAGGTTTGCGGTGGGCGATAATGGGGAACCCTCGATATCGAGCATGTGCCATTCACAACCGATCATCTAAACAAACTGTGTCAACAACAAGCAAGACCCAAGAAGATAGTAAGGCAGCTGTTTGTTCTTGTCTGGTCAAAGCAAGGATTAAAATAACTCTTGGCCATTGTTGTCCAAGCGGCCCAGTCACAGCCAGGGGCAGCTGGCTGTGATCCTACTGACACCTAATTCAGGCTCAGCGCCAGACCCCATATTGCAATTATCTCACTGGCTTCATCAAGTAACAAAAGAAATCCGGCCAGTCCTGGATATTTAACATGCCTGTCTCTTCTTATCTGTTACTTATATTTGTTGTTTCCTCTGACATTTGTAAATAAATCTGTGCTGACTGCAAACAGTTCCGCACGTGCTTCTGACACAGATCATTCGCGGAACGTTTTCGGAGCTTCGCAAAATTAACAAGGAAATTATAAGTACTTCGTTACATTTAGAAAAAGTACACACATTTGTACTTCGTTACAAGTAAAAGTACTTCCCCAAAAATGTACTTCGTTACTCAAGAAAAGTAAACTTTTCTACTTAAGTAAAGTAACGAAGTAAATGTACTTCGTTACATTACGGCTCTGGAACATACACAATCCACATTATTATGCGGCAGGCTCAAACCGGTGACCATTGCCTGCATGAGTGAGGGAAATCTTAAAGTAGCTCTGCATATCACCGTCACCATAACCAATATGTGCTGTTTGGCCCTCAAAAATTATGTGATCGATGAATAGACCCATGAAATATGGAATCGCAGCAAACAACGATCCGTGATTTCACATGTTCTGTAAGTGAATTCACGAGTTCAACTGGCTCAATTCACATGAATTCACCGGATTCTCTGAACAAATTTGGTGTGTCAACACGTGTTTACCGTGAAATCACGAGTTTTTCACGTGATAACACGTACCAGTGAAACCGTACCAGTTCTGACCCAGTACGATTCGTGTCAAACTCGTTCAAAACTTGTGACAACAGGTAGAACATGTGTATTCACGTGAACACACATGAACACACATACTGATGGAGCAGTACCAATTATGAACCAGTATGACATGTACCAACTGGTTCAGAAATGGTCCCTTGTTTGCTGGGATCATAGTATCATTAGAATGTTTTAAACTGAATATTTAATTTTTGCAGCCCTGTGGAAGGGTGGCACTCTATGGCCCCTAGGACTATCCAGGTATTCTGCCACACCTGCCAGTTCCTCCTACTCACCTACAGAAAGGGGGGCAAAGGTCAGCTGATCAAAATACACCTGCACAAGATCCTCACAGACTTCACAAAGGTGAAGGGTGTATGTCCAAGCTGCAACACCCAGTTTGGTCGTGAAACGGTCATCAAAAATAAACCAGCCTTGCGGGTCATTGGCGGGAAAGTCTTCTGGAAGGGTTGAAGTAGCCAATGACAGGACATGGCAGGTAAGTTATGACACCAGTACACCATTACACCATTACACCATTACACCATTACACCAGTACACCAGTACACCGGTACACCATTACACCATTACACCAGTACACCAGTACACCAGTACACCAGTACACCAGTACACCAGTACACCAGTACACCAGTACATTTATTATGAACAATGATAATAGGTGAGAAACTAAATTCAGTGTAAATTTTTTTGTTATGTGAACAATTAATTAAAATTAAAATGTGTTACTTAATCTTAGTTAGTTTCGATTAAGGTGTGAGATAGAACTCATTTATACAGAAGATAGTAGACGAATGGTGCTTGTTATCTAGTGACTGTATGACACTTTGGAGAATAAAAATTATGTTTAAAATAAATTGATCGATATCCATCAAGAACTTCTAGATAAATGTGAATATTTTGAATTCTGATAAGCCAGACTTATTTTCTAGCAACTTTTTCTCTATGTTTTAGTCTTGTGAAATGTTAGGATAAAATTTAAAAAAAAATGTAATAAAGTCATCTATTAATATCTTTTATATATTTTTTTTATTCGGTTCTAAAATGCCAAACCAATGCGTTGTTGTTATGTTTGGAATGGTTTTTACCAGATGCTCATGAGGAACTGAGACGGGTCTCAGAGCAGTTGGAGCAAGTTGAGGAGCAACTGACAGCCCTCCTGGAGCAACAGGAGCAACTGCTCCGGAAGAAAAAGTTGCTCCAAGATTCCATCAAGAATGCAGCCTCAAGTGTTCCCAGTAACATCAACTGGCAGAAGGAAGGTAAGTACCGAAGTACTGTAGACGTCTCGAGAAGACATGTACTTGCATGTTTTTGACACAGAATACTGTAATTGCTTCCTACTCACTGAAAGCTTTGGACACCTGAACAAATCTACAATTATTTTGTATAATGCATGTTTTTGGACACGTTTTCTTGTTGGTTGCCCAAAACATACACTCCTCAATGACTTTGTTGTCAAACATCAACAATTGTTTTCTACTACCCGGTATACGTGTTAGGAGATAATTTAATTACTCTATATGTCTGATTATGCACAGTCATTACAGTAATTAATAAAAAATACATATGAATCAAGCGCCGTTTTGATGTAGTGAAATCTGCAACCTTTCTGGCATATGGTTTGAACTGTAACTTTTTAATATTTAAAATATTTAATGCTTACAAGTGTTGGACCATTTGACAAAAATATTACTGCCTACAAAAATAAAACATTTTATGTGAGTGAAGTCTGTGTAGCGTTGTTCACCTAAACACAGTTCTCCTGCTGAACGTGTTTACATTTCTTGGGTTGCCAAGGCCAGTTAATTTGTGTTTTTAATATTAACATGAGTAGGACAATTAATTTACTGACTGTCTGCCTCATGGAACAAAGAAACCAATCAAATGAAAAACAACTGATGGATATTTATTTACGCATTAAACATGAAATACTTACATCTACATAGTAAACTACTCCTAGTTCCTTGCTTGCATAATAACTGAGTTCATTTTACAACCTTGTGTTTAAAATGCAGACTTCGCCTGGTCAAATCGTATTAAGGAGCTGAGCAAGTCAGTATTCAAGATTGCAAAGTTTCGCTCACTTCAACTCGAGACGATGAATGCGACCTTGTCGGGGAAACACTGCATCCTCATCATGCCAACAGGCGGCGGCAAGAGCCTCTGCTTCCAGCTGCCTGCTCTCGTCAGTAAAGGTAACAGGTTCACAGCTCTACTGAGGGCGTGGGTGTGATATATATCACACAATGTGAATACTGCCCACACGTATTTGCTGCTGCTCTGTCACGTTTTATTGAACACTGTGTTTTGATTGGAAGTCACAGTAAGCAAGAATTAAGAGTTAAATGTAATACCTGTAATGGTAGGATTTGTGCTGAACCTTAGGTTATTGTTGTGTAATGATTTGTATAAAATATTAATTTGGTGTTGTAAACTGTTGATTGCTGTACGACACCACATTTACATTCTTTGGTGAACATGGTTGGTTACACACATGATTGTCTTCATTGTCATGACTTGCCCACTCTACCCTATCCATGGGATATGGATTGCTATGAGTTCCCCATTGTACCCTATATCCCTAATATTCTCAGGGATACTCCCTCCATTTTCTCCCTGTCACCATGATCATATTTTACAGGTGTGTCACCATAGACAACACAAGTATAGCTATGGTCGTAGTTTACAGGTGCCACCCTGGCAGGGCTTTAGGCAGGGTAAAATTATTGCCAGTCACATGTTTTGGTGGACACATGGATGTTAACTGTTAAGCTAGTTTACAAACTTTCAGATGTGCCTGATGACCTGAAAAGGACTACAAACACACATATGACACCATTTACACTCACTTTCAAGGCATAACTAACAATATCTATGGTTTTGGAATTTTGGAAGACCTTTTTTTTGTCCACCACCCATCCACCCATATTTCTACCCGTCCAAATTCGTGTTTACCCGTCCTAATGACGGGTGGACGGGTCTCTACATAAAGCTATGCACCCTGGTCATATTTTACAAGTCTTACCGTAGACAACACAAGTATAACTATGGTCATATGTTACAGGTGTCACCCTGGTCGTATTTTACAGGTGTCACTGCAGACAACACAAGTATAACTATGGATGTATTTTACAGGTGGCACACTGGTCATACTTTATAGGTCTCACCATAGACAATACAAGTTTAACTATGGTCGTATTTGACAGGTGTCACCCTGGTTGTGTCTCCCCTGGTCTCTCTCATGGAAGACCAGCTCATGGCCCTACACGACCTCCAGGTTGATGCCACTCTCCTGAACGCCTCGAGCACGAAGGAGGACGTCAAGCGCGTCCACGACGCCATGGTGGACCATGGGGCGCCACTGAAGCTGTTGTACGTGACGCCGGAGAAACTGGCGAAGAGCAAACGCTTCATGGCTCGACTCGAGAAGATGCACGAGGCCGGCCGCTTCGCTCGTCTCGTCATCGACGAGGTCCACTGCTGCTCTCAGTGGGGACACGACTTCAGGCCAGGTGAGGTTTGTTGTTGCTCTCAGTGGGGACATGACTTCAGGCCAGGTGAGGTTTGTTGTTGCTCTCAGTGGGGACACGACTTCAGGCCAGGTGAGGTTTGTTGTTGCTCTCAGTGGGGACATGACTTCAGGCCAGGTGAGGTTTGTTGTTGCTCTCAGTGGGGACACGACTTCAGGCCAGGTGAGGTTTGTTGTTGCTCTCAGTGGGGACATGACTTCAGGCCAGGTGAGGTTTGTTGTTGCTCTCAGTGGGGACACGACTTCAGGCCAGGTGAGGTTTGTTGTTGCTCTCAGTGGGGACACGACTTCAGGCCAGGTGAGGTTTGTTGTTGCTCTCAGTGGGGACACGACTTCAGGCCAGGTGAGGTTTGTTGTTGCTCTCAGTGGGGACATGACTTCAGGCCAGGTGAGGGTTGTTGTTGCTCTTAGTGGGGACATGACTTCAGGCCAGGTGAGGTTTGTTGTTGCTCTCAGTGGGGACATGACTTCAGGCCAGGTGAGGTTTGTTGTCGCTCTCAGCGGGGACATGACTTCAGGCCAGGTGAGGTCCAGTACAGCTGATATACATCATTAAAACATGTTTTACCCACTAAAATCCATTAGGATAATAAATTACAGGTATACATATGTTTATTTTATTTACATAATAGGATTAATGTCATGATTTGGTCTGTTCTGTTGCTGTACAGTAAATTATTACCATAAACTGCATAGTACACTAGAATAATGCAAGTTACTCAGGTAGGTGAAATAGACAAAGAAACCTTTGGCATTCCAAAAGACCAACAATAAGCTACTGAATCCAACTTTAAAACATATTGAATATATTCACCTTTAAAGTAAGCACACAACCAACTCTATGAATATATGTCTGGCTGAATAGACTTTATTTTAATAACAAGATAGTGCCAGAATCTATACACTTATTCAACTTTTTTCATGGACTATTTATTTTTAGTATTTACTTTTATATTTGTTCCTCATCATTGCTTTAATTGTATCTTATGTATTGTATTTGTATTTTTGTATTGTATTTTATGTATTCATATGGACTTTTTTTTAAATAAACATATAATAATAATATATATATAAATTTATATATGTATATATATATATATATATATATATATATATATATATATATATAGTGTGTGTGGTGGTGGTGGTGGTGGTGGTGGTGGTGGTGGTGGTGGTGGTGGTGGTGGTGGTGGTGGTGGTGGTGGTGGTGGTGGTGGTGGTGGTGGTGGTGGTGGTGGTGGTGGTGGTGGTGGTGGTGGTGTGTGTGTGTGTGTAATCCCACTCACCCCCTGACCCTGCCCACAGACTACAAGTTCCTGGGCGTGTTGCGGCGTCAGTTCCCCTCCGTGCCCGTCCTGGGGCTCACGGCCACAGCCACTAGCAACGTCATCCAGGACGTCCGGAAGATCCTCCAGCTTCCCGACTGCCTCATCTTCCGAGCCTCATTCAACCGAACGAACCTCTATTATGAGGTCAGTTGTGTGACTTTTCGCCTAGCAATATCGTGTGACTTAGCTTTATGTAGAGACCCGTCCACCCGTCATTAGGACGGGTAAAAATGAATATGGACGGGCAGAAATATGGGTAAAAAAATGAAGGAGCAAAAAAAAGGTCTTTTAAAACCATAGATATTGTTAGTTATGCCTTGAAAGTGAGTGTAAATGGTGTCAAATGTGTGTTTGTAGCCCATTTCAGGTCATCAGGCACATTTGAAAGTTTGTAAACTGGCTTAATAGTTAACATCCATGTGTCCACCAAAACATGTGACTGGCAATAATTTGATCCTGCATAAAGCCCTGTCATGTGACCTTTTGATTAGCCACCATGTTTGACAAGCTCACTAAAATTTGAATATTCCCTCACATTTTGCACAAGAATTGTGACTGGAAAAATCGTTGTTTTCTTGACAAAGAGAAAGGGTCAAGTTGTCAGTTGATTGATGCGGCAGATGAGTGTCACCGTAGTAACGTGTCAAACAAGTTTATGAAGGATTTCAATACAGAAAGTGATATATCCACATTTACAGAGTCTCTTCTGTGCATTGAGCAGTGAGTGAGTATATGATATTTGAAAATCTTAACAACAGAAATCATAGCAAGGACCAAAATTAATAATGGAAACTCATCCAGTAAAATGTCGCCCTCATTGGTGTTTATTTGTTGTGTTTTGCCTTGTCACATTTCACATATAAAGATGGCTGCTAAAGCAAAGCATTGTAGCTCATGAATAAGCTTATGACATCAGATTCTTAATCCATACATTTTTACTTTAAAATATTCTGCTTAGTGGTGTGTGTCTTATACTATCTGTTTTATATATTTCTGTTGTTGGTCTCTGTAGGTTCGTCCAAAGGTGGGCAATCTGAAGGCCAGTGTTGACACGATGCAGAAGCTCATCAACAAAGATTTCCCGGGAAAGTCTGGTGAGTTTGTATGGTTTCAAATATTTCAGTATCAACTACAAACACGTGCACGACACCCATTTTCAAAGCACAACTGACAATATTTGTGACGTGTTCTAACGAAATGAGTCGTATGTCAGCGAACTTGATTTCGAGAAAACACCGCATAAACATGCAACGATGATTTTCGACGATTTTCAGTTTTTGTCACCCAAGTATACTTTTTGTCAATTGGCAATGCTTATTTCTCGTTTATATTATTACTTAGTACATTTTATAGCCTTTTTAGACTCACTACGTAACATTTCACGCTTGAATTTCGTAAAACAGAACCGATAAATCGCGCTAGTTATGTCGCATTCTTTGGGTTTCCCTCAACGCATGGCAGACTTATTTGGTACCACAAGAAAGCCCATGGTGCCCTCTTTCGGATTCTTGTAGTAGAAATTCCCAATGATGTCAGTGGAAGCCAATAGCAGCCTGTGATGGAGAGCTGACAGCGGGCCCCTGATTGGCTTAGAGCTGTTCGCGCAGGCGCAGTGCGCTCTCGCTAGCCATAAACAACGTGGAATCCGATCGGGTCGCTGCTACAAAACATTGCTAAATACTTGGATTATGTTGTAATAATTTCAGTACACAGTTAGCATGATATATCCTCGACGGTGAACATGCCTTGGGAGTTTATTTCGAATGCATGAAATGGAGTAATAGAAGCAAAACGGCCGATTTTAGATCGACAATGTACTCGACCGTGTGCTTACTTGACCTCGAACTTCAAATGCGTTTTTCTCCGTTTGAAACTTTCTACCCTAGGCATGTTCAGGATCCAATCACTTTGGCTGTGTGTGAGATATGTCCGTAATTTTTACACCGTTGGAAAGAAACTCAATTTTGTATTTTTTTGACAAACGACCCATTTCGTTAGAACACGTCACATTTATGTTTTGGTAGAACTTTTTGCGCCTTGATTTTTAACCCATCCACCACCCGCCCAGTGATATTTCTACCCATCCACAATGGGTTTTGCCCATCCAGATGACAAGTGGGTCTCAACATAAAGCTGTTTCCTGTCCAAGAGAAGATGAGATGATGTTCAATTGATCAGGTCTGCCAGGGATAAAGTAAAAGACCCTTTGAATAGCTTTTAGAACGGGAACCTCTGCTGTATAGAAACTTATCTTTTTATGTTACCCCTTTACTGTATTTATCTGTATAATAATACACTAACTTTGGGGTATTGTAAGTGCATCACCTTTGAGGTGCCTCTTTCTGAGTTCATATACTTCCCTGAATCATTGGCTACTGGTGTACCAACTGGTAATACATTTAAGAAAACACACCAATAAATATTTAGATTTTTTGCTAGCAGTTGTTTATGTGCTCTACTTTTCTGGACGGCCTTCGGCATTTCGCGTGAGAGATTTGAGTAGTGATCAGTCCAGCAGATGGCACCGCAAGAGGGTCATTGCTCAATGGGTCTGTAGAATGAGTACTAGTTAAAAAAATGTTTCTGTGCATAATTAATCAACTATTGATTATGTTTAATGGGTCTGTGTACAAAGTATGTGACACTGACTGGCAAGAAAATGTTTATCCTAAAGATCTGACTCTACGTTTTTGCAGGAATCGTCTACTGTTTCTCCCAGAAAGACACGGAGGAGGTCGCTCGCGAGCTGCAGGTCAGTGGGGTCAAGGCCGCCTGTTACCATGGCAACCTTGATGCGCAACACCGCAGTCGTGTGCACAGGCAGTGGATGAAAGGAAGTATTCAGGTGGGATGTCTGTTGCTGTATTCCCCAGAGATTATGAGTTTCTGCTTTTGTCAGAATTTTTTTGAATTATTTTGGTTGGCTGTGCATGGAGACTATACTTAGAGCTAATACAACCGAGCTGGGGCTGTTCAACACACAGTGCCCTCACACGGATGGGATCAAAACTGAAAACAGATACCGTACTAAATGACGTTACGTACGAGATTGAGCGAGATCTGTGCGTGTTTGGTTCCATCGGGGGGGGGGGGGGGTTGGGTTAGTGCCCCCATTCCTCTCTAATAGCTCTGCTATACTCCAGCATGTGTGTTGTGTAATGTTTAAATATACTGGTGCATTTTCAAAACTGTGCTTCCTAATTAAATTTGCATTCTGATTTAATCTACCATTTAACTGTTGTTAAAAAAAATGCATTTATCTCAGTATATGTATCAAGAAACAAGCTTATCTTGGAAACATGATTTTATGGAGCGCAGTAGCTCAGTGTCTAGAGCAGTACACTCACAGTCAAGAGAACCCTGGTTGAATCCTGTGGTGTTGGGTCGAACCTGGGACAAAGTTGTCCATTCTGCCTTGCTCTACTTCACTCAGCTGTATGAACAAGTGCCTGGCGGTGGTGGACATTTATGTACTTATGAACTTTGTACACAATTTGTGGCATGGCTGAATGCATCCCAGAGAAGATGAAATGGTGTTTGTCTGAACAGATCTACAGGGAGTTAAGTGTGAAGTGTTTTGAGCAGTCCTGAAGACTGGTGGTTGCAGTCGATGAGAGTGTACATTTTACATTATTTTGCAAATCTTCTGCTGCAGGTGGTGGTAGCAACAATAGCATTTGGCATGGGCATTGACAAGTCCGACGTACGCTTCGTCATCCACCACTCTCTCAGCAAGTCCATAGAGAACTACTATCAGGAGAGTGGACGGGCGGGTAGGTGGCGTGTTAACACACTTACATCTCTGTGTATGTCACAGGTGACATGTAAACACACTTATATCTCTTTGTGTATTTTACAGGTGACATGTAAACCTACTTACATCACATTGTGTATGTCACAGGTGGCACGTAAACACACTTACATCTCACTGTGTATGTCACAGGTGGCATGTAAACACACTTACATCTCATTGTGAATGTCACAGGTGGCACATAAACACACTTACATCTCATTATGTATGTCATAGCATAATTATAATTCACCTGGTAAATCATTTACATATCTGGTGTGAAATGTTTGTTTGTTAATCTTTAAGAAAAAACAATGCATTCATTTTGAAAAGTTCCTCATTAGTTAAGGATTTTGCTGATTTTATGAGTTTGTACTGTTAAGAAAATGGCTTCCATAGATATTGTCAGTTATACCTCAAAAGTGAGTGTAAATGGTGTCACATGTGTGTATGTATGTAGTCCATTTTGGGTTATCAGTCACATTTAAAGTTTGTAAATTGGCTTAGCAGTCAACATCCATGTGTCCACCAAAACATAACATCCAATTTCCTATACTTTCCAAATACAATAACTATGTGTGAATTTGGACTGCCATAGAGTGACCTTTATTTTGCGGTGGTTGTAATACAAAGGTGGCTGTGAATCGTTTTTTTTATTTTTACGCAGGTCGAGATGACAAGCCGGCATCATGCGTGCTCTTTGTGAGTTTTGCCGATGTCTTCCGCCAGAGTACGATGGTGTTCACGGAACAGACCGGCCTGGAAAACCTCTACAGCATGGTGGCTTACGCCTTCAACCTCAAGACGTGGGTGACTTGGTTGAATATCTTAATGTTACCTTAGCTCAAGGCACTGGGCTTTTGATTCAATCGGAAGTGTTTATTGACCCAATAAAAATATACATAAAGCAATGTTCATAGAAATTACCTGCAGCTCAAATGATAAAATAATGTTACATTATTACCGCTGTGCAGCAAACTGCCAAGTAATTGCGTAAGAAATAACAGAAATGTAATTTTCAGTGATTATGAATTGTTACTATAGGTAAAATAACCAAGGGTCGAGGAGACTGTCACTAAGACCATTTTAGTCGCTCTCGTGGCAGCCACCCCATTCAAGATTCAAAAAACTTTATTGTCCATTTAAAACATCACATTTAAAAATTATTATTCAGTTACACAGTAAAATGACAGTAATAAGATTGGTGAGCCATAATATATACGGTTAATAAGACACATTAACATTTTAATAATACTAATCAGCACTAACATTGATAATGTAAATACATTAAGTATATAAATAAGTACTCTAAATAATAAATAAATAAGCAAGTGATATTTCTTAAAAGGTTCTTTGATAAGAAACAGTGTGATAACATTAATAATATTTATTAAAATTAGTAAATAACTATGATTAGATAAATCATTATTGTTGAATGGAAACTGTCAAATATGGTATAATAATCAGTGTACCCGTCTATATAGAATAAAACATTGATTCATATAATAAATGATCATGGCAGTTAGATTTGATGCCTTTAAATGCTGTCAGAAAGCTGTGTGTCACATCTGGAAATGTGATACAGGTAAATCTGAACATTAGGTCAACTTTGTCATGCCCTGTGTGTTTTATTTTTCTAAATAAATTCAGGGGCCTATTTCACCAAGATAATAATCCCGTTAGGAAAATCATCATTAAACAAAATGTGTTGTTAAATTTAAGGAAGGTTTAAAAAAATGGAAAAAACTGCCATTGTATCACAGAGGAGACTATTTCTGTGACACACCAATGAATATTCACAGTGGTGCATCATGTGGTTAGTAGTTTTTGTTACACAAGATTAGTGTTAATGAGTTAAAACAGTTTCAAATGTTAACTAAGAGCCCATAAGAATGTCGGCAAAGAGGTTCTTGCTGTTGCTATGGTGATCTACCGAAGTCATTGGGTGTTATGTTGTCCACTGCCCGGCAGGTGTCGCCGGGCTCTCGTAGCCCGCCACTTCGGAGAGAGGTGGGATTCAACGCTGTGCAATGGGATGTGTGACCACTGCAGCATTACTGACCACACCGGTGAGTGGTCAATCACTCTGGTCAACCAATCGCAAGATGGATAACATAATCACAAAACAAGTCAACCAATCACTTTTCATTCAGATCAACAAGTAAATTTTCAAATCATCCAATCATTTCGCAAGACAATGATTTTATTATTACAAATAAACATTTGCACAGCAGCCATCTTCAATGTCATCCAACTAATCCCACTGACCACTGTTATACAAATTTGCACCTGTTAAATATCTAACTGGATTACAAAATACAGTAGGTTTTGTTGAAATGTTGCCTTTACATGAAGTTACACTTACTAAAATATCAAGAGTCTGTAGCCAGTGTATATTATAATGACCATATGGTGTTGTCTACGTCAGCTTTGATTAAAGGACAAACAAAGTTAACTTTTACGTGGCATACACCTAATAGAGTTAATATAAAGTAACAATTTCCACATATACTTAATTTTTTAACGCCAGCGGTTTACCAGAAAAATATTTTTTAACACCCAGCCATCCAAATGCTATGCGCTACCCCATCTTAGACGAAGAATGACGTCACGACGGTGATCGAGGCGCTCTCCACGTAGATTCCCTGCATAGGGTTTGGCTGTTGTCATGAAATGGCTGCAACTCGGCAACGCGCGTAACATGCTGATGACGGTAAATATAAAGTTGTCTATTATTGTTATCGCTGAAATCATCCCATCTGATGATACATGTCTACATCAACGCATTTCTCCTCAAAATGGACCGAGCAAAGTGCCAAACAGTACGCCCGCAAATCACCAACGTGAATCCATTGCTTCAATACTACCGGTTGTTTCAACTATTATTGCAACCGTATGCCGAACACGAAGGCATAATTACTAAAGTTTACCATAGATTTAACCACAGATTTAGATATACGTCTATAAGCAGCTGCTAGATGTCACGCTAATTGAACGAACTGTCGAAGACTCAAAGTTGTTGACCCTTAACAGCGTCGCCGGAAGCTGTCCGAGATATAGAATGCCGCGCGCTGAATGGCCAAGCCAAATTAACCCTTCACCTATGGCGGCGTCTAGACCATCGTGGATTTCGTTAGAATTTTAGACTTTAAAGTCACATTCTGAGTAAACCGCTGACGTTAAAAAATTGAGTATATGTGGAAATTGTTACTTTGTATAAACTCTATTAGGTGTATGACACGAAGCCGTAGCCTTTTTTTGTCCTTTAAACATTTTAACAAATATTTTTTATACAAGTGCATTGTTTTGCCAACGGAATTTCACATTTTGACATTAAATTTACATTTGCACACTCCGAAATATACATCATACAAGCACAAAACAATTGTTTTTATTTCAGCATTCTGAGGAATAATAAGTAATGTAACAACTATGTTATTTTATTTTACTGTTTCATGTAATGTTTATATATATATATATATATACTATTTATTTTAATAATTTATCATCCACATATACATATATCTATTTTAAGAATAATTTATCCAATTTTACCTACTATTTGTACATTTATGTAAAGTGCCTGAGAGCAATACTATTGATTCCGGCGCTATACAAATAAATTGTATTATCATTATTGTCTGCCTGCCCCCTGCCAGAGACCCTGCGGAGAGATGTCGCCCCCTTCTGTCAAGACCTTGTGGCTCTCCTCAGTCACGCCAAACGCAAGGACCAGCGACTGACCGGACTGAAGCTACTGGACGCATGGATGGGCCGGGGAAGTCCAGCCCTGCGACTGACCACTACAAAGGCTCACAAACTTGCCCGGGGGGAGTGTGAGAGGGTGATAGTGGAACTACTGCTGAGGGGGTGTCTCAAAGAGGACTTCCACTTCACCCCCTATACCACCATCAGCTACCTCGTGCCAGGTGTGTGGTTGTTATTAACTTCCTGGTGCCAGGTGTGTGGTTGTCATTAGCTACCTCGTGTCAGGTGTGTGGTTGTTATTAGCTACCTCGTGCCAGGTGTGTGGTTGTTATTAGCTACCTCATGCCAGGTGTGTGGTTGTTATTAACTACCTCGTGCCAGGTGTGTGTGGTTGTTATTAGCTACCTCATGCCAGGTGTGTGTGGTTGTTATTAGCTACCTCGTGCCAGGTGTGTGGTTGTTATTAGCTACATTGTGCCACATGTGTGCTTGTTATTAGCTACTTCATGCCATGTGTGTGGTTGTTATTAGCTACCTCGTGCCACGTGTGTGGTTGTTATTAGCTACTTCATGCCAGGTGTGTGCTTGTGATTAGCTACTTCATGCCAGGTGTGTGGTTGTTATTAGCTACCTCATGGCAAATGTGTGACTATTAATACCTACCTACCAGGTCTGCTTTGGTGAGATTCTATAACGACGGACTATATAAATGAGAGGCTTGTTTGTGTGTGAAAACTGATTCCAGATAACAATCAATTTAACAATTTCAAAACCTTTTATGTAACTCAATATGATATCTGCATGAAGTAACCAACATGTTCTGTCTACAATCTACATCATGTATCTTTAGGTCCGGCGGCAGCTCTGCTTGAGTCGAACAGCTACAAGATCGAGATGGACTTTGCCGTATCGAAAACGGCAACGCCAGCGACCTCTGCCTCAGTCAACTCGGCATCTGCATCAGGGACCAAAGCCCCCAAACTTGTTGTGATCAACCACGAAAACTCAAAGTTCACAACGCAAGTCATGCCGTCCACCTCACATGACACAGATACTACGAAAGAACACAAACACCACAAACAGAAGAGGAAGGCCATTGTTGTCAGTGATGATGACGATTTTGAAGATTTAGATTTTGGAGACCAGGACAGTTTAGGAATACTGGTGAAGAAGCCAAGATCGTCGTCGACAGACAAGTTGGTTGTCATTGACGACAGTGATGACAATGACACACCAGGAAGCGAGAACGTGTATGTAAGGACAGGTGTGAATGACCTTGAAACTGACCACACAGTCAAGAGGTCACAGGAGACAGCTGTGGTCATCTAATGGTCACGAGGACGGTGGTGTATTTGTGACAGCTATTTCTTGTGTGACCTTTCACCTCATCACTACCTCAGAAATGCATATTGTGTTAAAGGACAAAAAATGCAACTGTTTCGTGGCATACACCTAATAGAGTTAATATAAAGTAACAATTTCCACATATACTCAATTTTTTAACGTCAGCGGTTTACCAGAAAAATATTTTTGAACACCCAGCCATCCAAATACTAAATACTATGAGCGACCCCATCTTAGACGAAGAATGACGTCACGACGGTGAGGCAACGCGCGTAACATGCTGATGACGGTAAATATAAAGTTGTCTATTATTGTTATTGCTGAAATCATCCCATCAACTGATGATACATTGATACGCATTTCTCCTCAAAATGGACCGAGCAAAGTGAACTGTACTTGGACTGGAGGGATTCCAAACAGTACGCCCGCAAATGTGAATCCATTGCTTCAATACTACCGGTTGTTTCAACTATTATTGCAACCGTATGCTGAACAGTAAGGCATAATTACTAAAGTTTACCATAGATTTCGTTAGAATTTTAGACTTTAAAGTCACATTCTGAGTAAACCGCTGACGTTAAAAAATTGAGTATATGTGGAAATTTTTACTTTGAATAAACTCTATTAGGTGTATGCCACGACCAGGGTTGCCACTGGTCAGGGAAAAGTCAGGGAAATTCAAGGTCAGGGAAAAGTCAGGGAATTTTGTGCTGGGTCAGGGAAATTTGAGAAAAGTCGGAAATACAGGAAAATCCCTTGAAAATCAGGGAAATTTGACTTTTTCATGTCATACGTGATGCTGTGAACTCGAATTCATTACGCGTAACGATCGCATGCAACAGTGTTGATACCACAAACATATGCTGTTTAAAATGTGGATTCCATACGTTCTTCAGTTGGCTGTTGTAATAATGCCATAACTGTTCTTTTGGCAATTTTAAGATACATGTATATATAGGTTTGAGTGGTATAGGAATTGAACTAGGCAATCTGAGTGGGCATCGAACACTGATTACATTTGGAAGTTAATTGCTAATTATATGTACATTGCGCATAAAATGTCATGATTATTCAGCCACCATGGTCAGGAAAAATGAAACTTTGAGTCAGGGAAGTCATGGAAAAGTCATGGAATTTTGAAAGCTTCCATGAGTGGCAACCCTGACGACACTGTTGCATTTTTTTGTCCTTTAAATTGTGCAGAATATGCAGCTGTTTACTTAGTTTTGTCTTGGCTCCAAGGAGAGCACATAAATGCTTCCAACACACTTGGTCGTTTGTTCCTTCTTCTTTCCTTCCACATGTTTCCTGTCACCCCTTTTGTCTTTCTTTCACTTGTTGCTGTTGGTAGTGTGTCCAATTCATCTCCATTTTTAATCTCTTCCTGGATGTTGTTTTGAATTGTCATATTCCTGAGTTCTGTCTTCATCTTGCCATTTGATTTTTTTAATGTTTCTGAGGCTTTTTTATTAATTTAATATTTTTCCTGCGAGGTCAACATTTCAAGCCGAAACATCCAACTGATGGAGAACAACTGGGTTACGAACACACAAACACTTATAATACAAAAAACAGAACCGTGACTTTTATGTATGTATCTTCTTTATCAACGAAATGAAAAACTACAAAATTTATTTCACGTACAAGTATCCATAGATATTAACAACACCTAGCACCTGTTATAAACTATAACAACATAAATAGTGTTCAAAACCTTTTATTAAAATTGATACCATGAAATTTCATACATTTGATTTCATAAGCTGAACAAATGAATATCACATTAATGATACACCACGATTGTAAAAAAAAAAAACAGTAGCTGTAAACACGTTTTCTGTTCAGTATGTTTTACTATGTTTTAATATGTTAGTATTTAATAAGCCAAAAAGAGTGTTTGTAATCTGAATTACCCCTCATGAAATATTAAATTAAAAAAAAACCACCAACTACAGTTGCAATATTGTTGATTGGTTCACACAAATTGTGTCTTTCGGAAGAGACACTAAAAGCCGGTGGTCTCTTGTATCTGGTGTCTATGCCAGGGGAAGTAAAAAATGCTACACAGGGGGTAAATGTGTAACCTGTAGTGGACTCACGTATTCTAGAGAACTCCTGTGTTAGCCCAAGTTTGGGCTGTTTGGAGGAAACAACCTAAGAACATAGTAAAAAGGACCCAAAATTTATGTGATTAACACACCTACCAAATAATAAAATACACATCTCTTTAGGCTATATGCAGTTTCATTATGTGCTGAGTTTGAAGTGGGAATTTGTTTCTTTCAAGCAATGTAAATCAATGAACGTATCACATGTGAATATAAATGTGCTGTCTGCTACTTCAGCCTGGTGTTGAACTAGTCTGGAGGAAATGACACGTTCCAGGCTACTGATAAAAATGCAAAATATAATAAACACAACTTACATTTGTTACTCTATAAACCATCACCGGAGTTACCTGTAAAATAGACTTTGCAGGTATGAAAATTAACAAGAAACTTTAACAAATTAACAAAGAGCAATTGAATTGCAATGTGTATAACATGTATATAAGCAAACTGATATCTTGTGCATACAAAATTGTGTAAAATGATGCCACCGGAGTCATTCTATAATACGACAACAAACAATGTTTCAAAGTAGAACCATTCGCTCTAATCACCAATGATCAATCTGTGACAAAACCTGGCACAACGAATCAGCATTTATATAATGTGCGTTAATCCTACCATACTTGAATATGTCATAAGTACAAATAAACACTTCAACCCAATGTACCTACCGGTACTCAGTAACAGTTCAAACTTGGGAATATGTCAAAGACACTTTCCAATATACCTTACCTACTTATTTTTAATAAACCACAAAATGACGTAAGATGTTGGAGACAAATACATGCACATGGTATTTATGCAGATGTACTTTCTTCAGCACAACTTAGTCACACACTGCATTAAAAAAAGTTACTGAGCAGTGTCGGATGTCATTGTCACGTGACTGTCTCTTCTTACCGTTTCTTGCTCTTCGCTATTTTCTGAATGTACCCACAGCAATCTCTGTCGTATTGTGCTACGTATGTGATAACACAAAAGCAAATTGATTATATCTTCTGTATACAAAATCGCTTAAAGCTTAATATGTCACCGGACCCATTCTAGAATTCCCCACCAAACAATATTTAAACATCTAACTGGTCACACCAGTCAACCAACATCAAACAGTTTGTGAGAGGTCCCCTGCATCACTTCTTACTGTTTCTTGGCGATGCTCTTTGCTAATTTTTGGACGTCGCCAAAGAGGTTGCGATGGAGGATGTGCGAGACGCAAGCCAACCCTCCCAGCATGCCTCCTGCCATGCCAGCAGTCGCGATATCCTGGCCTGTAAATATACAGTCAGCACGAAGTCATACAATAATATGTATCTTCTTTAACCGTCTTAGCTACCTTTATACCATTTCTTAGTAATGTATATAATAAAATTTTAGGTCAAAAAATCCCATTAACATTGTTCAGGACATTATGTAAGATATAAAACAAGTACTTATGAAATTGCGAAATCACTCTTATGGAACATGGTTAAACTGCTCCACATATCTGAATCTGACGGCCATTATATGATTTATATCTAGGTTTGAAGAGGATACAGAGTTCTTCTCATTTTGAGGCTTCATTTAAGTTAGCAAGAGGGCGTCCGTGTTCATATATTGTGGTTTATTAACATACATAACTATTAATATTAATGAAACGTCTTTGTTATATATGTAATCTAGACACAGCCTGTTTCAAATTACACAATTCTTCATCATTCACTTCTAGACTAGAACACCTGCCACCTTCACAAATGATGCAGTCCTCTGCTGCAAGATTCCCATACATCTTCTCCACATAAGATGGAAGTGGCACACTTGTTTAATTGATTCAACCAATGGCAGGAAACTCATTTGCTTTCTTGGACATTTTTAATTAAGCTAACTGTCATTCCAAAATGAGACACCTGTCTGATTAGCCAAAACACTACTGTACCAAAACTGTGAAACGATTCTTTCATGTGCTAGTCATTAAATGACAAATGAATCACATGTCACTTAACTGTATTTATTTTGAAGCTTTATCAGTGAGAAGACAGCTGATATCATTAGTGAAAATACTGAAGCAGTTTTCCTCCAAACCACATTTGACAAATTATTCAATATTCAAAATGCTGCCTCTGGAAATACTGCGATCATAGATAACATTGGGGTATCGCTTTCCCATGTAAACGTGTTTATTTGAACAAGCAACGTATATATTTCTGAAAAGCATATTTTCATCCAAACTTCATACCTGTGAGGAAGAGGCCGGGGATCCCAATGTCTGGACGCAGGTCAACGACAACGTTGGGTGAAGCAAATCTGGCACGACAGTGATCGAGTCCGTAAGACTCTCCCCTGGGACTGGCCAGGTAGTTCTTGGCCGTGATGGGACTGCCCACACTGAAGTACTCCACCTGCCACACACCAAGTCAGTCACATTGATCACTGGGTAATCTTATGCTTACCTACATTATTAATTGGGGCGTTTTCACAATGGTTTTTACTACTTTTTATGTGTACATATTAAGGATGTCATTCTACATCATTTCCGGTACAAAGACGTCAGATAGTATATTTTATTTGTATTATAGACCAATTTAATCTGTTAAGTCACTTCAGACTGTTTGTTTTGTACACTGTACACGCCTTTGCCGTTCTAGCTATGCGCAGGCAGTAAAACCATTTTTAAAGGCCATAATAATTTAGGCAAGTTAAGTGTAAGAGTTAAGTACGAGCTGGTGTGAATTATAGGTGTCACATACAAGTATTGCTGTTCCATTAATTTATAATAACGGACTATAATTTAGACACTTGTGACCAGAGTAGGACTTTACTCAATAATATTTACATAGTCTTCGCTAAAAACCGGCCACAATAAAACAATATTATGCACAGTGTACCAATAAATAAAAACTTAGTAACATAAATTCAGCCAGACGTTTTTTTATATAAAAATGTATTGGTTTAGATACTGGGGATAATCTAAATATTTAACTGCATCTACATGGAAATAGGCTTAACCAGGGATAGGTAGAGGTTATTTCTTAAATGTTATTATTTAATTATCATATCTTCAAAACAATTTGTCTTTACCAAATTGAGACTGTTTTAAGTGTGTGAATAGAAGTGCAGACATTAAACAAAAATGAATTTGCACAATGGAGTTATTTAGTGGAAAACTGAATTAATATATTTCCTTTTTTATTCTAATAAATAAGATATATAAGATATTATATTACACAGTGAAGAAGTTTGGCTGACAAACATTTCAATGGACCCATCCAGAACGTTGCTGTTTTTATGTGGGTCACAAGTTCAACGACATGTGGGAAAACACCCCACATTTGGGATTATTATAATTTTTTATCTGTGTAGGTAGTGTGGCACTCAAAAAGGTACTTTTTAATTAATCATGTTAGTCGTAAATTAACACTATTCATAACAAGTTCTATCGAGATTACATGTCATTCCATTGTCTTTCTAGAGTCAATTTTTCTTCCACTTAAATATCTGTCTGCCGAAAAGGTGAGTACACTGGTTCCTCGTAATAAACAAATGTCTTCCAATTACCTCATTTCATATCTCTGTGGCTCGCGTACGTTATTGTTTGCCTACTTCACAATCGAAATGATGGCCCTGACCTCAGCCAAGTATCGCCACCTGCACTATGACTGTGAGATAATCCATGTTGTTTATCTACCTAAGTATTATGTAAAAGTGTACTCTGGCCACTGCACCTAGCAGTGTACTCCAAGATAACTTATGTTACTGATCTGAACAAGTGCATCAATTAAAAAACATGTATACGTGGGAGTTATGTTTATTACATAAATATCACCATGCATGTCTTAAAATTTCCATTAATTAAAAAACCCACCTTGTCCTTGAGCTGGGGGTACAGCGCCAGCACCTGTGACCAGATCTGTTCACCGAACTGTTTCTTCAAGTTCTCGTACTCGGCCCCCCTCTTGTTCTGACTCGTGTCCGCCCAGTCCGAGAACCACTCCCACTTGGAGAACGCCACCACGGTGCAGGCGCACTTGCCTGCAGCAACACACACAGTGACCAACACAGTGACCACCAACACAGTGACCGCCAACACAGTGACCACCAACACAGTGACCACCAACCAGGGTTGTTTGATTTAAATCATTTGATTTAAACCATTGATTAAAATCATGATTTAAATAACTCCAACAAAATCAAATAAATCATTGTTTTTTTTATTTTTTTAAATCTGTTTTGTTGTTGTTGATTTATATGAATCTGCTTGGCTGGGTAGAATGCTTTGTTATGCCTCATGCATCTATAGGTCTAAGTATATAACCCCACACCCATAACAAGTGATTGGTCAAGAGAGATCACTTTTAATGAACAGGAAGCCTGGCATCATAAAAAGGGCTCTATAGGCAACTGTTATGCCATATCAGCAGATTTAAGCTGATGGGGAGTAGGAGTGCTCCCCAGTTGAAGCATCTCCCCAGCTGGGGGGTATGGGCAGGGTATTGATGAACAAAGGCTATCAGGTCCAGTAGGCAATTGTAGCCCACACCAGAGCCATGGATTACCAAAATAAGCAGACAAGGCTGAGACAGGGCTTTATGCAGGACCAAATTATTGCTAGTCACACATGTTTTGGTGGACACTTGGATGTGAACTGTTAAGGCAGTTTCAAACTTTAAATGTGTCTGATGACTTGAAATGGACTACAAACACACATATGACACCATTTACACTCACTTTTGAAGCACAACTGACAATATCTATGTTTTTTGGAAACCTTTTTATGCTCCTTCATTTTTTATCCATCCACCACCCGTCCACCCATATTTCTACCTGTCCACAAGGGTTTTTACCTGTCCAAATGATTGGTGGATGGGTCTCTGCATAAAGCTATAGGCTGAGATCATCAGGAATTGCATTAGACACAGGCCAGAGGCAGAGCCTAATTAAAGCTGCAGGTCAGCATTAACTGCATGTTGGATCACTGCTGTATCGTACGAGTTCTACCACTTCTTTGTGTTTATTCACAATGTCTGGAAGGAAAAAAGACTGGTTTTATTTTGAGAAGACTGTGGTGTTTAATAGGAAGCAAGTTTTCAATTCAGAAGCTCCAAGTTTATTTAATAATCAAACAAATCAAATAAATCTGATTTAAATCAAAAAAATCCAATTTAAATCAAATAAATCCGATTTATTTGATTTTTAAAAAATAAATCATGATTTTTTTTCAACCCTGCCACCAACACTGACCACCAACACTGACCACCAACACTGACCACCAACACTGACCACCAAAACAGTGACCACCAAAACAGTGACCACCAACACAGTGACCACCAACACAGTGACCACCAACACAGTGTGACCATCAACACAGCACAGTGACCACCAACACAATACAGTGACCACCAACACAGTGACCACCAACACAGTGACCACCAACACAATACAGTGACCACCAACACAACACAGTGACCACCAACACAGTGACCACCAACACAATACAGTGACCACCAACACAATACAGTGACCACCAACACAATACAGTGACCACCAACACAGTGACCACCAACACAGTGACCATCAACACAGCACAGTGACCACCAACACAACACAGTGACCACCAACACAGTGACCACCAACACAGTGACCACCAACACTGACCATCAACACAGTGACCACCAACACAGTGACCACCAACACAGTGACCACCAACACTGACCATCAACACAGTGACCACCAACACAGTGACCACCAACACTGACCATCAACACAGTGACCACCAACTGTGACCACCAACAGTGACCACTCACTGGCACTACATAGCAGTTACAAAACTATAAAGACACAGGAAAGTTTCTTCGAGTTTTAGAATCTATTTATAACATAAATTTGAACTTTTTCACATTTATCCACGTTACGTGAAACTTCCCCTTTTGATCAGTGAACTGCAGAAAATATGCTGAACATTACAAACAAATTAAGTTTGTTTATTATACGGCAACCACCCTAAAACATGTAAGAACTCATAACCAACATTTAGCGAGTACATATACATAATGGTGATACTTCTCTTCCAAAGGATCACAGATTACTGTTATCAGTACCCAAGATGCAAATTCTATGAGGAATATATTAACAAATCTCCACATACACATTAAACACATAGTTTAGCTCAAGTAGAGTCATCCAGACACTGTCAGGTGGTTCTCTCCAGGACACAGTTCACGCCACAGGAGCAGGAGCCAGTGACAGAGACCTCCACTAAGTGAGTCCATGACAAGTCACACTGTAGTTTATTTTCAAAAAACCACACGCAAAGTGCATTGAACAACATCGTCCATATTTCAGAATGGTAACAGGTAGGCTCGCAGCTCATACAGTGACCACCTCACACTACATACGAGTTATAAAATACACTTTATTTTTTAACAGTACTAGCAGAATCAGGGCTTTATGCAGGATCAAATTATTACCAGTCACACATGGTTTGCTAGACATGTGGATGTTAAATGTTAAGCCAGTTCACAAACTTTAAATGTATTTATTTACCTGAAAAGGACTACAAACACACACGTGACACCATTTACACTCACTTTCAAGGCATAACTAACAATATCTATGGTTTTGGAAGACCTTTTTTGCTCCTTCATTTTTTACCCGTCCACCCATATTTCTACCCGTCCATATTCGTTTTTACGCGTCCAAATGACGGGTGGACGGGTCTCTGCATAAAGCTATGAGCAGAGTGCAATCTGATTACTTGTTAGAGGCAAGGGAACTACTGTTGCAGCAGTGTGGAGGCTCAGACTAGCACTGCACCGTGGGCCAGTGATAATAGTCCTACCTGGGAAACGCTCCTTGCGGGTTGGATCTTTGGCCGTGGGGAAGGAGATGAACATGCCACAAACAGTTGACGACAGAGCCTCACTGGCCGACTGCGAGGACAGCGTCTCAAACAGCTTGTCAAGGTCGTTGCTGAAGAAACGTGACAGACGCGTGCATTTTACGATATGTCTATGCTATCGACGAAGCCTCTATGAATGGGCTCGTCCCAGATTTGAGAGCTGTTTGTCAATTCAACATGTTCAATAACAATCACGCATTTTGGTTGTATTTCAAATAGAAATAGTTTGCAAGACAATAAAATATTACATTTATTCAATATCCTTCAACTAAATATAACATCCGAATTCTGACCTATGTAAAAACATCAGTATAATATACTGCTGTGTGACGGTTTAGTTAATGCTATGTATGATGCCGTCTGGGGAAGAACATAATTATTACTGTACGTTGATACCAACATTGCTATTTTGCGACTGCTTAATGTATTGGTAGATGCTGATGGGAAAGGTGTATTTTTATATAGTGCAGTATAAAATCCTCATATTTGGTCAAAATGCTTTACACTTTACTTTTTGGCAGACGTCATCTCACCTTCTCTGGGAAACATCCAGCCACGTTGTAATTAATGTACGAAGACTACAAGTATTCATTCATACAGCTGAGTGAACTGGAGCAATGTAGTGTGACTAAACTTGCCCAAAGTTAGACACGGCAGCATAGGATTCGAACCCGGGTTCTCTTAGTAAAAAGTGCAGCTCTGGTCAATGCCACTGGTGGTTCAACATAATTTGTAAATGCATATTAAAGAATGAACAGCAAAAATTATGTCTGCATTGTACTGGACAGCCAATTTATTTAAGTGTTCTTGTTTTGCCTTGGCTTACATCAAATTCACATTGACCACAGGCACAACAGTTATTCGTGTCAGTGATTACGTAAACTTAATATCAGGTTATGCAGATGAACACAATTTGATCCAAGGGCATTTGTACATGGCTGAAATGATTGGATCCATTAAAACGCTAATTATACAACGGGAAGACTGAGGAGGAGACTTACTGAGTGTAGGCCCAGATGTTCTGTGCCTTCACCCCGAGTTCCTCTGGGGTTCCCTTCAGACCCACAAACACTTGCACCATGGCGCATCCACTCTGAAGCTCTGCACCCAGGTACTTGTAAATACCTGGAATGAATCCATGCCGAATAATGTTGGTATATTTTTTATATTATAGTGTCTCTATTACACTGTTCAGATGCTTTATGTACGAAATTAAGCACATGTAAGGGTAAACATGATAAGTATTGTACTTCTTTTACCCTTTTTTCAACAATTGTATTGTATGCACTGTATTTAAAATGTAGTAGTAGTTGTTGTTGAAATAAAATTCTATTCAATTCAATATTGGTACATTTAAAAAAATAAATCAATACAGAACTAATGAAGAGATAAAATCACTTAATATAAACTGAAATACAGACCAACAGGTGACAGATGTAAGAAACTGGTCTAGATTGAAAAAGTTGCATAATATAGGACAACAAAAGACTGCAATATATAACAAGAAAGATATTTGTAAAGAAAAGAAGTATATTACATAATATCAAAAAAACTCGCTGAGCATACATGTGACCTTCCTTCAGACACATGTAGTAAGTAACCAAATTGTAAAAAATATTCCACTTGTGAAAATATTGTAGCTGAACACTAACACAGCTGATGCATTTGACAATTTCAGAGCTTCAGTGACAACTAACTCAAGAGACGTGACCTACTTGACTTGACGGCCACTTGCTTTGGCAAGAGAGTCTGAAGGGTGTTCATAACTCCGGCATCTGAGATGATTAACGGGGCAAAGATGTTGACATCCTCGCCTTTTTCTACGTGAACGCCTGGACAAGATTACTATACAATCAGTGATGACAACAGGTTGTTGAACCACAACTTGTATATTTGTGAATTGGGCAAAATGTAAAATATTCACAGAATTAAAAAATATGTAAACCTTAATATATACAGAAAGGTTGTTACAGGCATGAGGTGATTGACAGACTATTTGACAACATTTTATTTACATACGTAATTACTGTGTGTATGCATATGTGTGTAAATGTAAGTATTGTGCATATATGTACTCACAAACACACTTTTTATACTTTCATTGTCGACATTTCTCTAAAATATTCCACAAATATTAACATTGATTGTAAATTAATTCTTAATCATAGTAACCTACAGCTGGAAATGTCAAAAAATTTCACAGTGCTCCCGAACAAGACTTTTGTCCTCACCGATGGCTCGACCATTCTCATCGGTAATGATGTGTGACACTTTGGCCCTGACCAGGACACGGCCCCCAGACTTCTCTATCACCGGGATGATGTGGAAGGGGATCTCACTGGCTCCACCGCGTGGGTAGACGGCCCCGAAGGTGTAGTGGTTGGTGAGTAGAGCATGCATGAGGAAGGAGCTCTTTGATGGACTTGTGCCTGCAAAACAGATGGTTTAATGTTCTCTCTCATTGTGTGGCTCCGAAAGTATTCTAGTAAAATGTATGATTGTGCAAATAGTCCTCCTGATGATTTCAGTTACTTGTGACAGCGATTAGCTTTGTTCTACTATCCACAACTAACAATCCAAGGACCACATGCAAATAATCCTCCTTATAATATTACTTATTCATCACAATGACTAGTTTATTCTACTGTGCACAACAATCTGAATTGTTTTCTCAATTACCATATCTGTTCTTTGTCAAATTGGTTACATTCACTAACCATAATTGGTGTACCAATAGTCTTATGTTTATTGCCTTATATTTAGGGGACAGTTATGCATTACACGCAGATAAGCTTGTGTGTCACAGCAGAGCTCCCAGCCAGAGGGGGGGGGGGGGGCTACTGATGGACAAAGGCTACCAGGATTACAAGGCAGTTAAGGCCAACAACACAGCCTTGAGTTATGCAAAATACACAGATAAGACATCCTGGGTCTCAGGCTGAGATTAATAAGGAAAACTATGATTACCAATTAACATAAAGAAACACTAAAAGCCAGTGGTCCCTTATATATGGTGTCTATGGCAGGGGAAGTAAAATATCCCACATGTATAACTTGTAGTGGACTCACTAATTATAGAGGACAACTCTGAAAAAACAATAATGGTCAGTAAATTGACCAGTGGTTATTAATGGAAGAAGAGAAGAAGAAAGAAGCAGTGAATATTCAAGGATGCATGTCAGAGTCCAAGGACATCAAGGCTTTGAAATGGGACAGATCTAATTAAAAGTTATTCAAGGATTTCTAGGCCTTTGCGAACCCTACAATGGCCACTGCGATGATACAAGACCAAACGCCACATAATCGCTGATCATCCCAACTCATAAACAGATAAAGATAATTTACCGTAGTCCCCGAGATTGAACGCGAGGGCGGCCTGCAGGTCTTTGTTGTCAGTCACCTCGTCCAAAACGTCCTGTAGACTAAGGCTTGCGTACTTGAAGTAGGATGTGAACAGGTTAAGGAGACCAGTGCTGATGACAAACTTTATCAGTGGCTTTGGCACTAGTTTCAAGATGAACAGAAAAGCAGAGTTCGCACCAGCACCCTGTGGGGACAAAACACAATTCTTACTCAAGCAATCAGAGCAGTTTCAATTGGATCATTTTGGTGGCTGTTTGTTGTCAAAATAAAAGGTATGTTCTTACGTAGTGTAGCATCCAGTCCTTAGGACTGCTCCAAGCATTTTACACTTTACTAATAGGGCAATGCAGACCTGCTCAATAAAACACCATCACAGACACGATTGTTTCCACGCAATTACTACAATTCGCACACAGATATCCATCGCAGTCTATCAGTAGGCTGGCTGAACCACAGCAACTTAGAGCAAACATGCCCAAGGTGCGAAATTGCAACAAAAGTATTCAAACTCTTGGATGCTATTTTAAACCCCCATTCCACATATCAAGTCTTCAAGAACATACTGCAAAAAAGTGATATTTCATTATCCTGCAGTATCATCATTACATATAGTCAGTTCCAAATTGACTATCTACATCCTGCATATTGGCAATAAAATATATTCTCATGAGCCAGAGATAAATTGTCCATTATAAGTAATAATGAACTTAAAATGTATGTAGCATTAGGTTCAATCGTCACCTTCAACTTGGCTATGTATTTGTCCAAAGCAGCTTCTTCCCCGGGGAAGTTCTTCAGAAGTCCCTGTTTCCATGTTTCCCGGCTTCCCCCAACAAATGGGAAGAACTTTTGTTTCCCTGGTTCACCAAGAGCCAGCTGCAAGAATGCCAAACAATATGAGGATGTGAAAAACAACATTCAAAACTCACAAAACCCAAATAGGGTTCATATTAAACATGTACTAGTTACACATCAGTTATCACCATAAACATTCCATATTGTTGTTATTAAACTAAAGTCATTCCCGCTGACCAAGACATTTTCCCTGACAGGATATGGGACAGACTCTAGGTAAAATGGACCAACGGCCAATACTGCCTCTATCACAACAGACGGGTGGCATGAATGAAACTGCCCAATTTATTACAGCATTCCACAGGGGATTTCAAGCCACCATCCTATTGACTAACATGTTAATCACAGCCAATAATACCGCCACCTACCATGCTTCAATTACTTTTCATTTCAGCCAATAGCCACTCGTGTTATATGCATAATGTCTGGGAAGTAGTTTAAATATACAACATTGCTCAGCCACTTACGAGAACGATTGTGGATAATAAATATTGAGATTCAGGCCTTTTTAAAATTAGGTACATGCATACGCATTATCATCTTGCTGGCAACTGACACAGCCAGCAATTACTCAGAAAAAGTATAGCTGTTTCTTGTCAGTTCTAAACATTGCCTAGGACATGTTCATATTTAAATTATTTTATTATTATTATAGTATATACATTTTTAGAAACTTTACTTAACACCGTTTTTATTACTACTTTATTTAATGGTAATTATATTTTTTGGGGTCTAAAATAGGTCACTTTATTGACATTAATAGTATTGTTTTAACATGACGTTTTACATGTAAATGCGCCATGAGCGTGGCGGATACCGGCACTATGCAAATTGCCATTATTATTATGATGTGAGGAGTAGTGTAGTCAAACAAAACCACGTGTGTTAATGAATACGCACAATGTCCAGTTCCTGTTCAAGAGGTGACCATTCCACTTGACCCTCGGTCAGTTGGCTGAACAGACAACCCACCATGCGAGTGCTGGTCATGTCCCCAATGTAGTGAATGCCTGCAACAAATAGTCCCCATCACAATACTGCAACATTCCATTTTCTGTTTAACACAGGCAGCTTTCAGTGGTTGCATTTTACAATATAACTGGATTTATTAATGCAAGTTCAAATAAAATCACATATTCCTGTTGTGCTTCTGAACTGAACTTGCAATAACCATCACTCATATAAACAGGTTTTAACAAATGGGCCAAGAAGCCCTGTGGACTATAAGTTACACCGAGTTTGTACTTATGAATGAAATGTATTTTGGTGAATCATAGTCACTGCCTAGTCTCTTTACTATCATCATTTAATTGACATTTCTCTGGTTATTCATAAGAGATGATAAGAGATACAGCCAAAGTGTGTGGCTGCTGGGCAGTTTCAAAATAAACAAGTATGTACAGTCAATTATCAATTAACCATGGTTCCTGGCAGGCCACCTAGCCCCCAGAGTTGGGGTCACTGAGGCAGTCTCCAATACACAAGTACAGGTGTATAGTCTCCCAGTCTGACTAAGCTTTTTGGGAGGCCCTGAGGTGCGCTTAGAAACATTCGAACAAATAAAAATGTCTTGCATACTACGTATATACCCTAAGATATGTCTACAAATTTTATTAGAAAAAGTTACATGAGTTTTGAAGAAAAAAATGTGTTACCAGTTTTGGGGTCTTTGGTACGATCCAATCAAGTAAAAAAATATTGTGCAGAGTGCTTCCCTATGGTACATATAAGCCAAACTATAAAAATTGACCTTTAATGATTTCCGACTTTCTGATATGGGAAGTATCAATGCATAGCGGACACAGAGTGTATCAAAATGGACCTTTGGCCCAAAGGACTAAAAAAGAAAGCAAAATGGAAACATGTAGGAATGTCATTTGAACAACAGGTACTAGTAAGAAGACAAACTGATTGTGCTTATAACTTTATAAGTACAGCATAAGTCAATATTGTACACCACTTGTAAGTTTGCAATCGCCAAACAGGATTCTTCCAATCCCAACCACAATTGCCCACATTCTATTTATGGGAATATACCCACTTACAATCATCAAAATACTAATATACTACGTAGTATTTAGGCTTACGTGTAATACGTAGATGACAGGCAATTCTCACCTGGATCGAACTCATACCCCATCTCCTCGAAGATGTGGCAACACCCCCCGGCCTGGTCATGTTGTTCCAAGACTAGCACCTTCTTCCCAACCTTAGAGAGCACTGCGGCAGCTGTCAGCCCTCCAATCCCACTCCCAATCACAATCGCGTCCAGATCCTGGGGCACAACTTTACTGGAAAATCCTGTTCAGTAAATAGCATAGTTTAAAAACAGAGTCCTGGTGACATAGCTTTATGCAGAGACCCGTCCACCTATCATTTGGACGGGTAAAACATGTTTTGGATGGGTAGAAATACGGGTGAATGGGTAAAAAGTCTTAAAAAATCATAGATATTGTCAGTTATGCCTTATAAATGAGTGTAAATGGTGTCACATGTGTATTTGTAGTCCATCACAGGTAAAAAAAAAAAAATTGTAAACTGGCTTAACAGTTGACATGCCCTGACGAGTCCATGAGAGTTTTTTTCCAATTTTTAACTGCCTTCGCACAGACATTTCATGAAGTAGAACGGACCAACTGGTTAAACAGTGTCTTTTCCGAAAGACACAGGCGACGTAGTGTAAATGGACAGCCAAGTTTCAACATGGCAGCCAATACTAGGGCCTATGGACAATATGTCTCATGTTACATATGTCCTAGACAATATCATTATTTGACTATACGTCCCAAACTAATTTTAAGTTTTTATATGTGTTTTATCGCATTTAATTTTTAACGTAGACCAGTGGATACTAATAGTACTCATGTTGGCACTCTTTGTTGAACATTTCAAGTCATTTACACATTTG
This sequence comes from Oasisia sp. SBJ-2009, assembly GCA_964017155.1. Lineage (NCBI taxonomy): Eukaryota > Metazoa > Annelida > Polychaeta > Sabellida > Siboglinidae > Oasisia > Oasisia sp. SBJ-2009. The sequence goes on from OZ024857.1 coordinate 48,079,662, forward strand.
AAATGTTATTGTTAGTTATTATCTTTTTGGAGGACATATCATCCACAATTGTTGTGATATAAGTCACTTGGGACATAAACATCTGTAATTCGATACTAATTATTATAGAACCATATAACCACTGTGCCCCAAATTATTTTAATTACCACAGATAGAAGGGGCAATAGGGCGTGTAAGTCTCGCGCGCGAAAACGAGGCTGGGGGCAGTTGGGGGCAGGGCCGCAGGAGGTCCATATTCTCCATATTAACGTATAGGACTTCGTTTTGTTTTTGGTTGTAAAAATCGAACGGTTCCAGTCTAACTATTTCAGTTATAGGGCCATTCCACGGTATTTGTGAAGTGACATAAAAAATATTAAAGTCTGAATTTGAGCAAAATACCAATTGTATATGTTAGATAAAGTACCTGAAGTTATTGGAAATTGGCATTTGGGTCAAAATTGCGCATTTTTAATATGCAAATTAGCTATTTATCACGAAACAATGGATTTCAGCGTTGTGGACAGGACAAATGTTTTTTTAAGTTTTCTCGTGGTGTATTTAACTTTAGGGATATTTCTGTTGTTGACAGCATTAGTGTTATATGTCTAAGTATAATGTGATGCAGTTTAATTTTTTTTTATAAATGTGAAGCCATACAAATCCACTTCACAGACCCAAGGTGTCCTGTCCTGCCCGCAACGTTTTCGGTCAAAAAGGTTTAATTTCACCCAAAAATAGTTGGATTTGAAAACCCAAACTTTATATTCTCTTAGCTGGGGTATATCTGAATAATATCAACCAAAAGTAAAGACAAAAATATAACACACTTCATGGGAATCTTGAATAATAATGAAAAGTGCAATTTTTCGCGTAGTACAACCTGTTTGGGGCAAACGTATACATGTGTTATGATTATGCGAATTTAGACAACTTGTCAGATATAAATGCTTATCGAAACCACAATGTACAGCAATGTAAAATGCAAATCCTGTAAACTATTTTATTGTGTATTATTCTTGTTTCCAGTCCCCAATTGTCTCGCTTAGACCCCAATAAGCTCCAATCGCACGAAGTCACGCCATTTATCGTGACACACTTACGGTCCCTATGGCTTAACTGTCTCCTCCAAATATCACAGGCAATATGAAGTAAATGTGTTTGCATAAGGTCAAGTTTCGAAAAGGTGGTGTGAAGATTCGAACTCTGGTTCATAAGATTGTCAGCATGCATGACAAATCAAGGCTAAGCATAACTGTAAGGATAAATAATAAAATTAAAATATTCCATCACTGGTCCTGACTTGCGTGTTAGCGTTCCCATCGTGGTTGCACTCCAATTTATCTAAAGAGTAAAGTAGTTGTATGCCGCCTGTGCTGTAAGTGTTATCAAACACCCTGACCGCAAGCATCAGTTGTTTTTGTCAGAAGTTAAACTGAACTTCGCGCTGTGCCTATTTCGGTGGCGGTGGCATGATCATGTAACATGTTGATGTATGATTATCATGTAGATGAGCTCAACTTTACCCAACTTTTACCCATCGCCACGAATACCAACATCATTCAACATGTCATCGCGACATTAACTCATGTGATATGGCATATGCTACTTACTGCACCGTGTATATGCTACGAGTGAGACGACAACATCGAATTTAAAGTTCAAACTGACCTTGTTTGAGAACTTTGTTTCTGGCCGGCTTGTCTGTAACAATCGGACGCGACGCCCGGCTGACATCTTTCCTAAAAGGATTGGGACCTGATTTCGGAATCATACGCCGCATAAGAACGATGACGATGCCAACCAATGCCACAGAGCCGGCGACGTAAGGATGCTCGACGATAAACGCCTGAACAGCCGCCATGTTTCGATCTTCAGACTACCAACCTTTCGATTCTATTCACGTGTCGATGACAGGCACTGTTTCGTTCACGGCCGCCATTCGTTCTACGGTTAGAAGACTCGTCAACGCGAGATGGCGCCACCGAATTATTGGTCGCCAAAGCAGCATAGCGTCTCCTGATACGATAGCCTGTTATAGTGGAGCAGATAAGTGCCATTTTTTGGCCGAATCGTTCAAATTGTGATACAAGCATGACATTTGGTAGGAACATTCCTTTAGGATCACTCTGCAAGAAAAAAGTGCTAGCCACGTGGATTTTCAACATGGCGGCCATTTTTATCCAAGATGGCCGCCAGAGTATGAAAACAAACTTTTAACCATAGAAATCGCCAGAGATGTCGGATTTTTTTTCATCTTGGTGTCGATTTATGGGTTTTTGACCTTGCTAGAGCTGATTCTTGAGTGAACTGGTCGATTTCTTGAACCAATAAATCAATATTAGGACAGGTGTAACAATAAAGAAGTCAAATGACAACTATTGTGCAGGCTTCGAATACAAGTAAATTGGTTCTCGTTATAGCCGGGGAAGGTTAGAATTGCCCCTTCAAAGGACTGCTAATGCAGGGGTGGCAAAAAGGATGAGCTCTCTTTGCCTACTAAATGCCCCAAATGGCAAGCGACACAAAGCCTCTGGCAGTCAAGCTCCAACCCTAGCCTTTTTGTGGCGGGGGTGTTTCCACAAATAGTGGTGGTGCGAAAGGTGAGTCTCTGGCGCATGAAAACCAGACAGCTCTGGACAGATGAAGCTCATTAGCCAGGTACAGGCAATTCATCTAGGAGATGGAAAACTCCGAAATAAAACCACTTGCGACCGAAATGCAGCCACAAGGATCTATAGGACCCAGACATCACAGTGTAACCAGCGATGATGGTGGACACCAGCCAATATCGACTAAACACAGTAAAAGAGACTGTATGTCATGCAATACCATGGCACACTGGTGGCATACACTGCTGTGCAACTCAGCATAGGGTTCAATGTCAGCTAAACCGAGGATTTAGTATCCTAAATGCTATCTAATGAACCCATCAGATGTTAGATAGCCACACCTGAACTAAACTGACAGGATGTGCCAGCTCGGGAGAGCCGAGCCAAGGATAACGAGGTTTTTACATGTAATTATCTGGATGGTGTACAGATCGCACGGGATTTAAATGACATTGGATGAACGATCGGACTAGGTGTAGGGGAAGTGCATGAACCTAGCTGTATCCCATACATCAATTTGCACAAACGCAAAGTGGTAAAAGGATGAACCCTCGACCTTGCCATTCTTAGTCAAAATTAGGGAAACAGTAGCATTCCTCAACTCAGGACAAACACCAATTATAACTGCAGACCAGCCACTATACGCACTGGCTAAACAGATCCAGTGGTACTGGCCAGATGAATATGGAGAAGACAAGTTTGTGATCATGTTCGGTGGACTACACATAGAAATGACAGCAATGAAATCAATTGTGTCAATACTAGAAGACAGTGGATGGACCTGTGCTCTTGTTGAAGCTGGTGTGGCCTCCTCCGGTACGGCAGATTCGTTTCTATCAGCTACCAATGTGACTAGAACTCGCCAAGCACATTAGATCATAGCATGCAGTTTATTCCAACTCATGAAGAAAGCTTACAGTGTCCATCTCGCAGAACATCCAAGCAATGATGACAAAGAGATCTCCTTTGAAAACTGGTGTGGTGCCCGTAAAAAGAAGAGTCCACAGTTCCAGTTCTGGTCCCTCGTCTTGAACATGGAGCTGACTATTCTCACATTGATTCGATCATTTAGAGAAGGAAACTTCACACTCTACCGTGAATCACTGTCTGAATTGTTACCTTGCTTCTTCGCCAACAACAACACCAATTACGCACGTTGGCTTCCCATTCACCTCAGAGACATGATGTGCCTAGAGAAGCAACACCCAGATGTCGCCAAAGGGTTTCATCAAGGAAACTTTGTCGTTCACAAATCTGACAGGAATTTCTCCGCAATGGCCATTGACCAGGCCCACGAATAGAACAATGCAGTCATCAAAGGTGATGGAGGAGCCATAGGTGTGACGGAGTACCCATCAGCTCTCAGAAGGTGGATGGTGGCTGGACCAAAATCAGTCGTTTAGTTGCCAACTATGAAACAGTATCAGGAGCCAAAGATGCAAAGAAAAGCAATCGTCACCATGAACAAACAGACACAGTTCAGAGGGCATTCTGTGAGAAAGTCAAACAGCTCACAAAGGTAATGGAAGAAATGGGTAATCCCTTTGAAGAGGAGTCAGGATATCTTCTTACGCTCGACACCAAGGACATCGCGGATCCTTCTGCTGCTCAGCTAATTGCGACGCATCACGAGAGAGGGAAAGACAAGTTCAATTCCTTCATGGCTAATCTACAATGTGAGAATAACTGCTCCTTCTACCAGCCTATCAAAAAGAACAGGACAACCTTCTTCACAAATGAGCCAAAGTCTGCAAGCAAATCCGAGACAAAGCTACTGAAGGAAGACTGCAATTTGTTTTCCCGCCTCTTCATCTCCTGCCAAAACAGACAGTGTGACCTGCAAGAGTACTTCAAACACGAGAATCAGTCTTTTCCGGCCTCACTCAGTAACAAGGGGAAACTACACACATGTACGAAATCGGATTTAGTGGATGTACTGCAAACCAAAGTGACGCTTCCAGAGACAAAGCCAGAGTCTGACGTACGCATTGTAGATGGAGCTGCGCTGGTAAATACCGTAGCACCACGAACACCAAAGACATTTGAAGAGTATGCCAGAATGGACATTCTTCCTAAGGTCGAGTACTACAGCATGTCACACAAGAGAACTGACATCATCTTTGATGTGTATCATCAGTCTAGCCTGAAGGCAGAGACAAAATGTAAACGAGAAAAGGCCATCAGAAGGAGAGTAACAGCGACAAGTAAAACTCCCTCGAATTGGCAGCGCTTCCTTAGAGATAGCACCAACAAAACAGAGCTATTCCATTTCCTTGCCGACAAAGTGGCTGAAATGACAAGGGGCAATCCAGTTATCATGACTAAAGGAAAAAATGCCATCACCACCATCAGTGACACCAGCGTTAACCTGGAGGAAGTGGTCCCATGTTCCCGTGAGGAAGCAGACACGCGAATATTCGTACATGCTCGGCATGCAGCCATCGAGGGATACAAGTCTGTGATGATTGAAGCTAATGACACGGACATTGTAGTTGTTGCCATATTCCTTATGCCTTCTCTTGCCGCAACAGGTCTTGAGAAAATGTGGGTTGCATTTGGCAAAAGGGAGCACAGGAGATGGATCCCTATCCACGAACTTGTGTCTGCCATAGGACCAGAGAAAACGAGTGGGATGCTCTTCTTCCATGCTTTCACCGGTTGTGATGTTGTATCATCTTTCACTGGCAAAGGAAAAAAGACAGCATGGCAGACATGGAATGTATGCAATGAAGCATCAAGCATCTTCACGAAACTCAGTCAAAGATTGAGGAATCTGATCTACAAATCCTGCAGAAATTTGTGGTCCTGATGTATGACAGATCAAGTTCAGTTGTGTCAGTGAATGAGGCGAGGCTTTCTCTCTTTGCACGAAAGCAGAGGTCATATGATTTAATTCCACCAACACAAGGAGCACTCAAGGAACATGCCAAGCGAGCTGCATATGAAGCAGGACACATTTGGAGCCAGTCAATAGTCCGCCAGCCAGAGCCTCTGGTGTCCGTTCGATTGGGGTTGGTTAAAAACAGATGACTCGTGGAAGCTCTTCTGGACTGCCCTTGCTCCCATAGCTAAAAGCTGCCAGGAGTTAACGAAATGTGGATGCAAGACACAATGTAGTGGAAGGTGCAAATGCTTCCGTTTGTGACTAAGTTGTACTCCACTATGCAGTTGTTTCTGTCAGACCTAGCTAGTCAGAACAATGAACATTGCAGGGCAAAAAAAACATTGCAATAGAACTGGGACAGGTTCGTGTTATATTCACCCCGGGCGCATTATGAATGAAGTGCAGATTTTATTGATGGCATGATACCCCTTGCCTATCAAATTGCCTTTAGGAAATACTATACTTAAAAAAAATAATAACGACAAATTTAAAGTGATAATTCAGCATCAATAACTGGAAGTGCTGAACAAAACAGAAAAAGACAATTTGGATGAATCAAAACTCATATATTAAAGTAATACTTTTGCACCTAAAGTCACATATGGCAGGTAAGGGGTTAATGCCACATCATACATGTGTTTTGATATCATAATCGGTTTCGCCAGTGTTAAAAACATATAAATCGCCACCATGACCTACTGAATTGGACATATCTATCCAAAGTTATCAGGATATGTCACCTATTAGGTGGTCATCTGGCGGCCATCTTGGAAAATGGCCGCCATCTTGGAATTTCAAGTGGCTAGCACTTTTTTCTCATAAAGTTACATAAAATAAATATTCCTGCTAAGTTTCATGCTTGTATCACAATTTGAACGATTGACCCTGTTATCTGCTCCACTATTAGCCAACATGATAACGCTAGACATTATGTTTAAACATCCACCAATCCATAACATCATGGTAAGCAAGGAAGGACGGAGTTCAGAAATGGCTTCAATCACTAAAAACTGACAAGGCCACTCCCTGACCGCATATTGAAAGACAGCAGTTGAAATATCGCCAATATTAACTATCATTTATTAACAGACACAGGACTAATCCCATCAGATTGGAGAATTGCAAACATTACCCCAATTTACAAGAAAGGAGACAAGGCCACACAATCCCATTATTGCCCTGTGTCTATCACGTCAATAATATATCAATATGTAGCAAGTTGGTTATTCAGCCATGTCAAGAAGCATTAAATTATGACAATTATAATATTCTTACAGATGCCTTGTTAAATCCCAAGATAATCGCGAACAAGTTGATGCTGTAATTCTTGATTTCTCCAAGGCATTTGACCGAGTTCCTCCCAACGATTACTACTCAAACCTCACCACTGTGGAATTCGTGGCCCCCTACTGCTGTCATCCAGATCTCAGAGAGTACTGGTGGACGGAAAGTCTACGGCCTGGGTTCCCGTCACCTCAGGAGTCCCCCAGGGCACAGTCCTCGGGCCACTGCTTGTCATATCTTTCATCAACGACCTATCAGCAGGAATAACTTCTAAGCTCCGTCCTTTTGCAGACGACTGTCTCATTTACAGAACCATTTCCAACCCAGCTGATTCAGTAGCTCTCTAAGAAGACCTGAACACACTCAGAAATGGTCTGATAAATGACAGATGAAATTTAACACCGAAAAATGCCACACCATGCGAATTACACTCCATCGCAACACAATCAATGCTGACTATCATCTAGGAGGATGTACACTTCCCATGGTCATACAGTATGAAATTCATACATAGGTGTCACCATATCTAATACAATGTCATGGAAGTACCACATAAATAACATCACCTCCCGGGCCAACAGAGTGCTGGGCCTTACTAAGCGAAACCTTAGAGGAACTTCACAGAAGCTAAGACAAGAAGCCTACTTTTCATTTGTACGTCCCCATTTAGAATATTGCAGTAATGTCTTGAACCCATACATCAAGAAGGAGGTAAATAAAATAGAGAACATCCAACGTCGAGCAGTCAGAATTGTTCGAAACAACTACAATCAAAGAGAAAGCATGTTCGCAATGATTAACCACCGCCGCTGGGACTCCCTTGAGAAAAAAACATAACTGTCTGGCCTTCTCTTGATACGTAGGATCCAAAACCAACTGATTGCCATTAATAGTAATCTTTACCCCACCCCAATGCTCGCCACCAGTACAAGGTATTATCCCTTTCTTTCTTCCCACGAACTGTCTTCTGGTAGAACGCATAGAAGTCTCCCATCACTATCGTCTAGTGGTTTGGTTTCCATGATGTCTCATCGACGTCGTTGTAGAAGCCATTTACATTTTCTTCTGAGTATAATGTCGTTGGTGCATATACTTGCACTATCTTTATTTGTAGCGCTTTGTTATGCACAGAATGAGTTCTGGTACTCTGAGGCTGATGTTGTTTACGCTCACTATGTGGTCTTTCCATTTCTTGTTTATGAGAAAGCCTACGCCTGCTTGGCCGTTGTTTGCCTTAGAATGGTATGGCCGCTTTGTAAGGTAATGAAACATTCCTCTGATCTTCTCACTTCTCCGTTCCCGATTACATCCCATACCAACGTGGTTTCCCTAAGTTCTTCTTCAAGTTCTTGTATGTATTCATCTCTTAGTAGAATTCTGACGTTGTAGGTCGCTATCTTTAGTCTACTTACCCTTTTTCGGCGGCTCTTTTTGAGCCGGAGGTTCTTAGCACCCCCTGCATGTAGTCCTAGTTGACCAGAGCCGCCTCCTTGGTCATGGACTCTTTCGGTGCCACTGGGGACTGGGGGATCTTTCGATATACAAGACAACAGTTTGCCATCTCAGTGTTAATCCACAGACGAGGGTCTTGGTGCTCTGCTGCGGCAGATTATTTTCTTCCCTGTTATTGTTGATGTCTAGACCGCCTGATTGAACTGAGAGACAGATCGTGGTTTCTGAAAGAGTATGCCCAAGTTCTTGAACACTGGTGCTGGTTCCAACTGCAAACACGAGTCGACGATCTAGAAATTAAACTCGATCCAAGGTGCCGACAAATGGAAAATTAAAACAAAAGAGCAGTTGCAGGTACCCAATGCGTAAACGTGTGTGAATTAATTTTCAGCAGCATTGTTATTAAAATACTTAGGTATATTATTAGTCGACTTAGCTTGGTCCCTTTCTTCATCATGCTTTCATACACGCACACATGCACTCGTGCACGTATACACAGGTTTTCTCAACATATACGACGACACTTTTACATTTTTGTATTGTCTAATGCTGCATGCGTGTCACTTACATTTTTCCGGGCGTTAAATACTACCGGGGATGATGTTTTTGTAGAGTAATGTGTATTTAGCAGCACCTACGACTGTCGTGCTAACATTTATTAGGGATATATTTATTTATATGCATATAATATACAAAATGTTTGTTTTCAAAAGATGTAAACAATTTATGTCGCAAAACAGTTCTATCACCATGCTTACGTCACGTGACGTCACTCTTATCATAGGTAAAAAATCTCACATGAAATAACAAATTATAATTGTTTTATACTCGTGTTTCGACAACAAAAGAAACATATGTGATTGCTGGACATTGTTGTTCATCCCTGATCTACTGTATATAAATATCACCCGGATAAAATATAACGCCAGGGTAAATGTAAACGCGACAGTGGCTCATCATCATTATACCTTAGTCCTATGTATCTCCTGGCCGGGAGGTGGTTCAGTGCGTGACTGATAAGTCATGCGACACGTCGTCGATAGAAACATTCTGGACGGCACTGGATGCAGGGATGGAGTTACTGCTACTCCTTCTCGTTGCAAGTAAGTATACATGTTACATGCTAATAACAACGATATGAGTATCGGACAGGTTTTACTCAATCCTATACTCTATACGTCTGGTAGCGACTGCCAACTAGGCGGTGCATCGATCGCTCGCGCAGTTTGAAACATATTCTTGGACGCAACCATGGAATGTCTGCCATACAGCGGTTTATTGTGGCAGTTTAGATAATGCATATGTCGTGGTCATGTTTCCACATATGTACAGATCCAGCTCGCTCGATATTACGGCTTTTACGCTGTCCGTTAGCCCGTGACATCCGGATTACCGGGATTAACCACAGGACAATTGAAAGCGCTGAGACTTGTTGTTCGTGGGACAACTTTACAGTCATATATATATATATATATATATATATATATATATATATATATATATATATATATATATATATATATATATATATATATATATATATATATATATATATATATATATATATGGCTCGAAAGTCGTCACAATGAACTACATGGCCCGCGCGGACATTTGTCCATACAACAAACAACAATTCACTTATCACACAACAAAATAAATTTCAAACTACTTTTCTGTGATCTGTTTGGTTCTCCTGGCTGTAAAGTTGTCCCACGAACAACAAGTCTCAGCGCTTTCAATTGTCCTATATATATATATATATATATATATATATATATATATATATATATATATATATATATATATATATATATATATATATATATATATATATATATATATATATATGAAACACGTGTTTTGTCTGTTTGGCGTAGAGGCATGTAGCGGGCAGATCAAAATCAACTTCACAGACAACGAAGGAGTGTTTGGTGTGGACCGACATGAATACACCAATAACTTAGAGAGACACTGGCTCATCAGACATTCACGCAACTCGGTAAGTTGGCTACTAGCAAAATAATGCAAAGACCGTGTCATAGATGTATCCATGAAAATATGTAAAACGTCTATATTAAAAATGTTATTAACATACGCATTCGCAATGTTAATGTTATTAACATACGCATTCGCAATGTCGATTATATAGCTGGGTCATTTCACGGTAACCGAGTGTCACGGCTCTTCTGTATAGAAATATTCGATAAAGAAATCTCGTAAAACTATATTTCTTATATGTGGCGCTTTATACAGTATTGTTCTTCATTTCTAATATAATAATGGCATTCTAAGTCGTTATTCTAGTTATTTCTCGTTATATCTCCCAGTCTACGTCATCGAAAAGTGGCTGTCCCCATCGCCTGGTCCTCAATTTGCACGTTATTATAAAGGTGTAATAATTACACATTAAATAATAAATATATTGCGTAAGGTTCTCATTGCGATGTCTCTCTTCATATTTGTCCAAAAAACAGCATTATTTATTAAATTGTTTGAGTAGTCGATGTTTTTCAACATAAAAATATATGTCCCCTGGTTCCATGTCATCTACGTCACGACAACTTTGATGCCACGCCTGTTCAGAGTCGGAAGAACTACCACATCCACGTGGAATCACAATTACGTTGCCGCCATATATGCATATTGAAAACAACTCCAAAACCGTTTTTGCTGCGATTTACGCGAGATATTCGACATTTTAGGGCAGGAGTCAGGTGAGTAAGTTTATTCCATATCATCTACGAACGGTCGGCACCGCGTGCTATACACGTCAGACAAACAAAATTATTGATAATCACGTCTTAAGTGGTGTCAACCAACTCAACTAGAAATTGCATACGCCAGTTAAGCTCACGACAGACATGTTATTGGCCATGACTCGCAAGGCACGTCATCTACGTCACAGTCATCTACGTCACATATTTGTCGTGACGGAGATGACATGGAGGGTGACGTAGATGACAAACGTAGTTGTAATTAAGATAAAACGGTGACAGGATTAGCTGAAATTGGATAATTATCATCTTGGATAAATTAACTTAATATCTGACGATATTTTTCATTTTCAGACATTGACATAACTGCTGATGAACGGTACAAAAGAATCTAAACAAGCGAACCAGGCTGGCCATGAAGAATTTCTTTAGAAAGAAAGAAAATGCCGAAGAAACCAGTAGGCCTACATACACATAAGTTGCAGATAACAAGCAAACATGCGTGCAACATCAAATTAGGTGCAGTTGGAGAAGCAACCAAATGTCTTCGCGTAGTCATCAAGCGAAATTCCTTCGCTCACCAAACAGCTTCATTGGACAGCCTCAACCCCACAACCCCGTGAACGTGGTCGAAAGAATGCTCTGCAAGACCGAGCAAAGGCGTACAAACGGATTGGCAAACTGACAGAAAGTCTAGCCGCCTGAAGGAGACCATCTCAACGCTACAAGAAGCGCTATAAGGGGTTGACATGGAAGCTACATAGCAACGGCATTTATCAGACAAAGAACAACAGATTCATGAATGCATCATCGCGAAACACGAAAATGTCTTCAGAGGCTTCCGTTTCATAATGCCCTTACAAAGGAGCTGGGGTCGAAATATCATAGTAACTGCTACTATACTAATCAGTTCATCAAGAGACTGACTACGGGAGTGACATTGCAGAAGCATCGACTGCTGTATTATAGACGACTCATATTCGCCTGTTAATCGGGAAAAGGGCACGAAGTAAATGCCATTTTAAAGCTTGACAGGTGAACAACAAGTGCATAGGTTAACCGTAGATTCTACTAGAGTAACGACTACAGTTACATCACACATAGCAAGCAAGATACCGTCACATAAATGAAATAAGTTGAGGAAAAAGAACCGTTTGCTGTCGGACACCATGATGATATCATATGCAAAATGGCACTAGGCCCCCATGAGCACAATGACATTGGCATGGGCTACGGCAAACACCGAAGACGACCGCAACACGTATATGTACAGTGATACAGTAGCGTGGAGCTGATGGAAGAGACACTTTACTGAGAACATATAATCATCATCAGCGGTGCATCGAAATGAGAATTGCGTCTTTCAGATGTCTGTCATGTGTATCCTGAGGTGACTCCATTATTGATCTGCAGATCTTGTTGCAGTGTGGGCAGGAGGGGCCTGGTGTAAGGGACGCGTGATAATATTTGGACATCTCCCTTGTCATTTCTCTTTTGCTGTTTCTCCCCCTCGTGAAGAAGATGATGTTTCAAATTTGGCAGTTGTCTCGCATATGGTACGGCGGTTAAGTGAATGGTCCTCAGGGTTTTCTTCCCAAGTAAATTTGGCTTTTCTTCATGTAATGTTTAGCAGTCCATTAGAATCGTTTTCTCTGGCTGTAACCACGTGTTCTCATACCACGTGTTAGCATGTGTTAAACAATACTTATCGGGGAAGGCGGCTATCCGACATTCTAACACAGTGGCCAGAATTGGTTCTGCATTATCATTGCCTCAATACTATAGTTGTGTTGGCCTCCAAGAAGACACTGGCGTTGGGGCGGCGATCTTCCCATAGGATACAAAAAATCTGTCTGAGACAACTTTGGTGGACAGTCTTTATGGTTTTCAGGTGGCATCGATATGTAACCCACCCCTCGCTCATGTAGAGTGATAGTACGCACGGCTTTATAGAACATCACCTTTGTTTCTTCCATGAGGTTGTGGGTGACTCGGTTACGCAGATCATGAAGGATATGATGGTACAGGATATTATGCTGCTGAATTTCTGCTTCGATAGATGACTCCCCAAGTAAGGGAAATGTTCAACAATGTCTAGGGTTGTTCCATATGTTTTAATGTCATGAGGTCCTTCATTGTTGCCAGGAGCGGATTGGTAGATGATGTTGGTTTTTCTTATGTTGATGGAAAGTCATGAATATACTTTGATAAGTTAGTTTGAAGTTATTCTGCTGTGTGGGCAAGAATGTCACAGTCATCAGCATACTGAATTGTATGAGAAGAGAGACGAGACTATTGCGTACACCGGACACGAACAACAACGTCATAAGCTGTGACCAGTTGGTAACCTAAGAAAATGAGTGGGTCAAGACGGATTTAGAAGACAAATCAGTAAAACGCATGAAGTTGCGCATGTAGGAATCTTGCATGACTAAAAGAAAAACAATTTCTACACGAAATTTGGAAGCTGAAACCATGCTTAACAACCAATACATTCAACACTAGCCTGAACTACGCCATTCTGCGTGGTCTTGGGGAGAATCTCCAGGAAGACAATGTGGGCAATCTACCGAAGTCAAAAGCGTCCACTTTGACGGATTGCACAAATATGCGTTTTGCACCCAGGAATCAACGAATAGTTGCAGTATCACTTTGTTATTCCGAGTCATTAACGTAGATATGTCATCTACGTCACGGCGTGTCACCTACGTCACGACAAGTAATCTACGTCACGGCGTATATTTTATTTAATATCTCGAAACTTAACTAACTGATCTAATGATTACACACCGGTTCATACAGTAAATCGTCTCGTTTTCCTTCATGAATAAACCTACCGCAACATGAAGTATATATAAGTCTCAAAACAATAACTAACTACTACTAATTTTCGCCCATGTCAGATATATGAGACACTAGGCGCTTCGAGAGGTTCAATGGTATTCGGCTGTGTCACAAGAGCCGAATAATCACTGAACACAACTTTTGCAACAGTACGTAAATAAAGTGGGACACAAATTATAAGAAACTATGTTTAGAAAAGGAGTAATAAATGGACATCAATCTGGAAATATTTTTGTGACGTAGATGACATTCATTCATGACGTCATGCTAATAAAATAAAAAAGAAATAGGAAATGATGCAAAAGGTCACTGCTGCTCATTGGATTAGTCACACACTATATTAAGCTTCCTAACTAACGCCGAAAATGCGATAAATATTATGGTCGAAAATATTTTTTTACTCTGGACGAAATATGCCTGTTACCGTGAAATGACCCAGCTAGGTTAGCCTAGCGATCTTACACTATTTATTAATTTTAGAATGTATAATAATGATAACAATTTGATTATCTTTAGCAATGTCCACCTATTATTAAACAAAATCTTATAAATTTTATTTACATAAGTATATGATTTTTTTTACTGTGCAAGCGCTTACAGTCAACATAATAATTATACACCATAAAGCTAACGCAGTTAAGCGCAGCGACATTAGGGCCTATACCGAATGTGTACGCGACGTTAGATTTGAAGTAAACCACTTCTCTCTCGTTGTCTTCTAATAAAACACTTAACTTAACTCACAGCGTTCGATTATTGTTTTCTCGTACGTAGTGGTTGTCTCTGTCTTACTAACAGTAAACTACATGCACGAAATATAGAAATATGTAGATATATGCATGAATCTGTTAACGCCCGGAACAATGTAATCTTTATGATCGCAATCGATAAACTCATAAAGGCGTTATTGAAACGAATATAATTCTCAAAAAAACTTCGCAAAACTTGATGGCAACTCGGCGGTAACCATAACATCGCTATTGTGTCGAGGCATCGATTATTTGCAGTGCAGGGTTATGGTTAGCTAGCGCCTTAGGTTTAGTTTAGGGTTGGGATAAAACTGAGGCGACACCGCGACGCAATATCGATTTTACGGTAATTGCTGAACCAAGCGTAGCCTCCACTGAAGATGCCGTCGAGTTTGGCGGGAGTTTATTTTGTGAATTTTATTCATTACAGGAATGTAACATTTTAATGATTTAATTTGTACATATGTATACAAGATATGTGAGTAGAGTTTTGGCGGCTATATGAGGTCGTTTTCGCCGTTAGGTCAGAAAGTATAAAATGTTTTTTAGTTAACTTACCGTATTCGGAATTTGCAAAGGGTAAACATTCGGCGGGACACACGACTCTCGCTGATGATGTATCTAATGTGAAATTCAGCGAACTATCAAAAACAACAGAAGGCAACATAAATGGAAGAAGCTGTTTCCGTACATCGACCACGTTAATCAATGTGTAAAATTACTGGTCAGTGCCAGCGTTTTGATTCTCTTACGTTTCGTCTTTCGAATCACACCCAAGGCCAAGGCCAAGGCCAAGGCCAACTTCAGTCTTCAGTACCATGCCCATGGACGGTTATAACTTATGGCTTTTTATGCATTCCGGAGTTTTAAGACACCAACAAGTCTTTGAAATAAGTCTTGTTTTATTCTATATTTCATGCCATGGCAATAAACCTGGAGAAGCTCTAACTTTCTCGAAGTTAACAAGCTGCCTGTCAGACTAAGTCTAAGTCTAAGTCTAAGACTAAGCTAACTCTAAGCCTAGCCCTAGCCTAGGGCTAGGGCCACGCTAGGGCCTAGGCCTATGTCCTTGTTAGGATTCTAAATTATGTACGGGTGCGGACGCGGCATGCGGCATGCTGTATGCGGCAACAAATGGCTACAGTGGGAACGATTGCCATAGGAGTGATGCCATAATTATAATTGATAATATGTCACATATGTGCGGATGCGGTTGCTGTTTGTAATGACCTGTGCGCATACGGATGCAGCAAACTGAATCGGCCCGTGTAGCAACCGTATCCGCACACGAATTGGACCGGAAATTCAAAGGAGTGACGTGTTTTTCCCAACTTTTACAAATGGCGGCCGGTATTTCCGGAAAGATAGTAGCATTCTACATTGTCATCGAGGATTGAAACATGCCATCGCAGAAAGTACCTACATTTCAATTAGAAGTTGTAGAAAATGAATTTCTCCTCATCCTGCTGTCGTTCACGAACTAGAGGATTTCATGCACCATATTTGCTCCGGTTTTAACGATGTCGTGAACGCACCAACAGTGCCTTCGCTTCCTGTTTTGCAACATTTGAACCGCTGCCTAAACTCATTTGTCGTTTATTGTTGCTCTACACACACACACAAACACACACTTTTGATTCCGTGTACTGTTTACAATGTTTGTGCGCGCCTATGAACGGGCTGGCCCTGAGATACGGCGCTTTAGAAATTGCTGTTTGTAAAACATGAATAATAATAAGGGAATTCTACAGTGCTCCCATCTCGCGGCGCTGTCAAAATTAGACCTAGACGCACAGCTTTCCGCAATGTATGGACTCGTTCTAGACGCAAAACGTTTTACGCGTCCACAAATCGCAGCCGGATCCGCATGCTGCATCCGTATATATGGAGTGTTTGCTTTACGGCTGAACCGTCTGACTAAAACTAAGAGTTAAAACTAGTCTGGCTGTAGTAAACTGTCTAAGTCAGATAACGTTACTCATTATTAATGATCAGGTACTGGTTGCTCATTGACATAGAGTGATAGACATTTACCGTTACATTGCCAATGTGTTATTGTAACGTCGTTTGATTAGTACTTTACCGATTGTTATATTACCCATTGGCGTTGATTATTATTAGATCAAGGGCCACTATGCCGAATGTTGATCAAATTACAAGTATATTATTTATTTGATAGCCCGATAGATAATTAACTTACAGTTACCGCCATAATCTATGCGATTTGGACCCTTACAAGAGTATCGGTAACGGGAAATAGAAACTAGTTTGAAATCGTAGTGTTGCATGCGATTATTTTCTAATCTAAAGCCGAATTCAATAGCAGTCGGCTCACATGTATAAGGAGCAATGACCTTTACAAAATAATTGCATGCGACACCGCAGATTTAAAAATCGTTCCAATTTCCCGCTACTGATACTATCGTAATGGCCCAAGCCACAAGCGATGTATAATGGGGAGAAAGTATATAACGGGCAAAAGATTACCGGTTGCACCAGCCGAGCGTGACGGCAGATGTTAGTGTCTCAGAAACTCGGTCGTTTTTTGCAGCATGTACAGCTTCACTTCAATCATTTCGACGTGGAGAAAGCCTCGTTCTGGGGTGGTTGTTCTGATTACGTCAAACTCTACGATGGCTCGGACACCAAAGCACGAAAGCTCGCCACATTGTGTGGCAGCGAACTGCCAGGAGACGTCATCTCCAGCGGAAACTCGCTCCTGGTCGTCTTCGTCACCAACAGGGCTAGCAGATCGACTGGATTCGAGATAACGTACACTGTTAAATGGATATTCCCAGGTACCCGATCAATGGTTATTTCATTATGAATATGCATTGTTATGTGGAGCCGAGTGTCAGTTTAAGTTAATCTTATGAACCTGTTAGTGGGCAATAGAGTGCTGGTAAATATTGTAGACATTTCTTGTGATATACGATAAAAGTATGTATGCACGCACATACACTGGAAGTATCCACGGCACGCTCGTATGCGCACGCTTGTCTGTTGGTATTCAGGTGCCTGCATGGGCAATCCGGAAGTGACAACCGAACCCAGCGGAGTTGGTATCGTAAGAACCGGTAATGAAAACGATATGTCGTGCGCCTTGAAAATTCAAGTGGCTAACGAGGTGAGAGCTAGGTGGTATTAATTCGTTGTTGTTAATGGTGGCGGTGGTGGTGGTGGTGATGGTGATGGTGATGGTGGCGGTGGCGGTGGCGGCGGCGGCGGCGGCGGCGGCGGCGGCGGCGGCGGCGGCGGCGGCGGCGGCGGCGGCGGCGGCGGCGGCGGCGGCGGCGGCGGCGGCGGCGGCGGCGGCGGCGGCGGCGGCGGCGGCGGCGGCGGCGGCGGCGGCGGCGGCGGCGGCGGCGGCGGCGGCGGCGGCGGCGGCGGCGGCGGCGGCGGCGGCGGCGGCGGCGGCGGCGGCGGCGGCGGCGGCGGCGGCGGCGGCGGCGGCGGCGGCGGCGGCGGCGGCGGCGGCGGCGGCGGCGGCGGCGGCGGCGGCGGCGGCGGCGGTGGAGATGAAGATGGCCGCGGCGGTGTGGTGGTGGTGGTAATGGTGGTGTTGATGATCATTACCGAGGAGGAGAAGGAAAGTAATAGGGGCAGTGCTAATTTAATATTATCAAGTGGTAGTATAAATGTGTATGTTAAGGTTTTCCTCGAATGTGACGTTTCGCTCATCTGGTGCCAAATTGTCATGGATTAACACACATCACACACCCGCAGCATATAATTGTCTCACTCAAGAAAGGGTCTATCTCGTAAAACCCTTCCCCATGTCTTGAGTGGTTGTCACACTCTATGTGGTTGTTTGTCACAAAAATAAAATAATGTATTTACCAAACACAACTACGCGATGAAAAAGAAATTCTGAAAGATGTCTAGGGGTGTTTGGGTGAATATATAAAAAACATTACAGGTGACTAAAATGCTATATAAAACATTCACATTACATATATTTAACGTGATACTTGTGCTATTGAGTTTCTTGTTATATGTTTGAAAAATCTTAGTATGACCTATTCTATATGACAGTTTCGTCAAGCACAAATAAAAACTACTGGATGTAATATACAGATCAATATTCAGTCGCGCAACGAAAAATGACAAATGCGGGTTCATATTTATGAGGTGACATTGCTCGTCTAGAGGGCGTAGAGACTCTGTTACAACCAACCCATGTGACAACCAATCCAGATCTCCTCTATCAAAATACCATCAAACAAAATGGATGAACCAGTCAATGTTCTACCGCATAGAAACGAATACAAGCTGACATTGTGAGCTACGGCGCGGAGAGAAACGACCACTGCAATGTCTACGAAGTGAAGGTCTACGACGGTGACAACGATTCCGCGTGGTTGCTGAAGATAATTTGTGATTCCAACTTTCACTACGTTTTCACTTCTACTGGTAGCTCTCTGCTGGTGAAATTCATATCTTATCAAAATGATAAAAGGTCCGGGATTTCTGTCAAGTACTCTACAGGTAAGTATGTGTAGTTCTGCCGCAAACAGGTTTTTGTTTTAGAAATATAATAGTAATGTGACTTCCAATTCCTTCGAAACCAAGCTCAGAGGCGCCCCAAATAGCAGGGTTGGTCAATCTCGGTTTCTATAAGCCCCTTTGTCAATGGAGGTATTGATTCTCCAGGTAGCAACCGTGGATAAGCAAGCTTATAAAGGTACGTTTTTAAATGGCGGTGGAATTGTATAATAATTTCACCTGAACTAATATTAACAGGAGTTAAACGAGTCGAATGACCTACAGAAAATAAATGCATTCCAGTGTTACTCTAGCGGCAATATGTATGAAGCTGGATAGGTTTTATTTTAGATGTAAATACGATGGTTGCTTAAACGAAGTTGCCTAGTATGTAATAGTAATTTTTTTAGTGACACGATATCGGGCATGAAA
>OZ024857.1:48104096-48111596 GCA_964017155.1 Oasisia sp. SBJ-2009
GCTCCATTTGGGTAAAACACAATCCATTGTGTTTGGAACGAAGAAAACATGCATATGTAACACTCTTAATATTGTATGTAATGGAAATGTCATTAAATCAAAGTCAACCTATTTAGGCGTTACTTTATATCAGTCTCTTTCCGGTGATGCTATAGCCTCTGGTGTCCTTTCTAAAACATCTAAACACACTAAAGTTTTAGTATAGGAATGCCAGACAGTTTAATATAAAAGCATAAATTGCTAGTTTCATCTTCAATTCAATGTAATTTCGATTACACATCTTCTGCATGGTATAGTGGATTCTCGAGTGCAGAATGCAGCGTAGCCAGAACAAGATAGTCCGTTTTTTGTTAAATGCTCCACCGAGGTTCCACGTTGGAGCTAATGAATTTAAGACCGTTGGTTTACCCCCTGTAGATTAGAGAGTAGAACAATTAAAATGGGCCACATGTTCAAAATTATAACTGTAAAGGCACCAGAATATTTAAGAACAAATGTTGAAATGGTACATCATAGATACCCCACAAGAGCCTGCCAGCAACGTGGCATGTGTTGTTCCAAGAGTGAAGGGTTCTGGGAGAATGTCCTCCCTTTATACAAGCATATGCCACTAGAAGAACCTGCCTATCGAAATAAATCAGTGTCAATCTATAATCAGTTTTATAAAAAGGTAACGACCCTTCAATAAAGTAGATTGGTGGCTCATGAATTGCAAATGTAAAGTTTTAACATATGTTTATTAACTTATCTTAATATGTATTGTCATATTATCAGTAGAGTACTTTTATCTTAGCACATTGTCTTACCGATAATATATATTTATTTGTATTTAAAACACCATATTTCTATTATATTATTTGTTTTTATTTATTTATGTATTTATTTTCTTTAATTAATTATTAATAATATGTTTAGAACCACATTGGAAATAAGTGTACTTTGTACAACAAAGTGTACATTTGTTTGTAAAGTAACACAATTGTTATTGTCATCACAGCTCAGCCGGTAGCAAGTAAGAAGCCGCCTAGTAAACGTGAGTTTCAGTATCAGTGATTATATGATCTCTTTCATGACCTAATTCAAACGTTGTATACGGTTCACACAGTTTGTAAAATGGCTTCAATGTGAAATGAATGTGTCTCAACACGGTTCTACAAAATACCGCAAAACATAATAAATTGTCAACTAATATTGTCGAAGGGAATATGTTATATATATATATATATATATATATATATATATATATATATATATATATATATATATATATATATATACATATATACATATATATGTATACATACTATATATGCGTTTGGTCACAATAGTTGTCTACAAAATGCAACAAACCATCATCTATGTCAATAGTGTACTATTAAAGGACAAAACAAGGCTACGGTTTCGTGTCATACACCTAATAGAGTTTATACAAAGTAAAAATTTCCACATATACTCAATTTTTTAACGTCAGCGGTTTACTCAGAATGTGACTTTAAAGTCTAAAATTCTAACGAAATCCACGATGGTCTAGACGCCGCCATAGGTGAAGGGTTAACTTGGCTTGGCCATTCAGCGCGCGGCATTCTATATCTCTGCTGAAGCCGGTCAGTTTCCTGCGACGTTGTTAAGGGTCAACAAGTTCGAGTCTTCGACAGTTCGTTCAGTTGCCGTGACATCTAGCAGCTGCTTATAGACGTATATCTAAATCTGTGGTTAAATCTACGGTAAACTTGAGTAATTATGCCTTAGTGTTCGGCATACGGTTGCAATAATAGTTGAAACAACCGGTAGTATTGAAGCAATGGATTCACATTGGTGATTTGCGGGCGTACTGTTTGGAGTCCAAGTACAGTTCACTTTGCTCGGTCCATTTTGAGGAGAAATGCTTTGAAGTAGACATGTATCATCAGTTGATGGGGTGATTTCAGCGATAACACTAATAGACAACTTTATATTTACCGTCATCAGCATGTTACGCGCGTTGCCGAGTTGTAGCCATTTCATGACAACAGCCAAACCCCATGCAGGGAATCTACGTTAAGAGGGTCTCACCGCCGTGACGTCATTCTTCGTCTAAGATGGGGTAGCGCATAGGATTTGGATGGCTGGGTGTTAAAAAATATTGTTCTGGTAAACCGCTGGCGTTACAAAATTGAGTATATGTGGAAATTGTTACTTTATATTAACTCTATTAGGTGTATGCCACGAAACAGTTAACTTTTTTTGTCCTTTAACGGTTAAATGCAATACTGGATGGGTATCTACCGTGTTTCCATGGTAACCTGGACGATAATTCTTTTTATTGACATGTACCTAATATATCTTGTATAACACGTTTTATCAAATTACTTATGGTCTTGTAGATATCTGTGCGCGACGAAATCCATGCAAAAATGGCGGCGTTTGCTCAGCAAATGGTAGAGGATTTACATGCAAATGCAAGACTGGTCATACTGGGAGAATTTGCGGTAAACATGATTGATTATAATCATGATTTAAGAGCACATAGTCCAACCTCTAAACTAGTTGCTCGACTACCGGCATAAATAAACCATTCACCCATCGAAGACCGAGGGTCACGAATCTCTATAACTTATGCAAATTGTATAATGGCGCCTCTTGTCTACGATATAACAGTTAATTTATGAGAACTGCGATGGAAATTACATCAACATTGATTTCCATTCATGAGGTGTTTGAACAAACACTACGAAGATGGTCGAGCAAGATAATCTATGATAGAAACACTGTTCTGCACAGTGAGTTTGAGTTCCTTCTTTCGGGCAAACGTTCTAGAATTCCACATATTGAACGATTCAGACATTCATTCGTACCACTCGCCACACTTGCTGTTTCAAAACTAGTAATGTGTATAAGTACTATATAATTTATGTGCTATTTTTATCGAATGGTTTAATTGTTTTATGTACATGTTGCAGCGATGTATGTTCTCACCCGAGGCAAATCAGTTCTCAATTCCACGGTTGAGACAGTAAAGATTTTATATATTATCTTATATTATCTTATACTATCTCATATCCATCTCATCCATAAATCTTACAGGTGGAGATTTTAAAGATGTTACTTAGATATTATATAAAACGGACAGTTGCACTGAAAAGTTAACAGTTGTATTCAAATGTGCATTCCAGTGCTAGACATTCCAATGCCCATTCGAATGACATTCTTATTCGTTAGCATGCCTGCCGTCAAGCACAAATACAAACGTTCTTCGTACCAAGTTACTGTGTCTTGCTGGCTTTGTTCTGCACTCATATTGGTGTGTGGCTGCCACGATAATGTCGTGTTGATGGTAACCCCCAGATAGTCCTGGTTCCTAGTCCGTGGTATTTGTTGACTGCCCATGAAGTAATCTTAGGCCGATATGATTTTCTTGGTGGTAACTGAAAAATGCACACTTTGACACAAAGTCCATCTGCCATGTCTTTGCCGTATAGAAAAGTGTGTTCAGGTCAGACTCGATTGTCCATGCAGTAGTCAGCGGGAGTGTGTATTTGACGGTAAACAATACTATCGTCAGCAAACACGCATGTGTGAAATCTCTCTTTCCGCGATGTCGTTGATGTACATTAAAATAATATTGTCCCTAATACGGTTTCTTGTGGGACTCCCGAGAGTATGTCAGCTGACTGCGATGTTTGTCCGTTGACGACAACTTGTTGACTGCGAGAACACAGAAATATAGTGGTCCATGTATTTGTCTTTCCGCCTATCCCATTGTAGCGGATGTTATGCAGACGTTTATCGTGCTATACTTTGTCGAATGCCTTACTGAAGTCCAGAAAGAAGACATTATTATGTTTGCGTCTTTTGATTAATTGAGTAAACCAGTTCATGTATGGTATCGTCAAGTTGCGTCTCGTAAACCCTTTCGGAAGCCATGTTGGCTTGGATGCGGCATGTTGTGATCTAGGTGACGACCAAGCTGGCTGCATACAATAATATTATGCTCCATAGCGTTGTATGTTATGCATGTGATTGACACTGGTCTATAATTAGATGGATTAGCCTTGTCGCCCATCTGACATATTGCAGGTATTCGTGCTGTATTCCCATCGGATAGAACAGTTCCTTTCTACGGTGATTGCTGGAAGATCACAGCAAGTACACTAGCAATCTCCTCGGCAGTCTCCTTCACCATCCTTGCTGGTACTCTCATGGGCCAGTAGCTTTCGCTTGGTCAATGTTCTTTAAGTACACTTTCAATTCCAGGTTGTGTGAAATGTTTGGTGTCCATCTCACGGTAGCGAGACGGCGTTTTGTCAGACAAGTGTTTACCACGGTGAAGACTGACTCAAACTGTTTGTCTAGACACTCTGCATTGACTTCATTGGTACTGTGGACGCTAGTTGTATCAAAGAATATCAGGATACCGACGTTTTCATTTATGTTGAGTTTGACAAAAGACCAACATTTCTTTTTGTTTCCCCTGTCAAACAGGCTAGCATTTCACGTTCATGATATAGTCATCATGTGCAGATCTAATCAGTTTCTCATGTGTTGCCGTTTTATATAGTAGACTGAACGGAATTCGTGCTGTTTGGACTTTCTTGCTTTGCGGTAACGTCTGTCTTTCTTACAGATTCCACACTTGATGTTTCGTGTTATCCAGGGCAGGATTCGTTTAGCTTTGGATATTGTCGTTGGAATGTGTGTAATGTGCTGGATTTAAGGCACTCTTGAGTGATTTTCAGTTCTCCTCTATTGTTCTGGATGTGGAATTTAAAAGAAACGTCGCTACATAAGCAACCATGTCTGCCTTTATACCCTGAATGTTTGTAGTATTGTATTTGCACACGATGTGTGAGTGCTTGTTTGGATGCTGTTTGGGGCGGACGTCAAGTGTGATGATCGCACATCACAGGGACCATTTTTGTTCGAGAAACGAGGTTTGTATTTGTTCAAAAACTAAGTCCAGTACAGCATGCGATGAAGGTCGCGTAATCCTTAGATTCTGAGTAAGACTAAAATGTTCTTAGATAACCACAAGTTTCCTGGCGATTACCCCACCACAGGTCCTTGGCATTTTGTCTGTGTTTCATGCTATGTCCCGAACATTGAAGTCCCCATCGAATATGACATTTGGATGCCTACGCATACACTTGGCGTGCAGTTCTTTTAGGGATTCCTCTAGGTGCTCTAGATGTTCTAGTGGGGCACCTAGCTGTCAATAGAAAGAGCCCAATAATAGTTTCTGCAATTGTGGAAGTTGGATGGAACTCCATACATATTTAGTGTTCTTTGATAGGTTCTTCTCATCCATGGCTAGAACATCTCTCTTTATTGCACAACACATTGCTCAAAAGACCACACTAGTGCGTGATGCCCCAGTAGGGGGTTTGCACTAAAATGTGTGGGGAATATACTGTCGATTTTGGACGACTCATATCCCAGAACGACATGTGGAACCTCACAATTCTTAATTTTTCCCTTGATACTGTTACAATTCATTGACATAAACTTAATGAGTAATGAACCTTTCTTGTGGAAATGTTGTTGCGTTGATGTGTCATTGTTGTCATTGGATCTAAGAGAGGACACTGTTGTGTTCACGCTGGTGGATTGCATTGTCTCTGGTCAGTGGCGTTGTTTGTTGTCCCTCTGTGAGTTGGTGAAGCATTGCAAAAGCTCAGTTGTCTTAAGCCATAGAACACTGACATGGAGACACGCATGACATATTTGGCAATTTGTTGATACACCTGGATCAGCCTACAGCTGGAATAAATGATTAACGTGGCAACGGTCACAGCTGACTGGAAATAACTCAGTATTTATGGAGTCTCATAAATCATTAAAATCCGTAAAAACACGGATATTCGCAGTACACACAGATGTCAAGTTAAAGCAAACTATGGCTGAAAACGTCAAAAATAAACTTGATAATAGTACAACAACGTTACACTGTGGCAGCACAAGCGCACACACACGCGCGCGCGGACACGCACACACACACACACACACACACACACACACACACACACACACACACACGTTTGTGCTGAAGTTCCAGAACTTCGAAAACGGTTTGTGTAACGAAACACAGTTGTTATTTTCATCACAGCTCGGCCGGTAGCAAGTAGGAAGCCGCACAGCAACCGTGAGTTTCAATATCAGTGAATTTATTATCTGTTTCGTGACCTAATTCAAATGTTGTATACACATGGTTCACACAGTTTTTTAAATGGCTTCAACTTGAAATGAATGTCTCAAAACGGGTCGTAATATATATATATATATATATATATATATATATATATATATATATATATATATATATATATATAATATATACAGTGTCTGTATGTATATATATATATATATATATATATATATATATATATATATATATATATATATGCGATTGGTCACAATAGTTGTCTACAAAACGCAGCAAAACATCATCTATGTAAACCGAAAAACATCATCTATGTCAAACAGACATATTGCAACAATATTTTACCCGCCCTGATCTTGCCCATTTCTATAATTACTGTATCTTCTATAATGTTTCTCTGTCTGTCTGTATCTATCTGTCTGTCCATCTGTTTGTCTGCCTGTCTGTCTGTCTGTCTGGCTTAGGGAAATATTTGCCAGTCGAAATCGAATGTTTGTTTCGCATTCGAATGCAAATGCGACTGTTTATTGTTGTCATTCGATGCAATGTATGTGCTGAAGTTCTGTAACTTTAGTTTTTAACCTCGTCGCTACTAAACGTTATGACTGAACCGAGAAAAGTCGGTAACATTTTTTGTAAATGTAATTATGATTATATACTTGTTGCATATACGTATGTATATTAATAATTAATCAATTAATGGTTATTTGCAGTACTATGCGTACTTAGTACTCATGGACGATGTTTCATTTTCCTAGAAATGGACCATTTATCTATAAACGACTTGTTCAAGATATGTTATTAATCTTGTAGGTCCTTGTGCGTCGAATCCATGTAAAAATGGCGGCAAATGCTCATTGATAAAAAGAGGAAAGAAGTATCGGTGCAAATGCAACGGAGGTTATATTGGAAAAACATGCGAGAAAAAAGGTAAATATGTGTATTTAAAATGGTTTTTAATAGCATCTTGATCTAAGGCCACATATAAGTGTTATTATTATTATTGTTATTTTTATTATTATATAATCCAGTAATGTTTAATTGGTTCTGTCAACGACAAAATTGACGTTATCAACGCAAAAGTGTCATCACCATCTTGTAAATCAACCAGGAAACCATCGGAGATTGAGGGGTGCAGTAACGTTTGTAAGACTGATGCAACTTGGAAGTTTTCCGCTTCGTGATTACGATCTAAGAAACCTGTCAACACTATCCTGTACACGTTTATACCTGGATTCTGAAATTAATATCGAAAAACCATTTCAATCATACAATCAAAGAAATGTACCAGTTCTGACGATACCACAAAATAGCATTATGGTATCGAACGACAATTGTGTCAGCGATAGATGAATTGCGTGTTC
>OZ024857.1:48114096-48121596 GCA_964017155.1 Oasisia sp. SBJ-2009
GCAAAAATGACGGCACATGTTCAGTAAAAGGAAGAAGAATAAAGAAATATCAATGCAAATGCAAGCCAGGTTATTATGGGAAAACATGCGAGAAAAAGAAAAAGGGTAAATATGTGTATTTAAAATTGTTGAACTTATTATTATCATTATTACGTTATCCAACAAGATGTGTCTTCACAAACTCGTAAATCGACCAGTGAACCGGACACTGAGTGTATCGAGTGGCGTCCCTAAAACGTATGCAACTTGGAATATGCAGTTTCGTGATTACGATTTAAGGTTTGTGTGCAATACACCAACCTATACACGTTTATACGTGGATTAATATCCGAAAACCTTTTAAATCTTAAAATCCAGTGCTTCCCCTTAGTAACGCGATGGGCGAGGAGGTAGATGGGCTGATGTGATTCTACGTTGGTGTGGAGGCACGGCCACTAGAGTTACTTTGGAAACTTCCTTCAAAATGGTGCATTCTAAAGTTTGTTTTAACCTATTCCCTGTTGAATGGAAAGGAAACAAATGCATAACTACAAGGTAGCAGCATCTAAATTTGTATGTAGTTGGAAATAGCTATTTCGGCATATTTTGGCCCAGGTGGCTTACAAAAAAGCAAGATGGCCTACCTCACTCGTCGTATTGCAGGGGAATCACTGCTTATCAAAGGCAATGTGTCAATTCTGACGATAGAATAAAACTATGGCGTCGAACTAATCGTTGTGTCAGGGATAGATTAATTCAATGTGTTGACGCTTATTGAGTGTTCTGCATATAGTAGTAATAGGTCCTTGCAACAGAGATTTAAAAACCTTACCATTCAAGAATTGGCTATAGATTGATTGCTGGTAACACCATTTTTATTGTCATGACAGGTCGGCCGGTAGCAGGTGGGAAGTCACCCAGTTCCGGTGAGTTTCAGTATCAGTGTGTACACTGTCTCTTTCAAGATCTAATTCAACCATTGTACACTCGGTTAACATCATTCTGTAAATGTCTCAACAGCGGCTACAAAACACAACAAAATTAATCGCTCTTGTCAAAGACGTATATATATGTATATATATGTATATATATATATATATATATATATATATATATATATATATATATATATATATATATATATATATATATATATATATATATATATATATATGTATAATATGGTATGCAGGTATTGCAATGCAGGTATTGCAATACCTCAGGGAGTTTGACGTCCCTGCCATGCAGAGTTGTAAACCACTGCCTTGTGGTACAGGTTCTTGACAGAAGGCTAAGGGAGCAAACCCTAACCAGAAAACCATGTCACTGTGGCAGCATCAAGGGCGGTTGATGTATGGAACTCCCAACATCTCTCGACCAGCCACTGCAGGGACAAATAGTTTGCGCCTGTCTTGACATGTTCTTGCCGGTGTGAGACCTCTATTTGTTCCCCGAGAGAGTGTCGCTAGTAACTTGCAAAAGGCAGCGGCACTTAAAAATATTTTGCTAGCAGCTTCCATGAAATGTACAACTGCACGAAATATGATACCGGATCGGCCGTCGCCCGGGCTACCAAGGACCGCGCTGCTCGACCTCACCTTCCGTCGACAAGGAAAAATCAGCTAGGAAGAAGAAGACGACAAAGAAGACAACTACTAACAATTGGACAATGGAACGTCAGGACTCTCCTCGACCGAGAAGGAGCTAACCGACCAGAAAGACGTACGGCACTAGTAGCAATGGAACTTGCCAAATACAACATCGACATCGCCGCCCTATGTGAAACAAGGTTCTCAGAGTCTGGTAGTCTCAACGACTTGGAATACTCTTTCTTCTGGAGTGGCAAACCCGAAGGAGAAAGAAGGGAGGCCGGAGTGGGCTTTGCTATCAAAAAAGATATCGTCACAAAGCTGACAGAAATGCCACGGCCAGTAAGTGACAGAATCATGACGATGAGACTACCTCTGAGCAAGGACAACTTTGCTACAATTATCAGCGTGTATGCTCCGACAATGACAAACCCAGACGAAAACAAGGAGGCCTTCTACAACCAGCTGGCAAGTGTGCTCAGTGGCATCCCTCGTACAGATAAGCTACTGCTGATAGGAGACTTCAATGCGAGGATAGGAAGAGACAATGACAAGTGACCCTTGGTCATGGGCAAACATGGGATTGGGAAATGCAACTCCAATGGCGAGCTTCTACTGGCTCTGTGCTCTGAGTTCGAACTGATAGTGACGAACACCATGTTCAAGCAGTAGGATGAACGCAAGACCACATGGATGCATCATCGTTCCAGACACTGGCATATGATCGACTTCATCATCACGAGGTGTCGGGAGAAGATGGACATCCACAGTACCCGAGCCATGCGTGGAGCAAACTGTTGGACCGATCACCAGATGCTGAGGTCAAAGGTGGCTTTCAGAATACGACAAAAGGAACAAGTAAGCCGACCAAGCTCAACACGGCAAAACTAAGTACCACCAGCCATAGGGAGAGTTTTGAGCTGGAGATGGACAGTGCTCTCGCCCAATGGGAGGAGAAGGAAAACTTAACACCAGACGAGAAATGGGCAGCTCTGCAGCAGGTCGTGTACAACACAGCCAAGACATATCTTGGCAAGCCAGACAGAAAACACCAGGACTGGTTCGACCCCGAAGACCAGGAGCTACAAACTCTTATGAGCAGAAGAGACCAAGCCCACCAGAGAGTGTTGCAAACCAGGAGCACTAGATCCACCACTGCAGCATATAAAGACGCCTGCAGACTGCTACAAAAACACACCCGTGCACTGAAGTCAGACTGGTGGGAAAGGAAGGCAGTGGAGCTGCAGACAGTGCTGACAGAAACAACATGAAGGACTTCAGCAGACTGCACCAACGAATCACCAATGCCTGGGAGGTGAGTTCTGTACCACAAGCATGGAAGGATGCCAGCATCGTAACCATCTATAAGAAAGGTGATCGAACAGACTGTGGGAACTATAGAGGAATCTCTGTTCTTTCCATAGCAGGCAAGATCTTCGCCAGGATCCTACTCAACAGACTATCTACCCACATAACACCAGAGGTAGTTCCAGAGACTCAACCTGGCTTCAGAGGTAACCGGAGCACCGTGGATATGATATTTTGTCTCCGACAACTACAAGAAAAGTGCATTGAGCAGGACCGACCACTGTACATGGTATTTGTCGACTTCAGTAAGGCGTTCGATACAGTTGGGAGGACCGGGCTATGGCAGCTACTGAGGAAGTATGGATGCCCAGAGAAGTTCACAACAATGATCGAGGCACTACATACCGGAATGATGGCGAATGTTAGTGTTGGAGGGGAAGTCTCGGAATCGTTCAGTGTCACAAATGGGGTCAAGCAAGGATGTGTTCTGGCCCCCACGCTATTCTCTATCTTCCTATCAGCAATGCTCGATGATGCTTTCCGAGACATGGGGGATGGCGTCTACATACAGTCCAGACAGAGCGCTGGCCTATTCAACGTCGCACACTTTAGAGCGAAGACCAAGACTACTGGGATACTGATGAGAGAGCTGCTATTCGCAGATGACAGTGCACTGGTTGCACACTCTGCTGAAGAGATTCAGAATATAGTGGATGCTTTCTCAAATGCGTCAAAGAAATTTGGCATGAAGATTAACATCAAGAAGACCGAGGTGCTGTACCAACCCAACTCTACAAGAACCCGAGAGGAGGATATCATGGTTGATGGAAACAAGTTGAACTGTTTTCTGGAATTCACCTACCTCGGAAGCACTATATCAAGTGATGGATGCATTGACGATGAAATACAGAGGAGGATGGCCAAGGCTAGTGCATCTTTCGGCCGACTACGCCAGAGACTCTGGAACAACCACCATGTGTCCATGCGGGTTAAAGGCAAGATATACCGTGCAATCGTGCTGTCCACCCTCCTATACGGAGCCGAGGCCTGGACAGTGTACAGACGACAGGTGAAAAAGCTGCATGCCTTCATGATGCGTCATCTGCGATCGATCATGAGGATAACCTGGATGGACAAAGTGACAAACAAGGAAATACTCGAACGGACAGGGCTGCCATCTATGGAAGATCTTGTGATCAGAAAGAATCTCCGGTGGACTGGACACCTCATGAGGATGTCACCAGACAGGCTACCAATGCAGGTTATCTACTCCCAACTGTCTTCTGGTCACAGAAAGAGGGGGCGCCCTCGTCTCCGGTTCAAAGATACCATCAAGAGAAACCTGAAGCTGAGAGACATACATATCGACTCCTGGACATCTCTCTCACAGCAGAGAGATAAATGGAGAGCAACAGTCAAGTGATGGAAGCAGTGTTTGTCGCTTCGCGACCGACAGCATGATGATGATGATGATGATGATAATGATATATATATATATATATATATATATATATATATATATATATATATATATATATATATATATATATATGCAACTGAAATGTTTATTATGCCATTTTGAAAATAACTCGAGATATATACACATGATCATATTTGTTTTGATAATTAAGTTTATTTTTGATATGTATATGTCCGCAGCAGATATCGAGCAGTTATATTATATGTATGTGAATATATATATATATATATATATATATATATATATATATATATATATATATATATATATATATATATATTATGTAGGCAATATGAGTACTATTCACTTCATCGCAACTGCGTAATTACTCTTTTATGTTTTAATATATATATATATATATATATATATATATATATATATATATATATATATATATAACATACGACATACATTAATAAGTTTCAAATATTTATCAACTATTGGGTAAATGCTTCAAGGATGAAGCAGGACTGGAGTAATATGAATGGGAGTGGGACTACTACAGGGTAAATGCTTCGCAGCTAAAACACGTATGAGACTCGAGTTAAAGTAAGGAGACAAGCCCCCCTCGCCCCTCCCCCCGCCCATCTCCTTCCGACCGTCCCCCGACCAGCCGTCGTGCTCTCCCTTCCCCGTTCATTCATATTTCCGGCTGAAATTGCGCCACTGCAGAACGTTCCTCACCACCGACGGTCACATCGCATGTCGAATATTCCTTGGGAACCCTCGACTCAGTGACAGGTAACAGCGACTTTTGTCAGCTGGCACCGCGAACTATTTATCTCCGTGGCGAGATCGCATAATTTTTTTATGGTGGAAAATAGGCAAACATGCGGCAACATCGGGGGGGGGGGGGGGGGGGGGGCATTCAAACACTTGTGACGGCCTGGGCTCAAATTCTGATTGGTGGTAGGACGAACACGGAGCCAAGCCTGCCACGGACAGCATGCCAGCGCACATTTCACCCGGAAATATGAATGAACGGGGAAGGGAGAGCACGACGGCTGGTCGGGGGACGGTCGGAAGGAGATGGGCGGGGGTAGGGGGTAGGGGGCGAGGGGGGCTTGTCTCCTTACTTTAACTGGAGTCTCATGCGTGTTTTAGCTGCGAAGCATTTACCCTGTAGTAGTCCCACTCCCATTCATATTACCCCAGTCCTGCTTCATCCTTGAAGCATTTACCCGCTAGTTTTATTCCTTTACCCGCAAAGCCAACATCTATACATGCAATAGTAGCTGCATGACCTGAAATAATGTCAGGGACAGCCTACAAAACATTACATCAACACGTAAATATATGCGGTCATAATGATAATATTATGAGATACTATCATCATAGCGATGCGTCCTGTATTTATCGCCCATTCACAAATCTTTCGACACTTTCCAGTTTTATTCCAAACACTTTGCATAACTTTCGTGAGGTTATATAGCAGCCGTGTTGTAGATATTTCTCCTTACAATACGATATGATGGTTGTATTTGTGCTAAAACAAATGAAACAGCTAATCATGGGGGAACGATCTCATGATCGAGCATCGAGATCCGAGTCAACAGATATTTTACATTCTGCTGCCACCTGGCGACTTGAACCCGAGTTTCAGGACGCTAGCCAACCCGCCACCAGGGGCGCCACTGTCCATTTGTTGTCACAGCGAAAGTCGAAAAACACGCTTGAAACATCGAAAACTCGAGTTGAGGGACGAAAATAAAAAATCGCTGATTTTGCGTATTTGATGCTTGCTCTGGGCTTTCTAAAATGGTATAGCACGTGTCTGTAGCTATTCCCAATCGCTGGATCAATTCGGATTCACCTTAGTGTTTAGGAAAGGCCCATTTGTTGACACAGCGAAAGTCCAAAACAAGTTTGAAAGATCGAAAACTCGAGTTGAGGGACGAAACTAAAACATCGACGATTTTGCGTATTTGAGGCTCGCTCTGGGCTTTCCAAAAAGGTATAGCACATGTCTGTAGCTATTCCCAATCGCTGGATCAATTCGGATTCACCTTAGTGTTTAGGAAGCTCAATTCCATTCATATTAGGAAGGGTACTGCCGTACCCTTCCTGATTCCCCGTACCCTTCCTGATTCGTGCTTCATTTATCTAATTTTAATTGGGTACATATTTATTTTGAAGTAAACTGTTAAGTAATCGTTAATGACTAGTTGCATGCTTAGAACTACAGGACGATGTTTCATTTTCCTAGAAATGTACCTGATACATCGAATACAACGTTTGTCTGAACATATTTATGTAGGTCCTTGTATGTCAAATCCATGCAAAAATGGCGGCACATGTTCAGTAAAAGAAAGACGAAGAATAAAGAAATATGAATGCAAATGCAAGACAGGTGTTTATGGGAAAACATGCGAGAGAAAGAAAAAAGGTAAATATGTGTATTTAAAATAGTTTCGTGTGTTAGTATTATAACATAATTTAAAAACATTTAACTGGTTGCTCTGCCACCGCCAAAATTGATGCTAATGTTTCTTCAAAATCTCGTAAATCGCCCATCCAGGCATCGGAAACTCGAGTAGTGTCTCTAAAAAGAGTAGCGTCTGTAAGACGCATGCAACTTGGAATGTGCCGCTTCATGGTAGCGATCTAACATTATGTTCAACACACCACCCTGTACACGTTAATACATGGATGCATCAAATAATATCTGACAACCATTTTAATCTTATAATAAAAGTAAATTTATCAATTCTAACGGTACTACACAATTATGGTACCGAACTACAATCGCTGTGTCAGCGATAGATTAATTGAATGTTTTGACGTATATTTAGAGTAACATTCGGTTTTTGCTAACACCATTTTTATTGTCATGACAGGTCGGCCGGTAGCAGGTGAGAAGTCACCCAGTTCCGGTGAGTTTTAGTACCAGTGTGCACAGTGTCTCTTTCATGATGTAATTCAACCATTGTGCAACCGGTTAACATAATTATTTTAATGCTTTCAATGTGAAAAGAATATAAATGTATAGAACAGAAGACATACATTAACATGTCTCAAATATGTATCAAATTGTTATTCATCTATCTTATTTTGATTGAGTATATATATTTATATATATATATATATATATATATATATATATATATATATATATATATATATATATATATTGAAGAAAATTGT
>OZ024857.1:48126596-48139096 GCA_964017155.1 Oasisia sp. SBJ-2009
ATTTATCTAAATTTGATTGAGTACATATATATTTTGAAGTAAAATGTTAATTAATCGCTAATGGTAGTTGCAGTGTTAAGCATGCTTAGAACTACAGGACGATGTTTCATTTTCCTAGAGATGTACCTGATATATATAATAAGACATTTGTCTGAATATGTCTTATTATCATGTAGGTCCTTGTGCGTCAAATCCCTGCAACAATGGCGGCACATGTTCAGTAAAAGGAAGAACAACAAAGAAATATCAATGCAAATGCAAGAATGGTTATTACGGGAAAATGTGCGATGGAAAGAAAAAAGGTAAATATGTGTATTTAAAATATTTCGTGTATTATTATTATAACATAATGCAACAACATTTAATTGGTAGTGTCTCTAAAATACGTAGCGTCTATAAGATGTATGCAACTTGTAATGTGCCGCTTCGTGATAACAATCTAAATTTGTGTACAACACACCAAGCTGTACACGTTTACACGTGGATGCATAAATTAATATCTGACAACCTTTTTTATCTTACAATAAAAGGAAATATACCATTTCTGACGATACTAAAAAAATATGGTACCGAACTGCAATCGTTTTGTCAGCGATACATTATTTTCATAACATAACTCCTCTATCTCTGCTGCAGACATATATATATATATATATATATATATATATATATATATATATATGCAGCCGAGATCGAACAATTATGTTTTGTGTTGTCGTATATATGTACGTAAATATATATATATATATATATATATATACATATATATATATATATATATATATATATATATATATATATATATATACATATACATATATATGGGGCATGAATGTATGGAATATGAATAATATTCTCTTCACTGCGACTGCGACTGCGGTTTTATATGATTATGTATAGTACAGAAGACATACATTATCATGTCTGAAGTATGTATCAAATCGTCGTTCATTTATCTAATTTTGATTGAGTACATATATATTTCGAAGTAAACTACTAATTAATCGTTTATGGTTAGTTGCAATGTTATGCATGCTTAGAACTACTGAACGATGTTTCATTTTCCTAGAAATGTACTTGGTTTATCTAATGAAACGTTTTTCTCAAGATGTCTTATTATGTGTAGGTGCTTGTCCGTCAAAACCATGCAAAAATGGCGGCAAATGCTTAGTAAAAAGAAGAGGAAGAAAAAAGATATATAGATGCCAATGCAAGACAGGTTATTATGGGAAAACATGCGAGAAAAAGAAAAAAGGTAAATATGTGTATTTAAAATATTTTCGTGTATTATTATTATTACATAATCGAAAAACATTTAATTGGTTGCTGTGCCACCGCCAAAATAGACGTTATCACCGCTAATGTTTCTCGTAAATCTCGTAAATCTCACATCCAATCATCGGAAACTCGATGCGTCTCTAAAACGAGTAGCGTCTGTAAGACGCATGCAACTTGGAATGTGCCGCTTCATGGTAGCGATCTAACATTATGTTCAACACACCACCCTGTACACGTTTATACGTGGATGTATCAATTTATATCTGACAACTATCTTAAACTCATACTTAAAGGAAAATATCAGTTCTGACGGTACTACAAAATTATGGTACCGAAGTACAATCGTGTTAGCGATAGAACAAATTGAGTGTTTTCACGTATATTGGGTGTAACATTCAGTTTTTGGTGACACCATTTTAATTGTCATGACAGGTCAGCCGGTAGCAGGTGGGAAGTCACCCAGTTCCGGTGAGTTTTAGTATCAGTGTCCACAGTGTCTCTTTCATGAAGAAATTGAATCAGTGTACACCCGGTTAACAATATATTTAATTCCATCAATATAAAAAGAATATATCTCAACAGTAGCCTAAAAAAGACAACAAAACGTACCGTTTTGAAAATAACTCTCGAGTTATATATATTATCATATTTGTTGTGATTATTAAGTTTACTTTTGATATATATATATATATATATATATATATATATATATATATATATATATATATATATATATATACATATATATATATATATATATGCAGCATAGATCGAGCATTTATGTTATTTGTTGTCGTATATATGTACGGTATATATATATATATATATATATATATATATATTTCTGTGTATATATATATATTATGGGGGCATGAATGTATGGAATATGAATAACATTCTCTTCACTGCGACTGCGTAATTGCGATTTTACGTTTTATGTATAGAACAGAAGACATACATTATCATGTCTCAAGTATGAATCAAATCGTGGTTCATTTATCTAATTTTGATTGAGTACATCTATATTTTGAAGTAAAATGTTAATTAATCGCTAATGGTAGTTGCAATGACATGCATGCGTAGAACTACAGGACGATGTTTCATTTTCCTAGAAATGTACCTGATATATATAATAAGACATTTGTCTGAACATGTCTTATTATCATGTAGGTCCTTGTGCGTCAAATCCCTGCAAAAATGGCGGCACATGTTCAGTAAAAGGAAGAACAACAAAGAAATATCAATGCAAATGCAAGAATGGTTATTACGGGAAAATGTGCGATGGAAAGAAAAAAGGTAAATATGTGTATTTAAAATATTTCGTGTATTATTATTATTATAACATAATGCAACAACATTTAATTGGTAGTGTCTCTAAAATACGTACCGTCTATAAGATGTATGCAACATATAATGTGCCGCTTCGTGATAACGATCTAAATTTGTGTACAACACACCAAGCTGTACACGTTTACACGTGGATGCATAAATTAATATCTGACAACCTTTTTTATCTTACAATAAAAGGAAATATACCATTTCTGACGATACTAAAAAAATATGGTACCGAACTACAATCGTTTTTTAAGCGATACATGAATTGAATGTTTTTACGTATAATATGCGGTTTTTTGTAAGATCATTTTGATTGTCACGACAGGTCGGCCGGTAGCAGGTGGGAAGTCACCCAGTTCCGGTGAGTTTTAGTATCAATATATATATATATATATATATATAATATATATATATATATATATATATATATATATATATATATATATATATATATATATATATATATATATATATATATATATATATATTATGGGGGCATGAATGTATGGAATATGAATAACATTCTCTTCACTGTGACTGCGTAATTGCGATTTTAGGTTTTTATGTATAGAACAGAAGAATACATTATCATGTCTCAAGTATGAATCAAATCGTGGTTCATTTATCTAAATTTGATTGAGTACATATATATTTTGAAGTAAAATGTTAATTAATCCCTAATGGTAGTTGCAGTGTTAAGCATGCTTAGAACTACAGGACGATGTTTCATTTTCCTAGAGATGTACCTGATATATATAATAAGACATTTGTCTGAAGATGTCTTATTATCATGTAGGTCCTTGTGCGTCAAATCCATGCAAAAATGGCGGCACATGTTCAGTAAAAGGAAGAACAACAAAGAAATATCAATGCAAATGCAAGAATGGTTATTACGGGAAAATGTGCGATGGAAAGAAAAAAGGTAAATATGTGTATTTAAAATATTTCGTGTATTATTATTATAACATAATGCAACAACATTTAATTGGTAGTGTCTCTAAAATACGTAGCGTCTATAAGATGTATGCAACTTGCAATGTGCCGCTTCGTTATAACGATCTAAATTTGTGTACAACACACCAAGCTGTACACGTTTACACGTGGATGCATAAATTAATATCTGACAACCTTTTTTATCTTACAATAAAAGGAAATATACCATTTCTGACGATACTAAAAAAATATGGTACCGAACTGCAATCGTTTTGTCAGCGATACATTATTTTCATAACATAACTCCTCTATCTCTGCTGCAGACATATATATATATATATATATATATATATATATATATATATATATATATATATATGCAGCCGAGATCGAACAATTATGTTTTGTGTTGTCGTATATATGTACGTAAATATATATATATATATATATATATATATATATATATATATATATATATATATATATATATATATATATATATATATATATATATATATATATATATATATATATATATATATGTATATACATATATATATATATATATATATATATATATATATATATATATACATATATATATATGGGGCTTGAATGTATGGAATATGAATAATATTCTCTTCACTGCGACTGCGACTGCGGTTTTATATGATTATGTATAGTACAGAAGACATACATTATCATGTCTGAAGTATGTATCAAATCGTCGTTCATTTATCTAATTTTGATTGAGTACATATATATTTCGAAGTAAACTACTAATTAATCGTTTATGGTTAGTTGCAATGTTATGCATGCTTAGAACTACTGAACGATGTTTCATTTTCCTAGAAATGTACTTGGTTTATCTAATGAAACGTTTTTCTCAAGATGTCTTATTATTGTGTAGGTGCTTGTCCGTCAAAACCATGCAAAAATGGCGGCAAATGCTTAGTAAAAAGAACAGGAAGAAAAAAGATATATAGATGCCAATGCAAGACAGGTTATTATGGGAAAACATGCGAGAAAAAGAAAAAAGGTAAATATGTGTATTTAAAATAGTTTCGTGTATTATTATTATTATTACATAATCGAAAAATATTTAATTGGTTGCTGTGCCACCGCCAAAATTGACGTTATCACCGCTAATGTTTCTCGTAAATATCGTAAATCTCACATCCAATCATCGGAAACTCGATGCGTCTCTAAAACGAGTAGCGTCTGTAAGACGCATGCAACTTGGAATGTGCCGCTTCATGGTAGCGATCTAACATTATGTTCAACACAGCACCCTGTACACGTTTATACGTGGATGCATAAATTTATATCTGACAACGATTTTAAACTCATACTTAAAGGAAAATATCAGTTCTGACGGTACTACAAAATTATGGTACCGAACTACAATCGTGTTAGCGATGGAACAAATTGAGTGTTTTCACGTATATTGAGTGTAACATTCAGTTTTGGTGACACCATTTTTATTGTCATGACAGGTCGGCCGGTAGCAGGTGGGAAGTCACCCAGTTCCGGTGAGTTTTAGTATCAGTGTGCACAGTGTCTCTTTTATGATGTAATTTAACCAGCGTACACCCGGTTAACGTAATTATTTTAATGCTTTCAATATGAACAGAATATGTTTCAAAAACGGCCTACAAAAGACAAGAAAACGTACCATTTTGAAAATAACTCTCGAGATATACCATATCACATATGTTTTGATAATTAAGTTTCTTTTTGACATGTATATATTTATATATATATTTTATATATATGATATGGTGTATATCGAGAGAGAGTTATTTTCATAACATAACTGCTCTATCTCTGTTTCAGACATATATATATATATATATATATACATATATATATATATGCAGCCGAGATCGAGCAATTATTATTTGTGTTGTCGTATATATGTACATAAATATATATATATATATATATATATATATATATATATATATGCACATATATATATACATATATATATATATATATATATATATATATATATATATATATATATATGGGGCATGAATGTATGGAATATGAATAATATTCGCTTCACTGCGACTGCGACTGCGGTTTTATATGATTATGTATAGTACAGAAGACATACATTATCATGTCTGATGTATGTATCAAATCGTCGTTCATTTATCTAATTTTGATTGAGTACATAGATATTTCGAAGTAAACTACTAATTAATCGTTTATGGTTAGTTGCAATGTTATGCATGCTTAGAACTACTGAACGATGTTTCATTTTCCTAGAAATGTACCTGATTTATCTAATGAAACATTCTACTCAAGATGTCTTATTATTGTGTAGGTGCTTGTCCGACAAAACCATGCAAAAATGGCGGCAAATGCTTAGTAAAAAGAAGAGGAAGAAAAAAGATATATCAATGCCAATGCAAGACAGGTTATTACGGGAAAAGATGCGAGAAAAAGAAAAAAGGTAAATATGTGTATTTAAAATAGTTTCGTGTATTATTATTATTATTACATAATCGAAAAATATTTAATTGGTTGCTGTGCCACCGCCAAAATTGACGTTATCACCGCTAATGTTTCTCGTAAATCTCGTAAATCTCACATCCAATTATCGGAAACTCGATGCGTCTCTAAAACGAGTAGCGTCTGTAAGACGCATGCAACTTGGAATGTGCCGCTTCATGGTAGGGATCTAACATTATGTTCAACACATCACCCTGTACACGTTGATACGTGGATGCATCAATTTATATCTGACAACGATTTTAAACTCATACTTAAAGGAAAATATCAGTTCTGACGGTACTACAAAATTATGGTACCGAACTACAATCGGGTTAGCGATAGAACAAATTGAGTGTTTTCACGTATATTGAGTGTAACATTCAGATTTTGGTGACACCATTTTAATTGTCATGACAGGTCGGCCGGTAGATGGTGGGAAGTCACCCAGTTCCGGTGAGTTTTAGTATCAGTGTGCACAGTGTCTCTTTCATGAAGAAATTGAATCAGTGTACACCCGGTTAACAATATATTTAATTCCATCAATATGAAAAGAATATATCTCAACAGTAGCCTAAAAAAGACAACAAAACGTACCGTTTTGAAAATAACTCTCGAGTTATATATATTATCATATTTGTTGTGATTATTAAGTTTACTTTTGATATATATATATATATATATATATATATATATATATATATATATATATATATATATATATATATATATATATATATATATATATATATATATACACATATATATATATATATATATATATATATCTGCAGCATAAATCGAGCAGTTATGTTGTTTGTTGTCGTATATATGTACGGTATATATATATATATATATATATATATATATATATATATATATATATATATATATATATATATATGTCTGTATGTATATATATTATGCGGGCATGAATGTATGGAATATGAATAACATTCTCTTCACTGCGACTGCGTAATTGCGATTTTACGTTTTATGTATAGAACAGAAGACATACATTATCATGTCTCAAGTTTGAATCAAATCGTGGTTCATTTATCTAATTTTGATTGAGTACATATATATATTTTGAAGTAAAATGTTAATTAATCGCTAATGGTAGTTGCAATGTTATGCATGAACTACAGGACGATGTTTCATTTTCCTAGAAATGTACTTGATATATATAATAAGACATTTGTCTGAAGATGTCTTATTATCATGTAGGTCCTTGTGCGTCAAATCCATGCAAAAATGGCGGCACATGTTCAGTAAAAGGAAGAACAACAAAGAAATATCAATGCAAATGCAAGACTGGTTATTATGGGGAAATGTGCGATATAAAGAAAAAAGGTAAATATGTGTATTTAAAATATTTCGTATATTATTATTATAACATATTGCAACAGCATTTAATTGGTAGTGTCTCTATAATAAGTAGCGTCTATAAGATATATGCAACTTGGAATGTGCCGCTTCGTGATAACGATCTAAATGTGTGTACAACACACCAAGCTGTACACGTTTATACGTGGATGCATCAATTAATATCTGACAACCTTTTTATCTTACAATGAAAGGAAATATACCATTTCTGACGATACTAAAAAAATATGGTGCCGAACTGCAATCGTTTTGTCAGCGATACATCTATTCAATATTTTGACGTATATTGAGTGTAACATTCAGTTTTTTGTGACACCATTTTTATTGTCATGACAGGTCGGCCGGTAGCAGGTGGGAAGTCATCCAGTTCCGGTGAGTTTTAGTATCAGTGTGCACAGTGTCTCTTTTATGATATAATTTAACCAGCGTACACCCGGTTAACGTAATTATTTTAATGCTTTCAATATGAAAAGAATATGTTTCAAAAACGGCCTACAAAAGACAAGAAAACGTACCATTTTGAAAATAACTCTCGAGATATACCATATCACATATGTTTTGATAATTAAGTTTCTTTTTGACATGTATATATTTATATATATATTTTATATATATGATATGGTGTATATCGAGAGAGAGTTATTTTCATAACATAACTGCTCTATCTCTGTTGCAGACATAT
Organism: Oasisia sp. SBJ-2009; assembly: GCA_964017155.1. Taxonomy (NCBI): domain Eukaryota; kingdom Metazoa; phylum Annelida; class Polychaeta; order Sabellida; family Siboglinidae; genus Oasisia; species Oasisia sp. SBJ-2009. Next base: position 48,134,713 of record OZ024857.1, read on the forward strand.
ATATATATATATATATATATATATATATATATATATATATATATATATATATATATATATATATGCAGCCGAGATCGAGCAATTATTATTTGTGTTGTCGTATATATGTACGTAAATATATATATATATATATATATATATATATATATATATATATATATATATGCACATATATATATATCATCATCATCATCATCATGCTGTCGGTCGCGAAGCGACAAAGACTGCTTCCATCACTTGACTCTTGCTCTCCATTTGTCTCTCTGCTGTGAGAGTGATGTCCAGGAGTCGATCTTTATGTCTCTCAGCTTCAGGTTTCTCTTGATGGTATCTTTGAACCGGAGACGAGCGCGCCCTCTCTTTCTGTGACCAGAAGACAGTTGGGAGTAGAGAACCTGCTTCGGTAGCCTGTCTGATGACATCCTCATGAGGTGCCCAGTCCACCGGAGATTCTTTCTGATCAGAAGATCTTCCATAGATGGCAGCCCTGTCCGTTAGAGTATTTCCTTGTTTGTCACTTTGTCCATCCAGGTTATCCTCATGATCGAACGCAGATGTCGCATCATGAAGGCGTGCAACTTTTTCACCTGTCGTCTGTACACTGTCCAGGCCTCGGCTCCGTATTGGAGGGTGGACAGCACAATTGCACGGTATATCTTTCCTTTAACCCGCATGGACACATGGTGGTTGTTCCAGAGTCTCTGGCGTAGTCGGCCGAAAGATGCACTAGCCTTGGCTATCCTCCTCTGTATTTCATCGTCAATGCATCCGTCACTTGATATAGTGCTTCCGAGGTAGGTGAATTCCATAACAGAGTTCAGCTTGTTTCCATCAACCATGATATCCTCCTCTCTGGTTCTTGTAGAGTTGGGTTGGTATAGCACCTCGGTCTTCTTGATGTTAATCTTCAGGCCGAACTTCTTTGACGCATTGGAAAAAGCATCAACTATTTTCTGCATCTCTTCAGCAGAGTGTGCAACCAGTGCACTGTCATCTGCGAATAGCAGCTCCCTCATCAGTATCCGTGTAGCCTTGGTCTTCGCTCTGAGGTGTGCGACGTTGAATAGGTCAGCGCTCTGTCTGGACTGTATGTAGATGCCATCCCCCATGTCTCGGAAAGCATTGTCGAGCATTGCTGATAGGAAGATGGAAAAGAGCGTGGGCGCCAGTACACAGCCTTGCTTGACCCCATTTGTGACCCTGAACGATTCCGAGACTTCCCCTCCAACATTAACAGTCGCCATCATTCCGGTGTGTAGTGCCTCGATCATTGTTGTGAACTTCTCTGGGCAGCCATACTTCTTCAGTAGCTGCCATAGTCCGGTCCTCCCAACTGTATCGAACGCCTTACTGAAGTCGACAAATACCATGTACAGTGGTCGATCCTGCTCAATGCACTTTTCTTGTAGTTGTCGGAGACAAAATATCATATCCACGGTGCTCCGGTTACCTCTGAAGCCACATTGTGTCTCCGGAACTACCTCTGGTGTTAGGTGGGTAGATAGTCTGCTGAGGAGGATCCTGGCGAAGATCTTGCCTGCTATGGAAAGAAGAGAGATTCCTCTATAGTTCCCACAGTCTGTTCGATCACCTTTCTTGTAGATGGTTATAATGCTTGCATCCTTCCATGCTTGTGGTATAGAACCCATCTCCCAGGCATTGGTGATTAGTTGGTGCAGTCTGCTGAACAGATTGTCTCCTCCATGCTTCCATACTTCTGCAGGAATTCCATCTCCTCCAGGTGCTTTGCCATCTTTCAGGCTGGCGATTGCTCTAGCCATCTCATCCATAGTTGGAATCTCATCAAGGCTTGTCTTATACAATACAATACAATACAATACAATACAATACAATACAATACAATACAATACAATACAATACAATACAATAACACTTTATTGTCGCGAACCGGGAAATTCATTTTGCAGCGTAATTTTGTCTTGGTAATGCGCTGCGGGATGTTGTCCAGAGCTTCGTGATCTATGTCGCCTGGGACGTTGAGTAGCTTCTGGAAGTGTTCACTCCATCTTGCCACAACTCTCTTGCTGTCAGAGAAGGTTTCCATTCCGTCTGTTGATTTTAGTTGAACAGGTCCCTTCTTTTTGGGTCCCCACACTTCCTTCAGTCCATTGTAGAAGCCCTTCATGTTGTTACTGTCGGCAGCTCTCTGCAGCTCCACTGCTTTCCTTTCCCACCAGTCCGACTTCAGTGCACGGGTGTGTTTTTGTAGCAGTCTGCAGGCATCTTTGTATGCTGCAGTGGTGGATCTAGTGCTACTGGTTTGCAACACTCTCTGGTGGGCTTGATCTCTTCTGCTCATAAGAGTCTGTAGCTCCTGGTCGTTGGGGTCGAACCAGTCGTGGTGTTTTCTGTCTGGCTTGCCAAGATATGTCTTGGCTGTGTTGTACACAACCTGCTGCAGAGCTGCCCATTCCTCGTCTGGTGTTGAGTTTTCCTTCTCCTCCCAGTGGGCGAGAGCACTGTCCATCTCCTGCTCAAAACTCTCCCTATGGCTGATGGTACTTAGTTTTGCAGTGTTGAGCTTGGTCGGCTTATTTGTCCCTTGCCTGTTGTGCTTTTGTCGTATTCTGAAAGCCACCTTTGATCTCAGCATCTGGTGATCGGTCCAGCAGTTTACTCCACGCATGGCTCGGGTGCTGTGGATGTCCATCTTATCCCGACACCTCGTGATGATGAAGTCGATCATATGCCAGTGTTTGGAACGAGGATGAATCCAGGTGGTCTTGCGTTCATCCTTCTGCTTGAACATGGTGTTCGTCACTATCAGTTCGAACTCAGAGCACAGAGCCAGTAGAAGTTCGCCATTGGAGTTGCATTTCCCAATCCCATGTTTGCCCATGACCAAGGGCCACTTGTCATTGTCTCTTCCTATCCTCGCATTGAAGTCTCCTATCAGCAGTAGCTTATCGGTATGAGGGATGCCCCTGAGCACACTTGTGAGCTGGTTGTAGAAGGCCTCCTTGTTTTCGTCTGGGTTTGTCATTGTCGGAGCATACACGTTGATAATTGTAGCAAAGTTGTCCTTGCTCAGAGGTAGTCTCATCGTCATGATTCTGTCACTTACTGGCCGTGGCATTTCTGTCAGCTTTGTGATGATATCCTTTTTGATAGCAAAGCCCACTCCGGCCTCCCTTCTTTCTCCTTCGGGTTTGCCACTCCAGAAGAAAGAGTATTCCAAGTCGTCGAGGCTACCAGACTCTGAGAACCTTGTTTCACATAGGGCGGCGATGTCGATGTTGTATTTGGCAAGTTCCATTGCTACTAGTGCCGTACGTCTTTCTGGTCGGTTAGCTCCTTCTCGGTCGAGGAGAGACCTGACGTTCCATTGTCCAATTGTCAGTAGTTGTCTTCTTCTTCCTAGCTGATTTTCCACTGTCGACGGAAGATGAGGTCGAGCAGCGCGGTCCTTGGTAACCCGGGCGACGGCCGATCCGGTATCATGTTTCGTGCAGTTGTACATTTCATGGAAGCTGCTAGCAAAAACTTTTGAAGTACCGCTGGCTTTTGCAAGTTACTAGCGACACTCTCTCGGGGAACAAATAGAGGTCTCACACCGGCAAGAACATGTCAAGAGAGGCGCAAACTATTTGTCCCTGCAGTGGCTGGTCGAGAGATGTTGGGAGTTCCATACACCAACCGCCCTTGATGCTGCCACAGTGACATGGTTTTCTGTTTAGGGTTTGCTCCCTTAGCCTTCGGTTCTGCCAAGAACCTATACCACAAGGCAGTGGTTTACAACTCTGCATGGCAGGGGCGTCAAACTCCCTGAGGTATTGCAATACATGAGGTACTGCAGTACCTGCATACCATGTATATGTACATATACATATACATATACATATATATATACATATACATATATATATATATATATATATATATATATATATATATATATATATATATATGGGGCATGAATGTATGGAATATGAATAATATTCGCTTCACTGCGACTGCGACTGCGGTTTTATATGATTATGTATAGTACAGAAGACATACATTATCATGTCTGATGTATGTATCAAATCGTCGTTCATTTATCTAATTTTGATTGAGTACATAGATATTACGAAGTAAACTACTAATTAATCGTTTATGGTTAGTTGCAATGTTAGAACCTTGCCTATGAACCAATGCTTAGAACCACTGAACGATGTTTCATTTTCCTAGAAATGTACCTGATTTATCTAATGAAACGTTTTTCTCAAGATGTCTTATTATTGTGTAGGTGCTTGTCCGACAAAACCATGCAAAAAGGGCGGCAAATGCTTAGTAAAAAGAAGAGGAAGAAAAAAGATATATCAATGCCAATGCAAGACAGGTTATTACGGGAAAACATGCGAGAAAAAGAAAAAAGGTAAAT
>OZ024857.1:48141596-48146596 GCA_964017155.1 Oasisia sp. SBJ-2009
TCGGTTAACGGTAGCCATTTTGTACATTTTAGCATGATTTTTGTTTTCAGTCACGTTGGCGTTGTTTACAAAAGCAATTTAAATTTAAACCATTTTAATCTTACAATAAAATGAAATTTATCAGTTCTGACGATACTAAAAGATATGGTATCGAACTACAATCGTGTCAGCGATAGAGTAATTTATTGTTTTGACGTATATTGAGTGTAATATTCGGTTTTTGTTAACACAATTTTTATTGCCATGACAGTTCGGCCGGTAGCAGGTGGGAAGTCACCCAGTTCCGGTTGTTTTCAGAATCAGCGTGCACAGTGTCTCTTTCATGAAGTAATTCAACCCTGTTAATATAATTATTTTAATGCTTTCAATATGAAAAGAATATATCTCAACAGCGGCCTACAAAACACAACAACTTAATACCATTTTGAAAGTAACTCGAGTTATATACATTATCATATGTGTTTTAATAATTAAGTTTATTTATGATCTGTATCGGCAACTGACATTGTTTGTGTTGTATATAATATGTGTAGGGTAAATGTATACTATATATGGGGTCGTGAATGCATGGAATATGAGTAACATTCACTTCACCGCGACTGCGTTGTTACTGTTTTATATGTTTATGTATAGAACAGAAGACATACATTATTATGTCTCAAGTATTTATCATTTCGTGGCTAATTTATATAATTTTGATGGAGTACATATATATTTTGGAGTAAACTGTTAATAAATCATTAATGGTTAGTTGCAATGTTATGCATGTTTAGAACTACAGGACGATGTTTCATTTTCCTAGAAATATACCTGATATATCTAATAAAACGTCTTTCTCAAGATGTCTTATTATCTTGTAGGTCCATGTGCGTCAAATCCTTGCAAAAATGGCGGCACATGTTCAGTAAATGGAAGACGAAGAAAAAAGAAATATCAATGCAGATGCAAGACAGGTTATTATGGGAAAACATGCGAGGGAAAGAAAAAAGGTACATTTGTGTATTTAAAATAGTTTCGTGTATTATAATTATAACATAATTTAAAAACATTTAATTGGTTGCTCTGCCACCGTCAAAATTGACGTTATCAGCGCTAATGTTTCTTCACAATCTCGTAAATCGCCCATCCAGCCATCGGACACTCGAGTGGCGTCTCTAAAACGAGTAGCGTCTGTAAGATGTATGTAACTTGGAATGTGCCGCTTCGTGATAGCGAGCTAAAATTGTGTGTAACACACCAAACTGTACACGTTTTTACATGGATGTATCAAGTAATATCTGACAACCATTCTAATCTTACAATAAAAGGAAATATATCAGTTCTGACGATACTAAACAAGTATGGTACCGAACTACAATCGTTTTGTCAGCGATACATCAATTCAGTATTTTGACGTATATTGAGTGTAACATTCAGTTTTTGGTGGCACCATTTTTATTGTCACGACAGGTCGGCCGGTAGCAGGTGGGAAGTCACCCAGTTCCGGTGAGTTTTAGTAATAGTGTGCACAGTGTCTTTTTCATGATGTAATTCAACCAGCGTACAACCGGTTAACGTAATTATTTTCATGCTTTCAATATGAAAAGATTATATTTCAACAGCAGCCTACAAGAGACAACAAAACGTATCATTTTGAAAACAATTATATACATTATCATATTTTTTGATAACTAAGTTGATTATATATATATATATATATATATATATATATATATATATATATATATATATATATATATATATATATATATATATATGGGTCAGAGCACCGTTGGACTTCCTGGTCTAACCCATACGAATAGGACAGGCATACCAGTAGGTTCAGTGCTATGATATATCTGCAGTGCAATGACGGATGTTAGGCAGAGTGTAGATAGCGAAGTGATTTATAGCCATTTTTTCTTACATGACCCTGCGAATGCAGAAAAGCGTGCTCAGTTTGGTCAAGAGTGAGGGGCAGAACACATGCATGCATTTTAAGAGAGCCTGAGATATGCTTTTTTGACGAAATTTGATCAGCATATCAGTGACATGACTTGTTTAAAAAAAATATATATATATATATATATATATATATATATATATATATATATATATATAAATTATCTTCTAAAACTAATTTAAATTAATAAACATACATTATGAGAGGACTGAAATATCATTTAAAATGACATTTATAATTACAATATATATATAATATATATATATATATATATATATATATATATATATATATATATATATATATATATATATATATATATATATATATATATATGTGTGTGTATCTGCAGCAGAGATCGAGCAGTTATATTATGTGTTGTCGTATATATGTACGCCCGGTAAATATATATATATATATTATATTTTGGGGCATGAATGGGAAATTGGCATGAGGAAAGAAACATTGATGCAAATGCAGGACAAGTTATACTGGGAAAACATGCGAGAGAAAGAAAATGGGTAAATATGTGTCTCTGTGTAAAATAATTTGTATTATGTATTATTATTATTACATAAGCTAACAACATTTAATTGGTTGTTCTGCAACCTAAAAAATTGACGTTATCAATGCCAATGTGTGTTAACAATCTCGTATATCAACCATCCAATCATACAATCATCCAAGACATGAGGGTCATTTGTAGCGTCCTGAACACTTGTTTAACTTGGAATGGGCCACTTCGTGATTACGACCTCAGATTGTGTGCAACCTGTACACGTTCATATTTGGATGCATAAAATAATATCCGATTTTTTTTAACCGGCATTGTCCATTTGATTATTTGATACAGAAAAGGAAAGCAACACCAACACAAGGCAAACTTTTCGACTTACAAAACCGCTTTCGCATACTTCAAGAGGAAGAAGAATTAACCGTTGATCAAGTATTAACGGAAACAAGTAAGCAACCTTTACGCTACTGAAGAAAACAAAAAGAAGGGTGGGTTAAACCAGACGCCTGAACAACAATTGATGAAAGAAAGGCAACACAACAGAAACAAAATTATACAAAATCCCAACGAATGAGGGAACAGCTACAGGCAAGATATCTAGAACTGGACAATGAAGTGAACAGACAGACGAAAGCAGACAAGAGAGCTTTCATTGAGAAACTAGCTGATGATACAGAAACAGCTGCAAAAACTCAGAATATCGCAATATATTATACAGCGTCACAAAGACACTCGCCGGAGTCTTTAGAAACAACAAAGTTCCTGTAAAAGATGTAAACAGAAATGTTACCACTGGTGTAGCAGAACAGACCCAGAGATGGAAATCATACTTTGAGACCATCCTCAACAAAGAAGCGCCAAGCAATCTAGCAGATATCCCAGTAAGCGACGAAGACCTAGAGATCAACACAGACAAAGAAGAAGTGAGGAAAGCAGTGAGGAAAGCAATCAGTTCCATGAAGTCAGGGAAAGCACAGGGATCTGATGATGCTGATGGTGTGAGTGCAGATATGTTGAAGGCTGAGCGAGAAATCATAGTTAGAACGTTGCTAGCGATCTTTGAAGGTATTTGGGAGCTAGAAGAAATATCAAGTGATTGGAAGACGGGGCTGATCATAAAATTACCGAACAAAGGAGACCTTAGTATGTGGAACAACTGGAAAGGGGTTACTCTGCTATCTGTCACTAGGAAATTGGTTATTTTTTCTTGACATAATTTCGGCAACCACTGATGCGCAAAGAACACGCAGGCTTTCGGAAAGGAAGATATTGTGGGGACCATATTTTTACATTGCGGCAAATTATGGTACAGTGCCAGGAATGGAACACGCTAGCCTATGCAAACTTCGTTGCGTGATGTTGACTTTTGATCTCTGTTGTTTGGACCCAACCATAATGCATTCTGTTTTTGCATTGTTCAGCTTCAGGCAATTCCGCGACATCCATTGACGTAGTTCGTCAAGACAGGCTTCAATTTGCTCTATTGCGTCATTAACCCTTGACTGTGTAGGATCGACTGATCTGTATATTTGAGTATTGTCTGCGTAACAATGATATTTCATGCCACGCTTACGGATGATATCAGCCGTACATTGAAAACAGTATAGGTCCTAGAACAGAGCCTTGCGGGAGACCGTACTTTAGCTGCGATATATCCGATGTTACGTTGTCAATGCGCACACAGTATGTTCTGCCACTCAGGTATGACTGGAACCAGTCAAGTGCAACACCGCCGATTCCAAAATAGCTGTTCATACGGGATAGCAGAATGCAGTGATAGACAGTGTCAAAAGCTGCGGATAGATCTAATAACACGAGAAGAGTTATCTTGCTGCAGTTCATGACCTATTACAGTGATGTTTCACACATCGATCTTTCATTGGTGCATGCTTTTCGAGCGCTTGGGATAGAACACTGCTAATGGCTAATTATAATACTAAGTTTGCATAGTGTTCGTGAACGATGTTTCATTTTCACTTATAATGTACTTTATGTATCTATTACAATGGATTTTTCAAAATGTCTTTTTTCTTGTAGGTCCCTGTGCTAAAAATCCATGTAAAAATGGCGGCAAATGCTCAGCAGAAGGAAGGAAATTTCGGTGTAATTGTACGAATGGATATGTTGGGAAACATTGCCGCAGAAAAGGTAAATATGTAAATGTAATGTATTGTTATACTTACGGTAAGCATTGGAAGTAGATCAATCACCAACTTACGCCTTACTGATGATATAGATTTGGTGGCATGAAAAGCTGAAGAACTAATCGACCTGACCTGATATAATTTTGTTTTCTATTTTTTACATTATTATAATACATTTACGAGTTTATTTCCTCACTGTCTCTGATGTGACTGTTTTTTTTTTGAAGGATGTATAGGTTTAATTGTACGAATGGATATGTTGGGATAAGATGCATCAGAAAGGGTAAATATATATATATATATATATATATATATATATATATATATATATATATATATATATATATATATATTATATATATGAATATATTGTTATACTTACGGTAAGCATTGGAGGTAG
>OZ024857.1:48149096-48229096 GCA_964017155.1 Oasisia sp. SBJ-2009
TCAGGTCAGGTCTACCAGCCTGCCCCCATAATCTATATAATCAGCGAAACGTATGTTGTGTAGTGATCTACCTCCAATGCTTACCGTAAGTATAACAATATATTGCATATATATAATATATATAATATATATATATATATATATATATATATATATATATATATATATATATATATATATTTACCCTTTCTGATGCATCTTATCCCAACATATCCATTCGTACAATTAAACCTATACATCCTTCAAAAAAAAAACAGTCACATCAGAGACAGTGAGAAAATAAACTCGAAAATGTATTGTAATAATGTAAAAAATAGAAAACAAAATTATATCAGGTCAGGTCGATTAGTTCTTCAGCTTTTCATGCCACCAAATCTATATCATCAGAGAGGCGTAAGTTGGTGATTGATCTACTTCCAATGCTTACCGTAAGTATAACAATATATTACATTTACATATTTACCTTTTCTGCGGCATTGTTTCCCAACATATCCATTCGTACAATTACACCGAAATTTCCTTCCTTCTGCTGAGCATTTGCCGCCATTTTTACATGGATTTTTAGCACAGGGACCTACAAGAAAAAAAACATTTTGAAAAATCCATTGTAATAGATACATAAAGTACATTATAAGTGAAAATGAAACATCGTTCACGAACACTATGCAAACTTAGTATTATAATTAGCCATTAGCAGTGTTCTATCCCAAGCGCTCGAAAAGCATGCACCAATGAAAGATCGATGTGTGAAACATCGCCCACATTATCCGTGGTTTAACGAAAACATAATATTGACAGAGTAAAAGATACGGCGCCAACTGGAGAATAAATGGATAAAATCGCATCTTGAAAATGACCGCCAAATGTACTGCCATCAGAAGCAAATGGTAAATCGACAGATCAAACGAGCAAAATCGCAATATTATAACGAGCTATTCAGCGAAGTGGCAAAAGATCAAAGGCAAATTTTCCGTCTGACTGACAGACTACTTCACCGGCGAAAGAGTTCACCTCTTCCGAAGTGTGAATCGCAGAAGGAATTGGCCCAAAGCTTCCACATATTCTTTACCGATAAAATAAAATGCACCCGAGAGCAGTTTGAAAGAGTAAATGATCTACAACCTCCTACAAGAGCTCTTTCATCGGCCAAGTTTGTGGGTCTTCTTGAAGTGTCTATAAATGAAATACCGAAGATACTCTCAAATTCACCTGGAACAACCTGTGACCTTGATCCAATTCCATCGGCACTGCTAAAGAAGTGTAGTGATGCTGTATTGTCGGCGATTACTAAAATCATCAATAACTCAATGAACTTGGGAGAAATTCCGTCTTCTCATCTCGAAGCTGCGCAAATCCGACCCATGCTGAAGAAGGTAAACTCGGACTCATCCCTGTTAGCCAACTATCGTCCTATATCAAACTTATGTTTTCTCAGTAAGACACTGGAACGGGTGGTAGCCAAACAACTCTCTACATTCCTCGCCAACAATAATCTCATCGATGTATTCCAGTCGGCCTATCGTGCACACCACAGCGTAGAAACCGCACTGCTAAACGTTCATAACGATCTGCTGCAGGCCATGAACTGCAGCAAGATAACTCTTCTCGTGTTATTAGATCTATCCGCAGCTTTTGACACTGTCTATCACTGCATTCTGCTATCCCGTATGAACAGCTATTTTGGAATCGGCGGTGTTGCACTTGACTGGTTCCAGTCATACCTGAGTGGCAGAACATACTGTGTGCGCATTGACAACGTCACATCGGATATATCGCAGCTAAAGTACGGTCTTCCGCAAGGCTCTGTTCTAGGACCTATACTGTTTTCAATGTACGGCTGATATCATCCGTAAGCGTGGCATGAAATATCATTGTTACGCAGACAATACTCAAATATACAGTTCAGTCGATCCTACACAGTCAAGCGTTAATGACGCAATACAGCAAATTGAAGCCTGTCTTGACGAACTACGTCAATGGATGTCGCGGAATTGCCTGAAGCTGAACAATGCAAAAACAGAATGCATTATGGTTGGGTCCAAACAACAGAGATCAAAAGTCAACATCACGCAACGAAGTTTGCATAGGCTAGCGTGTTCCATTCCTGGCACTGTACCATGATTTGCCGCAATGTAAAAATATGGTCCCCATAATATCTTCCTTTCCGAAAGCCTGCGTGTTCTTTGCGCATCAGTGGTTGCCGAAATTATGTCAAGAAAAAATAACCAATTTCCTAGTGACAGATAGCAGAGTAACCCCTTTCCAGTTGTTCCACATACTAAGGTCTCCTTTGTTCGGTAATTTTATGATCAGCCCCGTCTTCCAATCACTTGATATTTCTTCTATCTCCCAAATACCTTCAAAGATCGCTAGCAACGTTCTAACTATGATTTCTCGCTCAGCCTTCAACATATCTGCACTCACACCATCAGCATCATCAGATCCCTGTGCTTTCCCTGACTTCATGGAACTGATTGCTTTCCTCACTGCTTTCCTCACTTCTTCTTTGTCTGTGTTGATCTCTAGGTCTTCGTCGCTTACTGGGATATCTGCTAGATTGCTTGGCGCTTCTTTGTTGAGGATGGTCTCAAAGTATGATTTCCATCTCTGGGTCTGTTCTGCTACACTACGTTTACATCTTTTACAGGAACTTCGTTGTTTCTAAAGACTCCGGCGAGTGTCTTTGTGACGCTGTATAATATATTGCGATATTCTGAGTTTTTGCAGCTGTTTCTGTATCATCAGCTAGTTTCTCAATGAAAGCTCTCTTGTCTGCTTTCGTCTGTCTTTTCACTTCATTGTCCAGTTCTAGATATCTTGCCTGTAGCTGTTCCCTCATTCGTTGGGATTTTGTATAATTTTGTTTCTGTTGTGTTGCCTTTCTTTCATTAATTGTTGTTCAGGCGTCTGGTTTAACCCACCCTTCTTTTTGTTTTCTTCAGTAGCGTAAAGGTTGCTTACTCGTTTCCGTTAATACTTGATCAACGGTTAATTCTTCTTCCTCTTGAAGTATGCGAAAGCGGTTTTGTAAGTCGAAAAGTTTGCCTTGTGTTGGTGTTGCTTTCCTTTTCTGTATCAAATAATCAAATGGACAATGCCGGTTAAAAAAAATCGGATATTATTTTATGCATCCAAATATGAACGTGTACAGGTTGCACACAATCTGAGGTCGTAATCACGAAGTGGCACATTCTAAGTTAAACAAGTGTTCAGGACGCTACAAATGACCCTCATGTCTTGGATGATTGTATGATTGGATGGTTGATATACGAGATTGTTAACACACATTGGCATTGATAACGTCAATTTTTTAGGTTGCAGAACAACCAATTAAATGTTGTTAGCTTATGTAATAATAATAATACAAATTATTTTAAATACACATATTTACCCATTTTCTTTCTCTCGCATGTTTTCCCAGTATAACTTGTCTTGCATTTGCATCAATGTTTCTTTCCTCATGCCAATTTCCCATTCATGCCCCAAAATATAATATATATATATATTTACCGGGCGTACATATATACGACAACACATAATATAACTGCTCGATCTCTGCTGCAGATATATATATATATATATATATATATATATATATATATATATATATATATATATATATATATATATAATATATATATATATATATATATATAATATATATATATATTATATATATTGTAATTATAAATGTCATTTTAAATGATATTTCAGTCCTCTCATAATGTATGTTTATTAATTTAATACCACTGTCAGCGTAAAGAGAAGCTCATGTCACGTGCGTGACGCAACACAATTGCAACATGTGACGTTCGTGGCATATTGCGCCCTCAAGTTCTTCAACTTGATGAGCGCAAATGATCGCCATACATCCAAGTCATGATCGTAACAACTTGACTATCTGCAAGGTGAACATAAGACTGTAAAGAAATGTTTACACACTTCGTCGGGGCTCTTTTATATATAACAAAAAACAGCCTACAAAAAGCAACATTACAGTGACGAGCGCAATAGAGGCACAGTTGAAGACAAAAACGGTTCAGTTTGACAAATTGATTAGCGTCGATGTTTGAAGAGTTTGTTTACTGAATGTCTTCGATATCGGCGGCTGATCAGATGTGTTTTGCTTTGACTGTAAGTCACCATCATGTTCCTGTTTGCTGTCCAACAGACATTGAGTTTCCCCGCTCATTTCAGCGACTAGCCAACCAATAGTGTGGGCGCAACCATCGAAATCTAACAGAGCGATTGTTGGAGGTTTTGAAGCGATACCTCACAGGTGGGCGTGGCAGATCAGCTTAGGTGTGGGCGACGACGACGAGCACATATGCGGAGGTACCATTCTAAGTGACCTCTGGGTACTCACAGCCGCGCACTGCATGTAAGTTTGGGGTGAGGGATGACAAATCTCCTGTTTTAAACTAAAACCATTTATCGCATCAGTTGCGAGTGGGGTTTTCATGACCTTGTCAATAGTTGTCTTCAAGTCGTTACGGTGTCTGACGTTTGTACAAAATGTAATGGAGAATTCGTCGACAACGCGAAATAATAAATATACGGAAGACATTTACGTGTACCTGGCTATGCGCCTGTATGTCTGAGCTCTGTGAATGTGTATATGTTTGCCCTCATACCCGTCTGTCCGTCTGCCGTCAGCTTGCCCACTTGCCTGCCCTTTGTCATAATTGTCTGGATATCAGTACCAAAAAATGTCCTGTAAAGGTTATTGCAGAAGTGAAGGATAGGCTTTACCTATGACAAACGTAATTATAAAACACGAAGTATGTATATACACTAACGACGAATTTGCAACGAAATGTGTTTTTCCACTTTTAATTAAAGAATATTTATGTTATAGTTAAAAGAAAAACGTAACAGACATATCTGGAGGGAGTTGCCAAGTATGGTAATTTATAAGAGTTATTTGTCTAAAACAAAAATGCTGCATAACGCGCTTAACACACGCACATCACATTTTGTATATAATAATATATATATATATATATATATATATATATATATATATAATGATCACTCACATACATACATAGATATGCGTACTTTTCAACATACGTACGTAAGTAAATACAACCCTGCATGCATTCATACATGCATGCATGCATGCATACATACATACATACATACATACATACATACATACATACATACATACATACATACATACATACATACATACATAGATACATACAAACATACAGGAATACATATATACATGCATGCATACATTGCACATACATGCATGCATACGTGCATCGAGGGTGACTACTGCAGTCGAGGTGTCTTCTTACCCTAATTGTGTTGTTATTTATCTGATATATAGCCTCTTTAACGTACGTTTATATAGTTCTGTATTTCGTTTAACAACGTCTACACTGCTATATTGTACACATCATTTGAAATAATCGATGGGTCAAATAAAAACATTTCTTCTTCTTCATTTGTTCTTGATCTTCTTTTTTGTTCCTCTCCATCCGCTTATTTTTCTTACAAGGAGTTCTCAATGTCAACACGATCCAGAGAAAGTAGTGTAGGTGGGCGACAACGTCCGCTTACACCGTTGCTCGCCAACAAGATTACTGACGCCCGAACCAAATTCATATAGTCGGTGAACAGAGCCGGAGCTTCAGCGTGATTCCGCCGTAGCGCTATCGAATGATAACGTCGGAAGACGATTGTTGTGGTACTGGGGTGGAGGTGGTGCCTGTGAAAATGTGTCTACTGACATGAACGGAGGCAATCATTAAATACGTTTATAGAGGTATAAGATAAACATCTGCCTATGATGCCTATGTGTATGTCCACAGATATGAACACCCGGAGCCGAATGAGTATTGGGTGGTAGTTGGCGAACACAACCGCGACGTGGTCGAGGGAACAGAAAGAACGCACTTGCTCGAACTCATATACCAGCATCCAGACTACAACAGCGATACGAACGACAATGACCTCGCCCTGCTTAAGATGAAGAAACCTATCCAGTTCGACAAAAACGTGAAGGCGCTGGCCATAGAGGGCATGCCTGTAGTAGATGTCGAAGGCAAGCCTTCGTGTTATGTGACGGGATGGGGCAGTACGCACAGTAAGTGAATTATTTCACCTGGCGTGCATTCATACGCAAGTGCACGTATCTCTCCGCTTCAACAACTAAACTTTCAAAAGCCAATGTTAAAGCGACATGGTCCGTTCGTGGCTTTTTATTGCAAAATCATGTTAATCAGTATAAGTTATAACTGTTGTGGCGTCCTGACCGCCAATAAATGTTTTAACGAAACAGAACTGACTTCGTAATGTTAAACGTCGAATGTTTATATACGCTGTCACTCAAATCGCCGCGAGTGACACCCACCCTTTGACCTTTGCCAACTGGGAGCTGTGCACCTGGCTGGGTGTGGCGTTAGTGGCGTCAACTTGTGTTCGTGTGATACTGCATCGCGTGATCATGCATTTCCTTCTGGGCTTTTAGCCACGCCTACAACGGTTTCGAAAACGCCTTGTGGTCGATGTGTAAACAGAGTTAAGCACCCCTTACTGCGTCTATTTTCAACCCCTAAATGGTACATGAAAACATATTTTGACTACGCTATAATAGGTATAATGTATACCGTATAACATGATTTTGCAATAAAAAAAACCCACGAACGGACCATGTCGCTTTAAAATGAGTGCCACAGGACAAAATGTAACACATGTTCTTAATACAGGGCGTTTACAACGTACAGGGTGGAGGACACTGCCCCTCACAACCCTTTCAGTTTACGTGTCCTACCTCAAGCCAACTTGCCCTCGGCCAGTGCCCCTTTCATTAATAAAGTATTTAACATACTTGCAATGTGCGACATACCCATAAAAATACATGAAAGTAGATTACTAAACTAAATAGATTAGCATTCTTTAAAAGTGCTGTTTTTATTGTGTATACATTATAGTTCGTCATGAAAATCGAACTAGATTGAATACAAATCGGTTTGGAAATAGGCCAATTATACCACTAAGGTGCATCCTACTAGACTGTTATATAATAAATGGAGAATTTGTTTTAAAGACGAAGTGTCGTCATGAGATTGCAAATTTCAGTTTTGGAACAGTTAAAACGGCAATTATCTGGGAACAAATACATACACAACAGGTTACCGACCGTCGCGTACTGTTTGTATAAAACACAACTAGCTCGGTGAGAAATTATGTTTCACATGGTCTTTTTTGAGTACATTTATTGTTAGACAATTTAGCATAATTTTACAAAACCAAACAAGCTAAGTTGCAAAAAGTCACTTTGTGATGATATATTAAAGTCAAAATATACAATTGTCATCAGGATAAAGACACCTTTATTTTCACAACTGTATTAAGTAATTATTCATGAAATTATTATTATGTATATATATATATATATATATATATATATATATATATATATATATATATATATACACGCAATATATATGTACGTATGTATTTCTGTATACACAGAAACACATACATACATATATATTGCGTATATATACATAATAATTATTATTGTGTATGTATGTGTGCATTTATATATCAACGGCGTCGAAGAGTCCTTCGGAAAACCAAACCACTACACGATGCAGACATGACAAGGACGAGCCAAAGTGCAAGTAGGGAAAAGGACACACCCTAAGGAAACGGCAACGGGCAAATTTAGGATAGAAATAAGAAACGAAAGAGGCGAAACGTTGGTGGAATGGGCAACATGAAGAAAGTAAAAAATGATGAATACCATGTTTCAGACGAAGGCAGGGATTAGGTGGATGTGGAAAGTCCATAACGGAGTAACGAAGACCGAAAATGACTATATCCTAACAAACAGGCCAGACATCGTCACAGATGTAACAGTCATCAACCAAGTCAACATTGACAGTGATCATAGAATTGCTATAAGCAACGTCAAACTGGAGGTAGAGGTGGAACGGAAAAGGTTTAGGACGACAACACAAAGAATGCAACAAGATCAACACCAGGAGAGGAGTACGACACAGATACACCATATCGCCCATGCTGTTTACGGCAGCACGCGAAAGCATATTCCGAAGAGCGACTTGGAATTCCAGAGGCCTGAGGATAGACAGGGAATATCTCAGTCATATTCGCGTTACCGACGACATACTCATATGCGCTGATACACCACATGAACTAAAAACAAACACTGCAGGAGCACTAGCCAACCACCGTGACATCCTTGGAACCTGCTTTTGAAGAGGCAGGTCTACAACTGAAGCGTACTTCTGTCAATCACATATGACGCTGAAACATGGGCACTCAACAGCCAGGCAGAAAGGCTGGCAGCTGCACAAACAAAGATGAAAAGAAGTATATTAAAAATAGCATACCGGGACAGAAAATCAAATACCTGGGTAAGAGAAAAGACAAAGGGCACATACGTGATTGAACAAGTCAGTTCAATGGACAGGGCAGAGATATTGGTAACACTTTCAAAGATGACCTATAATTACTCTCAGTTGCAATAATATATGCTACGATTTACTCATGGCTGATGTTATGTTTAAAAATAACACGTTTAGTCACAAAGTACACTAAGTTATGCGAAAATGTTCTAACTTGCAATATAAATAATTATGGAAAAGAACTCCAACGCCTTCTTCGCGACGAGCGCCACCGGGAGGCAGGTGAATGAGCTGGGAATTGTCTCTACAAAGTTCAGACACAGAAAGGTTGTCTAAATATGTGCCAACCAGGTATCCGTTATAGCAACCATGTCCACAGTACATTCATTGATAATATTATAGTCATGCACCAGCAGTGCTCTGTTCTGCAGAGATCTGGCATTGATCAGGGCAAATGTTGCCTTTGACACATATAATATATATATATATATATATATATATATATATATATATATATATATATATAATCAAATCAAATTGTATTTCGTAACAACAACAAGAATACATTATACATGTACATGAGCAATCAAAACAAAAAAGTATTGTTGCGTGGTGGTCGCATGGCATATACTGTGCCCTCTTCCTGTGACCCCAAAACATAAACTATAAAATACAGATACATATATACTTATACATGTACAATCACGAAATCGCTGTTCTCAATATAATTTATTTGACAATATACAACGGACTGGGGAATGTGAAAAACAATTGATAATCTTTTGTATGTATATCTATATATATATTCATATATATATATATATATATATATATATATATATATATATATATATATATATATATATATAATTTATATATATATATATGTATACTTACAAAAGATTATCAATTTATATATATATATATATTCATATATATATATATATATATATATATATATATATATATTAGCGGGAAATGACAGATTGGATTGGGTCATATGTTCTAGAAAGGCACTTTCAGGGTTAAAAAATTAAGTCTATCAGTTGTGACACTGTGATTTACTCGCGGCTAAGTTGGTGTCTTTCGAAACAACATGTTTACTCACAAAGAAGAGTAAGCTATGCGAACATTGTACAACCCTGCTGTCTAAATAATGTTTAACAAACTGTTTGACAAGAAAAGGGAAACAAATGGGGAGGTATATCACTTAAATTACAACAGTTAATATTACTGCATTACTAAACAAATCCAGCACCTAACAAGATGTTGTATTGGGACAAGAAACCATCATAGGCTAGCTTCTCAACAAAAAGTAGAACGTACTACGCGTTCCGTGCAAGTATCCTTTAACACCCTTTAATCTTGAATAAACAAGTTGTGTACGATGGTACATGTGACTTTCTGCGGAAAACAATATGGATATATGTATATTCATGTTCCCTAGTAAATGGTGATACATGAAACCGCATGCAATAACGTAATTACGTGTTAACTGCTCACACAGGGCACAGTTGATGAAATCAGTAGTAAGTCGTTCCCGATGTAGTGACTTTGTTTCGACCTGTTTCGGCAAATGTTGGCGTTAGCACAGTGACACTGTCAGCCGAAACGGATTTACGGCCTTCGTGAAATGAAGTTATTGTATTCCCAATCTAAATGTTACGTTATGCTATAAATCAATGCAGTCATGATACCCGATGCTGTTTGTTGGTCTCTCCGTGATAGGATGTAAGTTAGTTGTTTCCGTCGTCCATTGGCGTAAACGTGAATGTTTTTCTGTTCTGTAGGAACTGGCGATAACAACGTGTTGAGAGAGGCTAAAGTTGAAATCTTGACCAATGAAGTGTGCAACCAAGCGAAATGGTACAGGGGCAGGGTAACTGATCTTATGCTCTGCGCTGGTTTCCCCGAAGGAAAGTTAGACGCTTGCCAGGTAAATGATCAATCAGCGTTGTAAGTTAAACGGGATGACCACTTCTATAAATATTATGTTTAAATTTCAACATTAATGCTTGTAATAATTTAATAACTAAGTAACTAACATATTACTAATATGCACTGTAAAACTGCTAGAATGTTTTCGAGAAATGAGAAACATGTCTCTTCATACTTCAATGTTTCACCCTTTAAACTTTAAACAAATTACTAATTTGAAATAAGTGGATATATATGTTTATATATATATATATATATATATATATATATATATTTCCTTTAAACAAATTACTAATTTGAAATGAGTGAATATATATATTCACTTATTTAAAATTAATAATTTGTTTAAAGTTTAAAGGGTGAAACACTAAAGTATGAACACATGTTTCTCCTTTCTCGAAAACATTTTAGCAATTTTATCAGTGCATATTAATAAACGGTACAATTTAAATCTGCTAACAATAACCTCCAAACAACTGTTTCTTGTACTGTTAAATGAACTAATACTGGTTTGGTTCTTTATACAGTAAGTGACGTAAACCTTCTGTATATATATATATATATATATATATATATATATATATATATATATATATATATATATATATATACGTACCATATTCCATCATTATTCAAAATAGTAAAACTAACAAAATTATTATAATATCAAAATTGCGGCATCAACGAGTCCTGGCATTGTGTGTTTTAAATGTACTGTTCTGTGTGGTTTATGTATATGTGTATGTGTTTGTTTGTTTGTTGTATATGTTTTGGTGTTGTGCGTGCGTGCGTGTGCGCGCGCGCGTGTTTGTATGCGAGCGTGCGAGCATGTGTGTGTGTGTGTGATGTTTGAGTGTGGTGCGTGTGTGTGTGTGTATGTATGTTGATGGGAATACAGATTGAAATCCTGAAACCTGAAAACCTGAAATCAAAATCCTATGTCATTGCGTGAATCGGCGGGTTGCAGGGAGACTCTGGAGGCCCGCTGGCTTGCCCACTTAGTACTTCAGGTCAGTATATGCTGTACGGAGTGACGAGCTGGGGTGATGGGTGTGCCATAGCGCGTCATCCGGGCGTCTACGTGCGACTTTCACTCTTCGTTGACTGGATCAAGCAAGTAATGAAGGGTAGGACACGTATTATCGCCCCATTGCCATTACCATTGCCAAGTTAACAACGTGATTTAACTAGCCACTTCGCATCTCGTAACACTCAGGCGAATGAGTGTTCGCATAGGAACACTAGCTGTACACAATAATAGGCTATGGTAATCATAATTGACAGCATATAGTGCCAATTTCTTTCTGGTTAACGGATATTTCTCGGGACAGCAGTGTTGTTCTTCACTGTTTATTTACCCGACACATATTCTAGTATGTCACAAATTGGAACGAACGCTTACGGTATAACTGGTTGAATAATAATATGATGTCAATGATAATATTAAATATGATGGCATGCATACAGTGCATTAACAGTAACACTGTTATGGAACAAAGAACGTATACCTATGTACACGATAAATGACTGTCTGCAGTTTTAGGCCAACCTACGGAATCATCGTTACATGTTCTACCAGAAAGGTCGCAATTGCACATCATTAATATAAAACAGATTCTATAATACCACAAAGTGTCTTCGGTCTGGATTGGCACTATATGCTGCCAATTATGATTACCATAGCCTATTATTGTGTACAGCTAATGTTCCTATGCGCACAACCTGGGTAAGCGTAAGCCATATTAGTTGCGTTGTTGAATAGCGACAGCATCCTGTTTTATGATGTCTTGAGAAACACTGTAGTAAGAACAAACGTTGTTCAAAGAACGCTTGTTCTAGCCTACTGTCCTTTATAACATGAGAATCAGGTTTTGCTTTACATTTTGTAGACTTCTAATGAGCCTTGGAACCTGGAAGAGGACTACAGAACGTCCAATGCCTGTCGCTGTGCTAACTTATTTGCCAAGTTAACTCCGCAGACTGCCTGTGAGGAAATGCGCACATATAAGACTTACTAAATGTGTAACCAATATACTAGTAGGTGGAATATATCGTTGGTAGTCAAGAACCAGCATATTGGTGTGAACTAAGATGATTGTCGAACACCAGTAGATCATATATGCAGAATAAATTCGCTGCATGTGTAATTTGTTACATTGTGTATTTTATGTATGCGCGTGCGTGCGTGCGTGCGTGCGTGCGTGCGTGTGTGTGTGTCATTAGTTATACTTACATAGGTAAACCATCATAATCTGTCATAATTAGCACGCGTATTGTGTGTGATATTTCAAATAAAATGGCAGACGTTGGCAACAACTGTTTTCCTGTGTACATTTTGTTCTCGCTGCAACTCGCGCAAAAGACCAGACACGAAAGATAGTGCAATAACAAAAGCTTTTTTCATTCAGGCACGTTAGTACAACTTGTACTTCTTCTCACCCTCCTCTGTTCATTCGCTGTTTATGCCAGTCTCTCCGTTTCGTTTTGTGATGTTATTCATCTCAACATTCGTCTTCCAGTCCATCTTTTGCCATCTTTTCTACCTTCCTTCTACCAGTCTTCCCCCATTCGTTGTACATGTCTCATCTTTCTCATTATATCTCCGACTAAATTTCTATACAGGTTCCATTCGTATGGATACTTGTGTGGTAGGTGCCTCCCCCTAAGGTTTACGTGCCCCTAAACCTTTAGAATGCCCCCTACTGTGATATTTTAGTGTGTGACAAAAGGCGATAAAATTATGCTCCCTCGCCTTGCACAAAATAGATGTTAGGGAAATCGGTATGTAATTTTCGGGATCGCACGTGTAGCCGGTTTTGTATACTCGAGTGGCAAACACAGACCGCGACACAGCCCTGACATACGTTGCCACAGGAACGCAGCTGACAGTCTTCTGTTATACCTTTTCTGGAATATCGTCTGGCCCTTATGCTATATTGGGTTTAGAGTTCAAGCTGGATAATAAAGATATTTTGCTTAGGGATCAAGTACTGCTGCGTCTATATGGTTCATCATAACCTGAGCTATTGTAGCCCGTTTTAAACTTGGGGTTACATCTGTAGCGTCTACACGAAGCATCTTGGTGCGGTGGGATCATTACAACGTGAGTGGTTTGTAATGCCACTAGGGTGTTTTTCTTATTCTACGTCCGGAAAACAAATAACAACACACCCACGAAAATAAAACTGACAACAATTGAATAGAAAATGCATAACTTTATTATGCAAGTCAAACATCTGAATATATTTTGCTTGGTGTGTAGATGCAGTCGTAATCGTGAATATGGTTTTGTTTTATAGATAGATGGTACAGTCTTTATTTATCAGCCTATATGTGTCTGGCAACACTGGAAATGAGAATGTTTAGATGGGCAATGGGTGTAAATCTGCAGGAGCACAGGAGAAATGTGGATATACTGAAAGAAGCCGATGAAGAAAACATTGGTTTTACCATGAGGAGAAGAAGGCTATAATTGTTTGGTCATGTGAAGAGAAGGAATGAAAGGGAAGACATGAAGATAGGAGGAACAAGAGGCCCAAGTTGAGATGGCAGGAAACAGTGATAAATGGTTTAACCACATGGGAGTAAAGGAAGAATGGGCTCAGGGCAGGAAGAAATGAACGAGACTGCAAAACCCGCCACCCCACACACGGAGAAGGTGGGGAAAGGTGAGAATTTTGACGACAAATTATGACAATAATTATTAAACTACCGTAAACAGTGTGTAACATATTGTACGGATTTACATAGAAGTTTGAAGCGACACGGTTGAACACAAACTCTTAATTTTTCAGGTTGATTAGATCCACGCACTGGAGTTTGAAGAGCCTATTGGAAATGTTTGATGTCCGCGGCTGATCAGATTTGATGTGTTTCACCATTATGTTCAAGTCTGAGTTTCCTCGCTGTTTTCAGCGATCACACCTATGGAGGGGTGGCAACAGCTGGGTGGACAAAGACGTGGAGAAGGATTACTTTTTACCACGCAGCAAGTTGTGGGCGGGGTAGAAGCAAATCGTAACAGTTGGAATTGGCAGATCAGCTTACGTATGGACGATGACGAGCACATATGCGGCGGCTCCATCTTAAGTGACCGCTGGGTACTCACGGCCGCGCACTGCATGTAAGTTGAGGTCATAGACGACAAGCTACCTACTGTGTTCGTCTACTGTCTTCTTTTCTTCTTCTTTTTCTTCTTCTTCTTTGCCTTTTCCCACTAGGTGGGGTCAACGGCCCGAATTCTTGATTTCCAGACTGTCCTGGGCATCCACCGGGGTGATCCGCAGTTCCTGTATATCACTTCTGGTCTTTATCCTAGCACTATTATGTCAGCAACTGCTCTCACCTCGTTGTTTTCTTCCATTCTCTGCATGTGTCCATACCAGCGTAGCCTCATTTCTCTGACTTTCTCTTGTATGCTATTCACTCCTAGCTCCTTTCTCCTCACACACACACACACACACACACACACACACACACACACACACACACACACACACACACACACACACACACACACACACACACCCACACACACACACACACACACACACACACACACACGCACGCACGCATGCACGCGCGCACAGACGCACGGACGCACGCACACACCTAACATTGGCTCTGCCTGTGATGGGCATCAGTCAATACATTTCATGTTGACACCAAATATCTGTACGAACTAGATCCAGGGGTGCTTACATGTCAAACAAAGTACAAACAGGTTGCGAATGTGGAAATTATCTCAATATATGTTCCCAGACACGAACAACCTGATCCGGCGCTGTATTTGGTTGTGGTGGGTGATCACAACCGCGAAGTGAACGAGGGAACAGAAACAACTCACGCCGTGGAACTAATATACGAGCATCCCCAATACAACACAGATACGAACGACAATGACCTCGCCCTCCTTAAGATGAAGGAACCTATCCGGTTCGACAAATACGTACGGCCAGTATCCATAGAGGGCACGCCTGTACTAAATGACAAGGACGAGCCTGTGTGTTATGTGACGGGATGGGGCGATACGCACAGTAAGTGAATGATTTTATCTGGCGTGCATTCATATACACGCATGTGCACCTATGTCTCCATCTCAACCACTAAACTTACAAAAGCATACGCTGTAGTGAGTGCTCCATGACAAAACGTAAAATATGCTCTTAACTATTATATATTATTTTTCTTCCTAAAAGATAACTAGATTCGATAAAATAAATCCGTGTGGAAATGGGCCGATAGTACGACCTTTTGCAACATACTACAACTGTAATGTGCTAAGCTGAGTATTTGCCTAAAAATAGGAGTAGCAATATGAAATTGCAAACTCAGCTGTGTTACAGTAACAAATATAATTGTCTGGCAGCAAAATTAATACTCGAGAAATTACTGTCCGTCACATAAAGTAAAAATGGGCAATTTTTTCACAACATAGCAACTCTAAAAGTGATATTCTGTGGACAAAACCACAACGCATAAGGAAGAATATTTTTTTCCAGCTGCATTAAAAATAAATACAAATAATACATTATATTTATATATTGTTCAACATGTGTATATAATACATAGGTGTGGGGTACCTTGACATAATCTCTTCCGTACCAAAGTTCTTCTTTCCACGTTAACTGGCCTGCGAGAAATGAAATTATTGTATTCCCAATCTAAATGCTATGTTATGCTGTAAAATAATGCAGTCATGATACCCTATGCCGTGTCTTCCGTGATAGGATGTAAGTTAGTTGTTTCCGTCGTCCATTGGCGTAAGCGTGAATGTCTTTCTGTTCTGTAGGAACTGGCGACAACAGAGTGTTGAGAGAGGCTAAAGTTTTAATCTTGACCAATGAAGTGTGCAACCAAGCGAAATGGTACAGAGGCAGGGTAACTGATCTTATGGTCTGCGCTGGTTTCCCCGAAGGAAAGATAGACTCTTGCCAGGTAAATTATCAAATGATCAATCAAGTGAGTTGACACATACACAGACAGTCATACACATACACACACGCACGCACGCACGCACGCACGCACGCACGCACGCACACACACACACACACACACACACACACATATATATAACCGTTACAAAAACATACTGCACGGCATTGTAATGGTGGTCACGGCAACCGCCTCGTCGACAGGTACCATGGGAACCCAACTTTTACTTGTGTATCTTCACATTTATGAAAGGTATAGGAACATATAAAGGGTATGTTTTACCCATTTTTGGAAGATTTTTTCTATAGTACTATAATACTAACACGAATTATGCATTAACCAATAATCACAGGTGTGTGGTTTCTTTACCCATTTAACCGTGTATAGTTCGATATAGAGCCTTCAAAATATATCCGCGTTTTGTTTAATGGGCGCGTCACAGGAACAGTATATGTGGTGGGGTAGTTTGGCCGATACCGAGCGTATGCAAGTTTTCAACAAATCGTATGCAAGGGTAAATAATAAAGTACAAAAATACTAATTGTATCTATGTGTTGATACTTCCGTTTAGATAAAACCTGTATAGATTAAATTAGTTTCCCAGAAATTAAAAACCTGTAGTGAAATATAATAGACTCATATTTTGATGTGGGGTCGTTTTTGACGATACCGAGCGAATGACATTGACGTACTGATTTTGGTCAGAGATTTGAAAATTAGTGAAGGTTTTTTTCACACATTTACCTGGTATTACTTAAGGTACGTGACAACGATAAATTATAAAGCAGCCATTTTTCTCTCTGTATTCATTATGACGTTTGTAAATCTGGTGATAGCTAGTGTAAAAATGAGACCGAGCGTATGCAAATCAAATATCTCAAAAATGACGTACTGCTGCCATTACCAGAAAAAGGAGAGGGAGACACGATGTAGGCCGTAGCCAAATCACGGAAAATGTTGGTAGCAGAATTTCTGAGGAAATAAAAAAACAGCAATGAGTTACCTGGAAAGAATGGTCAAATCATGGTCTCACTGATAGACACTATGCAATCCATCTACAGGAAGTTTTGCTTTGAATTTAGCGACACCAAGATGTCGTTTACTGCATTCACCATCCAATTTCAAGCTCAGAGATACAAATGTTCATGAAGGCGACCGCCTCCAACGTACTACCGAAGTCTTTATCTGAATTAACCTCGATGAGTGACGAAAACGTAAGGTGAAAACTGAATGACATGGACGGCACAACACCAATCAAACATAAACTATGCATGAAGAAAGACGTGCAGTACAAGACCACCCTCAGCAAAAAGTGATAGAGGACATTAACATTCTCCCTAAAGACTGATGATAGAACTACCAGAATTCAGAGCACACTATGGCAGGACCTTCACACAGTACGAGGAAATCAGACATCTCAGAGGTCAGCTTAAGCCTATGATGGAAGCCACATGTCAGGTGGACTATGCAGAGAACTGGCAGGTGGGCTATGCAAGTACGTGGATGAGATAGGTTCTGTGTGTTATGACAAAGCGGAGATAAGCATCCACCCCATGGTATTGCACTACAGAGATGAAGATGGGTTTATGAAGGTTTTGAGTTTCGTTGGCCTCTCATGTATAATGGCTCACCCGGTGCCTTCAACATACGCCTTTCTAAAAGCAATAATGCTAGAGGTACACCAAACTATGTCGTAATTAAACACCATCCATTTTTATGACCGACTGTCCAAGTTCTCAATACCGAAATAGCCCAATCTACGCGTTGATTGACCAAGCTCAAGTGACAGGTACACCAAATAACGAGGTGAAACGTCCATTCATTATTTGGTGTACGACGTGTCAGCTGAGTTAATGGAGAACTGCATTTCCTCAGAAATGGTGATGATTGGAAAATAATGCACGTAACTGTCACAGAGCAACATGCCGATGCAAAGCAGAATAAGACAAATGCCCCTTAAATTGTTTTTTTTCTATTTTGAAACTACTAATGAAGAATGCCTTTCAGCGATACCGAGCGTATACCTATTTTAAGCATCCTCATGAAAACTACAAATGGCAGTATTCACATAAGATTTGTACCGATGAAACTATAATTGTTCATTATATGCTTACCTTTACGGTATTACTATAAAAGCATTTCCCCATAGAATGGCAAGTAATTATATAACTGCTTTACTCTTTTTACAGGACATCGAAAACGTATTATAATTTCACAATTGTATGAAAACAAGACAATGTTTTGCAAACGTCATTGCTGTCCAGTTTGAACCATAAATATGTTTATTGCCAAAAAAAATGCGGAAAAACGACATAATATTATAATAACATGTATATTAAATTCACGATGTGCATGCATACGGTCAGTATCGCGCAACACGTACACCCAACTTCAAAGCGATGCCAAAGAGCCGGTTTTACTAATTAAGCTACCCAAATTTATTTCCCGTATACCCTGATATGTTATAATATTAGTGACTAAAAGGAAAACGTGAAATATTGAATTCAAAACATTTACCTCCCTAAAGCAAATGATGTCGACGTTTCGTGATAACTGACCATATGTATAATATATATATATATATATATATATATATATATATATATATATATATATATATATATATTTATTTATTTACTTATATACATGTATATATATATACTCATATTTATACACACACGTATAGACATATATAAATACATCTATACGTATATATATATATATATATATATATATATATATATATATATATATATATATATATACGTATAGATGTATATATATATATATATATATTCGTAATTACGTATAATTATATGTATATCATATGTATATATATAATATGGCCCACATCGGTAGTTTGTATATATATATATATATATATATATATATATGTATACATACACACACACACACACACACATATATATATATATATATATATATATATATATATATATATATATATATATATATATATATATATTACAATACATACCGCATTGCCTGTACATTCGGTGCCAAAAACTACCGCATTGCCTGTACAGTTGCATTACTATATATATATATATATATATATATATATATATATATATATATATATATATATATATATATATAATGAATATTGCAACCTCAATTCGCTGCATTTTATGACTTATATTAGAGTAAATATTTAATGACGCCCGTGGCGTAATGGTCCCTGTAAGAACATACTTATTGTATGTGACTAGTCAAAACATAATTAAAGGCACTAGAGAGTTGTGTGTGGAATGTTAAAACATTGCCTGTACACGTATATGTACAGGTAATGCAACTGTACAGGCAATGCGGTAGTTTTTGGCACCGAATGTACAGGCAATGCGGTATGTAGTGTAATATATATATATATATATATATATATATATATATATATATATATATATATATATATATACATATATATATATATATACATATATATATATATATATATATATATATATATATATATCATACTTAAAGCCATTCCTTTCTAATTCATTAGGCGATTATTGAGCAATATGACCTAGTGTCCACTACCAATTCATTTGTGCAATACTTGGAATCATCAGGTAAATATTTAGCTTATATAAATATTCAGTTCAGTAACGCGTACGTCAATCAAGAATATTGAACAATCTGCCGATTTGAGCTATAGAAAGATGCACGCTTTTTCTACCGTCGAATCATGTAAATGTGTCATTAGGAAGCCTATTTCAACCATGATTGACATGTTTCTCTTTATTCCATCATTATCCAAAACACTACTATATATCTAACAAGCAACATTATAATAATATCTAAATTGCGGCATCAACGGGTCGTGGCTTTGTGTGGTTTAAATGCACTGTTCTGAGCGGTGTGTATGTGCGTGCGTGCGTGCGTGCGTGTATTATAATGGGAATACAGATTGTATACTTGAAATCAAAATCTTACGTAATTACATGAATCGGCTGGTTGCAGGGAGACTCTGGTGGCCCGCTGGCTTGCCCAGCTGATACTCTGGGTACGTGGATGCTGTACGGAGTGACGAGCTGGGGTGATGGGTGTGCCATAGCGCGTCATCCGGGCGTCTACGTGCGACTTTCACTCTTCGTTGACTGGATCAAACAAGTAATGAAGGGTAGGACACGTATTATCGCACAGTTGCATCCACTCCACTAATAATTCAACTGGCAGTGTCGCGTCCCGCATCGTTCAGTCGATTGAGTGTGCGCTTTGGATTAACAATTGTTCATGGTAATCATATGTGATTAAAAAAAGTGGCATCTTCTTTGCGCTAATGGGATCTTCTGCGGGAAAGCAACCTTGTTCTTGGTCGAAATATATGTATCAAATAATCTAGATGACACATATTGGAAATAACGCATTTGGCATAAATGTTCCTAGACGATTTCAATGGCGGTACTAAATATGGTGTCGTGAGTATAACGCAATAACAATTACCGTTCAAAGAACATGTGTACAGAATAAAAGATAACTTACGAAATCATCATGAAATTATCTATCATACAGGTTGACATTTATCATCATCATCATCATCACCATCATCATCATTGTGCAGCCATAGTATCCCGCGGTTGGGTGAATGCCTCACCATACTGCTTCCACATCTGCCTATCTTGCGCTAGCCTCTGCCAGATGGTGCCCTTCCAGCAGTCGTCTAGTTCGTCTCTCTAACGTCTCGTCGATCTTCCTCTGGGTCTATTCCTTTCGAAGGGTTTCCAGGTGGTGATACGCAGTGTCCATCGGTTATCTCGTATCCTGCTGGCGTGCCCTGCCCAGGTCCACTTCCGTCTTCTGACTTATTCAATCACGCCTGTGATCTTGGTCTTTTCTCTTACCCAGATGTTTGTTTTTTCTGCCCCGGTATGTGATGTTTAATATACTCCTTTCCATCTTTGTTTGTGCGGCTGCTAGCTTGTTCTTTGCCTGGGTATGAGTGCCGTATGTCATTGCTGGAAGTATGCATGAGTTGTAGATTATGTTACCTTTGAAGATGTGGCGGTGGTGGGCAAATGCTGTCCACCTGGCCGTGATTCTTCTTTGAATCTCTTTGTCTTGGTTTTTGTCTATGGTGCTGTCTCTCTGTTCCAGGTAGATATAGCTTACAACGTTCTCGATCTGAGTGTTGTTGACATATATTGGTGTGTTGTTTTCCATCATCACCTTTGTCTTCGACTTGTTCGTCTTCATACCGTGATTTTCACTTTCATCAGCCACATGCTGTAGCATTTGTTGTAACGTAGAACATTATATTTCTTAAGGAAAAGACGCATATTTTACGCCATCACTATCAGGAAATAGCCAACCTAAGTAAGTCTAGCCATTGCTTGTTGTGTGATTGAAAACCAACAGTATTCTGGGTTACGCTGTATTGGGAAACACTGTCGTAATAACGAACATTGTTTAAAGAACGCTTATTGTAACATGCAGTCTTTTACAACATGGGAACTATGTTTCGTTTACATTTTTGTAGAACACTAATTAGCCTACGGACCTGGAAGAGGACGTTCAAAGCCTGTCGATGTGCTGACTTATTTGCCAAGTGTACACATGACGGGGATCAGATCCAACTACACAGATTGCCTCTGAGGAAATGCGCATATACAAGACTTTATGAAAGTAATAAATACGATACTAATAACTGGCATACATTGTCACCGTTGGTAGTCAAGAACAATTATATTGGTGGAAACTAAGATGTTTGGCGAAAAGCAGTACGTTATATAAACAAAACAGAGTCATGTGTATATAGCTACTACTACTACGATTATTAACATTGTTTTGTAAAGAAATTAACATTGTTGGAATGCGAATTTCCACTTCATGAATTTACGAATTTCCCATGTGGGACAATTAAATGATATATGATTATACGTCGTTTGTCTTCCTTGCTATGTTTTGCAGTCTGTCTTCCCCATTCATGGTGCATGTTCCGCTCTTCCCGGTATGTCTCCTACTACTTTCCTATGTAGATTTTCTTCAGAATCCAAGGAGACTTGTGGGGTAGGTGCCCCACAGACCCTTGGAGTGTTCCCCACAGGTTTTCATGTCCCTAGACTACACACGATACGTGAGAATGTCGTTGTAACATTTGGCTTCACGAATTGTGTTGCGGTTGTCCTTTGGTGTGATCTTACCGCTGGCAGTCCAACAGTCGAACGGTGCCATCGCCTAGGCAGACCAGTGACCGAGAACAACACCCAGGAAACGCGAGGTCATTATCAAATGGTAACATTGCTTCCTATCAGACCTACAACTTTCTGATAACGAATATCGGGCGTAAGTTGACGAATCACGTCGTCGACGTTTTTGTGCAACTTCATCACGAGTAGTTGTCTCTTATTTAATGTAAGACTCGCTACTGTACGTGTTTCAACTAGAAAGGTGTCATTATAAATATGAGTAGTTAGTCACCTGGGGGCAGCACCTATGCAAAATACACGGACAATTGTCACATGATGGCGCCACGTATGTTCTCTGGAGATACGTCTTTGATCCCATCTTCACTGTGCTGTAGTTGGTCTTACTAGATAGATCGGCACAGTAATACAATGCACGTCTTCCACGGCAGATCGCCGACAGTGAACGTGGCGAACCAGAGAGCGACATGTGCAACGTAATGGTTACTCCGTCTCCGTGTCAATAAATAATATTCCAGTGATCAATAGTTGTGTGAATGGGCGTGTGATTTCTGGTGGCAAAGTAATGTAATAAAGAATAGCAAACCGCCAATAAAGAATATTGAAGAAATAATTTACATTTAATGGTATTTGAATGGTATTTTTGTAAGAGCAGGTTGCAACGTATTAGTCGTCATTGGCGTTTTGATCACGCGCAGTGATTGTGGATTTAATGTAAATGAGGTGACAACGTTAGACATATCTAGGCCAACTAGACAGAATATAGCTTGGGGTACAGGTCTATGTATGTTGCAATTAGACTTATAGAGGGTGTAGATATTAGTAGAGAGACGTATTATTCACCTAATGTTCGACGGTCCGAAACTACGGTAATGCTGTATTTAAACATGTAATATTATTTCAGATTGATAGTACTTTTAATCAGTACCCATTTGTTGGCACATTTACCGACAAGGAAAAAAAAAAGTTTGTAAAGTTTACACATTTTTCGCATATGATCGGGCAAGTAACTTCACTTACATTAATCTAACACGGGAATCTTTTACACAAGTCATAAAAGCATTAATGTCTAAATTGATCGTATGACATAATTTAAATGTTACTAAATAATACAAATCAAAATTGATATTCAACACTATGCTAGAGTTGCATTATTCAGTGATTGTGACAAGCATGCCGTTTACCGGAAATCACTGACGGCTAGGTACGTAATTTTTCCAGAAGGTGGCGACATTAAACGTTTCCGTGGATACGTGTGAAAATGGATCCCGGACATTTTGTTACAGTTTCTAATAAAAAAATTAATATCCGTTTATTAAGCACCCGCAGCATATGAACACTTTCTAACATACCCACACTAATTGTTATTGTTCCGGTATGTCAGCTTCGAAAATACACCTTCCTCATTGTAACGTTTTAGTCGTTATTGGCGTTTGTGTTCACGCGCAAGGATTGTGGATTTAATATAAATTAGGTGATATAGTTAGACATATAAATAGACCAACTAGACGGAATATAGCTTGGCCCGGTGTACCTATGTCTGTTGCAATTATACTTACAGAGTGTATATATATTAGTAGAGAGGCGCATTGTTCACTTAATGCTTGACGGTTCGAAACTACGTTATTGCTGTATATAAACATGTAATATTATTTCATTTTGATAGTACTTTTAATAAATACCCAATTTTTGGCACATTTACCGACAAGGAAATGTTTACAAATTTTCTCATATATGATCCGGCAAGTGGTTCATTTGCATTAATCTAACATGGCAATCTTTTACACAAGTCATACAAGCATTAATGTCTAAATTTATCGTATGACATATTTAAATGTTACTAAATTATACTAATCAAAATTAGTACTCAATTATGTGCTAGAATTGCATTATTAAAGGTACTCAATCCACTCGTTTGCTAATCGCCAAACCGGTTCTTTTATTACCAGATGTGTAATGTGTTAATAGTTTAACTAGTATGCACAGTCAGTTAATTTTTAAAATGCGTACATGTCATTTTATAATTGTAAAAAAAGAATCGCCGTTACACCGGGTATAACTGGCGAAACAATCAGCAGCTGCCGACGCCCTGTGCTGTTTGGGTCACGTGTTTTATGCGAGATCGACTTACTACGGCACCACAATAACAAATCGCACGTGCTTTGGTGCGAGATTGCAAGTCAACTCAAAGTCAAAGGCAGTGATTCTTCTATGAAGGTACGCATTAAGTGCATTAACGCACTCAGCAACAAGAGCGAGTAGTCGGGGGATAATTCACTCTTGTGAACGTTGACTCGACGCGGATTCTCTAACTTGTAAGATTATAATAAATATAAGTCTAACAGTGTCACTGACAAGGCAAGCCAGTCTGAGTTGACAGTCACCATCGACATCGTGGCATCGATATCGCTCAGGCTCAGCATCACAATCTGTATTGATATGTACCGGTATTGTATTTGATTACGCAGGATCTTGTTAATAAACTTAGTAATTGCGAAAGTACATATCCAGAGAGAATAGATGACGTGAGGGACGAAATTAAAAATAAAATTGACATGGGGGACTGGTAATACTAATAGGCTCTTGTCGGTCGGGCAAGAAACGTTGTATTTTTAGGGGGAGCATCCGTTATCTCGTGTAACAGAACGTCAAACGGAGAATTATATTATATTTCACAATTATTAAAACAGTGTTTTGCGACTCACATTTCAGTACTATTACTGAATGTTGTTGATTTCTATTATATGTTATGCAAAATAATTTAAATTTTTATAACAGCGATGATTGATGGTGATGATTTTTTTCAATAAAACATAAACATGAAAATAAAATGTTAATTCAGTAGGTGTACATTATATCATGCAACTATTACATATAACATTCTTTAACTTGTTTCCATTGTAGTCAATGCCTGGCTGTAGTCTATGTACCTGGTACCTTTCAACTCACACGTGCCAGCTGTTTTCAAATATTTATCTAAATTTTCATCACAGCAGTATCTGAATGCATAATAATATTATATTCGAATTATAATATTGCTACAGGCCACACTACAATACAAAAGTGAGACAAGTCAGAGGAGAGGCTAAGATTAAGGCAGTCACATGGGTAGGGCAGATGCAGGGAGGAAACGTAGTCTGCGGGAGGCTCACATCTGATCAATCCAGGTAATTTAAACAGCTGTTTTCAAATATTTATCAACATTTTCATCACAGCAGTATATGAATGCATAATGTATAGGTCATAATACAATGCAAAAGTGAGACAAGGCAGATGAGAGGCTAATATTAAGACAGCCAGGGCATTGGTATGGCAGATGCATTGATGATACGTAGTCTGCGGGAGGCTCACATCTGATCAATCCAGGTAATTTAAACATTTTAACAATCAACAATGTATAAATTATCAAAATATTTTAATATATCCATTTAAATATACATTTATTTTCATTAACATATTATCTTGAACATGGAAAATTAGAATAACCTTTGCTCTTGTATAATGCATATTATACCCAGTGTGTCAACACAGACATTAATGCACATGTGAGTCTTGGGGCATGGCGACATAGATCAATTTTAAAAATTCCCTTCAAAATGGTGCATGTTGAAGGATGTTTTAACTTATTCCCTGGGAAATAGAGAGGAAACAAATGCACAGCTACAAGTGTAAACATGTTTATAGCAAGACATACCTATGAGGTGGCCATCCTGGCATATTTTGTGCAAAATGGCTTAGAAAAACACTGAGATAGTCCACCTCACTCATCATATAGCAGGGGAAATACTGAAGCGATGACTCAAGAAATCAATAATACAGTTTTGTAGAAGGTAGACATACATATTATGAATGCTTGAATATTTTCTGAGGGAATGTGCTGTTGGCATCACAATAACCTTATTTTGTCATTTTCAACATTTGCGTTGACCAGACAACCTCACATATTCATGTTTGACATAAAATGTCAAAAATGAATATGTGTACACCATGTAGTAGTTATTGCATGGCATCATTATTTACTCCCAACTCCACTACCATGTTGTTTGTTTACTGAAATTGAATATATGCTTTTCTTTACAGGTCAACAAGAAACTGAACAATGCTTACTACCACTAGTTCAACAAGTTACAGGACAGTTGTATTTGTGGACAGGACTATACAGCTATGCGCCGTGCAAGATGCTCCATATTAAATGTCAAGTATTCGAATGTCGACCAGAAGTGATCCCAGTTGTACTGTGTGTTGCATTGTGACAGACTCCGCAATACTAGTTGTGTGTTCACTGGCTTCCATGCCGGTCAGGTACCCTGACTGACTAGAATGTAGAATGCAGAGTGCTTGACATGCGAATATGGTGACTAGCTTTGCAGTTGGTGATGGAACGGTGGCTGCCATGGTCTGTCAAATATGGCATGAGCCTTTGGTCAACCTCTCTCGACACTGTAAGACAGGTTCGAAATTCTTTGGTGAACAACATCAGCTTGGATATCGATGACATTGTGTGAGTTCACTCTCTTTGATGATACTGCATACCAGCTTCCTGGCATTTTGCTGTACATCCACATCCACATCTGCCTATACAAGAAACAAAGTGACAATTAGCATGGCTCTGACATGTATTATATTTTATATGTGACGACATACATAGCCAAAGTCAATATCATGGTAATAATTCAGAGATGGAGTGAGTACAATACAAATGTACTCGAGTACGAGTATGATTACTTTGAACATGCATGAGTACGAGTACTCCGAAAACAAATGTACTCGAGTAAGATTACTTTAGAATGTACTCGAGTACGAGTACGATTACTTTAGAATGTAATCATGATTACTGGTACTTTCACAATTCCTTTAATGAATATCCTGTTTCTACCGTAAAGGCGACCTCCATGGAATCAGGTGTCATTCATTTTCTGTTGCTGTGCCAATATCTAGTGTTCTAACTGATTACTGCTAACTGCTATCCACTGTCCAGATGTTATTATTATTATAAATCATCAGATGACTTTATCATGTGTTGAATGAACCATTTAATACTGGATTGATGCTCAAGATGTCCATATATCATGATACTACAAACTAAAGGTATCATAGTGATACTGTAGCAAATAGCATACAAGTGTTATCATGAGTGTCAATTTAGTGGTGGTTCAATTATGTCAATGAAGTATCAAGAGGAAAATATTAAACTTCTGAATCAAATACAAATATGATGCATTTAAGAATTTTAAATGTCCCCTTTTAAATGTCAAATACACATGATCAAATATAAATTATACAATAACAACATTTCAAATCCCAGGGATCATATTAGCAATAATATCCAATTCAAATATGTCATATATCAGATGAGACAAACAGAATAGTTGGGGATTTAGACAGGTTTACACTTTACAAGTTTACACTTACTTAAACATAATGGACAGAGATTTAGCAGCTAACTGCCCAGTCATTCACACCATACTGAAAGAGCAAACAGTACAATTGGGCTGTGGCATGGCTTCTAAAATTACAAAACAAGTTGTTAGGGGACGCTTATCTCATGCAGTGCTTCCCTGGGACTATC
Organism: Oasisia sp. SBJ-2009; assembly: GCA_964017155.1. Taxonomy (NCBI): domain Eukaryota; kingdom Metazoa; phylum Annelida; class Polychaeta; order Sabellida; family Siboglinidae; genus Oasisia; species Oasisia sp. SBJ-2009. Next base: position 48,177,095 of record OZ024857.1, read on the forward strand.
ACAATATAACTTGTACTTTGTACTCAGCAGGAAGGGTGAGGAGATGTGGCTTCTCTGGGAAGAGAAGGTATTAATTAGGGAAATCTGACTGAATATTTATTTAACTGAAATGCTCAACAGTAATAGAAAATGAATACCTTGATTATTATTACATTTATTAGATTACTTCTAATATTGCTATTTGTATCTGTCTAATATATTTGTTTGCAACTGTTCATATGAAAAATATGTAATCGTGAGAAGTAATCGTGAGTACGATTACATTGGTAATGTACTCGCGTACGATTACTTGCCTTCATACTCGAGTACTCGTACTCAAAAAGTACTCGTACTCAAATACGAGTACATGAGTACGAGTACACGAGTACGATTACTCCATCTCTGGGTAATATAATTGTTTTATTCATGTTATAAAATTTGCATGCCCACATGTTATATATACATTACTCAGACCTGTTATATTGAACATGTCTACTAATGTGGGAAACATTCTGCCACACTGAAATTAATATGTGAAAATACTAATTGTACAAAAGAAAAGTATTCACCACTATCTCTAGCCAGTACTCTTCATAGAATTGAGTAGCATATAGCAATTGCACATGTAACTCTCAGTCACATGGCAAGGACCCTGACTAGTTTACCCATTTTTTATGTGTAAAGGTGCAAAGCATTAAATACATTTAAAAACAAGTTATTTTATATCTACTGATTTTTTAAACAAAGTATAATCTAGTTACTTTATTTAATATATTTATTATTTATAAAGCACAATATCCAACATGGTCACAAAGTGCTGTGCATATTTGTTATGTACATAATGTTATTATATATGTACATAGTATGTATATGTTATCTATTTACAGCATGTTTCTGTAACAATTGTGTGTGTGTGTTATGGGTGAACTCTTTGCAAAAGTAAATTTCCAGAAATATGTTTTCTTACGACAATTCTTTCAGAATATTGAACAACTTTCCCATGACATGTATCACTAAGCACACGTTTGCTAAAGCTAATGTCTTCCCTGTGAAAGGCATAATTTGAAAGCCTAATGAATGGGATTAATGTTTTTGAACTAATTAGTATTTGATATACCATGTGCTGGATGCTCGATGAAACGAATATTTATAAAAGTAACTGTTTTTTTACATTTACCTTTAGAACACGTTTTCAACTTTGTCCTAATGTTGTTATTGTTGCTTTGCTTGTTATCTGATGAAATAAATAAATATATCAAGTGCAGTGATTGTACCTGTAGTTATACTTATATTGTGCTTGCCATTAATTTGTAGTTAATTTCATGAAATAGTTTTGATAAAATGTTTTTACTTTATGATGTCTTTACTTATATACAATTTAACAAGTACACCCACCCATTAACACAGACAAATAAAATATCACATAGAGGGGCAGATTCAGAAATCGTCTTGAGGGCACAAAAACCTACTGGCCTTTGAACCAAATTGTGTGGTTTACATATTTGTTGATACCGCATAGCTTCATTTTCCACTGTCTCATCTGGAGTAGTGATATCGGAAAATGCCACAACTTATTATTATCACTTAAACTGGGTCATATTTCAAACAATATTGAGGCACATTAGCATTGACCTATTATAAAAAGTTCCTAGGAATACCAAATTCCTACAGTGTAGGAGGCACATCCACAGGACCCCAGGACCCTTGGATTCACATATGACATACATCCGTACAATTTATATAAAAGGTTTGTTGAGAGAGTAAATTAATGTATATTACAACACTCATTTACCTGAGATGAAGAGTTTTTCTGCATGCCCTATGGTGATGACACCTCAAGTTCTGAAAATGTGACACATTTAAATTTTAATGTACTTGAAAAACTCGCAATGTTATGAACGATCACCTCCCAGGATTCCAAATGCAAGTAATACACCCTGTATCTTGTTATTTTATTACATTAATGTTACTAATAAATTAAAATAATATGTATATACCTATTTTTATGTATTAAATGATCATAACATTTTGCTTAGTGTATTAAATTATTATTATAAATGTATTAAATATTGTCATTATGAATATGTATAGCGCAGGCCTAAGCGTAACTGTTACGGATCACTTATAAAGCATTTACATTATACCTAGCTACTATTAGGCTAATTAAGCCTAGTTAATTAATCTTAGCCTTAGGACTACCATATGTGACATAAACATTACATAGTTACAGTATTATAATAAATCACTGACATGTCATAGTCATATAGGCCATAGTCTATGCCTGGTGTAGTCATACTCATAGGCATAGCATAGCCATATACCTTCAACCTTGGCTTGCTATTTTGTCGTACCGTGGGCCTAGCTGTCATTGCCATTGGCTGAATAAGCGCCAAGGTTGAAGGTAAACAATAACATAAATTTAATAAAAACAACATAAATATCAATGACGTATATACTCACTGCTTAGTTGCATATTCTTTCCCAATCATGCGTCGATGCTGTCTTTGTCTGCTTAATTTGCCGTGTTGATGGCATATAACAATAATTCGTGCCTACACTCGATCGCCGTTTCTAAACGTAAACAACTCGACAGGGTGAAGCCGTCAATCTCGCCCAAGCCTCGTTCGCGTGAAGACTAAAGCGTATTCCGCTCAAAGCTCCATTTCCATAGTTATGGAAAGGGAGCTTCCTGGCGTTTGACTCCACCAGGAGTGTTGGCCAGTACACCTACAAGACAAGACGTTTCGTATAGAGTTTCGACCGGGTTCGATCGAAACGAAAATCGAAATAGTTCCTATTTATTTAATTTATTTCAGAAAAAAGAAGTAACATGCATGCATAAACCAACTAAGCAATAATTAAGGAGTATTTGATACATCCGCTTTTTGTGAAATGACTAATAATCGCTAGGAGCAAACGATTTTTACGGGAATGAGTGGATTGAGTATCTTTAAGTGATTGTGACAAGCACGCCGTCTACCGGAATACACTGACGGCTAGTTACGTAATTTATCCAAAAGGTGGCGACATTAAACGTTTCCGTGAATACGTGAGAAAATGGAATCCGCGACGTTTTATTAGTTTCTAATAAACAATTAATGTCCATTGCTTAAGCACCCGCAACATATGAACATGTTCTAACATACCCACACTAATTGTTATTGTTCCGGCATGTCAGCTTCGAAAATACATCTTCCTGGTTGCAATGCTTTAGTCGTCATTGGCGTTTTTGATCACGCGCAAGGATTGTGGATTTAATATAAATTAGGTGACATAGTTAGACATATATAGCCATTATAGGCCAACTAGATGGAATATAACTTGGTGTACCTATGCCTATTGCAATTATACTTACAGAAGGTACAAATATTAGTAGAGAGGCGCATCATTCACCTAATGTTTGACGGTTCGAAACTACGGTGTAGCTCTATATCAGTACCCACATTTTGGCACATTTACTATGTAAACAAATTCAAAAACGTCCAATCCCATTCAAATTATACCATTAGATAGAGTTTATTATGTAGTTTATAGCACTTTTTGAATTTTCTTGATATCTTTATTATATTTAAAGTAATTCCACGTTTTGTGCTCAGAGAAAGGGCGATTTTTGGTATTGCATTCTGTCCATTTCTTGCGACCAGGAAGCTGGAGCAGTGTGTTTGAGTATATACGAAAATGGTAATATAATTGATAAGATATTGGGGTGAAATATAAAGTTATGTGATCCAAAAAAACATGTGAATATGATTTGACCTTGACCTAATTGGTTGACCTTCATTGCATAGTTGACCTTTTTTCAGAATAACAACATAAATTGAGTATAATTAATGAAAAAAGGACTTCTATGCCACATTATTACATAAGTAATTTTGACGGCATAACTAGTTGACCTATGATTAACATTTGACCTAATTACTAGGATTAAGTACATAAAATGGGGAAATAATTAGTAAAGAGATCAATTATACATGGGGTTGACTACCTTAATTTATAATTATATAATTATGAATGAATACACTGATTCTCATCTTGTAAAATATGAAGTTTGTTGATGACCCAGTTGACCTATATTTAGCATTTGACCTATTTATTAGGATTAATTACATAAAACGAGTGAACATAATTAGTAGAAAGGTCAATTAATCAACTGTACATGGGATTGAAAAGTTTAAATATGTATAATTATTTTCACCCGTTTTATGTATTTTATATGTTATGCTTAGACTACACTTTTGAACATCCAACACTGCATCACTTGCTAGATTGAAAAAAGAAATACACAAAATGCAAAAAAAACCAATATATTTGTTATTATAAAATAATGTTGGTTAACCAATCAAGATATGCTTAAAATATATAAATATTATATGGGCAAATAAATTTGTTTTTAAAGTTTAAGATGCTTACTGATTTTAACAACGCTCCTATGAAACGCGATTGCCAAAGCAAACGTGAAGACGAAGTTTATAAACATTTTCCTTCAAATATTGTAGAATGACGTTCTAACATAAGCCCAAAATGGCTAAACTGTAATTATATGTATACATATATAATTACACAAGTGAACAATAACAGCAACAATACACGATGATTGTGATGAAAGTGGATTTAATTAATGCTGGAAAGCGCCAACCGACGCCGTCGCTGATGGCTGTGCAGCCGGCGTATTACGGCATAGGCTGTTGTAAATAAACGCACTGAACGGCAAAGGGTGCCAAAGGCTGAACACATTAATAATAATAATATTGGTCAAATGTTTTAATAAATCAATACAGTGAATAGATAAAATGACTAAATAAAAATTGAACAACAGATGACAGATGTAAGAAACTGGTCTAGATTGAAAAGGTTGCACAATATAGGACAACAAGAGACTACAATATATAACAAGACAGATATTTGAAAACAAAAGAAACATATCACATGATATCCAAAACCACATACGCTGAGCATAATAATAATAATAATATGAAAATTTATTTAGAACATCGTACTCGGAACTCAGAACATTGTTAATAACAAAAAACACAATACATACAGGCAAATGTAGCTACAATACTACAATATACAATGTTTGAATAGGTTAAATTTGAAGTCAATGAATCATTTTCAATTTACCTCTGACACATATTTATTTAAATACTGGTTACAAATTCATATATACAGTATAACATAAGCAAACATCTTGATATATAATACAGTTAAGAGATTATACATGTGACCTTCCTTCCGACACCTGTAGTAAGTAAACAAATTGTAAAAACATATTCCATTTGTGAAAATATTGTAGCTAAACACTAACACAGCTGATGCATTTGACAATTTCAGAGCTTCAGTATAACAGTATATATACAGTATAGCATAAGCAAACATCTTGATATATAATACAGGTAAGAGATTATGCATGTGACCTTCCTTTGGACACCTGTAGTAAGTAAACAAATTGCAAACAAATATTCCGTTTGTGAAAATATTGTAGCTAAACACTAACACAGCTGACGCATTTGACAATTTCAGAGCTTCAGTGAAAACTAACTCAAGATATGTCACCTACTTGACTTGACGGCCACTTGCTTTGGCAAGAGAGTTTGAAGGGTGTTCATAACTCCGGCATCTGAGATGATTAACGGGGCAAAGATGTTGACGTCCTCGCGTTTTTCTATGTGAACACCTGGACAAGATTACTATACAATCAGTGATGACAACAGGCTGTTGACCCACAACTTGTGCATTCCTAGTTGTGAATTTGGCGAAACGTAAAATATTCACAGAATAAAAAAATATGTAAACATTACTATACAGAAAGGTTGTTACAGGCACGATGTGATTGAGAGACAAATTAGCAACGTTTTATTTACATGTGCATGTGCATATATGTACTCACAAACACACGTTTTGTATCCTTCATTGTCGAAATTTCTCAATAATATTAACATTAATTGTAAATAAATTTTTAATCATAGTAACCTACAGCTGGAAATGACAAATTTCACAATGCTACCGAACAACATTTTTATCCTTACCAATGGCTCGACCATTCTCGTCGGTAATGATGTGTGACACTTTGGCCCTGACCAGGACACGGCCCCCAGACTTTTCTATCACCGGGATGATGTGGGAGGGGATCTCACTGGCTCCACCGCGTGGGTAGACGGCCCCGAAGGTGTAGTGGTTGGTGAGTAGAGCATGCATGAGGAAGGAGCTCTCTGACGGACTTGTGGCTGTAAAACAGACGGTTTAATGTTTCCTCTCATTATGTGGCTCTACAAGCATCTTATTAAAATGTCTGATTCTGCATAATCCTTATGATTTCAGTTACATGTGACGGTGACTAGCTTTGTTCTATTATTCACAACTAACAATCCAAGTTTTTTCTCAAGGACCACATGCAAATAACCCTCTTTATAATGTTAGTTATTCATGACAATGATTAGTGTATTCTACTATGCACAACAATCTGAACTGTTTTCTCAATTACCACGTCTGTTCTTTTCAAATTGGTTACTCTTTTCAAAGTTTACTGACCATAATTGGTGTACCATTAGTCTTATGTTTATGGCCTTATGTTTAGGGGAGAGTTATCCATTACGCGCAAATAAGCTGATGTGCCACAGCAGAGCTCCCAGCCGGGGGGGGGGGGGGGGGGGCTACAGATGGACAAAGGCTACCATAATTACTAGGCAGTTAAGGCCAACAATGCAGCCATGAATTATGCAAAATACACAGATAAGACATCCTGGGTCTCAGGCTGAGATTAACAAGAAATGCTTTGGCTACCAATGAACATATAGAAACACTAAAAGCCGGTGGTCCCTTATATATAGTGTCTATGCCAGGGGAAGTAAAATATTACTCACTAATTGTAGAGAAGGACAACTCTGAAAAACCAACAATGGTCAGTGAATTGAACAGTGGTCATTAATGGAAGAAGAGAAGAAGTAAGAAGCAGCGAATAATCAAGGATGCAGATCAGATTCCAAGGACATCAAAACCTTGAAATGGGACAGGTTTAATTCAATGTTGTTCAAGGATTTCTAGGCCTTTGCGAACCCTACAATGGCCGCTACGATGATACAAGAATAGATGCCACATGATCACTAATCGTCCCAACTCATAAATAAATAAAGACAATTGACCGTAGTCCCCGAGATTGAACGCGAGGGCGGCCTGCAGGTCTTTGTTTTCAGTCACCTCGTCCAAAACGTCCTGTAGACTAAGGCTTGCGTACTTGAAGTAGAACGTGAACAGGTTAATGAGACCAGTGCTGATGACAAACCTTACTAGTGGCTTTGGCAGTAGTTTCAAGATGAACAGAAATGCAGAGTTCACACCAGCACCCTGCGGGGACAAAACACTACACTTACTCAAGCAATCAGTGCAGTTTCAATTCGATCACTTTGGTGGCTGTTTGTTGTCAAAATAAAAGGTACGTTCTTACGTAGTGTAGCATCCAGTCCATAGGACTGCTCCAAGCATTTTACACATTACTAATGGGAAGACTTGCTCAAAGAAACACCTTCACAGACACGATCGTTTCCATGCAATTACTACAATTCGCACACAACTGTCAACCACAGTCTATCAGTAGAGCCAACTGAACCACACCAACTTAGAACAAACCTGTCCATTGTTCAAAATTGCAACAAAAGTATTCAAACCCAAAATCTCTTGGATGATATTTTGATGCCACATTGCACATATCAAGTATTAAAGAACACACTGCGAAAAAGTAATATTTCACTATCCTGCAGTATCATCATTACATATGGTCAGTTCCCAACTGACTATCTACACCTTGCAAATCTGCAATAAAATATATTCTTCTGAATCAGAGATAAATTGTCCATTATAAGTAATAATGAACTTAAACTCTATGTTGCATTAAGTTCAATAGTCACCTTCAACTCGGCTATGTATTTGTTCAAAGCAGCTTCTTCCCCGGGAAAGTTCTTCAGAAGTCCCTGTTTCCATGTTTCCCTGCTTCCTCCGACAAATGGGAAGAACATTTGTTTCCCTGGTTCACCAAGAGCCAGCTGCAAGAATGCCAAACAATATGAGGATGTGAAAAACAACATTCAAAACTCACAAAACCCAACTAGTGTTCATATTAAACAGGTACTAGTTACACGTCAGTTATCACCATTAAAATTAGATATTACTTTAAAACTAAAGTCATTTCCGCTGACCAAGATATTTTCTGTGTCACGATATGGGATCTTTTACTTCCCCTGGCACAGACTCTAGGGAGAATGGACCAACGGCTAATGTTGCCTCTATCAAAACAGACGTGTGAACGAAACTGCCCAATTTATTACAGCATTCAACAGGGGTTTTCAAGCCACCATCCTATTGACTAACATGTTAATCACAGCCAATAATACCGTCACCTACCATGCTTCAATTACTTTTCATTTCAGCCAATAGCCACTCATGTTATGCATAATGTCTGGGAAGTAGTTTAAATATACAACATTGCTCAGCCACTTACGGGAACGGTTGTGGAAAATAAACATCGAGATTCAGGCCTTTTTGTATTAGGCACAGGCATCCACATTATCGTCTTGCGGACAACCTACACAGCCAACAATTACTCAGAAAAAGTGTAGCTGTTTTTTGTCAGTTCTAAACATTGCCTAGGACATCTGTGACGAGTAGTGTAGTCAAACTAAACCATGTGTGGTAATGACTACGCACAATGTCCAGTTCCTGTTCGAGAGGTGACCATTCCACTTGACCCTCGGTCAGTTAGCTGAACAGACAACCCACCATGCGAGTGCTGGTCATATCCCCAATGTAGTGAATACCTGCAACAAATAGTTCCCACCACAATACTGCAACGTTCCCTGTTCTGTTCAACACAGGCAGCTTTCAGTGATTCCATTTTACAATAATATATTTAAAAAGGCAAGTTCTTATATAGCGCAGTATCCAGGCCTCAGGACCGTTCAAAGCGCTTTACACTTTACTTCCCTGACAGACCCGTTCACTCAAACACCATCTCGGCTTCTCTGGGAAGCATCCAGCCATACGCTACAATTAAAGCACGAAGGCTGCTCGTACACATCCACCACTGTCTACAGCCAGATACTCATTCATACAGCTGAGTTAACTGGAGCAATGTAGAGTGAAAAAACTTGCCCAAGGTTTTAACACCGCCGCCAGGATTCGAACCCGGGTTCTCGTAGTCGAGAGTCCGAAGCTTTACCCCTTAGCCACTGCGCTCTAGCTGGATTTGTTAATGTTCAAAAGTTCAAATAAAATCACACATTCCTATTGTGCTTCTGAACTGAACTTGCAATAACCATCAGTCATATATAAACAAGTTTTTTTAAAGGGGCCAAGAAGCCCTTTGGACTATAAGTTATATTGAGTTTGTACGTATGAATGAAATGTGAATCATAGTCACTGACTAGTCTTTTTACCATCATCATTTAATTGGCATTTCTCTAGTTATTCATAAGAGACGACAAGAGATAAAGCCAAACGTGTGACTGCAGCAAAGGACTGGTGGTGGTGGTTATGGTCAAGATGGAGTTATCTACTTCCACTCCACTCAGCCAGCCCGGCGATCAGAATGCAATTAAATCAGTGAGTTGATATCAATAAAATGTTCGATATATTATTTAATTATATTTGTTCAGAATATCAGCCACAATGTTATAGGTTTGTAACCTACATGTGAAAATACACCACATACACATCATTTTAAACATAATTAAATAAGCATCAAATAAATACATTTACAGAAAATCAATAGTTTTGAAGAAACAGCTAAATTAAAATATGCAGAAGCAGCTGCCACTGGCTTGCCAGATACAAAAAGATTTAGGTGTGCATTGTATTCAAGGCAGGCCACTTTGTCTTCAGTTTGTGGCTGCTGGGCAGTTTCAAATAAACAAATACAGTCAAGTATGAATTAACCATGGTTCCTGGCAGGCCACCTAGCCTCCAGAGTTGGTGTCACTGAGGAAGTCTCCAAAACACAAGAACAGGTGTACTGTCTCCCAGTCAGCCAGAGCTTTTTGGGAGGCCTTGAGGTGCGCTTAGAAACATTCGAACAAATAAAACCGCCTTGTGTACTACTTATGTACCCTAAGATATGTCTACGTAAAATTATAGAAACATGAGAGTTTTGATTTTTTTACCAGTTTTGGGGCCTTTGGTACGATCCAATCAAATAAAAACAATTGTGCATAGTAGGAGTGCCCTAAGGTACAGATAAGCCAAATTAAAAACAAATTGACCTTTAATGGTTTCTGACTTTCTGATATGGGAAGTAACAATGCATAGCGGACACCGAGTGTATCAAAAGGGACCTTTAGCCCAAATGACTAAAAAAGCAAGTAAATTGAAACATGTAGCAATGTCATTTGAATAACATGTACTAGTAAGAAGACAAATTGATTGTGCTTATAACTTTATAAGTACAGCATAATTCAGTATTGTACACCACTTGTAAGTTTGCAATCGCCAAACAGGATTCTTCCAATCCCAACCACAATTGCCCACATTCTATTTATGGGAATATACCCACTTACAAACGTCAAAATACTAATATATTACGTAGTATTTAGGGTTACGTGTAATACATAGATAACGGGCAATTCTCACCTGGATCGAACTCATACCCCATCTCCTCGAAGATGTGGCAACACCCCTCGGCCTGGTCATGTTGTTCCAAGACCAGCACCTTCTTCCCAACCTTAGAGAGCATTTGAACGAGTTCTGCTACTCTGAGGCTGATGCTGTTTACCCTGACTATGTGGTCTTTCCATTTCTTGTGTATGAAAAAGCCTACGCCTGCTTGTTTGCCTTAGAATGGTATAGTAAGTGGCCGATGTGTCAGGTAATGAAAAATACCTCTGGTCTTCTCATTTCTCCTTTCCCGATTACATCCCATACCAACCTGGTTTCCCTATGTTCTTCTTCAATGTTTTGATGTATTCATCACTTAGTAGAATTCTGACATTGTAGGTCGTTATCTTTAGTCTACTTACCCTCTTTCGGCAGCTCTGTTTGAGCCAGAGACTCTTACCACCCCCTGCACGTAGTCCTAGTTGACTAGAGCCGCCTCTTTGGTCATGGACTCTTTCGCTGCCGCTGGAGACCGAGGGATCCTTCGATATACAAGACAACAATAATATACCAAATTATTTTCTTCCCTGTTGTTGTCTACATTGCCTGATTGCACTTTGGGAGAGCGTTGTTTCTGAAAGATTATGCCCCAATGCTTGAACAATGGCCCCAACTGCAAACATGACTCTGCGATTTAGAAATTAAACTCGATCCAAGGCGCCAACTAGTGGAAAATTAAAACAAAAAGAGCAATTACAGGTACCCCATGCGTAAACCTGTTGTGTGAATTAATTATCAGCAGCATTGTTATGTAAAATACTTAGGGTTTATCAGTTAGTCTTGGTCCCTTTCTTCACAATGCTTTCATACAAGCACGTATGTACTCATGCACTTACTCAGGCTTTCTCAAAATATACGACGACAGTTACATTTTCGCATTGTATAATGCTGCATGCATCTCGCTTAAATTTTTCCGGGCGTTAAATACTATCGGGGATGATGTTTTTGTAGAGTAATGTGTATTTAGCAGCACCTACGACTGTCGTGCTTATATTTATCAGGGAGATGTTTATGTGCATGCAATATGCAAAATGTTTGTTTTCAAAAGATGTAAACAAGTTATGTCGCAAAACAGTTCGATCACCATGCTTACGTCACGTGACGTCACTCTTATCATAGGTCAAAAATCTCATATGAGATAGCAAATTATATACTCGTGTTTCGACAACAAATGAAACATATGTGATTGCTGGACATTGTTATTCATCCCTGATCTACTGTATATAAATATCACCCGGATAAAATATAACGCCCGGGTAAATGTATACGCGACAGTGGCTCATCATCATTAGACCTTAGTCCTATGTATCTCCTGGCCGGGAGGTGGTTCAGTGCGTGACTGATAAGTCATGCGACACGTCGTCGATAGAAACATTCTGGACGGCACTGGATGCAGGGATGGAGTTACTGCTACTCCTTCTCGTTGCAAGTAAGTATACATGTTACATACTAATAACAACGATATGAGTATCGGACCGGTTTTACTCAATCCTATACTCTATAGACACGTTACGTCTGGTAGCGACTGCCATCTAGGCGGTGCATTGATCGCTCGCGCAGTTTGAAACATACTCTTGGACGCAGCCATGGAATGTCTGCCATACAGCGGTTTATTGTGGCAGTTTATATAATGCAAATGTCGTGGTCATGTTTCCACATATGTACAGAGCTCGCTCGATATTACGGCTTTTGCGTTGTCCGGACAATTGAAAGTGTTGCGAATTGTTGTTCGTGGGACAACTTTACAGCCAGGAGAACCAAACAGATCACAGAGAAGTAGTTTGAAATTGATTTTGTCGTGGGATAAATGAATTGTTGTTTGTTGTATGGATAAATGTCCGCGGGCCATGTAGTTAATTTTGACGACTTTCGAGCCCTATATATATATATATATATATATATATATATATATATATATATATATATATATATATATATATATATATATATATATAATAAAACATGTGTTTTGTCTGTTTGGCGTAGATGCATGTAGCGGGCAGATCAAAATCAACTTCACAGACCAGGAGGGAGTGTTTGGTGTGGACCGACATGAATACACCAATAACTTAAAGAGACACTGGCTCATCAGACATTCACGCAACTCGGTAAGTTGGCTACTAGTCAAATAATGCAAAGACCGTGTCGGAGATGTATCCTTGAAAATATGCAAACCGCCTATATAGAAAACGTTATTAACATACCCGGATAGATGTATTAGCAATCTCGATTATTATAGCAAGGTTTGCCGAGCGATCTTACACTATTTACTGATTTTAGAATGTACAGTGCCGGTAAAAAGTCATGGGACCATTGGATTTTACTGTTGTTTCTCCATTGTTAAGCTCTATGGCAGCATTAAAATCAACTTGGCAAACGAAGTGCTACCACCTTTTGGATTCACCTTGTAGATGACAGCAGTCAGTCTAGTGGCCAGTGCACCAACTGTCAATCAAGTCACAAAAGGGCACACTCTCCCTGAAGTAAACAGGGTTCAGCTTCCCTTCTGGGGTGAACTAGGGGTTGACCCCTGGGGGTGATTAATTGACTAGTGGGAGGCTGGAGTTGCCCCCAGTAGTAAACAAGAGATTTGGTAACTGGTCAATTAACCCTCTGGTGAGGTGTTTACACTAGAGAACATAGTTTGGTTTAAAGCGTTTAGTATTGAAGGTTTATGTGTATTGTATTGAACATTGTTACACTTTGTTTATCTTTTAGATGAATATTAACCTAATGTGCATGTATTAGAACTTTAAGTGATTCTTATTAAAATGTGTGACATCAGTAGAGTAGGAACACATTCCATCAGACAAGTAATCAGTCCCTCTCCCCTTTCTAAAATCGGATTGACGCCCCTGCCTACGATGCTATCAGACGGCAGATTCAACATACACTTAGAAACAGAGAAAAAGAAGAATTGCTTAGCCGCATAGGCGGAACGAGGCACGTAAACAAGATAAGGAATACTTCAAGGTAATTTTCAATGTATTATTATTATTGTTGCATTGTTTTCCATGACATAGAATGGATATTATTTTCAACAGTAAGACTATAGCTGGATATATGCTGGAGTGTACCACACAAAATATTATATAGATCTTTGTATGATTGTATCAGCATATTATATTGCATTTAGTGTGTTGAAACAGGATGCAATTTATATATCCTTTAATAACCATTAAGTTACTGTATGCATTGAATTGGTATGTAGGGACTATAATGTTATTATAGTATTTTACAAGAGATTAACAAAGAATATGTATTATGACATGTACATGTATGTATACCCTTGGACATTGTGTTAATATAACTGCTATGTTAGTAACTGGTGTGTTACTGAGCCATTGTATTCATGTACTCTACAATAGTATGTTATACGACACATGTATTCGAGTTATTGTTAGTAGTTAGATAATAGTTTGTAATTTTTGTTCGCAGTTTTTACGGTGTTAATAAACATCAGCAGCAAAAAGAAACGTTGTCGTCCACGAATATGCGGCCCACAGTACACGCCTGATACTACTAAGTTTATATATCCTATTTTGAGTGTTGTTTTGCCTCTGTTTTGGCCATTTTTGCCTAATTTCATAAGAACACCCCAAGATTGCCGCGCAAAGATCAAGGTAGGCCTCAATTACATCACTAAGTGTTATTTGCTTTCTATGAACTAATGAATCACAATTGACTCTCTAAACTGTACGAGGGTACTTTGGTGTATTACCGGAGCAATATTTGGTATAATGCCTTGACCTAGTGTCAGTATTAATTATTTATTATTAATTATCAATATTTATTAAGAAAAGTAGTGAATAAATCCAATTTTAAATACAATAAGAGTTAATTGTATGGTAAAACATTGTTTTTATTATTCCATAATAATATCTATTATATATTTGTAATAACTTATGCATATAAATTTAATTTAAAAAATAATAAATAATTGTTTGGCTAATTTTCAGTGATGCCGCCTTACAGAAAAACCAGCACTGAGTTGCGAACGAGGGCCGTGGTGCTAGTGGAGATGGGGGTTAGGTGTCGGGAGGTGAGCCGGCAGGTAAAGGTAAATGTAAAAACAGTGTATGGCATCAAGAAGCGCCTGGGAGAGACAGGATCAGTGACCGACAGACCGCGGAGTGGAAGGCCGAATAAGACGTCGGTACGACAAGACCGGGCACTCGTCCGATATAGCCTCAGCGATCGCCGCCTCACATCCCCAGAACTGCGACAGAGGATGGAGTCAAAGCTGAGTCAGAGGGAGTGACTGTATCATCCTCGACAATATGGCAACGCCTGAATTCAGCTGGGCTTCATGGTTGTGTGGCGGTGAAGAAGCTATTGTTGTGGCCTGCGAACATTAACAGTTTGCTCGAATTTGCTCGACGCCATAACAACTGGACAGTCCAGCAGTGGGACACAGAGCTGTGGTCAGACGAAAGTGCCTTTCAGCTTTTCTGTGGGGCAAAGCAGGCTATTGTGCGGAGGAGGGTTGATGAGAGGTACAGCCCACAGTGCATTGTCCCCACGTACAGTAAAGCATGGTGGGGGCTCACTGATGTTCTGAGCGAGGGGTCGGCCAACTCTACCGGTGTGAAGGCACCATGCGGCAGGACCAATGCGTGAGGGTGTTGAGGAACCACATGTTGCCTTCAGCTTCTTCGCTTTATGGCGAGGGTGAAGCATTTGTCTTCCTGCAAGAAAATTCTCCTTGCCATAAAGCAAACAAGGTGACGAGGTTCCTCGAGCGCTCTCACGTCGAGGTCCTGCAGTGGCCTGCACAGAGCCCAGACGCGAATCCCATAGAAAAGTTATGGGATGTCCTCTTCAGGAAGGTAGAGAGAAGCAAGCCAGGTAGTTTGGAGGCTCTGTGGCAGCTGCTCCATGCTGCATGGCAGGCCATCCCAGTGGACACTGTCCAAAACCTGGTACATTCGATGCTGAGGAGATGTGCTGCAGTGATTGCTGCCAAGGGCCACTGCACAAAATATTAGTGTTGTTTGTACATGAGAACTGTAGGAGTATTATCTATAATTAGTTTGTAATAGTATATAATCAATTTGGTTGGACTTTTGTATTAGTTAGTATTTTTAAATGAATTAAATTGTGAAAATAGGCCTGATATCTTGCATGGTCCCATGACTTTTTACCGGCACTGTATAATAATGATAATGGTTTGATTATCTTTAGCATTGTCCACTTATTAAAAAAGTCTTATATATTATTTAACATAACTGTATGTAAGCGTCTACAGTCAACATACTAATTAGACATCATAAAGCTAACGCAATTAAGCGCAGCGACAGTAGGGCCTATACCGAATGTGTACGCGACGTCAGATTTGAAGTAAACCGCTTGTTTCTCGTTGTCTTCTGATAAAACACTGAATTAAATTCACAGTGTTCGATCATTGTTTTCTCATACGTAATGGTTGTCTCTGTCTTACTAACAGTAAGCTACATGTACAAAAAACAGAAATATATAGATATATGCATGAATCTGTTAACGAACAATGTAGTCTTTGACTTTAATACTTTATAATCGCAATCGATAAACGCGTTACTGAAACGAATATAATTCACAAAACAAACATCGCAAAACACGATGGCAACTCGGCGGTTACCGTAACATCACTATTGTGTGGAGGCATCAATTATTTGCAGTGCATGGTAATGGTTAGCTTAGCTTTAGGTTTAGTTTAGGGTTGGGATAAAACCGAGCCGACGCCGCGACACAATATTGATTTTACGGTAATTACTAAGCCAAGTGTAGCCTCCACTGAAGATGCTGTCGAGTTTGGCGGCAGTTTATTTTGTGAATTTTATTCATTATAGGAATGTAACATTTGAATAATTTAATTTGTACATATGTATACAAGATATGTGAGTACAGTTTTGGCGGCTATATGAAGTCGTTTTCGCCGTTAGGTCAGAAAGTATAAAAAAAAATTCTTCGGAATTTGCAAAGGGTAAATATTCGGCGGGACACACGACTCTCGCTGACGATGTATCTAATGTGAAATTCAGCGAACTATCAGTAGGCAACATAAACGGAAGAAGTTATTCGCGCTGTTTCCGTACATCGACCACGTTATCAATTAATGTGTACAATGAATGGTCATTGTGCGCGTTTTGATTATCTGCGTTTCGTCTTTCGAGCCACATCCAAACCTTGCAGGACAAGGGCAAAGCCAACTTCAGTCCATGTCCATGACCAGGCATAGGTATGCGCTCCGTAGTTTTAAGACACCAACAATTCTTTGAAATAAGTCTTGTTTTATTCTATACTTCATGCAATGCCCGGCATTGGCAATGGCAAGAAACTTGGAGAACCTCCAACTTTCTCGGAATGATTCAATAATATGTGAATCGTTCCGTGTAGCAACTGTACCCGCACACGAATTGAACCGGAAATTCCAAGGAGTGCCATCATTACAGACCTGTTTTCCCAACTTTTACAAATGGCGGCTGGTATTTGCGGGAAGATAGTAGCATTCTATATTGTCATCGATGATTGAAACATGCCATCGCAGAAAGTACCACAATTTAAATTAGAAGTTGTAGAAAATTAATTTCTCCTCATCCTGCTGTCGTTCACGAACTAGAGGATTCCATGTAACATATTTGCTCCGGTTTTAATTATGTGAACCCACGAACAACAGTGCCTTCACTTTCTGTTTTGCAACATTTGAAACGCTGCCCCAACTCATTTGTCGTTTATTGTTGCTCAACGACGAGAGCTGCAATACGGGCCAATTCAACGTCATTGCTGATGGGCATGTGATCTAGACGGTGAAGTGGCTTTTACGAAAATGCATTTTATGAATACATGTATTTAATGTATTTATTATTATTATTATTATTATTATTTATGTATTATTATTATCGAATTATATAATAATTATAATTGTTTACATTATATGTGTGTGTGTGTGTGTGTGTGTGTGTGTGTGTGTGTGTGTGTGTGTGTGTGTGTGTGTGTGTGTGTGTGTGTGTGTGTGTGTGTGTGTGTGTGTGTGTGTGTGTGTGTGTGTGTGTGTGTGTGTGTGTGTGTGTGTGTGTGTGTGTGTGTGTGTGTGTGTGTGTGTGTGTGTGTGTGTGTGTGTGTGTGTGTGTGTGTGTGTGTGTGTGTGTGTGTGTGTGTGTGTGTGTGTGTGTGTGTGTGTGTGTGTGTGTGTGTGTGTGTGTGTGTGTGTGTGTGTGTGTGTGTGTGTGTGTGTGTGTGTGTGTGTGTGTGTGTGTGTGTGTGTGTGTGTGTGTGTGTGTGTGTGTGTGTGTGTGTGTGTGTGTGTGTGTGTGTGTGTGTGTGTGTGTGTGTGTGTGTGTGTGTGTGTGTGTGTGTGTGTGTGTGTGTGTGTGTGTGTGTGTGTGTGTGTGTGTGTGTGTGTGTGTGTGTGTGTGTGTGTGTGTGTGTGTGTGTGTGTGTGTGTGTGTGTGTATAAAACGTAATTCTTTACGTGCTTGCCTTAATATGTTATACATTATATTTGTATCTTAATTACTTATAATAATCTTTTGAATTTCAATATAATATACCTACATACTAATTATATATATATAATATAATATAATATAATATAATATATATATATATATATATATATATATATATATATATATAATTTTGATTCCGTGTACTGTTTACAATGTTTGTGCGCGCCTATGAACGGGCTGGTCCTGGGATACGGCGCTTTAGAAATGCTGGTTGTAAAATATGAATAATAATAATAACTGAATTCTACAGTGCTACCATCTCGCGGCGCTGTCAATTTTAGAGCTAAACGCAGCGCTTCCCGCAATGTATGAACTCACTCTAGACGAATAGCGCTAAACGCAGTGCTTTCCGCAGTGTATGGACTCATTCTAGACGAATAGCGTTTTACGCATCCATAAATCGTAGCCGTATCCATATCCCACATCCGTATATATGGAATCTTAGCTTTAAGGCTCAACCGTCTGTCTAAAACTAAGAGTTAAAACTAGTCTGGCTGTATTAAACTGTCTAAGTCAGATAACGTTACTCATTATTAATTATCAGGTCCTGGTTGCTCATTGACATAGACATATTACCGTTTGTTATGTTACATTGCCAGTGTGTTATTGTAAAGTCGGTTGATTTGTACTTTACCGATTGTCATATTACCCGTAGGCGCTGATTATTATTAAGCCAGGACCGAATATTGATCAAATTACAAGTATATTAATTATTTGTTTGATAATTAACTTACAATTGCCGCCATAATGTATGCGATTTGGACCCTTACAAGAGTATCGGTAGAGGGAAATAGAAAATAGTTTGAAATCGTAGTGTTGCATGCGATTATTTTCTAATTATAATCTAAAGCCGAATCCAATAGCAGTCGGCTCGCATGTATAAGGAGCAATGACCTTTACAAAAGAATTGCATGCGACACTGCAGATTTAAAAATAATTTAAATTTCCCGCTACTGATACTCTCGTAATGGCCCAAACCAGAAGCGATGTATAATGGGGAGACAGTATTATAACGGGCAAAGGATTACCGGTTGCACCAGCCGACCGTGACGGCAGAAACTCGGTCGTTCTGCAGCAGGTACAGCTTCATTTCAATCATTTCGATGTGGAGAAAGCCGCGTTCTGGGGTGGTTGTTCTGATTACGTCAAACTCTACGATGGCTCGGACACCAAAGCACGAAAGCTCGCCACATTATGTGGCAGCGAACTGCCAGGAGACGTCATCTCCAGCGGAAACTCGCTCCTGGTCGTCTTCGTTACCAACAGGTCTGGCAGATCGAATGGATTCGAGATCACGTACACGGTTAAATGGATATTCCCAGGTACACGATCAATAATAATAACACAACTTATTTGTATAGCGCTCTCATCAATAGTATTGCTCTCAGGCGCTTTACATAAATGTACAAATTCTAGCTAAAATTGGATGATAATACGGATGATAAATTATGATGATGATGATACGGATGATAAATTATTATTAAAATTAAAATAATGTATATATATATGTATATATATATATATGTATATATATATATATATATATATATATATATATATATATATATATATATATATATTGGTTTATATATATATTGGTTATATATATGGTAAATATATTGGTTATATATATATATATATATATATATATATATATATATATATATATATATATATATAGATAGATAGACAGACAGACAGACAGACAGACAGACAGACAGACAGACAGACAGATATTATATAAAAATAAGCCTATACATGAAACAGTAAAATAAAATAACACAGTCGTTACATTACTTATTATTCCTGAGTATGCTAGAAAAAGTGTTATTTCATTATGAATATGCATTGTTATGTGGAGCCGGGTAAGTGTCAGATTAAGTTAATCTTATGAACCTGTTAGTGGGCAAAAGAGTGCTGTTAAATATTGTCGACATTTCTTGTGATATACGATACAATTATGTATGCACGCACACACACACACTGGAAGTATCCAAGGCACGCTCGTATGCGCACGTTTGTCTTGATATTCAGGTGCCTGCATGGGCAATCCGGAAATGACAACCGAATCCAGCGGGGTTGGTATCGTAAGAACCGGTAATGAAAACGACATGTCGTGCGCCTTGAGAATTCAAGTGGCTAACGAGGTGAGAGCTAGGTGAATCCTGGTATTAATTCGTTGTTGTTAATGGTGGCGGTGGCGGTAGTGATAGTAGTGGCGGCGGCGGTGGAGATGGAGATGGAGATGGCGGCGGCGGTGTGGTGGTGGTGGTAATGGTGGTGCTGATGATCATTGCCGAGGAGTAGAAGGAAAGTAATAGGGGCAGTGCTAATTTAATATTATCAAGTGGTAGTATAAATGTGTATATTAAGGTTTTCCTCGAATGTGACGTTTCGCTCATCTCTTGCCAAATTGTCATGGATTAACACACATCACACACCCGCAGCATACAATTTTGTCACTCAAGAAAGGGTCTATCTCGTAAAACCCTTCCCCATGTCTTGAGTGGTTGTCACACTCTATGTGGATGTTTGTCACAAAAATAAAATAATGGATTTACCAAACACAACTACACGATGGAAAAGAAATTCTGAAAGATGTCTAGGGGTGTTTTGGTATATATATAAAAAACATTACAAGTGACTAAAATGCTATATAAAACATTAACATTACATATAATTAACGTGATACTTGTGCTATTGAGTTTATTGTTATACGTTTGAAAAATCTTAGTATGACCTATTCTATAAGACAGTTTCGTCAAACACAAATAAAACTACTGGATGTAATATACAGATCAATATTCAGTCGCGCAACGAAAAATGACAAATGCGGGTTCATATTTACTGAGATGACATTGCTCGTCTAGAGGGCGTAGAGACTCTGTTACAGCCAACCCGTGTGATAACCAACCCCGAACTCCTCTAACAAAATACCATCAAACAAAATGGATGAACCAGTCAATGTTCTACCGCATAGAAACGAGTACAAGCTGACATTGTGAGCTACGGCGCGGAGAGAAACGACCACTGCAATGTCTACAGAGTGAAGGTCTACGACGGTGACAACGATTCCGCGTGGTTGCTGAAGATAATTTGTGATTCCAACTTTCACTACGTTTTCACTTCTACTGGTAGCTCTCTGCTGGTGAAATTCATATCTTATCAAAATGAAAAAAAGTCCGGGATTTCTGTCAAGTACTCTACAGGTAGGTATGTGTAGTTCTGCCGCAAACAGGTTTTTGTTTTAGAAATATAATAGTAATGTGACTTCCAATTCCTTCGAAACCAAGCTCAGAGGCGCACCAAATAGCAGGGTTGGTCAATCTCGGTTTCTATAAGCCATAGCCCCTTTGTCAATGGAGGCATTGCTACTCCAGGTAGCTACTGTTGATAAGCAAGCTTATAAAGGTACGTTTTTAAATGGCGGTGGAATTGTATAATACGTTCACCTGACCTAATATTAAGAGGAGTCAAAAGAGTCGAATGACCTACTACAATTGTATGAAAATTAATTCATTCCCGTGTTACTGTAGCTGCAATATGTATGAAGCTGGATAGGTTTTATTTTAGATATAAATACGATGGTAGCTTAAACGAAGTTGCCTAGTATATAATAGTATTTGTTTTTAATGACAAGATATCGGGCATGAAACCAATATAAAGATTTCTTCAGTGGCATAGAGCGAGAAACAAATATATGCTTAGTCACAATTTGTATATTACCAGTGCGAATATTTTAATACATGCAGACTGTGTTCAAACCTTGCAAACTGACTTTGGTTTTCATAAAAGCACCGGTCTGTCTAACGCAGCGAAATGTAGCATAAATGATCGGCGTTTGCTGTAAATTATAAACTAGTATATCATTATACATTATACATTGTTATATACATATAATATATATATTTATATATATATATTTATAATATACGTATAGTATATATATATATATTATATGTATAGTATATATATTATATGTATTATATATATTATATGTATAATATATATATATATATATATATATATATATATATATAAAATAGTAATACTTATATACATGTAAATTATCAACTAGTATATCATAATACATTATAAATTGTTATATACATATAAATAAATATATATATATATATATATACATACATATATACATATATGTATACTATATGTATAATATATATATTATTTGTATTATATATATTATAAGCGGTCGTATATGCACTGGTCTCCGTATGCAGCATTTAGCCTTATATATATATATATATATATATATATATATATATATATATATATACATATATACATATATATATATATATATATATATATATATATATATATATATATATATATATATATGTGTGTATATATATATATATATATATATATATATATATATATATATATATATATATATATATATATATATATATATATATATTGCAGTAATGAAAACACCAACAATGACGCAAGGAGCAGCAGCAACAACGACAACAGCACTGGGCAATGCTGTGTCTCCTACCGGTGCTGTCAGGACAAGAACACGTCGAGCAACTTGTATGTTAATTCAGTCTTTCCCTCTCCCATCATCATCATCTGGCCACATCAATGTGTGCCGCTTGAATACTCGTTCCGTGAAAAAAAAACTCTTTTTTCGTGGTCCATTGTGTCTGCCGACGGTGGTGTTGTGCTACCATCAGTGGCGTGTGTATTCAAGTGGCTGTGTAGGCCGGTTCTGGTCGCACTTTCTATTATTGCTGACAACAGTATCAAGCAAGACTACGACACCATGCACATAATTGATTTTTTTGATATTGTTTTCAGTACAATAAAGCTAACAAACACAGCTATATTTGCCTCACACGACTCTATAAGGTAATTGCAACAGTTATTGTGTTATGCCATCGTAAATTGAGGTTTTCATATAAATAATGAGCCTCGACTTTAAAACTCATTTTTCTCCTTAAGTAATTTGTGATAGGTCCCCTCTTTAAATACCTGTAACTTTGCTTCTAATGTGAATATTTGAATACAGTAAACAGTACAGGATATGTACATAGTATGTCTTTCTATTTCTTAAATAGAAATGCCTTTGAATTTTTGTTAATGTGACTGGTTTTCCTATGCCGCCACACATATTAGAAACGTTGCTTGGCCGCGACATTAGTGCTACTTCCGTCACGTCACACTAGTGAAAGAACAGGTGCCGCGCATGTGGAACATATTTCAAACTGATTGTATAGAATTGTGTAGGGGATGTGAATTGGTAAGTTCGAACAAATGCCCATATATTTTACAGATTGAAATGTTCATCATAACAGTTTCAGTCATAACTTACGTGTCCGTATACGTTTGTGTTTTTCTTTTGAAAACCTCTACACTATCATCAATAAAGCGTTATTTTAGGCATTACACAGCACCCGCCGTATAAAAAAATTGTATAGGTATCACGAAAAACCTACAGGCCGAATAAAGTAGTGTTATCAAACGGTTTACATTACACTACATTACCATATGATTATGGTACGAGGCTACCATCAGTTGACACATGAATTGATTGTTTTCACGCGTATATAGAATATTTTGTATTTCGTTGTAATGTGTATTTGCAATAGGTATTTTAGTGTTTATTTGCAACAGGTATTTTATTGTTGGCATAAGTTGGTTGGACAGTGGTTATATACTGGTATTTATGGGTTTGTGTTTGTGTGTGTATGTGTGTGTGTGTGTGTGTGTGTGTGTGTGTGTGTGTGTGTGTGTGCGTGTCCGCGTGAGTGCGTGTGTGCGTGTGTGCGTGTGTGCGTGTGCGCGTGTGCGCGTGTGCGTGTGCGTGTGTGTGTGAGTAAGTATGTGTGTGTGGGCATGCGGGCGGGCGTACATGTGTGTATGTGTGTGTGTGTGTGTGTGTGTGTGGTGTGGTGTGGGTTTTTCGGGTCGGAATTGGTTCATTTAAAAATAAATACACATTTATACTGAAGACAACCAATACTGCCATATCGCTCTGATTTGCAATGTATATACCAAAATCAATATACTTAGTTTCTGAGGTGCAAGTTCAATATAGATTAACCTTTGAAATGTGAATACTTGTATTTATTTTTAAAACTGCCTTAATTTGAAACTGTAATTTTAAATTGCCGTAATTTGAACATAACTTAATCTAGAACGCTCATATCTCGGATTCTTGCTTAAGTTATCACAGGCATTTATTGAGCCTAAGTGTTCACAAATTGGACAGTTGAAATCCAAATGCATTGGTTACAGTAACACGGAATGACCCGTACTGAGACATACGCACACAAGCACGCACGCACGCAAGCACGCACGCACACATACACACACACTCACGCACACAAACACACACTCACACACACTCACACACACACACACACACACACACACACACACACACACACACACACACAGAAACAATCACACACTCACACAAACACACACACACACACACACATACACACACAAACACACACACACACATACACACGCACGCACACGTGTATTTGTCTTTAAGCAATTGATCTTATTTTAGTAACTTACCGTGATAAAGTGTGTCAGTCAGGTGTTCTGAATGTTGGTATTAGTGATCATTTAATATCTTATTGCACGGCGAAGGTAAACAGATCTTCTGTAAACAAGCATAATACCTTTCGAATGCGCTGTTTCTAATCATTACAACAAAGACCAGTTCATACAAAATCTAGACGACATCGACTGGTCAGATGTAATTAGTTGTGATAAGTCAACAATGTTATCAATTCTTGATAAAGTGGCACCTTACAAGGAAGTTCGATTTAAACAAAAGACAAACAATTTAAACCTTGGATGTCCTGCTATGGCATATTCTGAAAGAAAGTGGTTCATCGTCAAAATGTAAAACAACACCAACAAGTAATAGTCTGAACATTGAAAATGAAGAATGTTTTGATAAACGGAAGGTATCAGAATATTATTATTATTTTACATATATTGCTTTCGAGAAGCTACCACCATGTTCTGGCCGTAATGGGGATGCTCACGTTATATATTTGTTATCATAAACAAAATGTTTCAGAAAATATAGTTGGTATAGTCAGTGTAACGGTGGAAGAGATTTCCAGTATATTAAATAGTATTAGCGCTAGCAAGGCCACATGCTTAAATGAACTCCATGCAATATTTATCAAGGATGGTTCTTTTGTCATAGCAAAATCTCTTACATTGCAAACGTATCTACAACTACTGGAAATATCGCTAATGATTTGAAGGTGGCTAGGGTTGTTCCATTGTACACGAAAAGTAAGACTAATATTGAGAATTACAAATCAATTTCATTGCTAAGTATAATATATTGTGTTCGAAAAAATAGTGTTCAATCTATTAAACGCTATTTAACAGGGCATAGACTACTATATGATTTTGTTTGATCCACCTAACCGATTACATTAAATAAGAGTGTGATAATGGTATTTACGTAGGTATGGTATTGTTGGATTTGCAAAAAGCTTTTGATACTATGAATCATGCCATTCTTTTGAAGAAACTTAAGGGTGTAGGTGTTGATGAACTCTCTATATGTTGGTTTAAATCGTTATTGACGGGTAGAGTACAGGTTACCGATGTCGATGGAACAATGTATGTGGCTAAAGGTATCACTTGCGGCGTGCCACAAGGTTCTTTACTTGGGCCTCTATTGTTTCTTATATATATATATATATATATATATATATATATATATATATATATGTATATATATTAACATATGTTTATTAACTTATCTTAATATGTATTGTCATATTATCAGTAGAGTATTTTTTATCTTAGCACATTGTCTTACCGATAATATATATTTATTTGTATTTATAATACCATATTTCTATTATATTATTTGTTTTTATTTATTTATGTATTTATTTTCTTTAATTAATTGTTAATAATATTTTTAGAACCACATTGGAAATAAGTGTACTTTTGTTTGGATGTGTTTATCCTCGGTAATATTACATATATACTTATTCTTTATTTGCATTTGCATCTAAACTATGTTTATTTGTCATGTATATAATTTTTACCAAATACACTCACTCACTACAGTACCTCTTCATCATCTAATTTAATCCTATTACACATGGAACCATTTATGCTATATTTTGGCGACATATGTCTCAGTGTATTTGTATATCAATATTTATGTGCGTGCATGCGTGCGTAGGTGCGTGTGTGTGGTATACTATTAATGGTTAATGCAATGCTGGATGGGTATCTACCGTGTTTCCATGGTAACCTGGAC
Organism: Oasisia sp. SBJ-2009; assembly: GCA_964017155.1. NCBI lineage: Eukaryota > Metazoa > Annelida > Polychaeta > Sabellida > Siboglinidae > Oasisia > Oasisia sp. SBJ-2009. The sequence continues at coordinate 48,203,486 of OZ024857.1, forward strand.
GATAATTCTTTTTTATTGATATGTACCTAATATATCTTGTATAATACGTTTTATCAAATTACTTATGATCTTATAGATCCCTGTGCGGGAAATCCATGCAGAAATGGCGGCGTTTGCATAGCAAATGGTAGAAAATATACATGCCAGTGCAAGACTGGTTATACTGGAGTAATTTGCCGCATCGAGGGTAAAAATGATTGATTACAATCATGATTTAAAAGCACATAATCCACCCTCTTAAAGTTGCATTCTGACATAATTTCCCCTTTTTAACGCATTTTAGAAAAGTCAATGTACACCATGACCGATATTTGCTTATTAGTATACTTCCTACCACATGTCTCACTTTGTGGTTTTATGCGTTATTTGATCAAATATCAGTTTGCAACAAACAATGGCTCTGGAGTTTCCCAAAATTCGATCTATTTTTACCATCGGAACTCTCCGGTCAACGTAAGTAAACGATGGGGCAAACTAAAAGGCGGTTCCACATATCCACGTTAGTCGCTAGAGGCGCCACTAGGCAACACTACCCTAGTTATTTAAATCATCCTCAATTAGCCATTGACCGTACAGGCGCGTAGCCAGCGATACTTTGTATGTGGGCAACTGGACATGCCGTAAATATGGAGCGTATCGATCGGTGGCATCTTTGTGAATGTGGTATGTCGTTTCCGTGCGGTCTGCCAATTGTGATCCGCCTTTTAGTGTGGCCCCAGTGTGGTTTCCTGACAGCGCTTTTCACTGGAATTGCCTTCATCGAGGTCTAAACCAATCAGAGAATTATAAGTGGTGAGGCTCACCGGAACAATTTTTCGTCTTTTGCTGCTTTTTATCTTAAAATGGCATATTATGTGAAAATAAGTTGATAGGTAGTTGAGGAAAACAATATATAGTGTATGGGGAATGCTGGTTTACTGGGAAATTGTATTTTAAACATGGCGGAAGTCAGAATGCAACTTTAACTAGTTGCCTCGACTACCGGCATAAATAAACCATTCAACCTTCGAAGACCGAGGGTCACGAATCTCTATGACTTATGCAAATTGTATAATGGCGCCTCTTGTCTACGATATAACAGTTGATTTATGAAAACTGCGATGGAAATTACATCAACCTTGATTTCCCTTCATGTGGTGTTTGAACAAACACTACGAAGATGGTCGAGCAAGGTAATCTGTGATAGAAACACTGCTCTGCACAGTGAGTTTGAGTTCCTACCTTCGGGCAAACGTTCTAGAATTCCACAATGCCGATTGAACGATTCAGACATTCATTCGTACCATTCGCCACAGTGACACTTGATGTTTCAAAACTAGTAATGTGTATGAATGTACTATATAATTTATCGAATGGTTTTATTGTTTTATGTACATGTCGCAGCGATGTATGTTCTCACCCAAGGCAAATCAGTTCTTAATTCCACGGTTGAGACGGTAACATTTTAATGTATTATCTGATATTATCTTATACTTAGCTTAGCTACTTAGCTTTCGCTTGGTCAATGTTCTTTAAAGGTACTTCCTCCACTCGTTTGCTAATCGCCAAACTGGTTCTTTTGTCACCAAATGTGTAAAGTGTTAATAGTTTAACTAGTATGCATAGTCAGAAATTTTTTAGAATGCGTATTTGTCATTTTTTTATCATGAAAAAAGAATCGCCGTTACACCGGGTATAACTGTCGAAACAACCAGCATCTGCCGTCGTCCTATGCTTTTTTTGTCACGTGGTTTATACGAGACCAAAACATCCAGGCAAGCTTGCGCAAACATCAACAACCGGGAAGAGCGAGCACGTGCTTCGGAGATAGGTCGAGTGGAAGGTACGTAATAACTACGTATTATAGTCACGATTGATAATATAAAGATGTACGATGGATAATGGAATATTAATTCATCATGAATTAGTCAATATTAATAATAATTGCGAGTTATGTGCCAGTCATGGCGATCATTTACTTTCTGACGTAGGGCTAAGCTAAGCATGAAAACGGCCCCTAAATCTTAGTGTTACAGCCGCCAAACACATGTTTGATACACCTTAGCCCCAGATATTACCCGTACACTGCTGGCAATCGTTGCCCGTCGTAACAATACCGATATTACGGTGATCACAGTACGAGCTACACTTCACTTCGTCCTGCCGTCGGCGGCGATGATGTCGAGTTGCCACGGAGTTTTGCGCGATTTTTTTTCTCAATAATATGGTTTAATTTTGTAACCCTATGTGTGTTGTTGTATACAACATATGTGAGGAGACGTTTGGCGGCTGTATGTTGTTAGATAAGAAAATGAAAGATCGCCCTGTTCATTAACATTGGGTCATCACTTGTACTGGCGGCCTGTGTAATTACCACTGCGTCGGTAGTAGTGAATATGTAATCACATATCAAGTGTGCGCGTGTTAAAATGTTGAACATTTTAGTTACGATATTTTGTATTAATGCAATTATGTAGCTTTGTATTTTAATTATGCAAACATTTCAAGTAGTGTTATACAACTACCAGCATGCCTATATGTAATGTTTAAATTGGCTTCCAGTGAACACTTTCAAATGACAAAGTTTAGATGTTCATGTGTAATAATCCAAATGTGTGAGTTGTCATAACAACTGAGAAAGTATTTGTGGAATATGCAGTACTAAATTATTGTTTAGTGAACATGTTATTAAGTTCATCCATGCCTTTTTATGTAAACAGATGCCACCCCGCAACCGAGTTAGGACGAGAGGAGGGAGAGGAGGGAGAGGAGTTAGAGGGAGATTCAGCACAATAGATGCTGAACGAATACAACAATTACAGGACGCACGTATTCGTTCAACTGAGGTAATATTAAATATCACATACAACAATTAACCGTAATAGATTTTACAATTTTAATAAGCACATATATATATATATTTATTAATAAGCATAGGTACTTATATAGGACATTTATACTTTTAATTTTATTAAAACAATTTCACATAAACATCACATCCATAAATATTCATTGAAGCAATTTTTTTTATAGTTTTTCCATTGCGTGTGTGTAAATCATTAGTACAATGGTGATTCTTCCATGTAGTACATACATATTTTTGCATTCATTTACACAGGAAATGGTTCAGCAATTGGACATTACAGCGATGCGCCGTTTGGTGCATTCAATCATAACAGACCATCCAGGCATCGTATTTGATGCCCTGGATGCAATGCAAGCTGGGGACCCCAACCCCCCACCACCAACACCAGCCACCAGTAACCACCCCCAGTGGTGTGTCTGCGGCAGATGCCGAGACATGCCGACAGACATCGAAAGGCTATGCTGTGGGTTACAGCACTGCATTTCGCAAAGACCCATGAGTACTTAACACTGAATTGTAACAAAGAAACACTAGTTAAGCACATTACACTTGTGTAATTAGAATGCTTTTGTTTCTAAAGGAACAAATATCCATAAATAATTTAGTAATGAACCCTGAAATGTGTCTTATCTTTCATTAATCACAGGTGGAACATTCTTCCAATACTTCCTAAAAACGACATTCTATTACATATAACTACTAGCATAACACCACCTTAAACATGTTGGCTTTACATTTATCATGATTATTCAACCTTTACATTCAGGCAGCACATTGAAATGTCAAAAAACTGAGATATGTTGTTAGAAAAATAAATGTTCTATTCAGTTTGCTACTTATGTATATTGTTGAGTGTAGCTAAAATAATTACAAATGAAATGTAATTTAATGACAGAGACCTCATATGATAAAAATAGGTAATTTCCACCACACTGTACAATACTACTGTATACCCCCTTATGTACCTGTGACACAATCCCCTGTGTACTATTCACTGCTCGCATAAAATGTGCAAGCAGGAATCAGCGTCTCTATCCTATACTGGGGTAAGATCTGCAGAGCATAAATCTACCAGGTGGAGTTGAGGGGCTAAAAAGTACTGAGTCTGGCTAATCAAGGCTAATTACCACAATGAATACTCCACATTTACCGTACAACATTATAATGGCCAATTACTCATAACATTTTTATCTTTGCAGGAGATTGAACTGGTATGCCTGGAGCCCCTTGTGCTTCAAATAAATATGGCGTACTGGGCAGAGATCTTTGCGCAGGATCCCGGACATGACACTGCAGCCCTTCGTCATGCTGCGTACCGTCATTTTGTGCTGTGGCGGCATGGCCGGCTTGGCGCAAATGTCCGGCGAGTTATTCCAAGCTGTGTCGTCTGCCGAATCCGTGACAGATTCCCCAGCGCGAACGGCCTGTACACAGGATTTCAGGTGAGCCGGCTAGCGTGACTCACCACCCCTGGTCATCCGGGAGCTGTGACGCCTCACTAGTTCGCTAGTCGGTGGTGGAGCGGTTGGTGCCATCGTTCTGCTTATCCTGCGTGGGTCCTCCGCCATCAGTTTGCGACGCCTCGTGACAAGTTCTGTGTCAGCCATCCTCCTTCGTACTGCATCCATCTGCATCTCTATGATGTAATTGTATGTTTTTGGCGTCTTGATTGGTACAGCGTACCAGTTTCCTGATTTCTTACTGTACATCCGTTTGTACCTGTAATTAAGACAAAGCTATTTTAATAACTGTGGTATGATTTCTGTAACGATACTTCAATAGTAGTGGGTTAACGTTATGTACAAACATTGGTTACCAACATTCATGACACTTCAGAATGTTCACTTTGTGTGTTTTGTAGCAGTTCCATGGTTGATTATGAACCGTATTGATCAACTTTGTACTATTTATACTTTTACACAAATAGTATTGCTGTGATAATTTGTGTGTACCAGTATTTTTTTCTAAATTTATATATTAATTTCACTACACACTTAATTAATATAAATGTAACTGGAAATACTCACATCATTTCTCCTGCAGCATTCAAGCGGTACGGTCGGTCCTTGTGCTTTTGAAAATCTATTGCAGCCAGCTGCGTTCTGGCGACGTACAACGGGTAGCTGTAAGATACGAGAGATGTCAGTGAACTTTGTCGCAACAATTTCTTTATATACTGATTATAATGTTTTTGTATGTTTACAATGTGTATTTAATTATTTGCATTTTAATTTTTTTACATTATCACCAATTTATGTTATAGTATATTAATTTATTTTTTTACCTTCTCACAGTATATTTTACAATGTCGCAATCAATACTGTTTGCTTAGTCAATAATTTTTCATTATATACAAATTGTTGTAAGCAATAACTACACTTTAATGTAATCATTTCTTAGTTTTTTAACAAAGGATCATAATATAATTATTTTTTTATGTTCATTATGTTATATTACATGTAAGGTAAAAAAATTCAAATGACACATTTACAATGTACATGTGAGTTTATGACTTGTATTTATTGTCTAGTCATTAGAACATGTGTTAATATATTCTTACTTAATATGCCTTGAATTACTGTTTATATCACGTTTGTAAGCATGAACATAATAGTTAATACAAAATGGTCACGAAAGCCAATAAATTCAATAATAATATATGTTGCTGTTTATGTATGATTTTCAGCAAACGTTTAGCCAGTCATACAAAAAATATGTAATACATGATTAATTTACCTGAATGTGAAGAGTTTCGCAGCATACATCAAGATGTGGTGATGAAAAGCTTCCAGCTCTCCAGTGTGCCTGAAAGTTTAATGCATATGTCATTTCTAAGGGCATGATATTTCATGAAGACTTGCACTTCCTTTCTGTAGGTTTTCAATCGCCATCAATAATTACATTATCTGCATTTTACATACAACTACATTATGCTGACAACCTACACTAACTGGGCTGATAATGTATGAGTTATTCTTTATAACTGGCTCATACATAATGTGTTTTATAAACAGTGTAACAGTTGTATACACTGCATAACTGAAGCTGTTTAAATACACACCTGAAGTTCACATAATGGTGAACGTTGTTCAGGAAGCGTACATTTAGTACAACTTCCACTTTTTCAGACAGTACTTTATGATCCATAAAGTAACTGCATTATATATATATATATATATATATATTAATGGTACTCACCCACACAAGTACGGCAGCACTTCCAATGTGGTTGACTTTCATGTTGAATGATCTTCCACACCCTTTAACTTGGCAAATGTTGTCAACCTATACCAGTAGACATATGCATAACCGTCAAAAGAAAGTAACAGTAATCGATACACAGGCATTCGTTCACCTACAAAACATATAAGGTTCTTTAAGAATGTCAAAGTATACTTCCACATATATCAAAAACATTTAGACGCATCCCAAAGGTTTATTAAGGAACATGTTTTCCAGGCCGTCTTTGATGTCCCTATTATTTCTCACGGTATGAAAAAGTTAAACAATTTAATGCCACCACATTTCAAACATAGGCACATAGTGATTTATGTAATACACCAACAATTTAGAAACAACCCCATCATTTAGAAACTAAACCATCAGTGATGCATGTACATTTTCAATGGCTTGACATTAAGTCAGCATTATTAATTCCAGTTATGACACCCTTATGCTTCATGATTGTAGAACAGAAGTGTCTAGATACCTTCATGTTTGCCAGTTCCAGCAGACAGTCTTCATAAACAATGAAGCAAGGTTTCCCTGTTGTCTCTTCTGGTGTTGTTGCCGTAGCTGTTTCCTCTTCTTCTGGGGTGGTAGTGTCAGCCACTGTCTCTTCTATGTCGTGGACAATATCACATGGGGTGACACTCTCTAGAGAGTCAATGTCGATGTGACACCTATATTTAAAAAGCAAACAAGTGACTGTTGCCATCAATACTTCAATTTTACCACAATGTATTACTTAATCTACAATAATGTTGAATTACTTTTGGGCTTTGGCATACATATTGTGAGTTTGTAATTATGAATGACATTTATTTAGGTAATTCAAAGTCACTCTGTTGTCTTTTTTAAACATAATGCCTTCATTGGTTTCTTCTCTCATTATGTATACACAATGCTTAGACACACAGCCGAATTGTTTGAATGCAGCAACAGAACTGTTCATTACTGGCACACACACGCACGCACACACATTTATGTATCTATATATAAATGTATATATCTTCAGCCTCTCCACTCAGCCAGACCAGTTGATACAAATTAGAATAAATGGTATATGTCAGTTATCATCATAATATAAATGTTTGATTTGGCTACATTCACATCATTTCAAAATACTTAAGTGAACATCATAATCAACATACATTAACACCATATGCAGTGCAAAAGTATATTTATAATCATACTAAATAGTATATGTTCAATATAAATATGTACCTATGTATCTCTTCTAATGTGTCATCTCCAAAGTGGTATGTAGTATCACCAGGATCCACAGTCTCCAATCCCAATGGGTCATCATCATCTGGGTCACTGCAACAAAGTGTAGTGATTAACTCCAAGAATTTAGAATTGTGAAATAGCTGCCATGATAACGACAATTTAATTATGGTAATGTGTCACCACTTCAGTGTACCCAATGTTGTGTTATGTATTATTTAATGTATTTCACACATTGTGTGTAGAAACAGGCCAAACGAAGTAGTTGTGATGTCTTAGCACACACAAGTACACACATAATATTTACATAAAAATAATCAAACACAACTGAACATATCTTTTTTGTGTGGAACCCATTTTGATGCCATGCATGATATGGCGTTTCACTAAAGTGGAAGTTTAATTAATTGGGCCAAAACCATTGGCAATAAAAGCATGCATGGAAACATAAATAAATACTTACGTTTGTTGCAACTGTCCTGAGCTGCATCCAGCCTCAGGAAGAGACTGAATACGTGACAATGTGCTACCTGGGCTATGACCACTGATGCTTGATAGCGCAACCACAGATCGTGTCATATGTGCGGGCTGCAGTGGTGTCGAGGTTAAGTGTGGCTTTGTGTTGAAGCTGTTAAACAAAACAATGAATTCATAGGAGTAGTATTATTATTAGTTCTTAAACTACATGATCTCTAAGTAACAGTTACTCAGTGCGCTCACAATATGTATATAAAAACTACTGAAATATGTATGTAAATAAAAAAGGTTAATAAATTAAGTTACACAAGTCAAGTAATATAGCAATGGGTCATTAAGTTCTTTGGACTATATTGTGAGATTATGAATGACATGTGGTTTTGTGAATCAAGGTCACTGTGTAGTATCTTCAATGTAATCACCTAATTTGCCTTTTCTCTGGTTATTCATATGAGCTGACTAGAAACACAGACACCTTTTTGTGAGAACAGCAGTATGAATTTCCAATGTATACTTGTATATTTTGTCTCTGTGTCAATTGTCACTTGCAGGTGACAATATATACCAGTAGACACAAAAGTTACATCATTTTAAAGATAATAAACAAACAGTGAAATAACCACAACTTGCATGTCAAATTGGTAGCTTACATGAAGATAAAGCTTAAAACATACAGGCATCAAATTTTCCAGTTTAACTGCTGGGTTATTGATGCAGCCCCTAATCCCCCATGAAGGTCAGGGACAGGTAATTTGTTAAGAAGTCAGCCCCTATGCCCTCTACTGGGCTATTGATATAACACCTATCAAAGTAATTAATTACACAACTTAGCACCAATTGCACAAACACCACAGGAGTACTGTGTCCTGAGATCTCCTAAAAGACCTGCAGAAACAGGCAATCTGCTCACATTTAACATTTTGAGAATGCCTTCAGATGTCCTTACAAATGACTAGTTTGTTAATACTCTCAGACATACATATATGCCAAATTAGAGGAAAAGGTTCATAGAAGCTTTCGAATGAAAAAGGAAAATTTTAAATGTACCAACATTTTAGAACCAAAAGTACAAATTTGTAAATCAAATTTACATTTCATGTGCATATAAAATATACAGTATGCAAATTTTTTAATAACACGCTTGACTGCTAACAATGGTCAGCGCACACAAAGTGATGACATAAGTCCGTTGGACCGAAAAAAACTATTTGAATCAATGTCATCTGGCTAATTGCCACTGTATGCTAGCTTAAATAAAATAAATTAAAAAGATAAGGTTTGAAAAGTAAAATTTACATAACATTCTAGTGAAAGAGGAGAACACAGCTAGCAGTGAACAAAGCCTGGCAGTGTCATCAACTACTGTTTGACAAAAGGATGGGTTAGTATTTAGAACATGTATGTTAACGTGTCAGTATCCCCTTTGTTCTTTAGTTGGGACTGCTATTGCTAGGTGCAACAGCAAGCTGGCTGCACTTTTGTTGAGTCACCCTGTTGTCTGTATGATGGATCAGCTTCTATAAGTGAGGATTTGGAATGAGAATATTGTAAGAAAATTTGAACATCAAATTGTACTTTGCAGTTTACTTGATTAACTTTTGTTTGTCACTTTGTGTTTTGTGATTTTATGAAAATAATAAGAACTTAACAAGTTTTGCTTTAATTAATAGTTTATACACTGGTAGAAGTATTTGTTACATCAATCACGTACATCCAATAATCTGTAAACAAATACAATTATTCAATATTACTTGCTTGCCTCATTTAATATTCGTCAAACAACCATGCTTTCATGATAGAAAGTGGTGGTTTTCACCTATGACAGTCCACATATCAAATACAAAAGGGTTGGGTTCAAATACACATTTAGGGATCAAATACAATTCGGTCAAATAAAATGCAAATACAACTCGGTCAAATCAAATTTCCAATTCAAATACACAGCAATGTTTTATTGAAATACTATTAATTTACACTGCCATTTTTGAAATTTGATTCAAATACATGGCTGCTTTTCCATTATGGTTCAAGTGTGTTGCCTACTGTAGAGTAATTGGCAGGCAGATTTACTAGACTCTCCTTATCTGCACTACTGTACCAACTAGTGGATAGCTCTTCCCATGCACCAGAGGAAACCTCGGTTCCTTTGTCTTTGCCCAGGATGTTTACACAGCAGGTTTCTTTAAAGCACCTTCCCTGTGAATACCTGCCTTTATGACTATAGATAAGATTCAATGGCTTCCCATTCAAATATTTATGCTAATGTTTGACCACCTTCACTGCAGGCCAATTTCCACAGTGGTGCCTGCCCACTGTTGACCAGGTGTGACAAACATTCTGTCTTGACTCCTGACTTTTTAGTGAGCCAGTTTATGCCAGGCAATGCTTTACCTTTTATTGGACATTTTTATGTGTATTTGATTGTATTTTCAAGTAATTTTCAAATGCACACCAAATATAAAATACAAGCAATTTTATGATATGTCAATGAAATCTTATTCACAGAACTTTATGTGCAAATTTCCATTACTGTTACGAATATGGCAGAGGCCGTTTGGCTCAGCAATCTCACTGACATTCTCTAACTGTAAGCTATAAGCCACGTCTGTAAAATTAAATAGGTCACCTTACATTACAGTTGATGGGTATTTTGAAGATTCAAAATAACTTGTTTGTTGAAAGATGATTTGCAGTGAAGGCCTTCAGTTTGGCAAGCATTACATGTGATCATGAAACATACTTTTTTTAAATACGTTGTCAGTATCTAAATTGTGAAATACTTTAAGAAAGTATTTCAATACAAATACTTTTCATTCATAATGGTCAAATACAAATACTTTATAAAAAAAGTATTTCTACACTTTAAAATACAAATTAATTTGAGTCCAAGTCTGACGGCAACTGTCCGTAGGGACTGGTGCACAGTATTTCTAGCTAGCTGGTAGTCCATCATTATCGATAATTAGTCCTAAATGATTTTATTATGTAAAAGGGACAGCTGTTGGCCTGTTACTAGTCCGAGGTCTAAAAGTACTTGTCACAGCTAGGGGAGAAAGGTATTTCTGCTCATGGGTAGAAATATTTCTTCCGTGGTTTCTGCCCAGATGACATAAACGTGCCAACCCTGCAAGCTCCCATGATAAAACTACAGTACCTTTGGGATAAATATTTACTGCAAAATGTTTGTTAAGTCCTCACCATGTTGTATGTTTTTAATGGATCCATGACATTTTGGTAAAGGACATTTTGGTAACTGACACTTTGGTAATGGACATTTCGGTAACAGGACATTTCGGTAACAGGACTTTTTGGTAACAGGACTTTTTGGTAACAAGACATTTCGGTAAAACAACTAAGTCCAGTCTGCCATATCAGGAGGTAACCAGTTGAGATATCAGTCAGTTAAACCATTTGTAAATTAGGATGGGAAGACAGGGAACTTGGCTTCCCACCTGCAGTCAGGCATGGTGTAAGGTGCTTGCCTCTGAAGGGAACATGGCTTCCAAATAGCAGTGGTGGTGGCTAGAGTGGTCAACCACTACAGCCAACCTGTGACTAGCAGGACACATTTAAATCCAGACACATGTAAGATAATGTCATACATATATATATATAATATATATATGTGAGTTTGAATTAAAATGTGACTGAACATACAACTGTTTATTTTAATTTTACATTATCGATACATTTTTATCTTAAATTAATGCCTTTTAATTAATGCCTTTAAAGAATATTTATTGGTTTTACCAAAATGCATGTTACCAAGATGCCCTATTACCAAAATGTCTGTTACCAAAATGTCCTATTACCGAAACGTCCTATTACCCAAATGTCCAATTACCCAAATGTCCGTTACCAAAACGTCCATTACCAAAGTGTCCTTTACCGAAATGTCTGGATACCGTTTTTAATATCATCTATTTGATATCATTTTTTAGATCTTAGAAACTGTTTGTTATAGTAACTAAATAAATATATGGAGATTTTGCATTATGTAATCCTAAGGCCTAATGTATTACCTATGTTCAGTATGTTTATATATATAGTTTATATTGTTGGCAAGTATTACGAAAAGAATGGCTAATTTTCATGTTGATGCGTCTTCTACTCAGATTATTACAAAGACGCATGGACATAAGTAATAACTTGTGTTACCGAGCCCCCAGGGCACTTTTTACTTTATTACCTTTTTTACCGATTGCAGCTTTCAATAAAATGTTTTTACAATGTGTTCATTTTCCAAAATGTCTTACATATGCATCTTTATTGTGACTGTTTATCTGACTCTGAGTATTCATAAATTAATATGAAATTTGTATAATGGTGTGAAATGTCAGTAATAATTTTAAAGAAAATAAACTGCTGGTTGAGTGCTAACATAATGCATTTCGAGGGGATACCAAGACAAGAGCGCAGGCACAGATCCCACACTGGCCACAGCCCAGGCCGATGCCGCCATCGATTACCCCAGCCACTGCATCGGTATCGCCTGCATTGCCAAAAATAAATCTACGCGGTTTTTCACCATAACATATTCCACTTCATTATAGTATTTCATACGTTTACTGATACAACAAAGTATAACAATGATTGACGCTGACAAATTACTAACCTGTCGAGTAGAAGTTTTGCGAAGGCTGCATCTGATATGCCTCCGGCTCCGAGGCCGAGCTCAACCGTTTCTTTTGCTTTATTCCATAGATCCATCGATTTTCCTAAATAAATCCTCGCGCGCGGAACCTGTTTCTCTCTTAGTTGCTTTGCTCGTTTCTTCGCCGAACTGGTGGCATACGTCCGTGGACGTCCCATTATTGCACAAAGAACTGCGACCACACGTACACACCAAAGATTGAAAGAAAAACAAACACAAGCACATGCGTCGAAGGATTCCGAGGCACCAATCACGCGGGTCGATCTCGCGCCAACGAGAAGAAACAGACGTGTTTCCTAACATAGTTCCATTTCCAAAGTTAGGTTTCGTATAGAGTTTCTAGTGTATACAGTCGAAACGAAAATCGAAATAGTTCTTATTTATTTTATTTATTTAAGAAAAATGAAGTAACATGTACGCATAAACCAACTAAACAATCATTAATGAGTATTTGATACATCCGCTTTTTGTGAAATGACTAATAATCGCTAGGAGCAAACGATTTTTACGGGAATGAGTGGATTGAGTATCTTTAAGTAAACTTTCAATTCCAGGTTGTGTGAAATGTTTGGTGTCCATCTGATGGTAGCGAGACGGCGTTTTGTCAGACAAGTGTTTACCACGGTGAAGACTGACTCAAACTGTTTGTCTAGACACTCTGCATTGACTTCATTGGTACTGTGGACGCTAGTTGTATCAGAGAATATCAGGATACCGACGTTTTCATTTATGTTGAGTTTGACAAAAGACCAACATTTCTTTTTGTTTCCCCTGTCAAACAGGCTAGCATTTCACGTTCATGATATAGTCATCATGTGCAGATCTAATCAGTTTCTCATGTGTTGCCGTTTTATATACTAGACTGACCGGAATTCGTTCTGTTTGGACTTTCTTGCTTTGCGGTAACGTCTGTCTTTCTTACATAAATCTGTCTATCCAGGGCAGGATTCGCTTAGCTTTGGATATTGTCGTTGGAATGTGTGTAATGTGGCTGGATTTAAGGCACTCTTGAGTGATTTTCAATTCTCCTCTATTGTTGTGGATGTGGAATTTAAAAAGAAACATCGCTGCATAAGCAACCATGTCTGCCTTTATGTCCTGAATGTGTGTAGTGTTGTATTTGCATACGATGTATGAGTGCTTGTTTGGATGCTGTTTGGGGCGGACGTCAAGTGTGTTGAGTACCGCAAGATGATCGCACATCCCAGGGACCACTTTTGTCCGAGAAACGAGGTTTGGGATGGTGCTAAAAACCAAGTCCAGTACAGCATTCGATGAAGGTCGCATAATCCTCGTTGATGCTGAGTAAGACTAAAATGTTCTTTGATAACCACAAGTTTTCTGGCGATTACACCACCACAGGTCCTTGACATTTTGTCTGTGTTTCATGCTATGTCCCGAACATTGAAGTCCCCATCGATTATGACATTTCGATGCCTACGCATACACTTGGCGTGCAGTTCTTTTAGGGATTCCTCTAGGTGCTTTAGATGTTCTAGTGGGGCACATAGCTGTCAATAGAAAGAGCCCAAGAATAGTTTCTGCAATTGTGGAAGTTGGATGGAACTCCATACATATTTAGTGTTCTTTGATAGGTCCTTCTCATCTATGGCTAGAACATCTCTCTTTATTGCACGAAACATTGCTCCATAGGTGTTTGGTACGGTCCTCCCGACATACCTCCATATAGCTGGGAGGGAAGAGGTTGAATGAAACCGACCACCCACACTAGTGCGTGATGCCCCAGTAGGGATTTTGCACTAACATGTGTGGGAAATATACTGTCGATTTTGGACGACTCACATCCCAGAATGACATGTGGAACCTCATAATTCTTAATAATTCCCTTGATACTGTTACAATTCATTGACATAATCTTAATGAGTAATGAACCTTTCTTGTGGAATTGTTGTTGCGTTGATGTGTCATTGTTGTCATTGGATCTCAGAAAGGACACTGTTGTGTTCATGCTGGTGGATTGCATTGTCTCTGGACAGTGGGGTTGTTTGTTGTCCCTCTGTGAGTTGGTGGAGCATTGCAAAAGCTCAGTTGTTTTAAGCCCTAGAACACTGACATGGAGACACGCATGACATATTTGGCAATTTGTTAACACACCTGGATTAGCGTGGGGCTTGAATAAATTATTAACCTGGCGACGACCACAGCTGACTGGATATGATATAATATTTATGGAGGAATGTCTCATAAAATCATTAAAATCCGCAAAAACCACGGATATTCGCGATACGCACATATGTCAAATTAAAGCAAACTATTCCTGAACACTTCAAAAATAAACTTGATAATAGCACGACAACAACGTTGCGTTATACTGTGGCAGCACGCGCCCGCGCACACGCACACACACGCACGCGCGCTCGCGCGCACACACACATGCACACACACACACACGTTTGTGCTGAAGATCCAGAACTTCGAAATCTTTTTGTGTAAAGTAACACAGTTGTTGTTGTCATCACAGCTCGGCCGAAAGCAAGAAAGAAGCCGCCCAGTAACCGTGAGTTTCAATATCAGTGAATATATTATTTCTTTCATGACCTAATTCAATCGTTGTTCACACAGTTTTTAAAATGGCTTCAATGTGAAATGAATGTGGCTCAACACGGTTCTACAAAATACAGCAAAACATCAAACATTGTTAACTAATGTTGCCGAAGGGAGTATGTTATATATATGTGTTATATATATCTGTTATATATATATATATATATGTATATATATATATATATATATACATATATATATATATATATATACGTATATACTATATATGCGATTGGGCGCAATAGTTGTCTACAAAACGCACCAAAACATCATCGATGTCAACAGCTCTATTCTATAATTACCGTATCTTCTATAATGTTTCTCTGTCTGTCTGTGTGTGTCTGTCTGTCTGTCTGTCCATCTGTTTTTCTGTCTGTCTGTCTGTCTGGCTTCGGGAAATATTTGCCATTCGCAATCGAATGTTTGTTTCGCATTCGAATGCAAATGCGACTGTTTATTGTTGTCATTCGATGTAATGTATGTGCTGAAGATCTGTAACAGTTTTATCATCGTCGCTACTAAACGTTATGACTGAACCGAGAAAAGTCGGTAGCATTTTTTTTTAATGTAATTATGATATACTTGATGCATATACGTATGTATATTAATAATTAATTAATTAATGGTTAATTGCAATACTATGCGTACTTAGTACTCATGGACGATGTTTCATTATCCTAGAAATGGACCATTTATCTTATAAACAACTTGTTCAAGATATGATATTAATCTTGTAGGTCCTTGTGCGTCGAATCCATGTAAAAATGGCGGCGAATGCTCATTGATAAGAAGAGGAAAGAAGTATCGGTGCAAATGCAACGGCAGTTATATTGGAAAAACATGCGAGAAAAAAGGTAAATATGTGTATTTAAAATCGTTTTTAATAGCATCTTGATCTAAGGCCACAAATAAGTGTTATTATTATTGTTATTTTTATTATTATATAATCCAGTAATGTTTAATTGGTTGTTCTGTCAACGACCAAATTTAAGCTATCAACGCAAAAGTGTCATCACCATCTCGTAAATCAACCAGGAAACCATCGGAGACTGAGGGTTGCAGTAACGTTTGTAAGACTGATGCAACTTGGGAGTTTTCCGCTTCGAATTACGATCTAAGATTCCTGTCAACACTAACCTCCACACGTTTATACGTGGATTCTTAAATTAATATAGGAAAACCATTTCAATCTTACAATCAAAGAAATGTACCAGTTGTAACGATACCACAAAATAACATTATGGTATCGAACGACAATTGTGTCAGCGATAGATTAATTGAGTGTTCTGACAGTTATTGAGTGTTCTGCATATAGTGGGAATGGGTCCTTGCAACAGGAATTGAGGAAACTGACCATTCAAGAATTGGTTATAGATTTGCAAATTCATTTTGTGGCTGAAACATATTACTTGTAAATCACTAATCGTGTAAAAGTAATAATTATGTTGTGTAGCACTTGTCTATTGGAACATAGCTTACAAAATGTACACAAATGGTTTACGTATTTTGGATTATATCTTTATATATATATATATATATATATACATATATATATATACATATTTTATATATATATATATATATATATATATTTATATATATATATATATATATATATAAAATATGTATATATATAAATGTATATATATATATATATATATATATATGCGATTCAAAATTCATTATAACAAATTTAAGTATAACTTTATCCAGCACTTCAGCATATTTGTTTTTAGAAATTAACTTATTATATTTCCAACTATATATATATATATATATATATATATATATATATATACATACTATATATGCGATTCGTCACAATAGTTGTCTACAAAATGCAACAAAACATCATCTATGTCAGCCTGCCTGCCTGCCTGCCTGCGTGCCTGCGTGCCTGCGTGCCTGCGTGCCTGCGTGCCTGCGTGCCTGCGTGCCTGCCTGCGTGCGTGCGTGCGTGCCTGCCTGCCTGCCTGCCTGCCTGCCTGCCTGCCTGCCTGCCTGCCTGCCTGCCTGCCTGCCTGCCTGCCTGCCTGCCTGCCTGCCTGCCTGCCTGCCTGCCTGCCTGCCTGCCTGCCTGCCTGCCTGCCTGCCTGCCTGCCTGCCTGCCTGCCTGCCTGCCTGCCTGCCTGCCTGCCTGCCTGCCTGCCTGCCTGCCTGCCTGCCTGCCTGCCTGTGTCCGTCTCTCTGTGTCCGCCTCTCTGTGTCCGCCTCTCTGTGTCCGCCTCTCTGTGTCCGCCTCTCTGTGTCCGCCTGCCTGCCTGCCTGCCTGCCTGCCTGCCTGCCTGCCTGCCTGCCTGCCTGCCTGCCTGCCTGCCTGCCTGCCTGCCTGCCTGCCTGCCTGCCTGCCTGCCTGCCTGCCTGCCTGCCTGCCTGCCTGCCTGCCTGCCTGCCTGCCTGCCTGCCTGCCTGCCTGCCTGCCTGCCTGCCTGCCTGCCTGCCTGCCTGCCTGCCTGCCTGCCTGCCTGCCTGCCTGCCTGCCTGCCTGCCTGCCTGCCTGCCTGCCTGCCTGCCTGCCTGCCTGCCTGCCTGCCTGCCTGCCTGCCTGCCTGCCTGCCTGCCTGCCTGCCTGCCTGCCTGCCTGCCTGCCTGTGTCCGTCTCTCTGTGTCCGCCTCTCTGTGTCCGCCTCTCTGTGTCCGCCTCTCTGTGTCCGCCTCTCTGTGTCCGCCTGCCTGCCTGCCTGCCTGCCTGCCTGCCTGCCTGCCTGCCTGCCTGCCTGCCTGCCTGCCTGCCTGCCTGCCTGCCTGCCTGCCTGCCTGCCTGCCTGCCTGCCTGCCTGCCTGCCTGCCTGCCTGCCTGCCTGCCTGCCTGCCTGCCTGCCTGCCTGCCTGCCTGCCTGCCTGCCTGCCTGCCTGTGTGGCTTAGGGAAATGTTAGCCATTCGAAATCGAATATTTGTTTTGCATTCGAATACAAATGCGACTGCTTATTGTTGGCATTCGATGCAACGTCTGTGCTGAAGATCTGTAACTTCAGTTTTTATCCTCGACGTTAGTAAACGTTATGACTGAACCGAGAAAAGTCGGAATTGTTTTGGGTAAATGTAATTATAATATACATTTTGCATATACGTATGTATATTAATAATTAATTAATTAATGGTTAATTGCAATACTATGCGTGGTTAGTACTCATGGACGGTGTTTAATTTTCCTAGAAATGGACCATTTATCTTATAAACGACTTGTTCAAGATATCTTATTAATCTTGTAGGGCCTTGTGCATCAAATCAATGTAAAAATGGCGGCGAATGCTCAGTGATAAGAAGAGGAAAGAAGTATCGGTGCAAATGCAACGGAGGTTATATTGGAAAAACATGCGAGAAAAAAGGTAAATATGTGTATTTAAAAACATGCGAGAAAAAAGGTAAATATGTGTATTTAAAATCATTTGTTATATCATATTTATCTAAGTGTTATTAGTATTGTTGTTATTATTATTATTATTATATAATCCAGTAATATTTATTTGGTTGTTTTCTGTCAACGAGAAAATTGACGTTATCAACGCAAAAGAGTCATCACAATCTCATAAATCAACCAGGAAACTATGGGAGACTGAGGGTTGCAGTAACGTTTGTTAGACTGATGCAACTTGGAAGTTTTCCACTTCGTGATTACGATCTAAGATTTCTGTCAACACTATCCTGTACACGTTTATACTTGGATTCTTAAATTAATATCGAAAAACCATTTCAATCTTACAATCAAAGAAATGTACCAGTTCTGACGATACCACAAAATAGCGTTATGGTATCGAACGACAATTGTTGTGTCACCGATAGATTATTTGAGTGTTCTGATAGTTATTGAGTGTTGTGCATATAGTAGGAATGGGTCCTTGCAACAGGAATTGAGGAAACTGACCATTCAAGAATTGGCTATAGATGTGCAAATTAATTTTGTGGCTGAAAACGTATTACTTGTAAATCACTAATCGTGTAAAAGTAACAATTATGTTGTGTAGCACTTGTCTATTGGAACATAGCTTACAAAATGTACACAAATGTTTTACGTATTTTGGATGATATGTTTATATATATATATATATATATATATATATATATATATATATATATATATATATATATATATATATGTATGTATATATATGTATATATATATATTTATATATATATATATATGTATATATATATATATATATACATATATTACTCCCATTATATACATATATATATATATATATATATATATATATATATATATATATATATATATATATAAAATATGTATATATATATATATATATATATATATATATGCGATTGAAAATCACACACACACACATATATATATATATATATATATATATATATATATATATATATATATATATATATATATATATATATATATATATATATATATGTATATATATATATATATAAACATACTATATATGCGATTGGTCACAATAGTTGTCTACAAAATGCAACAAAACATCACCTATGTCAACAGCAAAACATAATCTATATCAAACAGACATATTGCAACAATATCTTACCCACCCTGATCTTGCCCATTTCTATATTACCGTATCTTCTATAATGTTTCTCTGTCTGTCTGTATCTGTCTGTCTGTCTGTCTGTCTGTCTGCCTGCCTGCCTGCCTGCCTGCCTGCCTGCCTGCCTGCCTGCCTGCCTGCCTGCCTGCCTGCCTGCCTGCCTGCCTGCCTGCCTGCCTGCCTGCCTGCCTGCCTGCCTGCCTGCCTGCCTGCCTGCCTGCCTGCCTGCCTGCCTGCCTGCCTGCCTGCCTGCCTGCCTGCCTGCCTGCCTGCCTGCCTGCCTGCCTGCCTGCCTGCCTGCCTGCCTGCCTGCCTGCCTGCCTGCCTGTCTGTGTGGCTTAGGGAAATGTTAGCCATTCGAAATCGAATGTTTGTTTTGCATTCGAATTCAAATGCGACTGTGTATTGTTGGCATTCGATGCAACGTCTGTGCTGAAGATCTGTAACTTCAGTTTTTATCCTCGTCGCTAGTAAACGTTATGACTGAACCGAGAAAAGTCGGACTTTTTTGGTAAATGTAATTATAATATACATTTTGCATATACGTATGTATATTAATAATTAATTAATTCATGGATAATTAATTGCAATACTATGCGTGGTTAGTACTCATGGACGGTGTTTAATTTTCCTAGAAATGGACCATTTATTTTTCTTATAAACGACTTGTTGAAGATATCTTATTAATCTTGTAGGGCCTTGTGCGTCAAATCCATGTAAAAATGGCGGCGAATGCTCAGTGATAAGAAGAGGAAAGAAGTATCGGTGCAAATGCAACGGAGGTTATATTGGAAAAACATGCGAGAAAAAAGGTAAATATGTGTATTTAAAAACATGCCAGAAAAAAGGTAAATATGTGTATTGAAAATCGTTTGTTATATCACATTGATCTAAGTGTTATTAGTATTGTTGTTATTATTATTATTATATAATCCAGTAATGTTTATTTGGTTGTTCTGGCAACGAGAAAATTGATGTTATCAACGCAAAAGAGTCATCAAAATCTCATAAATCAACCAGGAAACTATGGGAGACTGAGGGTTGCAGTAACGTTTGTAAGACTGATGTAACTTGGAAGTTTTCCGCTTCGTGATTACGATCTAAGATTCCTGTCAACACTATCCTGTACACGTTTATACTTGGATTCTTAAATTAATATCGAAATCCATTTCAATCTTACAATCAAAGAAATGTACCAGTACTGACGATACCACAGAATAGCGTTATGGTATCGAACGACAATTGTTGTGTCACCGATAGATTATTTGAGTGTTCTGACAGTTATTGAGTGTTGTGCATAATAGTAGCAATGGGTCCTTGCAACAGGAATTGAGGAAACTGACCATTCAAGAATTGGCTATAGATTTGCAAATTCATTCTGTGGCTGAAACATATTACTTGTAAATCACTAATCGTGTAAAATTAACAATTATGTTGTGTAGCACTTGTCTATTGGAACATAGCTTACAAAATGTACACAAATGTTTTACGTATTTTGGATTATATGTTTATATATATATATATATATATATATATATATATATATATATATATATGTATATATATATATGTATATATATATATTTATATATATATATATGTATATATATATATATATATATATATATATATATATATATATTACACCCATTATATATATATATATATATATATATATATATATATATAAAATATGTATATATATATATATATATATATATATATATATATATATATATATATGCGATTGAAGATCACACACACACACACACACACACACACACACACATATATATATATATATATATTTATATATATATATATATATATAAACATACTATATATGCGATTGGTCACAATAGTTGTCTACAAAATGCAACAAAACATCACCTATGTCAACAGCAAAACATCATCTATATCAAACAGACATATTGCAACAATATTTTACCCACCCTGATCTTGCCCATTTCAATATTACCGTATCTTCTATAATGTTTCTCTGTCTGTCTGTCTGTATCTGTCTGTCTGTCTGTCTCTGTCTCTGTCTGTCTGTCTGTCTGTCTGTATGTCTGTCTGCCTGCCTGTCTGCCTGCCTGCCTGCCTGCCTGCCTGCCTGCCTGCCTGCCTGCCTGCCTGCCTGCCTGCCTGCCTGCCTGCCTGCCTGCCTGCCTGCCTGCCTGCCTGCCTGCCTGCCTGCCTGCCTGCCTGCCTGCCTGCCTGCCTGCCTGCCTGCCTGCCTGCCTGCCTGCCTGCCTGCCTGCCTGCCTGCCTGCCTGCCTGCCTGCCTGCCTGCCTGCCTGCCTGCCTGCCTGCCTGCCTGCCTGCCTGCCTGCCTGCCTGCCTGCCTGCCTGCCTGCCTGCCTGCCTGCCTGCCTGCCTGCCTGCCTGCCTGCCTGCCTGCCTGCCTGCCTGCCTGTCTGTGTGGCTTAGGGAAATGTTAGCCATTCGAAATCGAATGTTTGTTTTGCATTCGAATACAAATGCGACTGTGTATTGTTGGCATTCGATGCAACGTCTGTGCTGAAGATCTGTAACTTCAGTTTTTATCCTCGTCGCTAGTTAACGTTATGACTGAACCGAGAAAAGTCGGACTTTTTTTGGTAAATGTAATTATAATATACATTTTGCATATACGTATGTATATTAATAATTAATTAATTAATGGTTAATTAATTGCAATACTATGCGTGGTTAGTACTCATGGACGGTGTTTAATTTTCCTAGAAATGGACCATCATCATCATCGTGCTGTCGGTCGCGAAGCGACAAAGACTGCTTCCATCACTTGACTCTTGCTCTCCATTTCTCTCTCTGCTGTGAGAGTGATGTCCATGAGTCGATCTTTATGTCTCTCATCTTTAGGTTTCTCTTGATGGTATCTTTGAACCGGAGACGAGGGCGCCCTCTCTTTCTCTGACCAGAAGACAGTTGAGAGTAGAGAACCTGCTTCGGTAGCCTGTCTGGTGACATCCTCATGAGGTGTCCAGTCCACCGGAGATTCTTTCTGATCAGAAGATCTTCCATAGATGGCAGCCCTGTTCGTTCTAGTATTTCCTTCTTTGTCACTTTGTCCATCCAGGTTATCCTCATGATCGAACGCAGATGTCGCATCATGAAGGCATGTAGCTTTTTAACCTGTCGTCTGTACACTGTCCAGGCCTCAGCTCCGTATAGGAGGGTGGACAGCACGATTGCACGGTATATCTTTCCTTTAACCCGCATGGACACATGGTGGTTGTTCCAGAGTCTCTGGCGTAGTCGGCCGAAAGATGCACTAGCCTTGGCCATCCTCCTCTGTATTTCATCGTCAATGCATCCATCACTTGATATAGTGCTTCCGAGGTAGGTGAATGCTAGAACAGAGTTCAGCTTGTTTCCATCAACCATGATATCCTCCTCTCGGGTTCTTGTAGAGTTGGGTTGGTACAGCACCTCGGTCTTCTTGATGTTAATCTTCAGGCCGAACTTCTTTGACGCATCGGAGAAAGCATCCACTATTTTCTGCATCTCTTCAGCAGAGTGTGCAACCAGTGCACTGTCATCTGCGAATAACAGCTCTCTCATCAGTATCCGAGTAGTCTTGGTCTTTGCTCTGAAGTGTGCGACGTTGAATAGGTCAGCGTTTTGTCTGGACTGTATGTTGACTCCATCCCCCATGTCTCGGAAAGCCTCGTCGAGCATTGCTGATAGGAAGATGGAGAAGAGCGTGGGGGCCAGTACACAACCTTGCTTGACCCCATTTGTGACACTGAACGATTCTGAGACTTCTCCTCCAACACTGACATTCGCCATCATTCCAGTATGTAGTGCCTCGATCATTGTTGTGAACTTCTCTGGGCAGCCATACTTCCTCAGTAGCTGCCATAGCCCGGTCCTCCCAACTGTATCGAACGCCTTGCTGAAGTCAACAAATACCATGTACAGTGGTCGGTCCTGTTCAATGCATTTTTCTTGTAGTTGTCGGAGACAAAATATCATATCCACGGTGCTCCGGTTACCTCTGAAGCCACATTGTGTCTCCGGAACTACCTCTGGTGTTATGTGGGTAGATAGTCTGTTGAGGAGGATCCTCGCGAAGATCTTGCCCGCTATGGAAAGAAGAGAGATTCCTCTATAGTTCCCACAGTCTGTTCGATCACCTTTCTTGTAGATGGTTACAATGCTGGCATCCTTCCATGCTTGTGGTACAGAACCCACCTCCCAGGCATTGGTGATTAGTTGGTGCAGTCTGCTGAACAGATTGTCTCCTCCGTGCTTCCATACTTCTGCGGGAATTCCATCTCCTCCAGGTGCTTTGCCATCTTTCAGGCCGGCGATTGCTCTAGCCATCTCATCCGTAGTTGGAATCTCATCGAGGCTTGTCTTGATAATGCGCTGCGGGATGTTGTCCAGAGCTTCGTGATCTATGTCGCCAGGGACGTTGAGTAGCTTCTGGAAGTGTTCACTCCATCTTGCCACAACTCTCTTGCTGTCAGAGAAGGTCTCCATTCCATCTGTTGATTTCAGTTGAACAGATCCCTTCTTTTTGGGACCCCACACTTCCTTCAGCCCATTGTAGAAGCCCTTCATGTTGTTACTGTCAGCAGCTCTCTGCAGCTCCACTGCCTTCCTTTCCCACCAGTCTGACTTCAGTGCACGCGTGTGTTTTTGTAGCAATCTGCAGGCATCTTTGTATGCTGCAGTGGTGGACCTGGTGCTCCTGGTTTGCAACACTCTCTGGTGGGCTTGGTCTCTTCTGTTCATAAGAGTCTGTAGCTCCTGGTCGTTGGGGTCGAACCAGTCCTGGTCTTTTCTGTCTGGCTTGCCAAGATATGTCTTGGCTGTGTTGTACACGACCTGCTGCAGAGCAGCCCATTCCTCATCTGGTGTTGAGTTTTCCTTCTCCTCCCATTGGGCGAGAGCACTGTCCATCTCCTGCTCAAAACTCTCCCTATCGCTGGTGGTACTTAGTTTTGCAATGTTCAGCTTGGTCGGCTTACTTGTCCCTTGCCTGTTGTGCTTTTGTCGTATTCTGAAAGCCACTTTTGACCTCAGCATCTGGTGATCAGTCCAGCAGTTTGCTCCACGCATGACTCGGGTACTGTGGATGTCCATCTTATCCCGACACCTCGTGATGATGAAGTCGATCATATGCCAATGTTTCGAACGAGGATGCATCCAGGTGGTCTTGCGTTCATCCTTCTGCTTGAACATGGTGTTCGTCACTATCAGTTCGAACTCAGAGCACAGAGCCAGTAGAAGCTCGCCATTGGAGTTGCATTTCCCAATCCCATGTTTGCCCATGACCAAGGGCCACTTGTCATTTTCTCTTCCTATCCTCGCATTGAAGTCTCCTATCAGCAGTAGCTTATCTGTACGAGGGATGCCACTGAGCACACTTGCCAGCTGGTTGTAGAAGGCCTCCTTGTTTTCATCTGGGTTTGTCATTGTTGGAGCGTACACGCTGATAATTGTAGCCAAGTTGTCCTTGCTCAGAGGTAGTCTCATCGTCATGATTCTGTCACTTACTGGCCGTGGCATTTCTGTCAGCTTTGTGACGATATCCTTCTTGATAGCAAAGCCCACTCCTGCCTCCCTTCTTTCTCCTTCCGGTTTGCCACTCCAGAAGAAAGAGTATTCCAAGTCGTCGAGACTACCAGACTCTAAGAACCTTGTTTCACATAGGGCGGCGATGTCGATGTTGTATTTGGCAAGTTCCATTGCTACTAGTGCCGTACGTCTTTCTGGTCGGTTAGCTCCATCTCGGTCGAGGAGAGTCCTGACGTTCCATTGTCCAATTGTCAGTAGTTGTCTTCTTTGTCTTCTTCTTCCTAGCTGATTTTCCACTGTCGACGGAAGATGAGGTCGAGCAGCGCGGTCCTTGGTAACCCGGGCGACGGCCGATCCGGTATGGAGTTTCATGCAGTTGTACATTTCATGGAAGCTGCTTGCAAAAAGTGTTGAAGTGCCGCTGGCTTTTGCAAGTTACTAGCGACACTCTCTCGGGGAACAAATAGAGGTCTCACACCGGCAAGAACATGTCAAGACAGGCGCAAACTATTTGTCCCTGCAGTGGCTGGTCGAGAGATGTTGGGAGTTCCATACATCAACCGCCCTT
>OZ024857.1:48234096-48251596 GCA_964017155.1 Oasisia sp. SBJ-2009
ACGACAATTGTTGTGTCACCGATAGATTATTTGAGTGTTCTGATATATATATATATAATACATATATATACCCTGTATATATGTATATATATATATATATATATATATATATATATATATATATATATATATACACATATATATATACCGTACATATATACGACAACAAATAACATAACTGCTCGATCTAAGTTGCAGATATATATATATATATATATATATATATATATATATATATATATATATATATATATATATATATATATATATATATATATAGCTGTATCTATATCTAAAGTAAACTTAATAATCAAAACAGATATGAGAATACATATAACTCGAGAGTTATTTTCACAACTGTACGTTTTGTTGTCTTTTTTAGGCTACTGTTGAGATATATTCTTCTCATATTGATGAAATTAAATATATTGTTAACCGGGTGTACACTGATTGAATTTCTTCATGAAAAAGACACTGTGCACACTGATACTAAAACTCACCGGAACTGGGTGACTTCCCACCTGCTACCGGCCGACCTGTTATGACAATAAAAATGGTGTCACCAAAAACTGAATGTTACACTCAATATACGTCAAAATACTGAATTAATTTATCGCTGAAAAAAGGATTGCAGTTCGGTACCATATTTTTTAGTCTCGTCAGAACTGGTGTATTTCCTTTTATTGTAAGATTAAAAAGGTTGTCAGATATTAATTGATGCATCCACGTATAAACGTGTACAGCTTGGTGTGTTGTACACAATTTTAGATTGTTATCACGAAGCGGCACATTACAAGTTGCATATATCTTATCGACGCTACTTATTTTAGAGACACTACCAATTAAATGTTGTCGCATTATGTTATAATAATAATACACGAAATAATTTTAAATACACATATTTACCTTTTTTCTTTCTATCGCACATTTTCCCGTAATAACCAGTCTTGCATTTGCATTTATATTTCTTTGTTGTTCTTCCTTTTACTGAACATGTGCCGCCATTTTTGCATGGATTTGACGCACAAGGACCTACATGATAATAAGACATCTTCAAACGAATGTTTTATTATATATATCATGTACATTTCTAGGAAAATGAAACATCGTCCTGTAGTTCTAAGCATGTATAACATTGCAACTACCATTAGCAATTAATTAACATTTTACTTCAAAATATATATGCACTCAATCAAAATTACATAAATTAACCACAATTTGATTCATACTTGAGACATGATAATGTATGTCTTCTGTTCTATACATAAAAACATAAAATCGCAATTACGCAGTCGCAGTGAAGACAATGTTCCATACATTCATGCCCCCATAATATATATATATATATATATATATATATATATATATATATATATATATATAATACATATATATATATACCCTGTATATATGTATATATATATATATATATATAAATATATATATATATATATATATACATATATATATACCGTACATATATACGACAACAAATAACACAAGTGCTCGATCTATGCTGCAGATATATATATATATATATATATATATATATATATATATGTATATGTATATGTATATGTATATATATATATATATATATATATATATATATATATATATATATATATAGCTGTATCTATATCTAAAGTAAACTTAATGATCAAAACAGATATGATAATATATATATAACTCGAGAGTTATTTTCACAACTGTACGTTTTGTTGTCTTATTTTTGTTGTCATATTTTTACATTGCGGCAAATCATGGTACAGTGCCAGGAATGGAACACGCTAGCCTGTGCAAACTTCATTGCGTGATGTTGACTTTTCATCTCTGTTGTTTGGACCCAACGACAATGCATTCTGTTTTTGCATTGTTCAACTTCAGGCAATTCCGCGACATCCATTGACGTAGTTCGTCAAGAGAGGCTTCAATTTGCTGTATTGCGTCATTAACGCTTGACTGTGTAGGATCGACTGTATATTTGAGTATCGTCTCCGTAACAATGATATTTCAGGCCACGCTTCCGGATGATATCAGCCGTACATTGAACAGAGGATAGATCCTAGAACAGAGCGTTGCGGGAGACCGTACTTTAGCTGCGATATATCTGATGTCACGTTGTCAATGCGCACACAGTATGTTCTACCACTCAGGTATGACTGGAACCAGTCAAGTGCAACACCGCCGAT
This sequence comes from Oasisia sp. SBJ-2009, assembly GCA_964017155.1. Taxonomy (NCBI): domain Eukaryota; kingdom Metazoa; phylum Annelida; class Polychaeta; order Sabellida; family Siboglinidae; genus Oasisia; species Oasisia sp. SBJ-2009. Next base: position 48,236,289 of record OZ024857.1, read on the forward strand.
TCCAAAATAGGTGTTCATACGGGATAGCAGAATGGAGTGATCGACAGTGTCAATAGCTGCGGATATATCTAATAACACGAGAAGAGTTATCTTGCTGCAGTTCATGGCCTGCAGCAGATCGTTATGAACGTTTAGCAATGCGGTTTCTACGCTGTGGTGTGCACGATAGGCCGACTGGAATACATCGATGAGATTATTGTTGGCGAGGAATGTAGAGAGTTGTTTGGCTACCACGCGTTCCAGTGTCTTACTGAGAAAACATAAGTTTGATATAGGACGATAGTTGGCTAACAGGGATGAGTCCGAGTTTACCTTCTTCAGTATGGGTCGGATTTGTGCAGCTTTGAGATGAGAAGACGGAATTTATCCCAAGTTCATTGAGTTGTTGATGATTTTAGTCATCACCGGCAATACAGCATCACTACACTTCTTCAGCAGTGCCGATGGAATTGGATCAAGGTCACAGGTTGTTCCAGGTGAATTTGAGAGTATCTTCGCTATTTCATTTATAGACACTTCAAGAAAACCCACAAATTTGGCCGATGTAAGAGCTGTTGTAGGAGGTTGTAGATCATTTACTCTTTCAAACTGCTCTCGGGTGCATTTTATTTTATCGGTAAAGAATATGTGGAAGCTCTGGGCCAATTCCTTCTGCGATTCACACTTCGGAAGAGGTGAACTCTTTCGCCGGTGAAGTAGTCTGTCAGTCAGACGGAAAATATGCCTTTGATCTTTTGCCACTTCGCTGAATAGCTTGTTGTAATATTGCGATTTTGCTCGTTTGATCTGTCGATTTACCATTTGCTTCTGATGGCACTAAATTTGGCGGTCATTTTCAAGATGCGATTTTCTCCATTTATTCTGCAGTTGGCGCCGTATCTTTTACTCTGTCAGTATTATGTCTTCGTTAAACCAAGGATAATGTGGGCGAAGTTTCACACATCGGTCTTTCATTGGTGCATGCTTTTCGAGCACTTGGGATAGAACACTGCTAATGGCTAATTATAATACTAAGTTTGTATAGTGTTCGTGAACGATGTTTCATTTTCACTTATAATGTACTTGATGTATCTATTACAGTGAATTTTTCAAAATGTCTTTTTTCTTGTAGATCCCTGTGCTAAAAATCCATGTAAAAATGGCGGCAAATGCTCAGCAGAAGGAAGGAAATTTCGGTGTAATTGTACGAATGGATATGTTGGGAAAAAATGCCGCAGAAAAGGTAAATATGTAAATGTAATATTTTGAAGTCGGTTTAGGTGGTTGCGTCTAGTGAGTAAGAGATGCAATAAATGTAACACCTATCTAGACATATAACATTACATTGTGGCTATGTTGGATACTTCCCTTCTCAAAAATATGTACCGCGTTTTCGAAATTTAACAGCAATATGTTTTGTTTTTGGTCATTTAAAAATGTTCTTCAGCCAAGTGTTGGCCACGTGTACAGCTAATATGTGTAATATATTATACAAAAATGTATACCAGAGTGTAGATAATTTAATGTTCTTTTATATAAACCCAACTTGTAGCAGTAGAAATCCAAGCATAAAAAAGTTACACCGCAACAATGTAGTTATTTTACAAAAAGTTTCAAAATGTCATAGTGTCAACCAAGAAATGATCAACATATTTTAACGTTAAAACAACATTGTTGACACCACTGTGTAGGCAAATTTATTATCTACAACATGCTTACAACATGCAATAGCGAGAATTGAATAATAAAGGCGCTAGAGCAAAGACAATGGCGCAAGCAATATTTTTAAACATCTAGGTCAAATAGTTGAGGAGCCACAGGCATCACGTTAAAATCGGCTGCGTGCTAATGGGTTAATGTAATTATTTTAATGTTTTCAATACGAAAAGAATATATCTCAACAGCAGCCTACAAAAGAGAACAAAACGTATCATTTTGAAAATAATTATATACATTATCACATTTGTTTTGATAATTAAGTTGATTATATATATATAATTAAAATAATATAATAAAGCTTTATCACAATTTTTCAACGTGCATTAAGTGATGAATTCGAATGTAGTCTGGCGTTGACTCATATAGTGTCTATATATATACAATAATGAAATATGGCAAATAAACATAAGATATAGATATAAGATATACATTGTACATAATTTGTTCTTTAAAATGAAAAACGTAATTATTTTAATATAATAAATAAAGACAAAATTTAAATAATAGATTATATATTTAAAAAAATGTGGTGTAAACTAGTTAATAAATAAATATATATAAAATATCCTTTAAAATTGTTTAAAAAATATATATATAAATTATCTTCTAAAAGTAATTTATATTAATAAACATACATTATTAGAGGACTGAAATATCATTTAAAATTATATTTATAATTACAATATATATATATATATTATATAATATATATATATATATATATATATATATATATATATATATATATATATATATATATATATATGTATATATATGTTTGCAGCAGAGATCGAGCAGTTATATTAAGTGTTGTCGTATATATGTACGCCCGGTAAATGTATATATATATATATATATATATATATATTATATTTTGGGGCATGAATGGGAAATTGGCATGAGGAAAGAAACATCGATGCAAATGCAAGACAGGTTATATTGGGAAAACATTGGGAAATAAAATGGGTAAATATGTGTATTTAAAATCATTTGTTTTATGTATTATTATTATTATTACATAAGCTAACAACATTTAATTGGTTGTTCTGAAACCTAAAAAACTGACGTTATGTATGCCAATGTGTGTTAACAATCTCGTATATCAACCATCCAATCATCCAATCATCCAAGACATGAGGGTCATGAGTAGCGTCCTGAACACTTTTTGAACTTGGAATGTGCCACTTTGTGATTACGACCTAAGATTGTGTGCAACCTGTAAACGTTCATATTTGGATGCATAAAATAATATCCGAACACTTTTTAACCGGCAGTGTCCATTTGGTTATTTGATACTGAAAAGGAAAGCAACACCAACACAAGGCACAGTTTTCGACTTACAAAACCGCTTTCGCATACTTCAAGAGGAAGAAGAATTAACAGTTGATAGTTCAAGTATTAACTAATACTAATCAAGTATTAACGGAAACAAGTAAGCAACCTTTGCGCTACTGAAGAAAACAAAAAGAAGAGTGGGTTAAACCAGACGCCTGAACAACAATTAATGAAAGCAAGGCAACAAAACAGAAACAAAATTATACAAAATCCCAACGAATAAGGGAACAGCTACAGGCAACATATCTATAACTGGACAATGAAGTGAAAAGACAGACGGAAGCAGACACTCGCCGGAGTCTTTAGAAACAACGAAGTTCCTGTAAAAGATGTAAACGGAAATGTTACCACTGGTGTAGCAGAACAGACCCAGGGATGGAAATCATACTTTGAGACCATCCTCAACAAAGAAGCGCCAAGCAATCTAGCAGATATCCCAGTAAGCGACGAAGACCTAGAGATCAACCCAGACGAAGAAGAAGTGAGGAAAGCAGTGAGGAAAGCAATCAGTTCCATGAAGTCAGGGAAAGCACAGGGATCTGATGATGCTGATGGTGTGAGGGCAGATATGTTGAAGGCTGGGCGAGAAATCATAGTTAGAACCTTGATAGAGATCTTTGAAGGTATTTGGTAGATAGAAGAAAATAATATCAAGTGATTGGAAGACGGGGCTGATCATAAAATTACCGAACAAAGGAGACCTTAGTATGTGGAACAACTGGAAGGGGTTACTCTGCTATCTGTCACTAGGAAATTGTTTTTATTTCAGCAGGGTTATTCTTGACATAATGTCTGCAACCATTGACCCACTGATGCGCAAAGAACACGCGGGCTTTCGGAAATGAAGATATTGTCGGGACCATATTTTTACATTGTGGCAAATCATGGTACAGTACCAGGAATGGAACAAGCTAGCCTATGCAAACTTCATTGCGTGATGTTGACTTTTCATCTCTGTTGTTTGGACCCAACGACAATGCATTCTGTTTTTGCATTGTTCAACTTCAGGCAATTCCGCGACATCCATTGACATAGTTCGTCAAGAGAGGCTTCAATTTGCTGTATTGCGTCATTAACGCTTGACTGTGTAGGATCGAGTGTATATTTGAGTATCGTCTCCGTAACAATGATATTTCAGTCCACGCTTCCGGATGATATCAGCCGTACATTGAAAAGAGGATATATCCTAGAACAGAGCGTTGCGGGAGACCGTACTTTAGCTGCGATATATATGATGTCACGTTGTCAATGCGCACACAGTATGTTCTACCACTCAGGTATGACTGGAACCAGTCAAGTGCAACACCGCCGATTCCAAAATAGGTGTTCATACGGGATAGCAGAATGGAGTGATCGACAGTGTCAATAGCTGCGGATATATCTAATAACACGAGAAGAGTTATCTTGCTGCAGTTCATGGCCTGCAGCAGATCGTTATGAACGTTTAGCAGTGCGGTTTCTACGCTGTGGTGTGCACGATAGGCCGACTGGAATACATCGATGAGATTATTGTTGGCGAGGAATGTAGAGAGTTGTTTGGCTACCACGCGTTCCAGTGTCTTACTGAGAAAACATAAGTTTGATATAGGACGATAGTTGGCTAACAGGGATGAGTCCGAGTTTACCTTCTTCAGCATGGGTCGGATTTGTGCAGCTTTGAGATGAGAAGACGAAATTTATCCCAAGTTCATTGAGTTGTTGATGATTTTAGTCATCGCCGGCAATACAGCATCACTACACTTCTTCAGCAGTGCCGATGGAATTGGATCAAGGTCACAGGTTGTTCCAGGTGAATTTGAGAGTATCTTCGCTATTTCATGTATAGACACTTCAAGAAAACCCACACACTTGGCCCATGTAAGAGCTGTTGTAGGAGGTTGTAGATCATTTACTCTTTCAAACTGCTCTCGGGTGCATTTTATTTTATCGGTAAAGAATATGTGGAAGCTCTGGGCCAATTCCTTCTGCGATTCACACTTCGGAAGAGGTGAACTCTTTCGCCGGTGAAGTAGTCTGTCAGTCAGACGGAAAATATGCCTTTGATCTTTTGCCACTTCGCTGAATAGCTCGTTGTAATATTGCGATTTTGCTCGTTTGATCTGTCGATTTACCATTTGCTTCTGATGGCACTAAATTTGGCGGTCATTTTCAAGATGCGATTTTCTCCATTTATTCTGCAGTTGGCGCCGTATCTTTTACTCTGTCAGTATTATGTCTTCGTTAAACCAAGGATAATGTGGGCGAAGTTTCACACATCGGTCTTTCATTGGTGCATGCTTTTCGAGCACTTGGGATAGAACACTGCTAATGGCTAATTATAATACTAAGTTTGTATAGTGTTCGTGAACGATGTTTCATTTTCACTTATAATGTACTTGATGTATCTATTACAGTGAATTTTTCAAAATGTCTTTTTTCTTGTAGATCCCTGTGCTAAAAATCCATGTAAAAATGGCGGCAAATGCTCAGCAGAAGGAAGGAAATTTCGGTGTAATTGTACGAATGGATATGTTGGGAAAAAATGCCGCAGAAAAGGTAAATATGTAAATGTAATATTTTGAAGTCGGTTTAGGTGGTTGCGTCTAGTGAGTAAGAGATGCAATAAATGTAACACCTATCTAGACATATAACATTACATTGTGGCTATGTTGGATACTTCCCTTCTCAAAAATATGTACCGCGTTTTCGAAATTTAACAGCAATATGTTTTGTTTTTGGTCATTTAAAAATGTTCTTCAGCCAAGTGTTGGCCACGTGTACAGCTAATATGTGTAATATATTATACAAAAATGTATACCAGAGTGTAGATAATTTAATGTTCTTTTATATAAACCCAACTTGTAGCAGTAGAAATCCAAGCATAAAAAAGTTACACCGCAACAATGTAGTTATTTTACAAAAAGTTTCAAAATGTCATAGTGTCAACCAAGAAATGATCAACATATTTTAACGTTAAAACAACATTGTTGACACCACTGTGTAGGCAAATTTATTATCTACAACATGCTTACAACATGCAATAGCGAGAATTGAATAATAAAGGCGCTAGAGCAAAGACAATGGCGCAAGCAATATTTTTAAACATCTAGGTCAAATAGTTGAGGAGCCACAGGCATCACGTTAAAATCGGCTGCGTGCTAATGGGTTAATGTAATTATTTTAATGTTTTCAATACGAAAAGAATATATCTCAACAGCAGCCTACAAAAGAGAACAAAACGTATCATTTTGAAAATAATTATATACATTATCACATTTGTTTTGATAATTAAGTTGATTATATATATATAATTAAAATAATATAATAAAGCTTTATCACAATTTTTCAACGTGCATTAAGTGATGAATTCGAATGTAGTCTGGCGTTGACTCATATAGTGTCTATATATATACAATAATGAAATATGGCAAATAAACATAAGATATAGATATAAGATATACATTGTACATAATTTGTTCTTTAAAATGAAAAACGTAATTATTTTAATATAATAAATAAAGACAAAATTTAAATAATAGATTATATATTTAAAAAAATGTGGTGTAAACTAGTTAATAAATAAATATATATAAAATATCCTTTAAAATTGTTTAAAAAATATATATATAAATTATCTTCTAAAAGTAATTTATATTAATAAACATACATTATTAGAGGACTGAAATATCATTTAAAATTATATTTATAATTACAATATATATATATATATTATATAATATATATATATATATATATATATATATATATATATATATATATATATATATATATATATATATAATATGTATATATATGTTTGCAGCAGAGATCGAGCAGTTATATTAAGTGTTGTCGTATATATGTACGCCCGGTAAATGTATATATATATATATATATATATATATATTATATTTTGGGGCATGAATGGGAAATTGGCATGAGGAAAGAAACATCGATGCAAATGCAAGACAGGTTATATTGGGAAAACATTGGGAAATAAAATGGGTAAATATGTGTATTTAAAATCATTTGTTTTATGTATTATTATTATTATTACATAAGCTAACAACATTTAATTGGTTGTTCTGAAACCTAAAAAACTGACGTTATGTATGCCAATGTGTGTTAACAATCTCGTATATCAACCATCCAATCATCCAATCATCCAAGACATGAGGGTCATGAGTAGCGTCCTGAACACTTTTTGAACTTGGAATGTGCCACTTTGTGATTACGACCTAAGATTGTGTGCAACCTGTAAACGTTCATATTTGGATGCATAAAATAATATCCGAACACTTTTTAACCGGCAGTGTCCATTTGGTTATTTGATACTGAAAAGGAAAGCAACACCAACACAAGGCACAGTTTTCGACTTACAAAACCGCTTTCGCATACTTCAAGAGGAAGAAGAATTAACAGTTGATAGTTCAAGTATTAACTAATACTAATCAAGTATTAACGGAAACAAGTAAGCAACCTTTGCGCTACTGAAGAAAACAAAAAGAAGAGTGGGTTAAACCAGACGCCTGAACAACAATTAATGAAAGCAAGGCAACAAAACAGAAACAAAATTATACAAAATCCCAACGAATAAGGGAACAGCTACAGGCAACATATCTATAACTGGACAATGAAGTGAAAAGACAGACGGAAGCAGACACTCGCCGGAGTCTTTAGAAACAACGAAGTTCCTGTAAAAGATGTAAACGGAAATGTTACCACTGGTGTAGCAGAACAGACCCAGGGATGGAAATCATACTTTGAGACCATCCTCAACAAAGAAGCGCCAAGCAATCTAGCAGATATCCCAGTAAGCGACGAAGACCTAGAGATCAACCCAGACGAAGAAGAAGTGAGGAAAGCAGTGAGGAAAGCAATCAGTTCCATGAAGTCAGGGAAAGCACAGGGATCTGATGATGCTGATGGTGTGAGGGCAGATATGTTGAAGGCTGGGCGAGAAATCATAGTTAGAACCTTGATAGAGATCTTTGAAGGTATTTGGTAGATAGAAGAAAATAATATCAAGTGATTGGAAGACGGGGCTGATCATAAAATTACCGAACAAAGGAGACCTTAGTATGTGGAACAACTGGAAGGGGTTACTCTGCTATCTGTCACTAGGAAATTGTTTTTATTTCAGCAGGGTTATTCTTGACATAATGTCTGCAACCATTGACCCACTGATGCGCAAAGAACACGCGGGCTTTCGGAAATGAAGATATTGTCGGGACCATATTTTTACATTGTGGCAAATCATGGTACAGTACCAGGAATGGAACAAGCTAGCCTATGCAAACTTCATTGCGTGATGTTGACTTTTCATCTCTGTTGTTTGGACCCAACGACAATGCATTCTGTTTTTGCATTGTTCAACTTCAGGCAATTCCGCGACATCCATTGACATAGTTCGTCAAGAGAGGCTTCAATTTGCTGTATTGCGTCATTAACGCTTGACTGTGTAGGATCGAGTGTATATTTGAGTATCGTCTCCGTAACAATGATATTTCAGTCCACGCTTCCGGATGATATCAGCCGTACATTGAAAAGAGGATATATCCTAGAACAGAGCGTTGCGGGAGACCGTACTTTAGCTGCGATATATATGATGTCACGTTGTCAATGCGCACACAGTATGTTCTACCACTCAGGTATGACTGGAACCAGTCAAGTGCAACACCGCCGATTCCAAAATAGGTGTTCATACGGGATAGCAGAATGGAGTGATCGACAGTGTCAATAGCTGCGGATATATCTAATAACACGAGAAGAGTTATCTTGCTGCAGTTCATGGCCTGCAGCAGATCGTTATGAACGTTTAGCAGTGCGGTTTCTACGCTGTGGTGTGCACGATAGGCCGACTGGAATACATCGATGAGATTATTGTTGGCGAGGAATGTAGAGAGTTGTTTGGCTACCACGCGTTCCAGTGTCTTACTGAGAAAACATAAGTTTGATATAGGACGATAGTTGGCTAACAGGGATGAGTCCGAGTTTACCTTCTTCAGCATGGGTCGGATTTGTGCAGCTTTGAGATGAGAAGACGAAATTTATCCCAAGTTCATTGAGTTGTTGATGATTTTAGTCATCGCCGGCAATACAGCATCACTACACTTCTTCAGCAGTGCCGATGGAATTGGATCAAGGTCACAGGTTGTTCCAGGTGAATTTGAGAGTATCTTCGCTATTTCATGTATAGACACTTCAAGAAAACCCACACACTTGGCCCATGTAAGAGCTGTTGTAGGAGGTTGTAGATCATTTACTCTTTCAAACTGCTCTCGGGTGCATTTTATTTTATCGGTAAAGAATATGTGGAAGCTCTGGGCCAATTCCTTCTGCGATTCACACTTCGGAAGAGGTGAACTCTTTCGCCGGTGAAGTAGTCTGTCAGTCAGACGGAAAATATGCCTTTGATCTTTTGCCACTTCGCTGAATAGCTCGTTGTAATATTGCGATTTTGCTCGTTTGATCTGTCGATTTACCATTTGCTTCTGATGGCACTAAATTTGGCGGTCATTTTCAAGATGCGATTTTCTCCATTTATTCTGCAGTTGGCGCCGTATCTTTTACTCTGTCAGTATTATGTCTTCGTTAAACCAAGGATAATGTGGGCGAAGTTTCACACATCGGTCTTTCATTGGTGCATGCTTTTCGAGCACTTGGGATAGAACACTGCTAATGGCTAATTATAATACTAAGTTTGTATAGTGTTCGTGAACGATGTTTCATTTTCACTTATAATGTACTTGATGTATCTATTACAGTGAATTTTTCAAAATGTCTTTTTTCTTGTAGATCCCTGTGCTAAAAATCCATGTAAAAATGGCGGCAAATGCTCAGCAAAAGGAAGGAAATTTCGGTGTAATTGTACGAATGGATATGTTGGGAAAAAATGCCGCAGAAAAGGTAAATATGTAAATGTAATATTTTGAAGTCGGTTTAGGTGGTTGCGTCTAGTGAGTAAGAGATGCAATGAATGTAACACCTATCTAGACATATAACATTACATTGTGGCTATGTTGGATACTTCCCTTCTCAAAAATATGTACCGCGTTTTCGAAATTTAACAGCAATATGTTTTGTTTTTGGGCATTTAAAAATGTTCTCCAGCCAGGTGTTGGCCACGTGTACAGCTAATATGTGTAATATATTATACAAAAATGTATACCAGTGTGTAGATAATTTAATGTTCTTTTATATAAACACAACTTGTAGCAGTAGAAATCCAAGCATAAAAAAGTTACACCGCAACAATGTAGTTATTTTACAAAAAGTTTCAAAATGTCATAGTGTCAACCAAGAAATGGTCAACATATTTTAACGTTATAACAACATTGTTGACACTACTGTGTAGGCAAATTTATTATCTACAACATGCGTACAACATGCAATAGCGAGAATTGAATAATAAAGGCGCTAGAGCAAAGACAATGGCGCTAGCAATATTTTTAAACATCTAGGTCAAATAGTTGAGGAGCCACAGGCATCACGTTAAAATCGGCTGCGTGCTAATGGGTTAATGTAATTATTTTAATGTTTTCAATACGAAAAGAATATATCTCAACAGCAGCCTACAAAAGAGAACAAAACGTATCATTTTGAAAATAATTATATACATTATCACATTTGTTTTGATAATTAAGTTGATTATATATATATATATATATATATATATATATATATATATATATAATTAAAATAATATAATAAAGCTTTATCACCATTTTTCAACGTGCATTAAGTGATGAATTCGAATGTAGTCTGGCGTTGACTCATATAGTGTCTATATATACAATAATGAAATATGGCAAATAAACATAAGATATAGATATAAGATATACATTGTACATAATTTGTTCTTTAAAATGAAAAACATAATTATTTTAATATAATAAATAAAGACAACATTTAAATAATAGATTATCTATTTAAAAAAATGTGGTGTAAACTAGTTAATAAATAAATATATATAAAATATCCTTTAAAATTGTTTAAAAAATATATATATAAATTATCTTCTAAAAGTAATTTATATTAATAAACATACATTATTAGAGGACTGAAATATCATTTAAAATTATATTTATAATTACAATATATATATATATATATATATATATATATATATATTATATAATATATATATATATATAATATATGTATATATATGTTTGCAGCAGAGATCGAGCAGTTATATTAAGTGTTGTCGTATATATGTACGCCCGGTAAATATATATATATATATATATATATATATGTATATATATATATTATATTTTGGGGCATGAATGGGAAATTGGCATGAGGAAAGAAACATCGATGCAAATGCAAGACAGGTTATATTGGCAAAACATTGGTTATATTAAGTGTTGTCGTATATATGTACGCCCGGTAAATATATATATATATATATATATATATATATATATATATATATATATATATATATATATATATATTATATTTTCGGGCATGAATGGGAAATTGGCATGAGGAAAGAAACATCGATGCAAATGCAAGACAGGTTATATTGGCAAAACATTGGGAAAGAAAATGGGTAAATATGTGTATTTAAAATCATTTGTTTTATGTATTATTATTATTATTACATAAGCTAACAACATTTAATTGGTTGTTCTGAAACCTAAAAAATTGACGTTATGTAAGCCAATGTGTGTTAACAATCTCGTATATCAACCATCCAATCATCCAATCATCCAAGACATGAGGGTCATGAGTAGCGTCCTGAACACTTTTTGAACTTGGAATGTGCCACTTTGTGATTACGACCTAAGATTGTGTGCAACCTGTAAACGTTCATATTTGGATGCATAAAATAATATCCGAAAACTGTTTAACCGGCAGTGTCCATTTGGTTATTTGATACTGAAAAGGAAAGCAACACCAACACAAGGCACAGTTTTCGACTTACAAAACCGCTTTCGCATACTTCAAGAGGAAGAAGAATTAACAGTTGATAGTTCAAGTATTAACTAATACTAATCAAGTATTAACGGAAACAAGTAAGCAACCTTTGCGCTACTGAAGAAAACAAAAAGAAGAGTGGGTTAAACCAGACGCCTGAACAACAATTAATGAAAGCAAGGCAACAAAACAGAAACAAAATTATACAAAATCCCAACGAATAAGGGAACAGCTACAGGCAAGATATCTATAACTGGACAATGAAGTGAAAAGACAGACGGAAGCAGACACTCGCCGGAGTCTTTAGAAACAACGAAGTTCCTGTAAAAGATGTAAACGGAAATGTTACCACTGGTGTAGCAGAACAGACCCAGGGATGGAAATCATACTTTGAGACCATCCTCAACAAAGAAGCGCCAAGCAATCTAGCAGATATCCCAGTAAGCGACGAAGACCTAGAGATCAACCCAGACGAAGAAGAAGTGAGGAAAGCAGTGAGAAAAGCAATCAGTTCCATGAAGTCAGGGAAAGCACAGGGATCTGATGATGCTGATGGTGTGAGGGCAGATATGTTGAAGGCTGGGCGAGAAATCATAGTTAGAACCTTGATAGAGATCTTTGAAGGTATTTGGCAGATAGAAGAAAATAATATCAAGTGATTGGAAGACGGGGCTGATCATAACATTACCGAACAAAGGAGACCTTAGTATGTGGAACAACTGGAATGGGTTACTCTGCTATCTGTCACTAGGAAATTGTTTTTATTTCAGCAGGGTTAGTCTTGACATAATGTCTGCAACCATTGACCCACTGATGCGCAAAGAACACGCGGGCTTTCGGAAATGAAGATATTGTCGGGACCATATTTTTACATTGCGGCAAATCATGGTACAGTGCCAGGAATGGAACACGCTAGCCTATGCAAACTTCACTGCGTGATGTTGACGTTTCATCTCTGTTGTTTGGACCCAACGACAATGCATTCTGTTTTTGCATTGTTCAACTTCAGGCAATTCCGCGACATCCATTGACGTAGTTCGTCAAGAGAGGCTTCAATTTGCTGTATTCCGTCATTAACGCTTGACTGTGTAGGATCGACTGCATATTTGAGTATCGTCTCCGTAACAATGATATTTTAGGCCACGCTTCCGGATGATATCAGCCGTACATTGAAAAGAGGATAGATCCTAGAACAGAGCCTTGCGGGAGACCGTACTTTTGCTGCGATATATCTGATGTCACGTTGTCAATGCGCACACAGTATGTTCTACCACTCAGGTATGACTGGAACCAGTCAAGTGCAACACCGCCGATTCCAAAATAGATGTTCATACGGGATAGCAGAATGGAGTGATCGACAGTGTCAATAGCTGCGGATATATCTAATAACACGAGAAGAGTTATCTTGCTGCAGTTCATGGCCTGCAGCAGATCGTTATGAACGTTTAGCAGTGCGGTTTCTACGCTGTGGTGTGCACGATAGGCCGACTGGAATACATCGATGAGATTATTGTTGGCGAGGAATGTAGAGAGTTGTTTGGCTACCACCCGTTCCAGTGTCTTACTGAGAAAACATAAGTTTGATATAGGACGATAGTTGGCTAACAGGGATGAGTCCGAGTTTACCTTCTTCAGCATGGGTCGGATTTGTGCAGCTTTGAGATGAGAAGACGGAATTTGTTGATGATTTTAGTCATCGCCGGCAATACAGCATCACTACACTTCTTCAGCAATGCCGATAGAATTGGATCAAGGTCACAGGTTGTTCCAGGTGAATTTGAGAGTATCTTCGCTATTTCATGTATAGACACTTCAAGGAAACCCACACACTTGGCCCATGTAAGAGCTGTTGTAGGAGGTTGTAGATCATTTACTCTTTCAAACTGCTCTCGGGTGCATTTTATTTTATCGGTAAAGAATATGTGGAAGCTCTGGGCCAATTCCTTCTGCGATTCACACTTCGGAAGAGGTGAACTCTTTCGCCGGTGAAGTAGTCTGTCAGTCAGACGGAAAATATGCCTTTGATCTTTTGCCACTTCGCTGAATAGCTCGTTGTAATATTGCGATTTTGCTCGTTTGATCTGTCGATTTACCATTTGCTTCTGATGGCACTAAATTTGGCGGTCATTTTCAAGATGCGATTTTCTCCATTTATTCTGCAGTTGGCGCCGTATCTTTTACTCTGTCAGTATTATGCCTTCGTTAAACCAAGGATAATGTGGGCGAAGTTTCACACATCGGTCTTTCATTGGTGCATGCTTTTCGAGCATTTGGGATAGAACACTGCTAATGGCTAATTATAATACTAAGTTTGTATAGTGTTCGTGAACGATGTTTCATTTTCACTTATAATGTACTTGATGTATCTATTACAGTGAATTTTTCAAAATGTCTTTTTTCTTGTAGATCCCTGTGCTAAAAATCCATGTAAAAATGGCGGCAAATGCTCAGCAGAAGGAAGGAAATTTCGGTGTAATTGTACGAATGGATATGTTGGGAAAAAATGCCGCAGAAAAGGTAAATATGTAAATGTAATATATTGTTATACTTACGTATGCGTTGGAGGTAGATCAATCACCAACATACGCCTCACTGATGATATAGATTTGGTGGCATGAAAAGCTGAAGAACTACTCGACCTGACCTGATATAAAAAACAAATTTTTAAGGAGGTATAGGTTTACTTGTACGAATGGATATGTTGGGATAAGATGCATCAGAAAGGGTAAATATATATATATATATATATATATATATATATATATATATAAATATATATATATATAACCAAATGACAAGTACAGGAATTTTTCTTGATGAACTATAATTCCTATTTGTAAGGCTATATTAAGGTCTATATCTCTACTGCCAGCTGTAGCTAAAATGATACAATAAAGTATTTTTTGTTCAGTTATCAACATATCATACGGAATAATTTTTTGTTATTGCCTACGTCATTTTATTGCCTGCCATCCATCATTCTATCACCCGTTCGGCCTTCAAACTGTGGGACAGGTAGGCAGGCAGGCAGGCAGGCAGGCAGGCAGGCAGGCAGGCAGGCAGGCAGGCAGGCAGGCAGGCAGGCAGGCAGGCAGGCAGGCAGGCAGGCAGGCAGGCAGGCAGGCAGGCAGGCAGGCAGGCAGGCTGGCAGGCAGGCAGGCAGGCAGGCAGGCTGGCAGGCAGGCAGGCAGGCAGGCAGGCAGGCAGGCAGGCAGGCAGGCAGGCAGGCAGGCATTACGTTATTAACGGCAATGTGGCTTCACAATCTAGTTGCATGTTGCTTATATGAGATGTATATGCCGTCTCGTGTCTACAATATAATATTGTGTGCAACAATGAAGACAGTATATATATATATATATATATAT
>OZ024857.1:48256596-48284096 GCA_964017155.1 Oasisia sp. SBJ-2009
CTCAGTGATAAGAAGAGGAAAGAAGTATCGGTGCAAATGCAACGGAGGTTATATTGGAAAAACATGCGAGAAAAAAGGTAAATATGTGTATTTAAAAACATGCCAGAAAAAAGGTAAATATGTGTATTTAAAATCGTTTGTTATATCACATTGATCTAAGTGTTATTAGTATTGTTGTTATTATTATTATTATATAATCCAGTAATGTTTATTTGGTTGTTCTGTCAAAGACAAAAATGGACGTTATCAACGCAAAAGAGTCATCATAATCTCATAAATCAACCAGGAAACAATGGGAGACTGAGGGTTGCAGTAACGTTTGTAACGAAAAACCATTTCAATCTTACAATCAAAGAAATGTACCAGTACTGACGATACCACAAAATAGCGTTATGGTATCGAACGACAATTGTTGTGTC
Organism: Oasisia sp. SBJ-2009; assembly: GCA_964017155.1. Lineage (NCBI taxonomy): Eukaryota > Metazoa > Annelida > Polychaeta > Sabellida > Siboglinidae > Oasisia > Oasisia sp. SBJ-2009. Next base: position 48,257,016 of record OZ024857.1, read on the forward strand.
ACCGATAGATTATGTGAGTGTTCTGACAGTTATTGAGTGTTCTGCATATAGTAGGAATGGGTCCTTGCAACAGGAATTGAAGAAACTGACGATTCAAGAATTGGCTGTAGATTTGCAAATTCATTTTGTGGCTGAAAACATATTACTTGTAAATCACTAATCGTGTAAAAGTAAACAAAGCTGGCAGGTAGACATACGGAGAAACACTGTGTTACTGTATTAGTTAATTTAATCCACAACGTGATCATGCAGATATAAACGCGTTGATGGGCTCTCAATATCACATTTCGTTCACTTGAGAACTGTTTGTAATTTCTGTTCTGAAGATCTGGAACTTCAATTTTCATGCTCGTCGCTATTAGATGTTATGACTGAAGCGAGAAAAATCGGAAACATTATGTGTAAGGTAATACAATTTGTGTTGCCATGACAGGTCGGTATGTAGCAAGTGGAAAGTTCCAAAAAAATATATATATATATATATATATATATATATATATATATATGTATATGTGTGTGTACAAGGAACTTTTATTTCACAATGCAACATGTACAATGACAAAACTAAAGTATATATTAAATTGTCAGCCTGTAGCATTGCATAACTTTTTTGTATAAAGTAACACAGTTGTTATTGTCATCACAGCTCCGCCGGTAGCAAGTGGGATCACATCTCCGCCGGTAGCAAGTGGGATCACAGCTCCGACGGTAGCAAGTGGGATCACATCTCCGCCGGTAGCAAGTGGGATCACAGCTCCGCCTGTAGCAAGTGGGATCACAGCTCCGCCGGTAGCAAGTGGGATCACAGCTCCGCCGGTAGCAAGTGGGAAACCGCCCAGTAACCGTGAGTTACAATATCAGTCAATATTATTATATATCTTTCATGACTTATTTGAACACACGATTTACATAGTTTTTTATCGAACGACAATTGTTGTGTCAGTGATAGATTAATTGAGTGTTCTGATAGTTATTGAGTGTTCTGCATATAGTAGGAATGGGTCCTTGCAACAGGAATTGAGGAAACTGACCATTCAAGAATTGGCTATAGATTTGCAAATTCATGTTGCGGCTGAAAACGTATTACTTGTAAATCACTAATCGTGTAAAAGTAAACGAAGCTGGCAGGTAGACATACGGAGAAACACTGTGTTACTGTATTAGTTAATTTAATCCACAAAGTGATCATGCAGATATAAACGCGTTGATGGGCTCTCAATATCACATTTCGTTCACTTGAGAACTGTTTGTAATTTCTGTTCTGAAGATCTGGAACTTCAATTTTCATGCTCGTCGCTATTAGATGTTATGACTGAACCGAGAAAAATCGGACACATTATTTGTAAGGTAATACAATTTGTGTTGCCATGACAGGTCGGTATGTAGCAAGTGGAAAGTTCAAAATTATTTTAAACACCTTCAGTAAGAAATTAATTCGTCTCGACACCAATCTACAAAACACGGCATATCGTTTCATAAAAGTTCAAAGAATATATATATATATATATATATATATATATAATATATATATATATGTAAATGTGTGTGTATAAGGAACTTTTATTTCACAATGCAACATGTCCAAGGACAAAACTAAAGTATATATTAAATTGTCAGCCTGTAGCATTGCATAACTTTTTTGTATAAAGTAACACAGTTGTTATTGTCATCACAGCTCCGCCGGTAGCAAGTGGGATCACATCTCCGCCGGTAGCAAGTGGGATCACAGCTCCGCCGGTAGCAAGTGGGATCACAGCTCCGCCGGTAGCAAGTGGGATCACAGCTCCGCCGGTTGCAAGTGGGAAACCGCCCAGTAACCGTGAGTTACAATATCAGTCAATATTATTATATATCTTTCATGACTTATTTGAACACACGATTTACATAGTTTTTTATCGAACGACAATTGTTGTGTCAGTGATAGATTAATTGAGTGTTCTGATAGTTATTGAGTGTTCTGCATATAGTAGGAATGGGTCCTTGCAACAGGAATTGAGGAAACTGACCATTCAAGAATTGGCTATAGATTTGCAAATTCATGTTGCGGCTGAAAACGTATTACTTGTAAATCACTAATCGTGTAAAAGTAAACGAAGCTGGCAGGTAGACATACGGAGAAACACTGTGTTACTGTATTAGTTAATTTAATCTTAGTTAATTTAATCCACAAAGTGATCATGCAGATATAAACGCGTTGATGGGCTCTCAATATCACATTTCGTTCACTTGAGAACTGTTTGTAATTTCTGTTCTGAAGATCTGGAACTTCAATTTTCATGCTCGTCGCTATTAGATGTTATGACTGAACCGAGAAAAATCGGACACATTATTTGTAAGGTAATACAATTTGTGTTGCCATGACAGGTCGGTATGTAGCAAGTGGAAAGTTCAAAATTATTTTAAACACCTTCAGTAAGAAATTAATTCGTCTCGACACCAATCTACAAAACACGGCATATCGTTTCATAAAAGCTCAAAGAATATATATATATATATATATATATATATATATATATATATATATATATATATATATATATATATATATAATATATATATATATATGTAAATGTGTGTGTATAAGGAACTTTTATTTCACAATGCAACATGTCCAAGGACAAAACTAAAGTATATATTAAATTGTCAGCCTGTAGCATTGCATAACTTTTTTGTATAAAGTAACACAGTTGTTATTGTCATCACAGCTCCGCCGGTAGCAAGTGGGATCACATCTCCGCCGGTAGCAAGTGGGATCACAGCTCCGCCGGTAGCAAGTGGGATCACAGCTCCGCCGGTAGCAAGTGGGATCACAGCTCCGCCGGTTGCAAGTGGGAAACCGCCCAGTAACCGTGAGTTACAATATCAGTCAATATTATTATATATCTTTCATGACTTATTTGAACACACGATTTACATAGTTTTTTATCGAACGACAATTGTTGTGTCAGTGATAGATTAATTGAGTGTTCTGATAGTTATTGAGTGTTCTGCATATAGTAGGAATGGGTCCTTGCAACAGGAATTGAGGAAACTGACCATTCAAGAATTGGCTATAGATTTGCAAATTCATGTTGCGGCTGAAAACGTATTACTTGTAAATCACTAATCGTGTAAAAGTAAACGAAGCTGGCAGGTAGACATACGGAGAAACACTGTGTTACTGTATTAGTTAATTTAATCCACAAAGTGATCATGCAGATATAAACGCGTTGATGGGCTCTCAATATCACATTTCGTTCACTTGAGAACTGTTTGTAATTTCTGTTCTGAAGATCTGGAACTTCAATTTTCATGCTCGTCGCTATTAGATGTTATGACTGAACCGAGAAAAATCGGACACATTATTTGTAAGGTAATACAATTTGTGTTGCCATGACAGGTCGGTATGTAGCAAGTGGAAAGTTCAAAATTATTTTAAACACCTTCAGTAAGAAATTAATTCGTCTCGACACCAATCTACAAAACACGGCATATCGTTTCATAAAAGCTCAAAGAATATATATATATATATATATATATATATATATATATATATATATAATATATATATATATGTAAATGTGTGTGTATAAGGAACTTTTATTTCACAATGCAACATGTCCAAGGACAAAACTAAAGTATATATTAAATTGTCAGCCTGTAGCATTGCATAACTTTTTTGTATAAAGTAACACAGTTGTTATTGTCATCACAGCTCCGCCGGTAGCAAGTGGGATCACATCTCCGCCGGTAGCAAGTGGGATCACAGCTCCGCCGGTAGCAAGTGGGATCACAGCTCCGCCGGTAGCAAGTGGGATCACAGCTCCGCCGGTAGCAAGTGGGAAACCGCCCAGTAACCGTGAGTTATAATATCAGTCAATATTATTATATATCTTTCATGACTTATTTGAACACACGATTTACATAGTTTTTTATCGAACGACAATTGTTGTGTCAGTGATAGATTAATTGAGTGTTCTGATAGTTATTGAGTGTTCTGCATATAGTAGGAATGGGTCCTTGCAACAGGAATTGAGGAAACTGACCATTCAAGAATTGGCTATAGATTTGCAAATTCATGTTGTGGCTGAAAACGTATTACTTGTAAATCACTAATCGTGTAAAAGTAAACGAAGCTGGCAGGTAGACATACGGAGAAACACTGTGTTACTGTATTAGTTAATTTAATCCACAAAGTGATCATGCAGATATAAACGCGTTGATGGGCTCTCAATATCACATTTCGTTCACTTGAGAACTGTTTGTAATTTCTGTTCTGAAGATCTGGAACTTCAATTTTCATGCTCGTCGCTATTAGATGTTATGACTGAACCGAGAAAAATCGGAAACACTATGTGTAAAACAATGTGTGTTGCCATGACAGGTCGGTATGTAGCAAGTGGAAAGTTCAACATTTTTTTAAACACCTTCAGTAAGAAATAAATTCGTCTCGACACCAATCTACAAAACACGGCATATCGTTTCAAAGAATATATATATATTTTATATATATATATATATATATATATATATATATATATATATATATATATATATATATATATATATAAAATATATGTATATGTGTGTGTGTATAAGGAACTTTCATTTCACAATGCAACATGTACAAGGACAAAACTAAAGTATATATTAAATTGTCAGCCTGTAGCATTGCATACATTTTTTGTATAAAGTAACACAGTTGTTATTGTCATCACAGCTCCGCCGGTAGCAAGTGGGATCACATCTCCGCCGGTAGCAAGTGGGATCACAGCTCCGCCGGTAGCAAGTGGGATCACAGTTCTGCCGGTAGCAAGTGGGATCACAGCTCCGCCGGTAGCAAGTGGGAAACCGCCCAGTGACCGTGAGTTACAATATCAGTCAATATTATTATATATCTTTCATGACTTATTTCAATCCACGGTTTACACAGTTTTTAAAATAGTTTCTATGTGAAATGAATGTGTCTCAACACGAGTCTAATATATATATATATATATATATATATATATATATATATGTATATATCTATATATATATACATATATATATATATATATATATATTTACGAACATATATACGACAACACAAAACATAATTGCTCGATCTCGGCTGCAAATCTATATATATATATATATATATATATATATATATATATATATATATATATTTATATATATATATATATATTTATATATATATATATATATATATATATATATATATATCTGCAGCAGAGATAGAGCAGCTATACTATGAAAATAACTCTCTCTTTCGATTAACCCCATATCATATCTATTATATATATATATATATATATATATATATATATATATATATATATATATATATATATCAAAAAGAAACTTAATTATAAAAACATATATGATATGGTATATCTCGAGTTTTTTTTCAAAGTGGTACGTTTTCTTGTCTTTTGTAGGCCGTTGTTGAAACATATTCTTTTCATATTGAAAGCATTAAAATAATTACGTTAACCGGGTGTACGCTGGTTAAATTGCATCATAAAAGAGACACTGTGCACACTGATACTGAAACTCACCCGCACTGGGTGACTTCCCACCTGCTACCGGCCGACCTGTCATGACAATAAAAATGGTGCCACCAAAAACTGAATGTTACACTCAATATACGTCAAAATACTGAATTAATGTATCGCTGACAAAACGATTGCAGTTCGGTACCATAAATTTTTAGTATCATCAGAACTGGTATATTTCCTTTTATTGTAAGAAAAAAAGGTTGTCAGATATTAATTGATGCATCGACGTATAAACGTGTACAGCTTGGTGTGTTGTACACAAATTTAGATCGTTATCACGAAGCGGTACATTACAAGTTGCATATATCTTATAGACGCTACTTATTTTAGAGACACTACTAATTAAATGTTGTTGCATTATGTTATAATAATAATACACGAAATTATTTTAAATACACATATTTACCTTTTTTCTTTCTATCGCACATTTTCCCGTAATAACCAGTCTTGCATTTGCATTCATATTTCTTTGTTGTTCTTCCTTTTACTGAACATGTGCCGCCATTTTTGCATGGATTTGACGCGCAAGGACCTACATGATAATAAGACAGCTTCAGACAAATGTGTTATTATATATAGCAGGTACATTTCTAGGAAAATGAAACATCGTCCTGTAGTTCTAAGCATGCATAACATTGAAACTACCCTTAGCGATTAATTAACATTTTATTTCAAAACATATATGTACTCAATCAAAATTAGATAAATGAACCACGATTTGATTCATACTTGAGACATCATAATGTATGTCTTCTGTTCTATGCATAAAAACATAAAATCGCAATTACGCAGTCGCAGTGAAGACAATGTTCCATACATTCTTGCCCCCATAATATATATATATATATATATATATATATATATATATATATATATATATATATGTATATATATATATATATATAATACATATATATACCCTGTATATATGTATATATATATATACATATATATACCGTACATATATACGACAACAAATAACATAACTGCTCGATCTATGTTGCAGATATATATATATATATATATATATATATATATATATATATATATATATATATATATATATATATATATAGCTGTATCTATATCTAAAGTAAACTTAATAATCAAAACAGATATGATAATACATATAACTCGAGAGTTATTTTCACAACTGTACGTTTTGTTGTCTTTTTTAGGCTACTGTTGAGATATATTCTTCTCATATTGATGTAATTAAATATATTGTTAACCGGGTGTACACTGATTGAATTTCTTCATAAAAAAGACACTGTGCACACTGATACTAAAGCTCACCGGAACTGGGTGACTTCTCACCTGCTACCGGCCGACCTGTTATGACAATAAAAATGGTGTCACCAAAAACTGAATGTTACACTCAATATACGTCAAAATACTGAATTAATTTATCGCTGAAAAAACGATTGCAGTTCGGCACCATATTTTTTATTATCGTCAGAACTGGTATATTTCCTTTTATTGTAAGATTAAAAAGGTTGTCAGATATTAATTGATGCATCCACGTATACACGTGTACAGCTTGGTGTGTTGTACACAATTTTAGATTGTTATCACGAAGCGGCACATTACAAGTTGCATATATCTTATCGACGCTACTTATTTTAGAGACACTACCAATTAAATGTTGTCGCATTATGTTATAATAATAATACACGAAATAATTTTAAATACACATATTTACCTTTTTTCTTTCTATCGCACATTTTCCCGTAATAACCAGTCTTGCATTTGCATTTATATTTCTTTGTTGTTCTTCCTTTTACTGAACATGTGCCGCCATTTTTGCATGGATTTGACGCACAAGGACCTACATGATAATAAGACATCTTCAAACAAATGTTTTATTATATATATCAGGTACATTTCTAGGAAAATGAAACATCGTCCTGTAGTTCTAAACATGTATAACATTGCAACTACCATTAGCAATTAATTTACATTTTACTTCAAAATATATATGTACTCAATCAAAATTACATAAATTAACCACAATTTGATTCATACTTGAAACATGATAATGTATGTATTCTGTTCTATACATAAAAACATAAAATCGCAATTACGCAGTCGCAGTGAAGACAATGTTCCATACATTCATGCCCCCATAATATATATATATATATATATATATATATATATATATATATATATATAATACATATATATATATACACTGTATATATGTATATACATATATATACCGTACATATATACGACAACAAATAACATAAGTGCTCGATCTATGCTGCAGATATATATATATATATATATATATATATATATATATATATATATATATATATATATATATAGCTGTATCTATATCTAAAGTAAACTTAATAATCAAAACAGATATGATAATATATATAACTCGAGAGTTATTTTCACAACTGTACGTTTTGTTGTCTTATTTAGGCTACTGTTGAGATATATTCTTCTCATATTGATGTAATTAAATATATTGTTAACCGGGTGTACACTGATTGAATTTCTTCATGAAAAAGACACTGTGCACACTGTTACTAAAACTCACCGGAACTGGGTGACTTCCCACCTGCTACCGGCCGACCTGTTATGACAATAAAAATGGTGTCACCAAAAACTGAATGGTACACTCAATATACGTCAAAATACCGAATTAATTTATCGCTGAAAAAACGATTGCAGTTCGGTACCATATTTTTTAGCATTCTGTTTTTGCATTGTTCAACTTCAGGCAATTCCGCGACATCCATTGACGTAGTTCGTCAAGAGAGGCTTCAATTTGCTGTATTGCGTCATTAACGCTTGACTGTGTAGGATCGACTGTATATTTGAGTATCGTCTCCGTAACAATGATATTTCAGGCCACGCATCCGGATGATATCAGCCGTACATTGAAAAGAGGATAGATCCTAGAACAGAGCCTTGCGGGAGACCGTGCTTTAGCTGCGATATATCTGATGTCACGTTGTCAATGCGCAGACAGTATGTTCTACCACTCAGGTATGACTGGAACCAGTCAAGTGCAACACCGCCGATTCCAAAATAGGTGTTCATACGGGATAGCAGAATGGAGTGATCGACAGTGTCAATAGCTGCGGATATATCTAATAACACGAGAAGAGTTATCTTGCTGCAGTTCATGGCCTGCAGCAGATCGTTATGAACGTTTAGCAGTGCGGTTTCTACGCTGTGGTGTGCACGATAGGCCGACTGGAATACATCGATGAGATTATTGTTGGCGAGGAATGTAGAGAGTTGTTTGGCTACCACCCGTTCCAGTGTCTTACTGAGAAAACATAAGTTTGATATAGGACGATAGTTGGCTAACAGGGATGAGTCCGAGTTTACCTTCTTCAGTATGGGTCGGATTTGTGCAGCTTTGAGATGAGAAGACGGAATTTATCCCAAGTTCTTTGAGTTGTTGATGATTTTAGTCATCGCCGGCAATACAGCATCACTACACTTCTTCAGCAGTGCCGATGGAATTGGATCAAGGTCACAGGTTGTTCCAGGTGAATTTGAGAGTATCTTCGCTATTTCATTTATAGACACTTCAAGAAAACCCACAAACTTGGCCGATGTAAGAGCTGTTGTAGGAGGTTGTAGATCATTTACTCTTTCAAACTGCTCTCGGGTGCATTTTATTTTATCGGTAAAGAATATGTGGAAGTTCTGGGCCAATTCCTTCTGCGATTCACACTTCGGAAGAGGTGAACTCTTTCGCCGGTGAAGTAGTCTGTCAGTCAGACGGAAAATATGCCTTTGATCTTTTGCCACTTCGCTGAATAGCTCGTTGTAATATTGCGATTTTGCTCGTTTGATCTGTCGATTTACCATTTGCTTCTGATGGCACTAAATTTGGCGGTCATTTTCAAGATGCGATTTTCTCCATTTATTCTGCAGTTGGCGCCGTATCTTTTACTCTGTCAGTATTATGTCTTCGTTAAACCAAGGATAATGTGGGCGAAGTTTCACACATCGGTCTTTCATTGGTGCATGCTTTTCGAGCACTTGGGATAGAACACTGCTAATGGCTAATTATAATACTAAGTTTGTATAGTGTTCGTGAACGATGTTTCATTTTCACGTATAATGTACTTGATGTATCTATTACAGTGAATTTTTCAAAATGTCTTTTTTCTTGTAGATCCCTGTGCTAAAAATCCATGTAAAAATGGCGGCAAATGCTCAGCAGAAGGAAGGACATTTCGGTGTAATTGTACGAATGGATATGTTGGGGAAAAATGCCGCAGAAAAGGTAAATATGTAAATGTAATATATTGTTATACTTACGTAAGCATTGGAGGTAGATCAATCACCAACATACGCCTCACTGATGATATAGATTTGGTGGCATGAAAAGCTGAAGAACTACTCGACCTGACCTGATATAAAGAACAAATTTTTAAGGAGGTATAGGTTTACTTGTAGGAATGGATATGTTGGGATAAGATGCATCAGAAAGGGTAAATATATATATATATATATATATATATATATATATATATATATATATATATATAACCAAATGACAAGTACAGGAATTTTTCTTGATGAACTATAATTCCTATTTGTAAGTCTATATTAAGGTATATATCTCTACTGCCAGCTGTAGCTAAAATGATACAATAAAGTATTTTTTGTTCAGTTATCAACATATCATACGGAATAATTTTTTTTTATTGCCTACGTCATCTTATTGCCTGCCATCCATCATTCTATCACCCGTTCGGCCTTCAAACTGTGGGACAGGTAGGCAGGCAGGCAGGCAGGCAGGCAGGCAGGCAGGCAGGCAGGCAGGCAGGCAGGCAGGCAGGCAGGCAGGCAGGCAGGCAGGCAGGCAGGCAGGCAGGCAGGCAGGCAGGCAGGCAGGCAGGCAGGCAGGCAGGCAGGCAGGCAGGCATGCAGGCATGCAGGCAGGCAGCCAGGCACGCAGGCACGCAGGCACGCAGGCAGGCACGCAGGCAGGCAGGCAGGCAGGCAGGCAGGCAGGCAGGCAGGCAGGCAGGCAGGCAGGCAGGCAGGCAGGCAGGCATTACGTTATTAACGGCAATGTGGCTTCACAATCTCGTAAATCAACCATCGGATCGGAGGCCGAGGGTCACATGTTGCTTATATGAAATGTATATGCCATCTCGTGTCTACAATATAATATTGTGTGCAACAATGAAGACAGTATATATATATATATATATATATATATATATATATATATATATATAATTATTATTATTATTATTATTACAAACTTATCAGTTGGCGCCCCGAAAACAATCTGGAGCTTAAAGTAATCATAATAAAGGAAATGATTGTGGATTTCAGAAGAAAAACATCTTCTCCCCTTTCGCCTCTTTTGAGCGATTGCCGGACGATTGAAATTATCCAGCATTTCAGTTTTTTGGTTCCAAAATCTCTAATAGTCTTAAATGGTAGCTAAATGTTGAAAATGTTATCAAAAAGGCTGTACTTTCTTAGAAGGTTTAGTTCATTTGGTTTGACCACACAGATCATGCTAACCTTCTACAATAATCGAGAGTGTTCTGACATTTCCAATAATAGCATCGTTTGGGTATATCTATAATATAGTCATAACGTATGGTATATTATACCATACGTTATGACTTTTTCATTATACTAGATCATATCATGTATTAATGATCGATGTTACAATGTTTCACGTTTTATTCGGACCTATTGCACGTGATTGCTCTTATTTAAGTATTTATTTAATTTGAAAAAGTAGTATGTTTTATCATAATCGTTGCTGCATTATAGTGTATAAATATACTTGTACGACGACCCAACATTATAACGTAGTCCAGTGTTTTATTGTAACTGCAATGAAAACAGGTGGCAATAAAATGATCTTATCTGATAGGCACATATATATTCATATATGCGACAGAAATGTTCATTATACCTGTTTCGATTATAACTTACTCCAGATATATACATGTCCGTAATATCTCTTTTAGATATCATTACACCATCAGCAAGAAAGCGTTATTATGTTTAGATCCCTGTTTGCAAAAACCCTGCAACAATGGCGGAACTTGCACAGTTAACAGAGGACGCTATCAGTGCAGTTGCAAGACTGGTTATTCTGGAAGAATGTGCTTGCGCACCAAGACGACCATCACGATCACGATGACCATGACGACGTGTAAATATGTATATTTAATATATTCTTTTGCGATCTTTATTGATGGCCTCGTATTCCATGAAGGATTAACTATTTGCACACTAAAACTTTAATGCCAGCTCGGGTCTACGATATCACATTATGTACAACAATGAAGGCTATATATATACATTTAATATAACATATACATATAATACATACATATATATTATGTATATACACAATATATATATTATATATATATATATACATATGTATATATACATATATATATATATATATATATATATATATATATATATATGTATATATGTGTGTATGTGTGTAAGTATGTATGTACGTAAGTACGTATGTACGTATGTACGTATGTACGTATGTTCGTATGTACGTATGTATGTATGTATGTATGTAAGTATGTATGTATGAATGTATGTATGTATGTGCTAACTGCCACATACACCCTCCTATGCAAAGCAACAATGCGAGTTCAATGTAGATGAAAGTAGGCCAACTTAATGACATTTAGTTTTATTTATTTACACCTGATGTAAACAACACCACAGATACATCAGTACATTGCCACAGCAAGCCTGCCGGCCCCAACGGTATTGGTACTCAATACCTACATGATCTAGACATATTATTAACAACCACCAACACTAACTATATCCCTACATTATATTTATTATTGACACCATATCGGTGGGGGTCACTACACCACTAATTTATTTACCGCACTAAAAACCCCGAGTACACCGTAAGAGGTAACAACCTGGGTAAAAGCTCGTGTACTTAAAAAATGAAAAAGCGTCAAGAAACAGCAATGCGCACAATACGACAACTGGTGTAGCACAGGGAGATGGGTGGGTATAATAACAACACACTTATAAAATTGCACTGCAAAATAAAGTATAATAATTTAACTGTTTGGTGAAACCAGGACACAAAATTCCTTCATGAGCTATCTCAGCCAATTAGGCCGAAAGTAGTGATCTGATCACTGTAATTACATCATTCCTCCTGAGTAAACCAGCTATATTATAAACATTGGCCTAATCGGCCAGGTCATCACTCGCATTATTTCATCACCTAGGATCATTGTATATATATATATATATATATATATATATATATATATATATATATATATATATATATATATATTATAATGTGTGTGTAACTTTATCAAGATGTATATATTTTGACATTTTGTTTCAAAAACAACATAAAGAAAGCGTTATTATTTTATGATGCTTATGTATTACCATCGCTCATCTCTTGGTATCAATTTGTTGAACAATTATTTTAGTGGCTTCTGTGATAGTCTTAACGTGAGTCAATGATCCATATATATATATATATATATATATATATATATATATATATATATATATATATATATATATATATATATATATATATACATAGTGTATTGATTGTACTGGAATCTACATAAATATTCTTGTTCTTGTTCTTAGATCCCTGTTTGCAAAATCCGTGCAAAAATGGCGGAACATGCTTTGCAAAAGGAGCACAGTATCGGTGCAGATGCAAACCTGGTTATTCTGGAACAACGTGCATCATGCGCGCCAGGAAGTGTAAATATATATATTTTAAATTTATTTTTTATATATATGTATTGTAACCTCTATGTAAGAACATATAATGTATCCACTTGTAATTGGTTGCTCGGCTCCGACATTATTGGCGGAATCTACATCAGTATATATTCGCAATCTCATAAATCGACCAACCATTCATCAATATAGTAAAACATTATGCGTAATAATAAAAGGGGACAGTCGTCATAAGAGCCGGAACCGCCGACCATTGATGGTGGAAATGCAATTTAAAAAAACAAATATTTGTTTACGAAAGAGTTTATAAAATCTTTGAAATGCCTTAAAATCTCAACACCAGGTTGCATAACGTGATAAAATATGTCATATATATATATATATATATATATATATATATATATATATATATATATATATATATGTAATATATGTAATACATGTGTTTATATATATGTGTGCGTGCTAATTACATACGGCAAAATATATGTGTATATATGTATTATGTACATACGGAAACATTTAATATAAATGGTCGATACATTATTTGTACGTATATATATATATATATATATATATATATATATATATATATATGGGTCAGTTCATAGAAAAACGTACAATTGGGGCTGGACAGGCCAAACAAAATAAAAAACTCACAATTACTTTAAACAACTTTATTACACTTGAAGAACAACTTATTCCCTTCGTTTAGCACCAAATTATACTGACTTAATCCCAGCGGTTCAGTTTTTAGAGATTGTCAAAGAAAACGTAATGTGATCGGCAAACGTCCGTGATCGAAATAAATTGAACAACAATTGAAGACCCTTTAATATCTCAGATTAACTGCAAATTTTGTTTATAACTAGCCATGATATGTATGTTTGAAAGTACAGAAAATGAATAAGCACATTCAAGAATCTTTAAAATTATATGCTAATCAACTTTCACCGATGACTGAAAATAGCGCAAATCTTTGGAAAACACTTTTTACTTTACCCGTGCATACTCAAAAATGCTATCTTACACATGAAAGTCACTCTACACAATCTACGACATATCTACTTTACAAAATATGTGGTCCTGAGCACTCACAAACAGCACCGTTTTCTTATAGCCGACATATATACAAAGTCATATAAAATTGCATAGAAATCACGGACGTTTGTTACTGGTATCATTTACTTAAGTCAAGACACTTGTATGAGAACTAAATATCTTCATATCATCTCAAAACGTCTTCTACATGTACAAAAGAGGTTGATCTTTGGTTATGGCTATACAAGTATATATATTTCGACCATTCACTGTATGTGTCATGACTTTGAAAGTTAAAACATTTTTTTTAAACTTTCCCCAAGTTACAAGTGCTCTAATATACAACAGAACCTCTTATATAGCCTTAATGTACAAGGCCAACATGTTTACTATTAGTTTTAACAGTAATAAAGACCTTTCTAACACAGGTGAACAGTATGCCTGCTTACCATATATACATAAAACTCACGGACGTTTGCTACTGGTATAATTTACTTAAGACACTTGTATGAGTACTAAGCATCTTCATATCATCTCAAAACATCTTCTACATGTACAAAAGAGGTTGATCTGTGCCTACAGCTATATACAAGTATATATTTCAACCATTCACTGTATGTTTTATGATTTTGAAAAATAAAAACCCTTTTTTTATTTTCCCCATATTATGTTTCGTCTCACTTATACAAATATATCACAGAACTTCTTCTATACCCTTAATGTACAAGGCCAACATGTTTACTATTAGTTTTAACTGTGATAAAGACCTTTCTAACACTTGCAGGTGAACAGTATGCCTGCTTACCATATATACATAAAATTCACGGACGTTTGCGTAAAAATAACGGACGTTTGTTACTGGTATCATTTACTTAAGACACTTGTATTAGTATTAAGCATCTTCATATCATCTCACAAAAACGTCTTCTACATGTACAAAAGAGGTTGATCTGTGCCTACACCTACATACAAGTATATATTTCGACCATGTTGTTACTTTCTCCAGATTATTTGTGGTCCCACTTATACAAATATATCACAGAACCTCTTCAATACCCTAAATGTACAAGGCCAACATGTTTATTATTAGTTTCAACAGTGAAAACGATCATTCTGCCAGTTTCAGTCAACTTCTTAGGTAAGTTTCAAGACGTTTTTTTAAAAAGTTCACGGACGTTTGTTTTAATTTCGACGCCAGTTGTAAGGCCAATACACAAACTGGAGAGAAACATTTGTTCACGATTGAAGAATGTGGTACAAGAAACGAGAAATGCTATAGGAAATAGCTAGAAAATTATAATTATATGCAGGAGAGGTAAAACTGTTGAACAAACGTCCGTGATAGTTCTAGTATATTTTCAATAGCCCAACTTGATGTTAAGAAAGTGGGGGCACCATATTTTTTTACCACCAAATGGAAAAGTGCAAAAGCCTACCCTTTTCCATAGGTGGTAAAAACAATATGGTGCCCACTTTCTTAACATCCAAGTTGGGCTATTGAAATATAATTAACGGACGTTTGTTTAAGTAAAATTTATCATTTGAATGAGAATTGACAAAAATGTGACGCCCAAATCATGTTAAAATGTCATGGAAATGTAAACTGTGTCCACTTACTCGACAAATAATAAGTTTGGGATATTCTAACTTTACATTACTTGAAATAAGATACATTTAAAAAATGAAGAAATGCTCAAAAATGTATTTTCCCCCATTTTTTGTTAATTTATAGGCCAATAACACCAAAAATTATCGTCAGACTTATACATATTTATATTTTTCTGAACGCCCAAACAATTCTCTATTGAATGATACTAAGAAGATTTAGATTGGTGTAGAGGTTGTTACTCTATACCCATGTAAACTTGAAAAACTGTGAAAATGGTGAATTGTACGTTTTTCTAAGACCTCACCCATATATATATATATATATATATATATATATATATATATATATATATATATCGGGTATATAAATTACGCATATATATATAGGTATCTCAACACCAGTTTGCAAAACGCGATAAAATATGTTATAAATGGCGGACGTATGTTGACGAAGGAAGAATGTATATATATATATATAGTATGTATGTATATATATATATATATATACATATATATGTGTGTGTGTGTGTGCGCACGCTCGCGTATGACATACATACTATAAAATTAACATTTCATATAAATTGTCGATATATTATGTGTGCGTGTGTGTATATATATATATATATATATATGCATAGTTTATATACCCGATATATATATATATATATACATATATATATATATATATATATATATATATATATATATATATATATATATATATATATGTATATATATCGGGTATATAAACTATGCATACACTATCTACATGCTATATATATCCATGCGATTGAAATGTTCATGGTGACATTTTAAATATAACGTTTTGGAGATGTATACATTTGTATATTTCTGTTTTGTACTAAAAAAACAAAGGTCCCTGTTTCCTAAATCCATGCAAAAATGCGGGAAATTGCAGTAAAAAAGTAGTAAAAAGAAGTAAAAAGAAGGCGCTATCTGTGTAATTGCAAGATTGGTTATTCTGGAAGAACATGCAAAGAAAAGATGGGTAAAAAATAATGTATATGTTATACAGTGTATCCTGTAATCATGTAAATGTGTGTGTGTGTGTGTGTGTGTGTGTGTGTGTGTGTGTGTGTGTGTGTGTGTGTGTTTGGGTGTGCATATTACATAGAAAAATATGTGTGTGTATATATGTATTACATACATACGGAAAAATGTAATAAAAATGAACGATATATTTTGTGTGCATATGTATATATATATATATATATATATATATATATATATATATATATGCATGTGTGTGTATATATATGTATATATGTATATATATATATATATGTGCATATATGTATGCACACACTAATATACGAAATATGCATATCATATATACATGCTATATCTCCATGCGATTAAAATGTTCATAATAAATGTTTCGATGATAAATGTTTGGCGATGTATACATTTGTATATTTTGTTTTTTTACCCAAAAAATACAAAGATCCCTGTTCGCCAAATCCATGCCTACATGGCGGATCTTGCACAATAAACGGAGGGAGCTATCAGTGCAATTGCAAGACTGATTACTCTGGAAAAAAATGTGAACACGGCAAAAACTATGGTAAATATGTTATGCAGTGTTATATAGGTTGTCATGTAATCTTTATTTAAGGCCATATTATTATAGTAGTTTATTCAGCCTCCGTTGCCTGAGAAGAAACACTACATATTGTACACACATATTCATATATGCGTTCACATATAAAATACATACGGTGAAGAATGTAATGTAGCAACAACAAATACATTGGCATGATATAATAAGTAAAACGTATATTGTATACATCAGTTAAAAAAAATACACATATAACGTGTTAGAGTGCAGTTGTTAAGAGATGAACTAAAATATGTTCATATGAATATGGCTTGGTTAAACTATCGATAAATAAAATGTGCCTAATTGAGTCAACATGACAATCACTGTTTGGCTCACTAGTTTTGGATATGTATTGAGAATTAAAAGCCCGCTTAGTGGGTGACTTGCCATAGATGCCACCATATCTAGCCGGGGCCCAGGTATCGTTACACCAGAACAAAACGAGACAACGACATAAAGCTCACCCACTTGTAATTGTTTGCTTGACCCCCGATAACATTGAGGCTAGCTACGCCAGTATGTCTTCATATTCTCGTAAATCAATCATTTTCCCCATAGACACTGATGGTCACAAGCCGCTTTATCGAAGATGAAATATAGTGTTCATCGCATCGAAATGGACACGTTTATTCGCTCATTTATGAACGAATATCGCGCAGTTATTTGAATATTACAGTAAAGGAAAGTGTAAGAGTTCAGACGATACCACAGTATTATGGTACCGGGATACCATCGTGATCGTGATGTTATCAACGGATGAATTCAGTGTAATCATGTAAATGTGTGTGTGTGTGTGTGTGTGTGTGTGTGTGTGTGTGTGTGTGTGTGTGTTTGTGTTTGTGTTTGTGTGAGTGTGTATGTGTGTGTTTGGGTGTGCATATTACATACAAAAATATATGTGTGTATATATGTATTACATACATACGGAAAAATGTAATAAAAATGAACGATATATTGTGTGTGCGTATATATGTATAAATATATATATATATATATATATATATATATATATATATATAGATGTGCATATATGCATACACACAAATATACGAAATATGCATATAATATATACATGCTATGTATCCATGCGATTAAAATGTTCATAATAAATGTTTCGATCATAAATGTTTGGAGATGTACACATTTGCATATTTTGTTTTTGTACCCAAAAACACAAAGATCCCTGTTCGCCAAATCCATGCCTACATGGCGGATCTTGCACAATAAACGGAGGGAGCTATCAGTGCAATTGCAAGCCTGGTTACTCTGGAAAAGAATGCCAGGACAACAAGAGGAAGAAATATGGTAAATATGTATATGTTATAGAGTGTTATATAGGTTGTCATGTAATTTTTATTTAAGGCCATATTATTATTAGAGTTGTTTATTTGTTGCCGCAGAAGAAACATTAAATATTATGCACACACACACACACACACACACACACACACACACACACACACACACACACACACACACATATATATATACATATATACATGCGTTCACATATATAATACATACGGTGAAGAATGAAATGTAGCAACAGCACATACAGTGGCATGATATAATAAGTAAAACGTATATTTTATATATCAGTTAACAGAAAGACACATAACGTATTAGAGTGCAGTTGTCAAGAGATGTACTAAAATATGAATATGGCTTGGTAGAATTATTAATAAATTAAATATGTGTAATTGAGTCAACTTGACCATCACGGTTTGGCTTTTGGATATGTATTGAGAATTAAAAGCCCGCTTAGTGGGTGACTCACCCATAAATACCACCCTATCTAGCCGAGGCCTATATAACGTTACACCAGACAGAATTAAACGAGACAACAACATATTGCTCATCCACTTATAATTGTTTACTTGGCCCCCGATAACATTGACGCTATCTACGCCAGTAGGTCTTCATTGTCTCGTAAGTCAATCATTTTCCCCATAGACACTGATGGTCACAAGGCGAGTTATCGAAGATCTAATATAATGTTCATCGCATCGAAATTGACACGTTTATTCGCTGATTTATGAACGAATATCGCGCAATAATTTGAATATTACAGTAAAGGAAAATGTAAGAGTTCAGACGATACCACAGTAGTATGGCACCGGGCTACCATCGTGATGTTATCAACGGATGAATCGAGTGTTTCGTGTACATTGAGTTTCCTGAATCAAGTTGTGAGGGTTGCTTGCAACAGTTATTTAAGAAAGTAACATTTTCAGATATGGTTACAAATTGGTAAACAATGTTATAGCTGAAATCATATTGAATCATTTATCGTGGAAATGTGCAATGCAAATGTGTAAGCGTAGCTATATTACGAACACGTCTCCCTTATTTGTCTCTCGTGATCTAATTCAATGTTGTGGCATAGCATCTACACACTATTTAGAAGGCCTTCAATGGGAAGATATTTCATCACCGGTCTGCCTAGGTTTTTCAAAATATAACATAACTGGGGATACATAATACAAGAACACATGTTTGTTATGTGTTGTTAGTGCTGTCGATATTGGAATATGTTATGATGTCTGGTTATACCACTGTCAGTGTAAGGAGAAGCTCATGTCACGTGCGTGACGCAACGCAATTGCAACATATGTGGCATGCGTGGCATATTGCGCCCTCAAGTTCTTCAACTTGATGAGCGCAAATGATCGCCATACATCCAAGTCATGATCGTAACAACTTGACTATCTGCAAGGTGAACATAAGATTGTAAAGAAATGTTTACACACTTCGTCGGGGCTCTTTTATAAATAAAAAAGCAGCCTAAAAAAAGCAACATTACAGTGACGAGCGCAATAGAGACACAGTTGAAGACAAAAACAGTTCAGTTTGACAAGTTGATTAGCATCGATGTTTGAAGAGTTTGTCTACTGAATGTCTTCGATATCGGCGGCTGATCAGATGTGTTTTGCTTTTACTGTAAGTCACCATCACGTTCCTGTTTGCTGTCCAACAGTCATTGAGTTTCCCTACTCATTTCAGACGAGAGACCTAAACAAATGATTGTTGGAGGTACTGAAGCGATACCTCACAAGTGGCCGTGGCAGATCAGCTTAGGTGTGGGCGACGACGACGAGCACATATGCGGAGGTACCATTCTAAGTGACCTCTGGGTACTCACAGCCGCGCACTGCATGTAAGTTTGGGGTGAGGGATGACAAATCTCCTGTTTTAAACTAAAACCATTTATCGCATCAGTTGCGAGTGGGGTTTTTATGGCCTTGTCAATAGCTGTCTTCAAGCCACCAAGTCGTTTCGGTGTATGACGTTTGTACATGTAATGGAGAATTCGTCGACAATGCAAAATAATAAATCTACGGAGGACATTTACGTGTATCTGGCTATGCGTTTGTATGTCTGAGCTCTGTGAGTGTGTATATGTTTGCACTCATACCCGTCTGTCCGTCTGCCGCCGGCTTGCCCACTTGCCTGCCCTTTGTCATAATTGTCTGGATATCAGTCCCAAAAAGATGTCCTTTAAAGGTTATTTGTAGAAGTGAAGAATAAGCTTTACCTATGACAAACGTAATTATAATACACGAAGTAAGGATGAAATACACACTAACGACGAATTTGCAAAAAAATGTGTTTTTCCACTTTTGATTGAAGACTATAATGTTAACGTTAAAGAAAAACGTAACAGACATATCTGGAGGGAAGTGCCAAGTATGGTAATTTATAAGACTGATTTATCTAACACAAAACTGCTACATAACGCGTATAACTCACGCACATCACAATATATATATATATATATATATATATATATATATATATATAATGTTCACTCACATACATACATAGACATGCGTACTTTTCAACATATGTACGTAAGTATATACAACCATGCATGCGTACATTCATGCATACATACATACAGGCATACATATATATATATATATATATATATATATATATATATATATATATATATATATATATATATATATATACATATACATAGAAGCATGCATACATTGCACATACATGCATGCATACGTGTATCGAGGGTGACTACTGCAGTCGAGGTGTCTTCTTACCCTAATTGAGTTGTTATTTACCTCATATAAAACTTCTTTAACGTACGTTTATGTAGTTCTGTATTTCGTTTAACAAAGACTACATTGCTATACTGTACAGATCATTTGAAATAAATGATGGGTAAAATAAAAAAAATTCTTCTTCTTCATTTGTTCTTGATCTTCTTTTTTGTTCTTTCTCCATCCGCTTATTTTTTTTACAAGGAGTTCTCAATGTCAAGACGATCCAGAGAATGTAGCGTAGGTGGGCGACAACGTCCGCTTACACCGCTGCTCGCCAACAAAATTACTGACGCCCGAACCAAATTCATATAGTCGGTGAACAGAGCCGGAGCTTCAGCGTGATTCCGCCGTCGCGCTATCGAATGATAACGTCGGAAGACGATGATTGTTGTGGTACTGTGGTGGAGTTGGTGCTGTTGAAAATGTGTCTACTGACATGAACGGAGGCAATCATTAAATACGCTTATAGAGGCATAAGATAAACATCTGCCTATGATGCCTATGTGTATGTCGACAGATATGAAAACCCGCACCCGAGTGAGTATTGGGTGGTAGTTGGCGAACACAACCGCGACTTGAAGGAGGGAACAGAAAGAACGCACTTGCTCGAACTCATACACCAGCATCCCGACTACAACAGCGATACGAACGACAATGACCTCGCCCTGCTTAAGATGAAGGAACCTATCGAGTTCAACGAAAACGTGGGGCCGCTGGCCATAGAGGGCACGCCTGTAGTAGATGACGATGGCAAGCTTTCGTGTTATGTGACGGGATGGGGCAGTACGCACAGTAAGTGAATTCTTTCACCTGGCGTGCATTCATACGCAAGTGCACTCCGCTTCAACAAATAAACTTCCATAAGCCAATGTTAAAGTGAGTGCCACAGGACAAAATGTAACAGGTGTTCTTAACACAGGACATTTACAACATACAGGGTGGAGGACACTGCCCCTCACAACCCTTATAGTTTACGTGTCCCACCTCAAGCCAACTTGCCCTCGGCCAGTGCCCCTTTCATTATTAAAGTAGTTAACATACTTGCAATGTGCGACATACCCATACAAATACATGAAAGTTCAACTAAATAGATTAGCATTGTTTAAGTGCTGTGTTTATTGTGTATACATTATAGTTCGTCATGAAAATCGATCTAGATTGGATACAAAACGGTTTGGAAATAGGCCAAGTATACCACTCAGGTGGATCCTACTAGACTAGTACCTGTTATGTAATAAATGGAGAATTTGTTTTAAAGACGAAGGATTGTCATGAGATTGCAAATTTCAGTTTTGGAACAGTTAAAACGTCAATTATCTGGGAGCAAATACAGACACAACAGGTTACCGACCGTCGCGTACTGACTGTCTAAAAGACAACTAGCTGGGTGAAAAGTTACGTTTTACATGGTCTCACAAGTATGTTTTGAGTAAATTTATTTTTAAACAATTTAGCGTAATTGTACAAAACCAAACAAGCTAAGTGGCAAAAAGTCACTTTGTGAGGATATCTTAATGTCAAAACATACAATTGTCTAACTAAAGAGCAAATTCAGAGTTTTCTTTCCGTTGACAAAAGCGCCAATTTATCAGGATAAAGTCACTTTTATTTTCACAACTGTATTAAATAATTATACATGAAATAATTATTATGTATATATACGCAATATATATGTACGTATGTATTTGTGTATACACAGAAACACTTACATACATATATGTTGCGTATACATATATATAATTATTATTATTGTGTATGTGTGTATTTATGTCTCAACGGCGTCGAAGACGCCTAGGGAAAATTAAACCACTACACGATTGTGACAAGGACGAGCCAAAGTGCAATTAGGGAAAAGGACAAACCCTAAGGAAACGGCAACGGGCAAATTTAGGATAGAAATAAGAAACGAAAGAGGCGACACGTTGGTGGAATGGGCAACATGAAGAAAGTAAAAAATGATGAATACCATGTTTCAGACGAAGGCAGGGATTAGGTGGATGTGGAAAGTCCATAACGGAAAAACGAAGACCAAAAATGACTATATCCTAACAAACAGGCCAGACATCGTCACAGATGTAACAGTCATCAACCAAGTCAACATTGACAGTGATTAGTAACTAGTTATAAGCAACGTCAAACTGGAGGTAGATGTGGAAGGGAAAAGGTTTAGGACAACATAAAGAATGCAACAAGATCAACATCAGGAGAGGAGTACGACAGAGACCATATCGCCCATGCTGTTTACGGCAGCACGCGAAAGCATATTCCGAAGAGCGACTTGGAATACCAGAGGCCTGAGGATAGACAAGGAATATATCAGTCGTACTCACGTTACCGACGACATACTCATAGCAATAACTCGTTCCCGATGTAGTGGCTTTCTTTCGACCTGTTCAGTTGCACGGCAAATGTTGCCGTTAGCACTGTGGCACTGTCAGCCGAAACGGATGTACAGCCTACCTAAAATGACATTATTGTATTCCCAATCTAAATGTTATGTTATGCTGTAAAATAATGCAGTCAGGATCACGGGCGTCGATCGGTGGGGGACGGGAGGGACGCGTCCCCCAACTTTTTAGGGTGGGGGGACAGCATAGGAATTGACCCCCCCCCCACACTTTTTAGTTCAGAAAAATTGCGAAGAATATAGCCTGACTCAATACGCCTCCCTCTTAAAAGCCACTACATAGGACTACCTAGACAATAAACTCGCGATATGAAGTTCAGCAAAGTTATCGCAAATCAACACGAGGCAAACAAGTTTTCAGGCATATTTTGCTGTTAGTGCCATAATCCGTGATAGTTATTTAAACAAACGTTATATTTTAATGTATTGAACAACATTTTAGACAACTCTTCACAGTAGTCATCACAGGAGAGTTATCGAACAGCCCGTGGCATTTATACGAAAAATGCTTTGTTATTTCGCTGCACATTGATGATTTTAAATTTGCCGTGCATACGCAGAAAGGCCAATCGGAAAGTTTATAACTACCGGAAAAATGTAAGCCGCTACCGGGCTCTATCAGATTGCAACCATGTGTTGATATTATTAATAGGCTCTAGCCATCAAGCACATTTTAAATGATGCAATTTGTGTTGCACTTCCACCCCTCGCCTGCTTGATGCTTATCGCCTACGGCAGCAGCGGCGGATTCCTGCACTTTGTGCAACTTATTCCCATATGAGTGATGACAAATTTCTTTGCTAAAATGTTGAATTGGAAAGTTCTACACAGGCACACCATGGGCGTCGATCAATGGGGGACGAGGGGGACGCTGACCACCCCGCGGCCTGACGGGGTCAGCATAGGAAATGTCCTCATACGTTTTAAGTTCATAAAACAAATTGATAGGCATATATAGCGAGACTAATCACTCCCCTCTCTTAAAAACCCTACATCGGTCTAGTAGAAAAATTAATACTAAGAACTAAACTTCCGACTACCTAGTGGAACATCACTAGATAAATTGCTTGATGGCCCGCAGCCCGCAACTTGATCTTAGTACAGTAAATATTCATCATGCCGGGCTCTGTTATTTTGCACCCTTGTGTTGATATATTAATAGGCATTAACCATCAAGCATATAACAGATTATTAATTTTTGTTTGCCCTATCACCCCTTTGATATATATATATATATATATATATATATATATATATATATATATATATATATACATCGGGAACGAGTTATTACTATGAATATGTCGTCGGTAACGCGAGTACGACTGATATATTCCTTGTCTATCCTCAGGCCTCTGGTATTCCAAGTCGCTATTCGGAATATGTTTTCGCCTGCTGCCGTAAACAGCATGGGCGATATGGTCTCTGTTGTACTCCTCTCCTGATGTTGATCTTGTTGCATTCTTTATGTTGTCGTCCCAAACCTTTTCCGTTCCACCTCTACCTCCAGATTGACGTTGCTTATAACTAGTTACTAATCACTGTCAATGTTGACTTGGTTGATGACTGTTACATCTGTGACGATGTCTGGCCTGTTTGTTAGGATATAGTCATTTTTGGTCTTCGTTTTTCCGTTATGGACTTTCCACATCCACCTAATCCCTGCCTTCGTCTGAAACATGGTATTCATCATTTTTTACTTTCTTCATGTTGCCCATTCCACCAACGTGTCGCCTCTTTCGTTTCTTATTTCTATCCTAAATTTGCCCGTTGCCGTTTCCTTAGGGTTTGTCCTTTCCCCTACTTGCACTTTGGCTCGTCCTTGTCACTATCGTGTAGTGGTTTAATTTTCCCTAGGCGTCTTCGACGCCGTTGAGACATAAATACATACATACACAATAATAATAATTATATATATATATATATATATATATATATATATATACGCAACATATATGTGTGTAAGTGTTTCTGTGTATACAGAAATACATACGTACATATATATTGCGTATATATACATAATAATTATTTCATGAATAATTATATATATATATATATATATATATATATATATATATATATATATATATATATATATATACATCGGGAACGAGTTATTACTATGAATATGTCGTCGGTAACGCGAGTACGACTGATATATTCCTTGTCTATCCTCAGGCCTCTGGTATTCCAAGTCGCTATTCGGAATATGTTTTCGCCTGCTGCCGTAAACAGCATGGGCGATATGGTCTCTGTTGTACTCCTCTCCTGATGTTGATCTTGTTGCATTCTTTATGTTGTCGTCCCAAACCTTTTCCGTTCCACCTCTACCTCCAGATTGACGTTGCTTATAACTAGTTACTAATCACTGTCAATGTTGACTTGGTTGATGACTGTTACATCTGTGACGATGTCTGGCCTGTTTGTTAGGATATAGTCATTTTTGGTCTTCGTTTTTCCGTTATGGACTTTCCACATCCACCTAATCCCTGCCTTCGTCTGAAACATGGTATTCATCATTTTTTACTTTCTTCATGTTGCCCATTCCACCAACGTGTCGCCTCTTTCGTTTCTTATTTCTATCCTAAATTTGCCCGTTGCCGTTTCCTTAGGGTTTGTCCTTTCCCCTACTTGCACTTTGGCTCGTCCTTGTCACTATCGTGTAGTGGTTTAATTTTCCCTAGGCGTCTTCGACGCCGTTGAGACATAAATACATACATACACAATAATAATAATTATATATATATATATATATATATATATATACGCAACATATATGTGTGTAAGTGTTTCTGTGTATACAGAAATACATACGTACATATATATTGCGTATATATACATAATAATTATTTCATGAATAATTATATATATATATATATATATATATATATATATATATATATATATATATATATATATATATATATATATTGCCTACGGCGGAACCAGCAAATATATGAACTTTGTGTAATTTGATCTCATTTTAGTGATAACAAATTTCTTTGCCAAAAGGTGGGATTGGGAAGTCTACACAGGCACCCCTGTAAGCTCTGCATCTTGTCACTCTATGAA
>OZ024857.1:48289096-48376217 GCA_964017155.1 Oasisia sp. SBJ-2009
ACTTGGGTTAAATCTGTAGCGTCTACAGGAAGCATCTCGGTGCAGTGGGGTCATTACGACGTGAGTGGTGCTTTGTAATGCCGCTAAGGTGTGTTTCTTATTCTACGTCCGGATAACAAATAAAAACACGCCCGCGAAAGTAAAACTGACAAAAATTTAATAGAAAATGCATAACATTATTATGCAAGTAAAACATCTGATTCGATTTTGCTTGATGTATAGTATAGGTGCATTCGTAATCGTGAATATGGTTTTGTTTTATGGATAGATGGTACAGTCTTTATTTATCAACCTATACGGCCGACTTCGATTGAGCTACGCGAGTTACTCGCGTAACCCCAACGTGGTATCCGGTTTATGATCATTTACACTGCGCGCGCAGTACTACGCGCGTAATCCAACTGAACACCGATGATCGTGATCACGGACATAAACCCTTATGTAAATAAATAAAATAAATTAATCTGTTGTATAGTGTGTAAATTGTGACGTTCATATTCTTGGACTTTAATTATAATTTCAATTCATAGAATGTGTTGACTTTAATCCATATTTAAGTCCTTAAATGATTGTGTCATGTAATGTTTAATTAATTTCTTATGCAGTAGGGGGCCTGCGTAAGTTATTCGAGTGAATCCTGTAAAACTCGCGATTGCCTCGAGTAGCTAATCTAGGTCAAAAATGGTCACGTGTTCGATTGATCTCGGCTGTTCGATTGGGACTCGGATAGCCCTCGGGTTACGAGAGTTACTCGCGTAGCTCAATCGAAGTCGGCCTACGTGACTGGCAACACTGGAAATGAGAATGTTTAGATGGGCAATGGGTGTAAATCTGCAGGAGTACAGGAGAAATATGGATATACTGAAAGAAGCCGATGGAGAGAACATTGGTGTCACGATGAGGAGAAGAAAGCTATAACTGTTTGGTCATGTGAAGAGAAGGAATGAAAGGGAAGACATGAATATGAAGATAGGAGGAACAAGAGCGATTGGGAGGCCCAAGTTGAGATGGCAGGAAACAGTGATAAATGGTTTAACCACATGGGAGTAAAGGAAGAATGGGCTCTGGGCAGGAAGAAATGAACGAGACTGCAAAACCCGCCACCCCACACGCGGAGAAGGTGGGGAAAGGTGAGAATGTTGACGACAAATGATGGCAATAATTAAACTACCGTAAACAGTGTGTAACATATTGTACGGATTCTTTCCTCGCTGTTTTCAGTTATCACACCTATGGAGGGGTGGCAACAGCTGGGTGGACAAACGCGTGGAGAAGGATTACGAGTACTTTTTACCACGCAGCAAGTTGTTGGAATTGGCAGATCCCCTTACAAAAAAAATACTATTCAAATATCACTGAATACCATTGGATCATTCAATGGTATTTCAGCACGACTCAATGGTATTCCCAATGGCAATTTGTAATACCATTCAGTACCATTGGACCATTCAATGGTATTTCAGTAGGCTCAATGGTACTTTGGGCTATTCAATGTAGGACTCAATGGTACTGTGAATGGTAATTCGTAATACCATTCAGGACCATTGGACCATCCAGTGGTATATATTATTCTCAGTGGTATTCTCAATGGTATTTCAGAATACCATTGAATACCATTGGACTACTCAATGATAAAACTTGTTTCAATGGTACTCTCAATGGTATCGGAACATACTTTCCAACAATAAATCAGACTTCAGTGGTATTCTCAATGGTATTTCAGAATACCATTGAATACCATTGGACTACTCAATGATAAAACTTGTTCCAATGGTACTGCCAATGGTATATGAATATACTTTTCAACAATAGATCAGACTTCAGTGGTATTCTCAATGGTACTTGAGAATACCGTACAATACCATTGGACTACTCAATGGTAAAACATATTTCAATGGTACTCTCAATGGTATCTGAACATACTTTTCAACAATACATCAGACTTCAGTGGTATTCTCAGTGGTATTTCAGAATACCGTTCAATACCATTGGACTACTCAATGATAAATCACGTTTCAGTGGTAATGCCAATGGTATCTGAACATACTTTTCAACAATAAATCAGACTTCAGTGGTATTCTCAATGGTACTTGAGAATACCGTACAATACAATTGGACTACTCAATGGTAAAACATGTTTCAATGGTACTCTCAATGGTATCTGAACATACCTTTCAACAATAAATCAGACTTCAGTGGTTTTCTCAATGGTATTTTGGAATACCGTTGGACCATTCAATGATAACATCTTGTTTCAGTGGTATTTGAAATGTAATCATGTATGATGCATATTGTTTCGGTGGTACATACAATTAATATTTAAAGGTATAATGTATATTGACGTCTCAGTGGTAATCTCAAATAATAGTATTTGTATATACCATTCAGTACCACTGGACCGTGCAGATCAATGATAAATCAAGTTTCAATAATACTCTCAATGGTATCTGAATATAACTTTTAAAGTAATATATCTATGTCTCGGTGGTATTCTCAAGTGTCATAGACTAATTTTGACATGTTACAAAATATACCATTACAATATTGCTACCAATGGCCCTGACAAAAAAAGAGACAATGGTATACCATTGAATACCATTGAATACCATTCAGTACCGTTGGACCATTCAGTGGTATTTCAGCAGGACTCAATGGCATTCTCAGCAGTAATTTGTAATACCATTCAATACCATTCAGTATCATTGAACCATTCAATGATAAAATCAGGCATCAATGGTACTCGCAACGGTATTGGAACATTCCTTTCAATAATAAATCAGACCATTCAATGATAAAATCTTGTTTCAGTTGTTCTCTCAATGGTATTTCAACATACTGTGCAACAATAAATTTG
This sequence comes from Oasisia sp. SBJ-2009, assembly GCA_964017155.1. NCBI lineage: Eukaryota > Metazoa > Annelida > Polychaeta > Sabellida > Siboglinidae > Oasisia > Oasisia sp. SBJ-2009. Next base: position 48,291,951 of record OZ024857.1, read on the forward strand.
ACTTCAGTGGTATTTTCAATGGTATTTTAGAATACCATTCAGTACCATTGGATCATTCAATAATAAAATCTTGTTTCAATGATTCTATCAATAACATAATGTTCAATAATAAATCAGACTTTAGTAGTATTCTCAATGGTATTTGAGAATATCACTCAGTACGTACCATTGGACCATTCAGTGTTAAAGCATTTTTAGCGGTACGCTCAATGGTATATAAAAGTACCTTTCAATACCATTGGACCGTTCAGTGATATAATCAGGCTTCAATGCTTCAAAGCGTGTGTGTATATCTTGAAAAATTGCATACTTGTTTGCCTTCTAAATGTGTTTTTCTAAATAATTTAAATTAAATTTGACTGCATGCTAGTAACACTTTTTCTTTAAAATTACTGTCAATGCCTGATTAATCAAATAACAAAATATATGTATTTGTTATATATATCCAAAAAATGCTAATATTTGATAATATATTCCAAGCACACGATAACATATTTTGGTTAACATAGATTGAAAAACATAGTGTGCTTTTATTATTTGTTACTTCTTTGCTTTATTATTATGGCTCAATCAATTTAGAATTAATGTACTTTTGGAATTGTATAAAGATTTTATAAAGAAAAAGATCTAGCTAGAAGTGAATTATGGCCATAGTAAAGATGAAATCAAGTTCCATTATTGTATTTGTATTATATGATTATCATAACATGTATTAACATGTATAAGATAATTTCATGGAAAACAACTTCGTAGCTGCATTAATTGTACATTGTTTAAAAAAACAGAAACATTTCTTTCGAGCTAGTGATTGATAAATCTGTTTTCCCAGAATATGTTCAAGAAGTATACCCACTTCTGGGCGAAGACCAGAAGAACGGATTTGAGGTTACCTTGGACGCGTAGGACAAAGCTGTCCAAAGTGAACAAAAATCAAGATAAATGTGAAGATTGATCGACGGACATAATATTTTATGATATTTCAGATTTGATGTGCATGTATATAATTATGTACGTTCGAGAGCAGCACACCTAACATATTAAAACATTGTTAATTTGTCTTGACTATGTTTTAAGTTTGATCTATATGTGCATATGATCTCTGTAAAGCTAGGTATATAATGATTGGTTTATCATTGAATGGTATTTGTCAATGGTATTTTGAATGGTACTAGGAATACTGTTCAGTGGTATCTGAATGGTACTTGACTGAATGGTATTCTGAATGGTCCAATGATATTCTGAATGGTACTTATAAGAAACTCTTCAGCTTCTTCATCAATGGTATTCTGAATGGTATACCATTCAGAATATCATTGACGAAGAAGCTGAAAAGCTTGTTTTAAGTACCATTCAGAATACCATTGGACCATTCAGAATACCATTCAGTCAAGTACCATTCATATACCACTGAACAGTATTCCTAGTACCATTCAAATACCATTCAAATACCATTCAACTGTTTATATGCACAGACCACCAAAGTACCATTAAAGTACTATTCAAATACCATTCAAATACCATTGGCCATTATACACCATAGTACCAATAAATGGTATTTGAATGGTATTTTTTGTAAGGGTCAGCTTACGTATGGACGATGACGAGCACATATGCGGTGGTTCCATTTTAAGAGACCGCTGGGTACTCACGGCCGCGCACTGCATGTAAGTTGAGGTCATAGACGACAAGCTTCCTACTGTCTTCTTTTCTTCTTCTTTTCTTCTTCGCCTTATCCCACTAGGTGGGGTCAGCGGCCCGAATTCTTGATTTCCAGCCTGTTCTGTCCTGGGCATCCTCCGGGGTGATCCGCATTTCCTGCATATCACTTCGGACACAATCCATCCATCTCTCTCTGTCTCTGTCTCTCTCTCTCTGTCTCTCTCTGTCTCTTGTCTCTCTCTATCTCTCTCTCTATCTCTCTTTCTCTCTCTCTCTCTCTCTCTTGGTCTTTTTCCTGGCACTATTATGTCAGCAACTGCTCTCACTTTGTTGTTTTCTTCCATTCTCTTAATGTGTCCATACCAGCGTAGCCTCATTTCTCTGACTTTCTCTTGTATGCTATTCACTCATAGCTCCTTTCTGATGTCCACACTATTTACTTTGTCTGCTGTACCTGTTGTATATCTTTGCTTTAACCTTTATGATCCTGTTGATGCTCAGACCGCTGGCATATTGGATATCGACAGCAAGTTGTGTCCTTGTACGGTTGTATCATTAGTCAATGCATTCCGTGTGCACTCACACACTACCTTGTTTTGTTATTTTTATCACACACACTTACACACATACACACAAACGCACACGCACACACACACACACACACACACACACACACACACACACACACACACACACACACACACCTAACATTGGCTCGATCTGCCTGTGCTGCTTATCACATCTGTACGAAATAGATCCAGGGGTGCTTACATGTCAAACAAAGTAAAAACAGGTTGCGAATGTGGAAAGTATCTCTATATATGTTCCCAGACACGAACAACCTGATCCGGCGCTGTATTGGGTTGTGGTGGGTGATCACAACCGCGAAGTGAACGAGGGAACAGAAACAACTCACGTCGTGGAACTAATATACGAGCATCCCCAATACAACACAGATACGAACGACAATGACCTCGCCCTCCTAAAGATGAAGGAACCTATCCGGTTCGACAAATACGTACGGCCAGTATCCATAGAGGGCACGCCTGTACTAAATGAGAAGGACGAGCCTGTGTGTTATGTGACGGGATGGGGGCAATACGCACAGTAAGTGAATGATTTTATCTGGCGTGCATTCATACACAAGTAATGTACACCTGTCTCTCCATCTCAACCACTAGACTTACAAAAGCATACGCTGTAGTGAGTGCTTCATGACAAAACGTAAAATATACTCTTAACTATTATTTATTATTTTTCTTCCTAATAGATAACTAGATTCGAAAAAATAGTCCGTGGTGAAATGGGCCGATAGTACCCCTTTTTGCAACATACTACAACTGTAATATGCTAAGATGAGTATTTGCCTAAAAATAGGAGTAGCAATATGAAATTCCAAACTCAGTTGTGTTACAGTAAAAAGGATAATTGTCTGGGAGCAAAATTAATACTCAAGAAATTACTGTCCGTCGCATAAAGTAAAAATGGGCAATGTTTCACAACATAGCAACTCTAAAAGTGATATTATGTGGACAAAACCACAACGCATAAGGAAGAATATTTTTTTCCAGCTGCATTAAAAATAAGTACAAATAATACATTATATTTATATATTGTTCAACATGTGTATATAACACATAGGTGTGGGGTACCTTGACAGAATCTCTTCCGTACCAAAGTTCTTCTTTCCACGTTAAAAATGCATAATCAGTTCGATTATTTTGCTCCTAGCTTTTCAGACTAATTTCACGAAAAAGCAAACCTACGAAGTATCCCCTGTGACATGCTAACTCGTTTATGCATATGTGTGCCTTCGTTTTTATTAAATAAACAGAAAACTCAGAAAAAATAACAGTCACAACGTAACCATAACTCGAACCTCACATCTATGTTACCGTGACATTCGGAAAAGACTGTAGCTTGAACATCTCGCGTGATCGAAAAGGAACGGTGAGATCGACCTTTGAACCGTCCATGCTGGCCTCGATAGATACTGTTTACTTCAGTTGCAATTTTTCTGTTGTTTTGCCTTGTTTTTTTTTCAACAATGGGACGCCCGCGTATATATGCGACAGAATCGGCAAGGAAATGGGTAAGGGCACAGAGCCGTAGAAAGACGGAAACAGCGGCCGAGCGAAAGCGTGCATTTGGGGAAAACATTCGACTTGTGGAATCAAACGAAATGTACGACAGGCATTAGAGTTCGCCAAATGTCTTTTGAACAGGTTAGTACTCTGTCTCTGTTATTACTCGGCTTCAATCGTTTTTACATTGTTTTAATATTGCGTGTACCAGCTGACAAAAATATTTGTTTTGCTATTAAATTAGTCGACGGTATTACCTTTTCCATTCCCTAGCCTAAGTTCCCGAATGGACATAGCTTACTTAGTCTAACTGTCTTAGACTTAGTTACTATTACTAGGTCTAGGCCTATCGGCGTAGACGTAGTACCGGTGTCAGATAGAATATTGACCCGCGTAGAAAAGTCACGCGAGGGTCAAAATACTATAAGGATCCAATACTATAATAGAAAATTGACCCCTCCATGGAAAAATTACCCACCCATTTTTCTTCATGGATTTTTGTTTTTTGTATGTGTTGAAGGTAATGTTTTGTTTACATGTATGCAACATTGCACTTCGATACATTAATAATATTATTGTTGTGCCATATAATACTTTTTTCCAGTGAAATATCTCCTTTTTAAACTGATACTGCTTAGTCGGCATATTTTGTTGACATTTGCACTAACACCAGTATTTAATTTTGAGTCCAATTTCATGGAAAGCATTCTGCTTGGTCCACGTTCTGCTAACTGCCTTAGGCAAATGTTTGTCAGTTTATATGGTTATGTGATGGTGTATATGATTCATTCAGAGTAAATATCCATTTGATAATTACCGAATAAATGTTTTACAGTGGGGGGTCATATGTCTGTGGTATAGTATAAATATTGACCTGTGGCTCACAATAGTAAATGTTATAAAAATGTTTGCCAATTTATAAGGGTTTGTGTTGGTGTATGATTCATACAAGCATCATAGTAAATAACCATTTGATAATTACCGAATAAATGTTTTACAGTGGGGGGGTCATATGTCTATAGCATAGTATATTGACCCGTGGCTTGTTATACATAGAACACTGTAAAGCTTTCTCAATTTGGACACCCCTACAGCCATCAAAAACAAACATTTTGCTATTACCAGGTAGACATTTCTCTGTGATGTTTGTATAATAAATCTACAAGCCTATAACTATCCAATTTGGCAAAGTTTTAGTTTTCTGTGTATATCAAGCCACAGCTCAATATTAGTTATTAATTAGTGACCTAAAATTAAGATTATATAATTATTATCTTTTGAAGTGAAATAGTTGGTTATGTGCTGTAATTTAACATTATGATCAAAACCGTTATTTCAAATACATATGGGTGGGTCATTTTTCTACAGGGTGGGTCATTTTTCTATAACTGAAAATTTATGGAAAAGTGACCTTGGGGTCATTATTCTATATAGAATAGTGACCCGCGAGTCACTTTATCCCCGAGTCAATATTCTATATGACACCGGCCCATGCTTTGGACTTGTCCGAAGTAGGGTTGGGTCCAAATACACATTAGCCAAATCAAATTTAAGTACAGACGGCTGTCTGCACAGACACATTGCTTTTCCAGATTTCAATTGTGGGCGTGTGTGTGTTACATCAAGTAAACTTTTTATGGAAAACTATGGTACAAAATTGTAACTTTTGTCAAGGTTTAAAGGTAAAGGTAAGTTCTTATATAGCGCAGTATCCAATCTTTAGGATATATTCATCACTGTCTATAACCAGGTACTCGTACAGCTGGGTGAACTGGAGGAATGTAGAGTGAAAAGACTTGCTCAAGGTTTCACATGGCAGCCCAGGATTCGAACCCGGATCCTCTTATCTGAGAGTCCGATGCTCTACCTCTGAGCCACTGCACTACTACTTAATTAATACTAGCAACCTTTGTTTATGGCCAATATTAAAGAAAAACTGTCAGTCTGATAGACTGGTGCATTTCATCATGAAATTTTAGTAGTATGCCTACAGTGCAGTTATGAGGATCACTAAGTTGGTTTTCCTAGCACTTAGTCTTCATGGCATTAAAATGAACTGATTTTTAGTATAAGTTTATTCTCATGTTGTTTTACCTAAAACCACTAATGACCTGTTATGGTGCTGTGCACGTTAACAAACACAATTTGCCGTGTTTTGTGGTGAAAAACTCAGCAGTGGTTAAGATTAACAAAAATAAATTTCATTCAATATTACAAATTCACTATTCAGGGTTGTATAGTCCAAAGGACCTCTGGACCTCTTGGACCAGTGTTGATGATTAAATGTCCATTTTGAGGTGTTTACAGTAATGCTCACTGGTTTGGTTATGTTTTATTTCAGATGCCGCAAAGACGTTGCCACTCTGCAGCCTGTTACTACATGTGAACTTGTGCATGACATTGAAGAAATTGTGACTGACGAGTACAGACGATGAAGACGTGACACTGATGACAAGAGCGGAAGACGTCACTGGCAAACCATGCTGCATTGTGTACAAAGATTGCCTTTTGGACCTTGCCAGAATGGAGGTAATCATTGGTATTTGATATTAATAAAATATCATCATGACACAAGCAACTGCATTTTAAAGATGTTTAGAACTTATAAACTATTCATTTTGTATAATGGCAAGAAAGATGTTATGTTTGTTTTTATTTATTATGTTTATAATGATGTAAGTATGGTGTATGTTGGTTAATAATATGTTGCCATATTTACATTACAGACATAGAAATTAATATTACGGAAATTATACATTGAAATACTGATTATATAATACACTATAATTGTTGTCACATACACAGCTATGCACGGTTGTAATGTTTAACAAAATTTAACCACTTAACCAGTAAAGCATTACATATGTTAATATGCATCTAAATTGTCAACTTAGGTATATATTATGAATTTGATTCATCTGCCAGTGGAAGTTTTTGTGCCCCCTAGAATTGATTTCGAAACCTGCTCCTGCGTATGAATAATGATAGTTTATTTGTCTGCATGAGGTTTTTGCAGTAATGGACGTCCTTGATAAATTGTACATTGTTAGAATTGCATATATGGACTAAAGTAAAGACAACATAAAGTAAAAACATTTTATTGAAACTTGTTAACAAGATTGACTACAACATAATGGCAAGCACTGCACATTATATATATATTTAATTTTAATATCACATGTACATCAGATAAAAAACAATCAGTAATAAAAATTAGGAAAAGGTTGAAAACATGTATGGTATATATATATATACATATATATATATATATATATATGTAAGGGGTCATCCATAATTATCATCATTTTCACAAGCGTACAAACCGTACACTTTTTCTGACCCCCCTTCCCCTTGAAAGTGTACAAATGTAAATGGTGAAAATGATGACAGTGTTTCACAGTTGCCATGTTTCGCAATAATGCGTCATTCTGATGAATCACTAGCATAGAAGCAAATTATTCGAGCACTATTTTGTTTTCGTTTTGGCGGTCTTTACCTCTCCCTTGTGTGAGGATGAGCGAGCGAGCGAGCGATAAGTGGGCACATCGTTTTTGTCATTATTTTTTCAACATTAAAAAAGCGTACGTTCAAGTCATACCCCCTCCCCCCAGCGTACGGTTTGTATGCTTGTGAAAATGATGATAATTATGGATGACCCCTAAACAAACAGTTACTTTTATCACGGTTCATTCATTCACACAAATATCCAGCACAAATACATAGTATGTCAAATGCTGGTTAGTTCAAAAACATTAATCCCATTTATTAGGCTTTAAAATGGTGCCTTTACCTGAAATGACATTACCTACTGCAAGTGTGTGCCTAACACTACACCCATGGGCAAATTGTTCAAAATCCTGAAACAATTGTTATACAACAACAAAATCCTGGCAATTTACATAACATTGTAAAGTTTACTCATAGTGTGCAAGCATTATAAATATTACTAAAGCATGCTGTAAATAGCTTATTTTTGCAGCAGTAGAACATAAATTGATGTTTTATTAAACATATTTCGTTTGACAAGTTTGCATACAAGTTTCAGTTTCGCTTGAACGGCAGACTCATCTGACAAGATTTTATAAATGACTTGTCCAAAATATTAGAAAGATTTGACTTTCTAGATACAAAGTACATATGCATACTATGTACATGTAATGTGTACATAATAAATAACAATAATAACAAATAAGGTACACTAAGTTAACTATAATTGATATTTTTTTAAATCAGTGTTATGTAAAATACAAACAAATATAAATATAACTTTGTTGGTGTTTACAACTCACAGAAAAGTGATTAAACTAGTCAGGGTCCTCGCCATATGGCTGAGAGTTACATGTGCAATCACTATAATGTTTACTCACCTGTATGAAGAGTATCGGCTACAGACAGTGGTGGATATTATTACTTTATATAGTTTGTCTTTGCATAATAATTTAAGTGTGGCTGAATGCTTCCTACATTAGTCGATATGTTGTTTGATTTAACAGATCTTAGTAAAGTGTAACATATCTGGCATTTAGAGTTTACAATATGAATACCAAATACAATTGTATAAGTGACTTTTGCTAAATGTATCATCACATAAGATATCATAAATGTCAGAGCCATGTTAATTGTCACTTTGTTTCTTGTATAGGTAGATGTGGATGCACAGAACATGTCAGGTACCTGACATGCAGTACCATTGAAGAGAGTGAACTCACACAGTAATGCCATCAATATTCAACCCGATGAAGTTCACCAAAGAATGCCGAACCTATTTTATAGTGTTGAGAGAGGTTGACCGAAGGCTCATACCATATTTGCCAGACCATGGCACCCACTGTTCCACCACAAACTGCAAAGCTAGTCAGATATCACCATATTCGCATGTCAAGCAACCTGCATTCTATATTGGTCTCTAGTCAGTTTGGGTAACTGACTGGCCTGGAAGTCAGTGCACACACCATCGGTACGGCCGTACGGGGGAGTCTGTCACGGATGCAACACACAACTGAGATCACTCGGTTGATATTCAAATGGCATTTGATCTGCAGCGTCTTGCACAGCCCATGGTTGTGGAATCTTGTCCGGGATCTTGGACAGTATATAGCTTATTAACTTGTTGACCTAGTTGCTGTTCAGTTTCCTGTTGAGTGTTGACCTGAAAAGAAAAGCATAATATTCAAAATCAGTAAACAAAAACTGGCATCATGGTATTAGAGTTGTCATTATGGAGTGTTCATTGCCATAATCAATAAATCTACAGCTATATAACATAATATTGTATGCATTCCACAAAAAAGGCAGCAAGAAATATTCGGCTACAGCAGCATGTACAGGTTGATATCTAAGCAGGGTTGTAATTTATTAGGTGAGTATTGTCATTACATGAAAGTAAAATTACCCTGCTATATTTAAATGTAGGGATGCCTTATCTTAGATATTATTATAGAATTATTTGAATACTCATTCATATTTTCTGTTTTATTTTCAATATACAATTTTGTGTCAGGGTATGTCATGTAATAACTACTACTTGTTATATTTGACATTTTATGGCTCAGCTGGATGTCAAAGTGAATGTTGGAAGTGACAAAATAAGGTGCTGTTGTGATGCCAACAGTATATTTCCTTCACTAAATATTCAAACATGTCTACCTTCTTCAGAATGAATAATAATTGATTTTATAAATATATTTCTGAGTTATCGTTGTATGGTTAATATATTTTTTAAAGGTGTTGACCGAAGACTGTGGACACTGGACTGGACACACTTAGTATAACATGCATTACACAACTGCAAAGGTTATCCTAGTTTTCCAAATCTGAGATATTATGAAAATGCTAATGAAAGCAAATGTGTATTGAAATGGGCATATTAAAATATTTATAAAATGTATACATTGTTGATTGTTAAAATGTTTAATTCACTTGGAGGAATCAGACGTTAGCCTCTTGCAAACTACGTATCCTCCATGCATTTGCCTGACACAAGTGATTGCATTAATCTTAGCCCCTCCTCTGCCTCGTCTCACTTGCATTGTAGTGTGGCCCGTACTAATATATCATAATTCGAGTTGTATTATGCATTCATATATTGTTGTGATGAAAAGATAAAGATTAGAACAGCTGGCCTATGTGAGTTGAAAGGTATCGGGTATTACATAGACTACAGCCAGGCATCACTGACCACAATGGAAACAAGTGCAAGAATGTTATGTGTAATACTTGCATATGCCATATGGTGTACACTGGCTAGTAGCTATAGCCTATACAAGTATTTTATGTTCATGTTTACATTTTTTATATTGAATAAATTCATCATCATCATGCCATTCATGGTCGTCATAAAAATCTAAATTATGTTGCATAAAATATAATGCAAATCAACAACATCCAGCAATCATAGCAGAATGTGAGTCACAAAACACTGTTTAAATAATTGTGATAACCAACATAATTCTTCGTTTGACGTTCTGTTGCACGAGATAACGGATGCTCCCCACGGTGACGATCACCCGGAGCCTAGTTACTGCCAATGTTCCGAAGCCAATGGCAATGAGATATAATTTCGTCCCCAAAAAAAAGACAAGTACGCATTTTAAAATTAAACTGATTGTGCATACTAGTTAAACTATTGAAACATTACACATTAGGACATAAAAGAAAAGGATTGGCAATGGGCAAAACGAAATGATTGGGAACCTTTAACTGGTTCCTTGGACTACTGAACTATGATCTACTATTAAACCGCAAGTGTAGTAACTTAATTACATGTTGACTGATCACACAGTAACAGTTGATGAAATCAGTAGTGAGTCGTTCCCTATATGTAGTGGCTTTGTTTTGACCCGTTCATTTACACGGCAAATGTTGCCGTTATATTAGTGAAACGGATTTACGGCCTACGAGAAATGAAATTATTGTATTCCCAATCTAAATGCTATGTTATGCTGTAAAATAATGCAGTCATGATACCCGATGCCGTGTTTCTCCGTGATAGGATGTAAGTTAGTTGTTTCCGTCGTCCTTTGGCGTAAGCGTGAATGTATTTCTGTTCTGTAGGAACTGGCGACAACAGAGTGTTGAGAGAGGCTAAAGTTTTAATCTTGACCAATGAAGTGTGCAACCAAGCGAAATGGTACAGAGGTAGGGTAACTGATGTTATGGTCTGCGCTGATTTCCCCGAAGGAAAGATAGACTCTTGCCAGGTAAATGATCAAATGATCAATCAAGTGAGTTGACCCATACACAGACAGTCATACACATCTACACATCTACACATCTACACACACACACACACACACACACACACACACACACACACACACACACACACACACACACACACACACACACACACACACACACACACACACACACACACACACATATATATTTAAAACCGTTACAAAAACATACTGCACGGCATTGTAGTGGTGGTCACGGCAACCGCCTCGTCGACAGGTACCATGGGAACCCAACTTGTACTTGTGTATCTTCAAATTTATGAAAGGTATAGGCACATATAAAGGGTATGTTTTACCCATTTTTGGAAGATTTTTCTATAGTACTATAATACTAACACAAATTATGCATTAACCTATAATCACAGGTGTGTGGTTTCTTTCCCCATTTAACTATTTTATAGTTCGATATAGAGTCTTCAAAAAATGTCCGCCTTTTGTTGAATGGGCGCGCCGCAGGAACAGTATATGTGGTGTAGTTTGGCCGATACCGAGCGTATGCAACAAAGCGTATGCAAGGGTAAATAATAAAGTAAAAAAATATTAATTGTATCTATGTGTTGATACTTCCGTTTAGATAAAACCTGTATAGATTAAATTAGTTTCACAGAAATTAAAAACCTGTAGTGAAATATAATAGACTCATATTTTGATGTGGGGTAGTTTTTGACAATACCGAGCGAATGACATTGACGTACAGATTTTGGTCAGAGTTTTGAAAATTAGTGAACGTTTTTTTTCACACATTTACCTGGTTTTACCTGGTATTACTTAATGTACGTGACAACGATAAATTATAAAGCAGCCATTTTTGTCTCTCTATTCATTATGACGTTTTTAAAACTGGTGATAGCGAGCGTATACATGAGACCGAGCGTATGCAAATCAAATATCTCAAAAATGACGTACTGCTGCCATTACCAGAAAAAGGAGAGGAAGACACGATGTAGGCCATAGCCAAATCACGGAAAATGTTGGGAACAGAATTTCTGAGCAGATAAGAAAACAGCAATGAGTTACCTGGAAAGAATGGTCAAATCATGGTCTCACTGATAGACACTATGCAATCCATCTACAGGAAGTTTTGCTTTGAATTTAGCGACACCAAGATGTCGCTTACTGCATTCACCATCCAATTTCAAGCTCAGAGACACAAATGTCCATGAAGGCGACCGCCTCCAAAGTACTGCCAAAGTCTTTATCTGAATTAACCTCGATGAGTGAGGAAAACGTAAGGTGAAAACTGAATGACATGGACGGCACAACACCAATCAAACATAAACTATCCATGAAGAAAGACGTGGAGTACAAGACTACCCTCAGCAAAAAGTGATAGAGGACATTAACATTCTCCCTAAAGACTGATGAGAGAACTACCAGAATTCAGAGCACATTATGGCAGGGCCTTCACACAGTACGAGGAAATCAGACATCTCAGAGGTCAGCTTAAGCCGATGACGGAAGCCACATGTCAGGTGGACTATGCAGAGAACTGGCAGGTGGGCTATGCAAGTACGTGGATGAGATAGGTTCTGTGTGTTATGACAAAGCGGAGATAAGCATCCACCCCATGGTATTGCACTACAGAGATGAAGATGGGTTTATGAAGGTTTTGAGTTTCGTTGGCCTCTCGTGTATAATGGCTCACCCGGTGCCTTCAACATTCGCCTTTCTAAAAGCAATAATGCTAGAGGTACACCAAACTATGTCGTAATTAAACACCATCCATTGTGCTGTCTCTCTGTTCCAGGTAGATATAGCTTACAACGTTCTCGATCTGAGTGTTGTTGACATATATTGGTGTGTTGTTTTCCATCATCACCTTTTTCTTCGACTTGTTCGTCTTCATACCCTGATTTTCACTTTCATCAGCCACATGCTGTAGAATTTGTTGTAACGTAGAACATTATATTTCTTAAGGAAAAGACGCATATTTTACGCCATCACTATCAGGAAATAGCCAACCTAAGTAAGTCTAGCCAATGCTTGTTGTGTGATTGAAAACCAAAAGTATTCTGGGTTACGCTGTATTGGGAAACACTGTCGTAATAACGAACATTGTTTAAAGAACGCTTATTGTAACATGCAGTCTTTTACAACATGGGAACTATGTTTCGTTTACATTTTTATAGAACACTAATAAGCCTACGGACCTGGAAGAGGACGTTCAAAGCCTGTCGATGTGCTGACTTATTTGCCAAGTGTACACATGACGGGGATCAGAGCCAACTACGCAGATTGCCTCTGAGGAAATGCGCATATACAAGACTTCATCAAATTAATAAATACGATACTAATAAGTGGCATACATTGTCACCGTTGGTAGTCAAGAACAATTATATTGGTGTAAACTAAGATGTTTGGCAAAAAGCAGTACGTTATATAAACAAAACAGAGTCATGTGTATATAGCTACTACTACTACGATTATTAACATTGTTTTATAAAGAAATTAACATTGTTGGAATGTGAATTTCCACTTCATGAATTTACGAATTTCCCATGTGGGATATATATATATATATATATATATATATATATATATATATATATATATAGCCATCATAATCTGTCATAATTAACATGCATATATTGTGTGATATTTCAAATTAAATGACAAACGTTGGCTAAATCTGCTTGCCCTGTGTACATTTTTCGTGCGGCAACGCATGGAAAAAACAGATAGGAATGATAACGCAATAATGAGATATGTTTGTAATTTAGACACGTTAGTACAATTGTTCGTCTTCTCCCTCTGCTACATTCCTGGCTGTTCCCTAGGTTTCGTTTTGTGCTGTCATTCTCAGCATTGGTCTTCCGCCCCGTCGTTTGTCTTCCTTGCTGTGTTTTGCAGTCTGTCTTCCCCATTCGTGGCACATGTTCCGCCCTTCTCGTTGTGTCTCCTGCTACTTTCCTATGTAGATTTTCTTCAGAATCCAAGGAGACTTGTGGGGTAGGTGCCCCACAGACCCTTGGAGTGTTCCCCACAGGTTTTCATGTCCCTACACACGATACGTGAGAATGTCGTTGTAACATTTGGCTTCACGAATTTTCTTGCGGTTGTCCTTTGGTGTGATCTTACCGCTGGCAGTCCAACAGTCGAACGGTGCCATCGCCTAGGCAGACCAGTGACCGAGAACAACACCCAGGAAACGCGAGGTCATTATCAAATGGTAATATTGCTTCTTATCAGACCTACAACTTTCTGATAACGAATATCGGGCGTAAGTCGTCGACGTTTTTGTGCAACTTCATCACGAGTAGTTGTCTCTTATTTAATGTAAGACTCGCTACTGTACGTGTTTCAACTAGAAAGGTGTCATTTTAAATATGAGTATTTAGTCACCTGGGGGCAGCACCTATGCAAAATACACGCACAATTGTCACATGATGGCGCCACGTATGTTCTCTGGAGATACGTCTTTGATCCCATCTTCACTGAACTGTAGTTTGTTTTATTAGATAGATCGGCACAGTAATACAATGCACGTCGTCCACGGCAGATCGCCGACAATGAAAGTGGCGAACCAGAGAGCGACATGTGCAACATAACGGTTATTCAATCTCCGTGTCAATAAACAATATTCCAGTGATCAATAGTTGTGTGAATGGGCGTGTGATTTCTGGTGGCAAAGTAATGTAATAAAGAATAGCAAACCGCCAATAAACAATATTGATGAAATTATTTACATTTAATGGTATTTGAATGGTATTTGTGTAAGAGTAGGATGCAACGTATTAGTCGTCATTGGCGTTTTGAACACGCGCAGTGATTGTGGATTTAATGTAAATTAGGTGACAAAGTTAGACATATCTAGGTCAACTAGACAGAATATAGCTTGGGGTACAGGTCTATGTATGTTGCAATTAGACTTATAGAAGGTGTAGATATTAGTAGAGAGACGTATTATTCACCTAATGTTCGACGGTCCGAAACTACGGTAATACTGTATTTAAACATGTAATATTATTTCAGTTTGATAGTACTTTTAATCAGTACCCATTTGTTGGCACATTTACCGAGAAGGAAAAAAAAAAGTTTGTAATATTTACAATTTTTTCGCATATCATCGGGCAAGTAAGTTCACTTACATTAATCTAACACGGGAATCTTTTACACAAGTCATACAAGCATTAATGTCTAAATTGATCGTATGACATAATTTAAATGTTACTAAATGATACAAATCAAAATTGATATTCAACACTATGCTAGCGTTGCATTATTCAGTGATTGTGACAAGCATGCCGTTTACCGGAAAACACTGACGGCTAGGTACGTAATTTATCCAGAAGGTGGCGACATTAAACGTTTCCGTGGATACGTGTGAAAATGGATTCCGCGACATTTTGTTAGTTTCTAATACAAAAAAGTAATATCCGTTTATTAAGCACCCGCAGCATATGAACACTTTCTAACATACCCACACTAATTGTTATTGTTCCGGCATGTCAGCTTCGAAAATACATCTTCCGGGTTGCAACGTTTTAGTCGTTATTGGCGTTTTTGTTCACGCGCAAGGATTGTGGATTTAATATAAATTAGGTGATAAAGTTAGACATATAAATAGACCAACTAGACGGAATATAGCTTGGCCCGGTGTACCTATGTGTGTTGCAATTATACTTACAGAGTGTATATATATATTAGTAGAGAGGCGCATTATTCACTTAATGCTTGACGGTTCGAAACTACGTTATTGCTGTATATAAACATGTAATATTATTTCATTTTGATAGTACTTTTAATAAATACCCAATTTTTGGCACATTTACCGACAAGGAAATGTTTACACATTTTCTCATATGATCCGGCAAGTGGTTCATTTGCATTAATCTAACATGGCAATCTTTTACACAAGTCATACAAGCATTAATGTCTAAATTTATCGTATGACATAACTTAAATGTTACTAAATTATACTAATCAAAATTAGTACTCAATTCTGTGCTAGAATTGCATTATTAAGTGATTGTGACAAGCACGCCGTCTACCGGAATACACTGACGGCTAGATACGTAATTTATCCAAAAGGTGGCGACATTAAACGTTTCCGTGGATACGTGAGAAAATGGAATCCGCGACGTTTTATTAGTTTCTAATAAACAATTAATGTCAATTGCTTAATTAAGCACCCGCAACATATGAACATTTTCTAACATACCCACACTAATTGTTATTGTTACGGCATGTCAGCTTCGAAAATACATCTTCCTGGTTGCAATGCTTTAGTCGTCATTGGCGTTTTTGATCACGCGCAAGGATTGTGGATTTAATATAAATTAGGTGACATAGTTAGACATATATAGCCATTATAGGCCAACTAGACGGAATATAACTTGGTGTACCTATGCCTGTTGCAATTATACTTACAGAAGGTACAAATATTAGTAGGGTCCGTGTATATACCGTTTTTTCCTTTTTCGTTTTCAAATTTGCGAACGAAAAACGGATAACGAATTCCTTTTTCGTTTTTCGTTTTCAAATTTGCGAACGAAAAACGAATTCCTTTTTCGTTTTCAAAAGTGAAGTAAGAAAAACGAAAAACGAATTCGCTTTTCGTTTTTGCATTTAGGATGCTTCGGTCGCACTGCCACTTCGGGTGGCCGGTAAAAATTTGTAGTTTCGGCGGGATACTTCGGTCGCTGGCAGCGTTTTGAAAACAAACTCGCAGAAATTGCATCGGCGAAGTGGTATATCTAAGTACCTACAGATAAATATTGGTCGTTTCGGCGCTGTTCTTTATGTTTCGACAATTTAATAAACTTTGCTCAACCTTATATATAATAGATCGAAAGATGGATAAATCGAGAGTAGATGTATTTATTTTGTAACTGCAACTATGCAATAGTTATTTTAAATTTAGTTTGTAAAATATTTGACTTGCCCCTATTATGACTAATAAATAGCACTATCTTAGGGGCCACTTTGGGTTTTTAAATTAGCAATTTTTTATGTAATTATTATATTCCATTGACGGACCATTACGGATAGCCCAATTTTATTTAGGAGCATGTATATTCCTGAATATTGTTTATTAACATTTGCTACTTTACGCATATTGTAAGTAGAGGATATGTGGTAAAAATATAATACGTTTATGGCTTAATGTGTTGCTAGAGTTAGTGTTAATTCATTATTATTTTGCATATGTAGTAATTTATAACAGTAGAAGTATGTTTGCATCCGTGTGTAATATGCTGCTTTACATAATATATCAGTCTTTTTAGAATTGTGATTGGTTATGTTTTGGTTAAACAAATATAGGTATTGTTTATTGTGTGAGGCATACTATTTTAATACTCTTTTTTTTACAAATGTATATTATGTTCTGCTGTGTGCTAGTGTGAAATGATTATGCATATTTCTGATTTGTGTTATCTGCCAATTTTGAAAGTATGCGGATAATGTTTTATGTTTATATTTATATTAAATTTATAATATAATTACAATAAGTTGGTATTCAACTTTTGCTTAAACATTAATTCTATGTGGGAGCTATATTTATTTGAAAATATTATTCTTACAAGTTTTTTTGCAATTTGTTTATTCAATTACATTTGTATCCGTAGATCAGTAGATGGTAATTAGTGTGAGGCAATATTATAGAATTATAGAGTGACATTTTTATTCTAGTTTGAATTACTTTAACCTAGTTATAGGTCCAATTGTTCGAGAACATCTGTTTGCTATTTCATCAATATTATGTTTAATCCAGTTTAAATGCGAGATTAATGTAAAGCCCAGAATGTTAATGAATGGTTTGGCGCCGTCTTATCTGGCAGAACTTGTTATACCACGAAAAAGCATGACGGACGCCTATGCCAGAACTATGCGCCAACACTGCACCAAGGTATGAAAAAGAAGTGTGTTGGTGATTCGGCATTTGGCGCCGCAGCACCGCGACTGTGGAATGAACTACCTCTGAACATTCGTGCATCCGGGACATTACCAATGTTTAGAAAGTATTTAAAGACATATCTTTTTATTAGACATTTCAATTAATTTAAATTGTTTTGAAATGACGGACATTGCATTATAATTTCCTTTTAGTGTAATAATATTTTAATTAGTGTTTATGTTTTAGATTAATTTATAGATTTATATGTATGTTTAAGTACAGAGTTTTAGAAAGGGTTTTAATTTGATATTAATATATAGAATTTGCATACCACGTTTTAGTACTATACATCTTAAAAGCAGTGTTTAATATAATTTATTTTTTATTTATTTATATCATTTACATGCGAGTTAGTATGATTTATATTAATTTATTTAATTTACATTTTTATTTATTAATATACATTAACTTTAGTATTTTTCTTGTGCAGCGAATCGATCCGCCATGTGGGAATTAGCGCTATATAAAAACTGTATTATTATTAAACTGGTTAAATCTCTCAATATCTACACTGTCAATTGTTAATGTTACTTCATCAACCTATTTACTAGGCATTTGAACAAAAACTTTTGCTTTATTAATATTTTAATGATAATGTATAATAATAACACAAGTTTTATTGGCAACTCAACTGAGTTGGATTGACATTATACAATAAAATACAATTAATGCATTTGTATGTAGTTTTTGTTTGTATGTTTATTATAGGTCTTTATTAATCAAATATTCAATATTCACTGTGTTTCTGTCATCTGTGAAGGTTTTGTATCATCAAATATCATGAGCATAAGTTATGCAGGCTTTAGGAAATCATTGATATAATTATAGTAAATAACAATATAAATGGCCCTAAAATTGATCATTGGGGGACGCCTCGTTTTATAGGTAAAGTATATCATTGTACCTCTTCTAGTATTACAGACTGCTTACAGTTAGTTGACTATTATTGCTGTGAGCTCCATTCGAATGGTTCTTGGCTATCTCACTGATCGGTTTGCGTTAAAAATAGAATGCATGTTTGTCACACGTGCAACTCCATAAATATTCCATTTCAGTTGTTAGTAAACAGTCAGGTGACACTGTTTCATATTCTATCAGAAACATGAATAAAAAAGATTACAAACAATTTTTTTAATCATTAGGCTTACAGTTAAATCTTAAATTTTAATGACATAAGATTATCTGCACATCATAGACATCCCAAAAGGCATGACTAAATGACAGTCCACATTCGACTGGCAAGCTGCTAAAACTCATCCACTTCTACATAACAATAATAGTAATAACAATAATAAAAATATGATTGTCTGAGATAAAGTCCTTACTATGACTACCACTACCACCAACACAAATATTTATTAATCTAGACAATCTGCCAGCCAAATGCAAACAATCACTCAGCCATATCTATCATGAAATGTTTGCTAGTGTACATCTATCATGAGAAACTGTAAACAAATGTGTGTTTTAAAGATCTCTGCACTGCTTGCATTCTGTATACATTCCGGGATAGTGTCCCTAAGTTTTCCAATCTTGTAAGCAAATATACACTGGTCTAAAGACAAGTTGTACTTCTTGACAGGAATATTTGTGCAGTTGCAAGTGTGACAATCATATACACTATTGTTTAACGTGAACGGATCAGTGAGGTAGCCAGGAGCCACTGGAATGGAGCTTACAGCAATACATCTAACACAATAATATGCAACTAACTGTAAGCAGTCTGTAAGACTAGAAGAGGTACAATGATATACTTTACCTATAAAACGAGGCGCCCCCAATGATCAATTTTAGGGCCACTAATATTGTTATTTACTATAATTATATCAATAATTTCCAAAAGCCTGCATAACTTATGCTCATGATACTTGATGATACAATTACAATTAAAATCTTCACAGATGACAGAAACACAGTGAATATTGAATATTTGATTAATAAATACCTATAATAAACATATAGCTACAACTACATACAGATGCATTAATTGCATTTTTTTTGTATAATGTCAATCCAACTCAGTTGAGTTGCCAATAAAACTTGTGTTATTATACATTTCATTAAAATATTAATAAAACAAAAGTTTTCTCAAATGCCTAATAAATAGTTGATGAAGTAACATTAACAATTGACAGTGTAGATATTGAGAGACTTAACCAGTTTAACGTTCTGAACTTTACATTAATCTCGCATTTAAACTGGATTAAACATAATATTGATGAAATAGCAAACAGATGTTCTCGAACAATTGTACCTGTAACTAGGTTAAAGTAATTCAAACTAGAATAAATATAGCTCCCACATAGAATTAATGCTTAAGCAAAAGTTGAATACTAACTTATTGTAATTATATTATAATTTTATTATAAATATAAACATAAAACATTACCCGCATACCTTCAAAATGGGCAGATAACACAAATCAGAAATATGCATAATCATTTCACACTAGCACACAGCAGAACATAATATACATTTGTAAAAAAAGAGTCTTAAAATAGTATGCCTCACACAATAAACAATACCTATATTTGTTTAATCAAAACATAACCAATCACAATTTTAAAGACTGATATATTATGTAAAGCAGCATATTACACACGGATGCAAACATACTTCTACTGTTATAAATTACTACATATGCAAAATAATAATGAATTAACACTAACTCTAGCAACACATTAAGCCATAAACGTATTATATTTTTACCACATATCCTCTACTTACAATATGCGTAAAGTAGCAAATGTTAATAAACAATATTCAGGAATATACATGCTCCTAAATAAAATTGGGCTATCCGTAATGGTCCGTCAATGGAATTCAATAATTACATAAAAAATTGCTAATTTAAAAACCCAAAGTGGCCCCTAAGATAGTGCTATTTATTAGTCATAATAGGGGCAAGTCAAATATTTTACAAACTAAATTTAAAATAACTATTGCATAGTTGCAGTTACAAAATAAATACATCTACTCTCGATTTATCCATCTTTCGATCTATTATATATAAGGTTGAGCAAAGTTTATTAAATTGTCGAAACATAAAGAACAGCGCCGAAACGACCAATATTTATCTGTAGGTACTTAGATATACCACTTCGCCGATGCAATTTCTGCGAGTTTGTTTTCAAAACGCTGCCAGCGACCGAAGTATCCTGCCGAAACTACCAATTTTTACCGGCCACCCGAAGTGGCAGTGCGACCGAAGCATCCTAAATGCAAAAACGAAAAACGAATTAGTTTTTCGTTTTTCTTACTTCACTTTTGAAAACGAAAAACTAATTAGTTTTTCGTTTTTCTTACTTCACATTTGAAAACGAAAAACGAAAAAGGAATTCGTTTTTCGTTTTTCGTTCGCAAATTTGAAAACGAAAAACGAAAAAGGAATTCGTTATCCGTTTTTCGTTTGCAAATTTGAAAACGAAAAATGAAAAAAACGGTATATACACGGACCTAGTAGAGACGCGCATCATGCATTCACCTAATGTTTGACGGTTCGAAACTACGGTGTAGCTCTATATCAATACCCACATTTTGGCACATTTACTATGTAAACAAATTCAAAAACGTCCAATCCCATTCAAATTATACCATTAGATAGAGTTTATTATGTAGTTTATAGCACTTTTTGAATTTTCTTGATATCTTTATTATATTTGAAGTAATTCCACGTTTTGTGCTCAGAAAAAGGGCGATTTTTGGTATTGCATTCTGTCCATTTCTTGCGACCAGGAAGCTGGAGCAGTGTGTTTGAGTATATACGAAAATGGTAATATAATTGATAAGATATTGGGGTGAAATATAAAGTTATGTGATCCAAAAAAACATGTGAATATGATTTGACCTTGACCTAATTAGTTGACCTTCATTGCATATTTGACCTTTTTTTCAGAATAACAACATAAATTGAGTATAATTAATGAAAAAAGGACTTCTATGCCACATTATTACATAAGTAATTTTGACGGCATAACTAGTTGACCTATGATTAACATTTGACCTAATTACTAGGATTAAGTACATAAAATGGGGAAATAATTAGTAAAGAGATCAATTATACATGGGGTTGACTTCCTTTATTTATAATTATATAATTATGAATGAATACACTGATTCTCATCTTGTAAAATATGAAGTTTGTTGATGACCTAATTAGTTGACCTATATTTAGCATTTGACCTATTTATTAGGATTAATTACATAAAACGAGTGAACATAATTAGTAGAAAGGTCAATTAATCAACTGTACATGGGATTGAAAAGTTTAAATATTTATAATTATTTTCACCCGTTTTATGTATTTTATATGTCATGCTTAGACTACACTTTTGAACATCCAACACTTGCTAGATTGAAAAAAGAAATACACAAAATGCAAAAAAACCCAATATATTTGTTATTATAAAATAATGTTGGTTAACCAATCAAGATATTCTTAAAATATATAAATATTATATGGGCAAATAAATTTGTTTTTAAAGTTTAAGATGCTTACTGATTTTAACAACGCTCCTATGAAACGCGAGTGTCAATGCAAACGTGAAGAAGTTTATAAACATTTTCCTTCAAATATTTTAGAATGACGTTCTAACATAAGCCCAAAATGGCTAAACTGTAATTATATGTATACATATATAATTACACAAGTGAACAATAACAGCAACAATACACGATGATTGTGATGAAAGTGGATTTAATTAATACTGGAAAGCGCCAACCGACGCCGTCGCTGATGGCTGTGCAGCCGGCGTATTACGGCATAGGCTGTTGTAAATAAACGCACTGAACGGCAAAGGGTGCCAAAGGCTGAACACATTAATAATAATAATATTGGTCAAATGTTTTAATAAATCAATACAGAACTAATGAAGAGATAAAATTACTAAATAAAAATTGAACAACAGATGACAGATGTAAGAAACTGGTCTAGATTGAAAAGGTTGCACAATATAGGACAACAAGAGACTACAATATATAACAAGACAGATATTTGAAAACAAAAGAAACATATCACATGATATCCAAAAACACATACGCTGAGCATAATAATAATAATAACATGAAAATTTATTTAGAACATCGTACTCGGAACTCAGAACATTGTTAATAACAATAAACACAATACATACAGGCAAATGTAGCTACAATACTACAATATACAATGTTTGAAGGGGGTAAATTTGAAGTCAATGAATCATTTTCAATTTACCTCTGACACATATTTATTTAAATACTGGTTACAAATTCATATATACAGTATAACATAAGCAAACATCTTGATATATAATACAGTTAAGAGATTATACATGTGACCTTCCTTCGGACACCTGTAGAAAGTAAACAAATTGTAAAAACATATTCCATTTGTGAAAATATTGTAGCTAAACACTAACACAGCTGATGCATTTGACAATTTCAGAGCTTCAGTATAACAGTATATATACAGTATAACATAAGCAAACATATTGATATATAATACAGTTAAGAGATTATACATGTGACCTTCCTTCGGACACATGTAGTAAGTAAACAAATTGTAAAAAAATATTCCATTTGTGAAAATATTGTAGCTGAACACTAAGACAGGTGACGCATTTGACAATTTCAGAGCTTCAGTATAACAGTATATATACAGTATAACATAAGCAAACAGCTTGATATATAATACAGTTAAGAGATTATACATGTGACCTTCCTTCGGACACATGTAGTAAGTAAACAAATTGTAAAACAATATTCCATTTGTGAAAATATTGTAGCTGAACACTAAGACAGGTGACGCATTTGACAATTTCAGAGCTTCAGTGAAAACTAACTCAAGAGATGTCACCTACTTGACTTGACGGCCACTTGCTTTGGCAAGAGAGTCTGAAGGGTGTTCATAACTCCGGCATCTGAGATGATTAACGCGGCAAAGATGTTGACGTCCTCGCGTTTTTCTATGTGAACACCTGGACAAGATTACTATACAATCAGTGATTACAACAGGTTGTTGAACCACAACTTGTGCATTCCTAGTTGTGAATTTGGCGAAACGTAAAATATTCACAGAATAACAAAATATGTAATCAGTAATATACAGAAAGGTTGCTACAGGCACGATGTGATTGATAGACTAATTAGCAACGTTTTATTTACATACCTAATTACTGTGTGCATGTTTATGTGTGTAAATGTACGTATTGTGCATGTGCATATATGTACTCACAAACACACTTTTTGTATCCTTCATTTTCGACATTTCTCAACAATATTAACATTAATTGTAAATTAATTTTTAATCATAGTAATCTACAGCTGGAAATGTCAAATTCCACAATGCTACCGAACAACATTTTTATCCTCACCAATGGCTCGACCATTCTCGTCGGAAATGATGTGTGACAATTTGGCCCTGACCAGGAAACGGCCCCCAGATTTGTCTATCACCGGGATGATGTGGAAGGGGATCTCACTGGCTCCACCGTCAACATATTTGCCCCGTTAATCATCTCAGATGCCGGAGTTATGAACACCCTTCAGACTCTCTTGCCAAAGCAAGTGGCCGCTAAGTCAAGTAGGTGACATCTCTTGAGTTAGTTGTCACTGAAGCTCTGAAAAAGCATGCATGAGGAAGGAGCTCTCTAACGGACTTGTGGCTGCAAAACAGACGGTTTAATGTTTCCTTTCATTATGTGGCCCTGAAAGCATCTTATTAAAATGTCTGATTCTGCATAATCCTTATGATTTCAGTTACTTGTGACGGTGACTAGCTTTGTTCTAATATTGACAAATAACAATCCAAGTTTTTTCTCAAAGACCACATGCAAATAATCCTCTTTATAATGTTAGTTATTCATCACAATAATTAGTGTATTCTACTATGCACAACAGTCTGAATTGTTTTCTAAATTACAACGTTTGTTCTTTTCAAATTGGTTACTCTTTTCAAAGTTTACTGACCATAATTGGTTTACCATTAGTCTTTTGTTTATGGCCTTATGTTTAGGGGACAGTTATGCATTACGCGCAAATAAGCTGATGTGCCACAGCAGAGCTCCCAGCCAGGGGGGCTACATATTGACAAAGGCTACCAGGATTACTAGGCAGTTAAGGCCAACAATGCAGCCATGAATTATGCAAAATATACAGATAAGACATCCTGGGTCTCAGGCTGAGATTAACAAGGAATACTTCGGCTACCACTACCAGTGAACATAAAGAAACACTACAAGGTACTGGTCCCTTCTATCTGGTGTCTATGGCAGGGGAAGTAAAATATCCCACATGTATAACTTGTAGTGGACTCACTAATTGTAGAGAAGGACCATTCTAAACAAACCAATAAATGTCAGTAAGTTGACCGGCGGTGGTCATTAATGGAAGAAGAGAAGAAGAAAGAAGTAGCGAATAATCAAGGATGCAGGTCAGATTCCAAGGACATCAAAGTCTTGAAATGGGACAGGTCTAATTAAAGGATTTTCAAGGATTTCTAAGCCTTTGCGAACCCTACAATGGCCGCTGCGATGATACAAGTCTAGACGCCACATAATCACTAATCGTCCCAACTCATAAACAAATAAAGACAATTTACCGTAGTCCCCGAGATTGAACGCGAGGGCGGCCTGCAGGTCTTTGTTGTCAGTCACCTCGTCCAAAACGTCCTGTAGACTAAGGCTTGCGTACTTGATGTAGGACGTGAACAGGTTAATGAGACCAGTGCTGATGACAAACCTTACCAGTGGCTTTGGCACTAGTTTCAAGATGAACAGAAATGCAGAGTTCACACCAGCACCCTGCGGGGACAAAACACTACACTTACTCAAGCAATCAGTGCAGTTTCAATTCGATCACTTTAGTGGCTGTTTGTTGTCAAAATAAAAGGTACGTTCTTATGTAGTGTAGCATCCAGTCCATAGGACTGCTCCAAGCATTTTACACATTACTAATGGGAAGACTTGCTCAAAGAAACACCTTCACAGACACGATCGTTTCCATGCAATTACTACAATTCGCACACAACTGTCCACCACAGTCTATCAGTAGAGCCGACTGAACCACACCAACTTAGAACAAACCTGTCCAAGGTTCAAAATTGCAACAAAAGTATTCAAACCCAGAATCTCTTGTATGATATTTTGATGCCACATTGCACATATCAAGTATTAAAGAACACACTGCGAAAAAGTAATATTTCACTATCCTGCAGTATCATCATTACATATGGTCAGTTCCCAACTGACTATCTACACCTTGCAAATCTGCAAAAAAATATATTCTTCTGAATCAGAGATAAATTGTCCATTATAAGTAATAATGAACTTAAACTGTATGTTGCATTAAGTTCAATAGTCACCTTCAACTCGGCTATGTATTTGTTCAAAGCAGCTTCTTCCCCGGGAAAGTTCTTCAGAAGTCCCTGTTTCCATGTTTCCCTGCTTCCTCCGACAAATGGGAAGAACATTTGTTTCCCTGGTTCACCAAGAGCCAGCTGCAAGAATGCCAAACAATATGAGGATGTGAAAAACAACATTCAAAACTCACAAAACCCAACTAGTGTTCATATTAAACAGGTACTAGTTACACGTCAGTTATCACCATTAAAATTAGATATTACTTTAAAACTAAAGTCATTTCCGCTGACCAAGACATTTTCTTTGACACGATATGGGATCTTTTACTTCCCCTGGCACAGACTCTAGGTAGAATGGACCAACGGCTAATGTTGCCTCTATCAAAACAGACGTGTGAACGAAACTGCCCAATTTATTACAGCATTCAACAGGGGATTTCAAGCCACCATCCTATTGACTAACATGTTAATCACAGCCAATAATACCGTCACCTACCATGCTTCAATTACTTTTCATTTCAGCCAATAGCCACTCATGTTATGCATAATGTCTGGGAAGTAGTTTAAATATACAACATTGCTCAGCCACTTACGAGAACGGTTGTGGATAATAAACATCGAGATTCAGGCCTTTTTGTATTAGGCACAGGCATCCACATTATCGTCTTGCGGACAACCTACACAGCCAACAGCTACTGAGAAAAGGTTTAGCTGTTTTGTGTCAGTTCTAAACATTGTCTAGGACATCTGTGATGAGTAGTGTAGTCAAACTAAACCATGTGTGGTAATGAATACGCACAATGTCCAGTTCCTGTTCGATAGGTGACCATTCCATTTGACCCTCGGTCAGTTGGCTGAACAGACAACCCACCATGCGAGTGCTGGTCATATCCCCAATGTAGTGAATGCCTGCAACAAATAGGTCCCACCACAATACTGCAACGTTCCATGTTCTGTTCAACACAGGCAGCTTTCAGTGGTTCCATTTTACAATAATATATTTAAAAAGGCAAGTTCTTATATAGCGCAGTATCCAGGCCTCAGGACCGTTCAAAGCGCTTTACACTTTACTTCCCTGACAGACCCGTTCACTCAAACACCATCTCGGCTTCTCTGGGAAGCATCCAGCCATATGCTACAATTAAAGCACGAAGGCTGCTCGTACACATCCACCACTGTCTATAGCCAGGAACTCATTCATACAGCTGAGTTAACTGGAACAATGTAGAGTGAAAAAACTTGCCCAAGGTTTTAACACCGCCGCCAGGATTCGAACCCGGGTTCTCGTAGTCGAGAGTCCGAAGCTCTACCCCTTAGCCACTGCGCTCTAGCTGGATTTGTTAATGTTCAAAAGTTCAAATAAAATCACACATTCCTATTGTGCTTCTGAACTGAACTTGCAATAACCATCATTCATATATAAACAAGTTTTTTAAAAGGGGCCAAGAAGCCCTTTGGACTATAAGTTATATTGAGTTTGTACGTATGAATGAAATGTGAATCATAGCCACTGACTAGTCTTTTTACCATCATCATTTAATTGGCATTTCTCTAGTTATTCATAAGAGACGACAAGAGATAAAGCCAAACGTGTGACTGCAGCAAAGGACTGGTGGTGGTGGTTATGGTCAAGATGGAGTTATCTACTTCCACTCCACTCAGCCAGCCCGGCGATCAGAATGCAATAAAATCAGTGAGTTGATATCAATAAAATGTTCGATAAATTATTTAATTCTGTTTGTTCAGAATATCAGCCACAATGTTATAGGTTTGTAACATACATGTGAAAATACACCACAGACACATCATTTTAAACATAATTAAATAAGCATCAAATAAACCCCAACTTACATTTACAGAAAATCAATAGTTTTGAAGAAACAGCTAAATTAAAATTTGCAGAAGCAGCTGCCACTGGCTTGCCAGATACAAAAAGATTTAGGTGTGCATTGTATTCCAGGCAGGACACTTTGTCTTCAGTTTGTGGCTGCTGGGCAGTTTCAAATAAACAAATACAGTCAAGTATGAATTAACCATGGTTCCTGGCAGGCCACCTAGCCTCCAGAGTTGGTGTCACTGAGGAAGTCTCCAAAACACAAGAACAGGTGTACTGTCTCCCAGTCAGCCAGAGCTTTTTGGGAGGCCCTGAGGTGCGCTTAGAAACATTCAAAAAAATAAAACCGCCTTGTGTACTACTTATGTACCCTAAGATATGTCTACGTAAAATTATAGAAAAAGTTACATGAGAGCTTTTATGTAACCAGTTTTGGGGCCTTTGGTACGATCCAATCAAATAAAAACAATTGTGCATAGTAGGAGTGCCCTAAGGTGCAGATAAGCCAAATTAAAAAAAATTGACCTTTAATGGTTTCTGACTTTCTGATATGGGAAGTAACAATGCATAGCGGACACCGAGTGTATCAAAATGGACCTTTAGCCCAAGGGACTAAAAAAGCAAGCAAATGAAAACATGTAGGAATGTCATTTGAACAACATGTACTAGTAAGAAGACAAATTGATTGTGCTTTTAACTTTATAAATACAGCATAATTCAGTATTGTACACCACTTGTAAGCTTGCAATCGCCAAACAGGATTTTTCCACTCCCAACCACAATTGCACACATTCTATTTATGGGAATATACCCACTTACAAACGTCAAAATACTAATATCCTACGTAGTATTTAGGCTTACGTGTAATACAGATAACGGGCAATTCTCACCTGGATCTAACTCATACCCCATCTCCTCGAAGATGTGGCAACACCCCCGGCCTGGTCATGTTGTTCCAAGACCAGCACCTTCTTCCCAACCTTAGAGAGCACCGCGGCAGCTGTCAGCCCTCCAATCCCACTCCCAATCACAATCGCATCCAGATCCTGGGGCACAACTTTACTGGAAAATCCTGTTCAGGAAATAACATAGTATAAAAACATATTACACTTAATAATAATAATAATAAAACATTATTTATTCACGATAACCTTATAAAATGTATATTTTATTTCCCTAAGGGTCGTGATTGCTGACGCGAGTGTATTGTAAAACATAATATACATGCACCAAACAATTTCATCGACTACCTTATGCATTGCGTAATGCGTTAACATATAGTGACTAAAAAAAATTGAATAACAATAAAAAATAAATATACTGAATAAAACAAATTACAATAAAATAATAATAAATAGATAAATTATAAAACAAGATAAATAGCATTAATAAATAAATATAATAAAACGTTTAGTAAAAGTGTTCATTGAATCATGCGTCACTGTTTTCTAGTAAAAACATGATGCATATATGTTGTCTTAAAGGCAGAGAAAGAGTTCCAGTTTCTTATTATTGGGTCTAATTCATTCCATGTGTGCGCTATTTACAGTAATGGAGTTCTTGAATACATTGGATTGTGCTTTTGGGACATACAAGTCCCCTCTTTCATTTGATCGGGTTGTTCTGGTCGAGATGTTTGAGATTGGTGTGAACAACGCACATATAAAGTCTGGTGCCAACCCATTCACTGCTTTATACATCAACTGCGACTGTCTGTATTTGAAGCGCTCCGGAAGTGGCAGCCAGTTTAATTGTCCCAACAGTGGATCACTTGGAGACATAATGTAACGCATGGTGATTACAACAGGTCTTGTGTGTGAATTGTACAGAGATATAACAACTACCAGATTGTCAGCATGCTAAGCATAACTGTAAGAATAAATATTCCATCACTGGTCCTGACTTGCATGTTAGCGTTCCCATCGTGGTTGCACTCCAATTTATCTAAAGAGTAAAGTAGTTGTATGCCGCCTGTGCTGTAAGTGTTATCAAACACCCTGACCGCAAGCATCAGTTGTTTTTGTCAGAAGTTAAACTGAACTTCGCGCTGTGCCTATTTCGGTGGCGGTGGCATGATCATGTAACATGTTGATGTATGATTATCTTGTAGATGAGCTCAATTTTTTCCATCGCCACGAATACCAACATCATTGAACATGTCATCGCGACATTAACTCATGTGATATGGCATATGCTACTTACTGCACCGTGTATATGGTACGAGTGAGACGACAATAATCGTCACAATATCGAATTTAAAGTTCAGACTGACCTTGTTCGAGGACTTTGTTTCTGGCCGGCTTGTCTGTAACAATCGGACGCGACGCTCGACTGACATCTTTCCTAAACGGATTGGGACCTGACTTCGGAATCATACGCCGCATAAAAACGATGACGACGCCAACCAATGCCACAGCACCGGCGACGTCAGGATGCTCTACGATAAACGCCTGAACAGCCGCCATGTTTCGAACTTCAGACTGTCAACCTTTCGATTATATTCACGTGTAGATGACAGGCACCGTTTTGCTCACGGTCGCCATTCGTTCTACGGTTAGAAGACTCGTCGACGCGAGATGGCGCCACCGAATTATTGGTCGCCAAAGCAGCATAGCGTCTCCTGATACGGTAGCATGTTGGCCAACATGATAACGCTAGATATTGTCTGTCTAAACATCCACCAATCCATAACATCATGGTAAGCAAGGAAGGACGGAGTTCAGAAATTGCTTCAATCACTAAAAACTAACAAGGCCACTGGACCAGATGTTCTCCCTGCCCGCATATTGAAAGACTGCAGTTGAAATTTTAATATCGCCAATATTAACTATCATTTTTTAACAGACACGTGCTGGACTAATCCCATCAGATTGGAGAATTGCAAACATTACCCCAATTTACAAGAAAGGAGACAGGGCCACACAATTCCATTATTGCCCTGTGTCTATCACGTCAATAATATATCAATATGTAGCAAGTTGGTTATTCAGCCATGTCATGAAGCATTAAAATTAATTATGACAATTATAATATTCTTACAGATGCCTTCTTAAATCCCAAGAGAATCGCGAACAAGTTGATGCTGTAATTCTTGATTTTTCCAAGGCATTTGACCGAGTTTCTCACCTACGATTATTACTCAAACTTCGATCGCCGCTATGGAATTCGTGGCCCCCTACTGGTGTCATCCCGATCTCAAAGAGTACTGGTGGACGGAAAGTCTACGGCCTGGGTTCCATTTCCAACCCAGCTGATTCAGTAGCTCTCTGAGAAGACCTGAACAAACTCAGAAATGGTCTGACAAATGGCAGATGAAATTTAACACCGAAAAATTCCACACCATTCGAATTACACTCCGTCGCAACACAATCAATGCTAGCTATCATCTAGGAGGATGTACACTTCCCATGTTCACACAGTATTCATACCTAGGTGTCACTATTTCTAATACAATGTCATGGCAGAACCACATAAATAGCATCACCTCCCGGGCCAACAGAATGGTGGGCCTTATTTAGCGGAACCTTGGAGGAACTTCACAGAAGCTAAGACAAGAAGCCTACTTTTCATTTGTACGTCCCCACTTAGAGTATTTCAGTAATGCCTTGAACCCATACATCAAGAAGGAGGTAAATAAGATAGAGAACATCCAACGTCGAGCAATCAGATTTGGTCTAAACAACTACAATCAAAGAGAAAGCGTGTTCGCAATGATTAACCACCGCCGCTGGGACTCCCTTGAGAAACGAAAACTGTCTTGCCTTCTCTTGATGCGTAGGATCCAAAACCAACTTATTGCCGTTAATAGTAATCTTTACCCCACCCCAATGCTCGCCACCAGTACACAGTATTATCCCATCTCGCAATAAGATATACAGCAATTCTTTCTTCCCACGAACTGTCTTCTGGTAGAACGCCCTTCACGGGAATGTCTTGCTAATCCCAACAATCCAAGCATTTAGGGTAGCGACAGTTTCATACTTTTAAGCTGTGGTCTGTGTTTTACGCGCACCTCGTTGATAATTTAATTACTCGCACCTTTTGTATATTCTTCTTAAAAGCACCTTCACACTTGGCAGAGCACAATTGTATAATTATATTATATACACTGATCAACATCAAAATCCAGATTGATGGACTCTACTGATTAATCACGTAGACGTGTCTGTCTGTTTGTCTGTCTGTCTGTCTGTCTGTCTGTCTGTCTGTCTGTCTGTCTGTCTGTCTGTCTGTCTGTCTGTCTGTCTGTATGGTATCGCCTCTCTCGTTTCTAAATTCGAGACCAAATCTTCCCGTTGCCGTTTCCTTTTTTTTGTTCTTTTCCGTATTTGCGCATAGAAGTCTCCCATCACTATCGTCTAGTGGTTTGGTTTCCATGATGTCTCATCGACGTCGTTGTAGAAGCCCATTTTCTTCTGAGTATAATGTCGTTGGTGCATATACTTGCACTATCTTTATTTGTAGCGCTTTGTTATGCACAGAATGAGTTCTGGTACTCTGAGGCTGATGTTGTTTACCCTCACTATGTGGTCTTTCCATTTCTTGTTTATGAGAAAGCCTACGCCTGCTTGGCCGTTGTTTGCCTTAGAATGGTATAGTAAGTGGCCGCTTTGTAAGGTAATGAAACATTCCTCTGATCTTCTCACTTCTCCTTTCCCGAATACATCCCATACCAACCTGGTTTCCCTAAGTTCTTCTTCAAGTTCTTGTATGTATTCATCTCTTAGTAGAATTCTGACGTTGTAGGTCGCTATCTTTAGTCTACTTACCCTTTTTCGGCGGCTCTTTTTGAGCCGGAGGTTATTAGCACCCCCTGCATGTAGTCCTAGTTGACCAGAGCCGCCTCCTTGGTCATGGACTCTTTCGGTGCCGCTGGGGACTGGGGGATCTTTCGATATACAAGACAACAGTTTGCCATCTCAGTGTTAATCCACAGACGAGGGTCTTGGTGCTCTGCTGCGGCGGATTATTTTCTTTCCTGTTATTGTTGATGCCTAGACCGCCTGATTGAACTGAGAGACAGAGCGTGGTTTCTGAAAGAGTATACCCAAGTGCTTGAACAATGGTTCCAACTGCAAACACGAGTCGACGATCTAGAAATTAAACTCGATCCAAGGTGCCGACAAATGGAAAATTAAAACAAAAGAGCAGTTGCAGGTACCCAATGCGTAAACATGTGTGAATTAATTTTCAGCAGCATTGTTATTAAAATACTTAGGTTTATAAATTAGTCGACTTAGCTTGGTCCCTTTTGTTCAACATGCTTTCATACACGCACACATGCACTCGTGCACGTATTCACAGGTTTTCTCAACATATACGACGACACTTTTACATTTTTGTATTGTCTAATGCTGCACGCGTGTCACTTACATTTTTCCTGGCGTTAAATACTACCGGGGATGACGTTTTTGTAGAGTAATGTGTATTTAGCAGCACCTACGACTGTCGTGCTAACAGTTATTAGTGATATATTTATTTATATGCATACAATATACAAAATGTTTGTTTTCAAAAGATGTAAACACTTTATGTCGCAAAACAGTTCTATCACCATGCTTACGTCACGTGACGTCACTCTTATCATAGGTAAAAAATCTCACATGAAATAGCAAATTATATAATCGTGTTTCGACAACAAAAGAAACATATGTGATTGCTGGACATTGTTGTTCATCCCTGATCTACTGTATATAAATATCACCCGGATAAAATATAATGCCAGGGTAAATGTAAACGCGACAGTGGCTCATCATCATTAGACCTTAGTCCTATGTATCTCCTGGCCGGGAGGTGGTTCAGTGCGTGACTGATAAGTCATGCGACACGTCGTCGATAGAAACATTCTGGACGGCACTGGATGCAGGGATGGAGTTACTGCTACTCCTTCTCGTTGCAAGTAAGTATACATGTTACATGCTAATAACAACGATATGAGTATCGGACAGGTTTTACTCAATCCTATACTCTATACGTCTGGTAGCGACTGCCAACTAGGCGGTGCATCGATCGCTCGCGCAGTTTGAAACATATTCTTGGACGCAACCATGGAATGTCTGCCATACACCGGTTTATTGTGGCAGTTTAGATAATGCATATGCCATGTAGTTCATTGTGACGACTTTCGAGCCATATATATATATATATATATATATATATATATATATATATATATATATATATATATATATATATATATATATATAAAACACGTGTTTTGTCTGTTTGGCGTAGAGGCATGTAGATGAAATATAATAGATGAAAAATAGATGAAATAGGCCAAATGGCCAAACTGCACAAGATATCACTTCTATGACCTTTGTCATTTCAATTACCCGAATGTATTTGTCTGTCCGGGTATTTATTTATGCATATATATATATATATATATATATATATATATATATATATATATATATATATATATATATATATATAAAGTTTATGTCTTGGTATATGAAAAGAGAAACTAGCAGTGAGGAGAAGAATTCCCTTTTTGCGATGAGTAGCCTACTATGGCGTCCGAGTAATACCCTTGTACCCACAAGTTCGCGCTTTATGGTAGTCTACCCCAACGTCCGATCTATCTTAACAATGCCGAATATGAGTAGTCTACAGTAAAGAGTGGACGTAGAAAAATGTGGGAACGCTTTCGGCACGTAGACGTGATAATGGAAAGACACCAAAAAAGACCGCGGGAACGGGAACACGTGGTCATGGTCTTGGGAGACGGGAAAACATGAGTATATAAAGATGTTGGCGGGCAATACCAGTGTTGGCGAGCTACTCCATGCCTAAGATATCTTCACGTCAGCGATGTAGGAAAGAGACCAAGTTACACGAAATAAACAAAGAGAAGAACAATTTCCATTCGAAGATGAGTAAAATGGCGCAACGCGTCTTGCAAATTTGTCGTTCATATTGAATGTTGATGTAAATCTTCTATGGAATAGGCAGTTTCTATGTGATTGTCTATGTAGGACTTATCGCCTGTCTATGAAAAGACCCCTGCTATCGGACGGAATCATTCCGGAGCTTCGCAAGGAAGAGTTATTTCTCTAGTTTTGTTCTCGATTTATACGAACGAAATATCACTTTCTTAGTATGGCTAACTGATTTCTAACTTGTCAGATAAGTCGGAATACTCGTTAGCTTCAAGTACCTGTATAAGTGAAACCGGGGTTGGTTATCACACGGATTGGTTGTCACAAAGCAAGTAGTGCATCTCCTAGAAAGCGAGAACACTGCAATGATCGTTTAGTAAATATGAATCCCCATTTGTAATTTTTGTTTCCGCAACTGAATATTGAAGCGCTTGCGACATCTTTCGTTTTGTGTATGTAAAGTAAAGTATATATACGTTATTATAATTGTAGTTGTGCTTGACTAAATTGTAATATAGAATACTTACGTTATGATCAGTATTTTATAAACCGTTTTGGTTAGATTCATACAATGAGTACCTATCCTATTCATGTCCAAATATGTCTTCCTGAAATGGTCTACGATTCCAACAAACATTTTATTGACGTAGCGTGTGAGTAAAATTGATTAATTACGCTTAACGTGACACTTTTTTATATAGCGTTTAGCTACTTAATAAAAATTTAGCTTAGCTTATAACATTTTGTGACAAACACACCCACATTGTGTGAGACAACCAAACAGGGTGTCGCGTAGACTCACAAAAGAGAAACTTTTTGAATAAAAAAATATACTATTTTTAATAAGGGTACATCGATATTAATATTCGTACATGAATTATAGATTGCAACTAATCTTAATAACAATAATGCTCAAGGTAACATTTATTATAAAGAATAAAATAGGGAAAATTCGAAAAAGTATGACAACTATCCGCCCTGCTTTATTAGATCAAAGCTTTGACATACGTCAGTCAGCAATTTCATTTATCTTATCTACTGAGATTTGATAGAAAACATTTCGATATTTAAATACTTATTTACATGGCACGGCAATATGACCAATACAAATAAAGTTCGCACGCATTGTGAACATAGCAAGCAAATTGATTGGCCGTAGGACAGTTGTCTAATTTGAATAATATGACGCTAAAAGGAAACCCTCTCAAATAGTACATGATGTATATCCCCTGAACGATGCAACATGAACTCAAAAATTATGCCTATCAAATCTTTCACAGTTCTATACTATCGCCTGCTTCGACACCAAAATATCAAACGAACTGATTCGGAAATAAACAACCAGGTTAAAGGCAATATGTTACTGAAACGCACACGTCCCGTTGGACACAACGAATATATATATATTGGTGAATTTATAAATACCATATCAAAATATGTGTGCACAGTATCTAGATGCTGTGCATACACAAACTCTATACAATTAGTAACACTATTTAGAGATGGGTTATTCCCAAATAAATTTATAATCTAAATATGATGCGGTACATAAACACAATATTGGCTAGAATTGCATATACGTTACTGTGCATTTGTGGATACATATTATACCTAACTTAAAAAAGTGGTAACTAGACCATAATAAACGCTATTATGTGTACGTTTCCATGCGTCTAGGATATAAAATCTAGCATCCCGAATAGAACTGAATTCGCTGGCCTTCAATTCATTGATGTGATAGTAATAACACATGGATAGACATGGAATTCCCACAAATATTAGCTGGACTTTTCAAAAGTCTTTGCTACTTTGGGTTATAGGATATTACTAGACAACATAGTATGGCGTTAGTGGAGTAGTATTAAGTTTAATTAGAAATTATTTAACTAACAAAAAGAGGTATGTTGAAGTAGAGAACGAAAAATCTGAAATACATGATAGTTCAATCGGCGTATCTCAAGGCTCGATGTTAGGCCCACTGTTGTTTATTATATACATTATTGACTTTGCCAAGGCCAGTGAACAAATTATTTTCTGTACGGTTAGGTACTCTTGATTCATTTGCAACGTAATGAACAATATCGAAACGTAGACGATGCGGTAAATACAGAACTAGGAATAGGTAATGAATGACTAAAACTTAACACTGTGTCTGTTAACTTAGACAAAACTAAATACTTGGTTTCTAAAACAGCCAGTAACATTTACTCCTCCAGTAATATCGTAGGTAACGGTATTATTGATAGTGGCAATAATATATCAAATACATAGTACTTCATAATATAAAGATTATGACATACTATATGTGTTATTTACATATATAAACATATATATATATATATATGTATATATATATAAATATATGTATATATATATATATATATATATATATATATATATATATATATATATATATATATATATATATATATATATATATACAGAGAGAGAGAGAGATATTTACATACAATAGCCGAATTACCCAGCCGTGTTTGGGGACAAAAAGCAGTCTTCCGCAATAACACCGTTTGAAAATTACAATCCCATTAATCTGTTCGGGATCGGTTCATTTATGCTATGCACAAAGTATCCTAGATAGATATCCCCTCATTTACATAGCGCGAAACCTAATTTAACCAAACTGTGCCAAGAATAACTGAAATCAAAGTGAGTGATATGGCACAGGCAGACAGAATTACATTAAATAACTCGGCAGTCCATCCACAATGCAAACAAATATATTTTGCAATACTCGGTTACATTTTACATTTGTTTGCGCAATCCTTTGCCGACTAGTTCGGTATTCCATGGTTTCGCCGGTTTACCTCTCAATTGTTCCTCAGGTTACTATTACTAATTGAGACTGACCAGAGGTGTGTTACCAATATGTTTCCTTTCTATCCCGGTATGCTATGTTTGACATACTTCTTTCCATCGTTATATGTGGGGCTGTTAGCTTGTTCATTGTAGTCTTATATAAAAACGTATAACTCTACGAACCATCCACATGGACCCTTTATATCACATGCACAATATCAGGCGATACATGCAAATTTAGTATAGATGTGGGTCCACAGGCAGAGAGGCGGTGTCTTTTGGTAATGTATATATATATATATATATATATATATATATATATATATATATATATATATTATATATAATTGGATCGAGACTACATCATACGAGAATTTACAGACACGAAAGTGTCAACAAATTACATAATAAAACATTCTTTAATCAACCATTTCTTAATCTGGCTTTCAAAATAGCATTGAACAGGCAAACACCAAGCCTGCGGCAATAGATACCCTAACATTATAGCATGGAAAGGGAAACCGTCATTCGTAAATGTTGCGAGAATGTATAACGTGGTGCGAAAATGTATAATCCAACAATCTGAACTGCTGCGACGAATCTAATTTCAGGTTTGGAATCAACATATTGAATTTAATCTAAAAAGATTACTACTACTCATTAGTAAACATGGCAGTATTGCGAAATATGCGACAGAAAAATGGACTAAGTGCAAAAAATCAACATGAAATCCACGAAAACGACTAAGTCCTACGTGAAATATGTACGTTATTACATTAACGGGCGAAAGTTATTACATTATCAGGCAAGAGGAGTTTATTACATTAACGGGCGAAAATTATTACATTATCGGGTAGCAAGTTTATTACATTATCAGTTGATTTTATTACATTAACGGGCGGTTATTACATTATCGGTTGATTTTATTACATTATCGGGTAGTTATTACATTAACGGGCGATTATTACATTATCGGTTATAACAGGCGACGTCAGGATGCTCTACGATAAACGCCTGAACAGCCGCCATGTTTCGAACTTCAGACTGTCAACCTTTCGATTATATTCACGTGCAGATGACAGGCACCGTTTTGCTCACGGTCGCCATTCGTTCTACGGTTAGAAGACTCGTCGACGCGAGATGGCGCAACCGAATTATTGGTCGCCAAAGCAGCATAGCGTCTCCTGATACGGTAGCATGTTGGCCAACATGATAACGCTAGACATTGTCTGTCTAAACTTCCACCAATCCATAACATCATGGTAAGCAAGGAAGGACGGAGTTCAGAAATTGCTTCAATCACTAAAAACTAACAAGGCCACTGGACCAGATGTTCTCCCTGCCCGCATATTGAAAGACTGCAGTTGAAATTTTAATATCGCCAATATTAACTATCATTTTTTAACAGACACGTGCTGGACTAATCCCATCAGATTGGAGAATTGCAAACATTACCCCAATTTACAAGAAAGGAGACAGGGCCACACAGTTCCATTATTGCCCTGTGTCTATCACGTCAATAATATATCAATATGTAGCAAGTTGGTTATTCAGCCATGTCATGAAGCATTAAAATTAATTATGACAATTATAATATTCTTACAGATGCCTTCTTAAATCCCAAGAGAATCGCGAACAAGTTGATGCTGTAATTCTTGATTTTTCCAAGGCATTTGACCGAGTTTCTCACCTACGATTATTACTCAAACTTCGATCGCCGCTATGGAATTCGTGGCCCCCTACTGGTGTCATCCCGATCTCAAAGAGTACTGGTGGACGGAAAGTCTACGGCCTGGGTTCCCGTCACCTCAGGAGTCCCCCAGGGGACACTCCTCCGTCCACTGCTTGTCATATCTTTCATCAACGACCTATTAGCAGGAATAACTTGTAAACTCCTTCACAGAACCATTTCCAACCCAGCTGATTCAGTAGCTCTCTGAGAAGACCTGAACAAACTCAGAAATGGTCTGACAAATGGCAGATGAAATTTAACACCGACAAATTCCACACCATTCGAATTACACTCCGTCGCAACACAATCAATGCTAGCTATCATCTAGGAGGATGTACACTTCCCATGGTCACACAGTATTCATACCTAGGTGTCACTATTTCTAATACAATGTCATGGCAGAACCACATAAATAACATCACCTCCCGGGCCAACAGAATGGTGGGCCTTATTTAGCGAAACCTTGGAGGAACTTCACAGAAGCTAAGACAAGAAGACTACTTTTCATTTGTACGTCCCCACTTAGAGTATTGCAGTAATGTCTTGAACCCATACATCAAGAAGGAGGTAAATAAGATAGAGAACATCCAACGTCGAGCAATCAGATTTGGTATAAACAACTACAATCAAAGAGAAAGCGTGTTCGCAATGATTAACCACCGCCGCTGGGACTCCCTTGAGAAAAGAAAACTGTCTTGCCTTCTCTTGATGCGTAGGATCCAAAACCAACTTATTGCCATTAATAGTAATCTTTACCCCACCCCAATGCTCGCCACCAGTACACAGTATTATCCCATCTCGCAATCAGATATACAGCAATTCTTTCTTCCCACGAACTGTCTTCTGGTAGAACGCCCTTCACGGGAATGTCTTGCTAATCCCAACAATCCAAGCATTTAGGGTAGCGACAGTTTCATACTTTTAAGCTGTGGTCTGTGTTTTACGCGCACCTCGTTGATAATTTAATTACTCGCACCTTTTGTATATTCTTCTTAAAAGCACCTTCACACTTGGCAGAGCACAATTGTATAATTATATTATATACACTGATCAACATCAAAATCCAGTCTGTCTGTCTGTCTGTCTGTCTGTCTGTCTGTCTGTCTGTCTGTCTGTCTGTCTGTCTGTCTGTCTGTCTGTCTGTCTGTCTGTCTGTCTGTCTGTCTGTCTGTCTGTCTGTCTGTCTGTCTGTCTGTCTGTCTGTCTGTCTGTCTGTCTGCATGGTATCGCCTCTCTCGTTTCTAAATTCGAGACCAAATCTTCCCGTTGCCGTTTCCTTTTTTTTGTTCTTTTCCGTATTTGCGCATAGAAGTCTCCCATCACTATCGTCTAGTGGTTTGGTTTCCATGATGTCTCATCGACGTCGTTGTAGAAGCCATTTACATTTTCTTCTGAGTATAATGTCGTTGGTGCATATACTTGCACTATCTTTATTTGTAGCGCTTTGTTATACACAGAATGAGTTCTGGTACTCTGAGGCTGATGTTCTTTACCCTCACTATGTGGTCTTTCCATTTCTTGTTTATGAGAAAGCCTACGCCTGCTTGGCCGTTGTTTGCCTTAGAATGGTATAGTAAGTGGCCGCTTTGTAAGGTAATGAAACATTCCTCTGATCTTCTCACTTCTCCGTTCCCGATTACATCCCATACCAACCTGGTTTCCCTAAGTTCTTCTTCAAGTTCTTGTATGTATTCATCTCTTAGTAGAATTCTGACGTTGTAGGTCGCTATCTTTAGTCTACTTACCCTTTTTCGGCGGCTCTTTTTGAGCCGGAGGTTCTTAGCACCCCCTGCACGCAGTCCTAGTTGACCAGAGCCGCCTCCTTGGTCATGGACTCTTTCGGTGCCGCTGGGGACTGGGGGATCTTTCGATATACAAGACAACAGTTTGCCATCTCAGTGTTAATCCACAGACGAGGGTCTTGGTGCTCTGCTGCGGCGGATTATTTTCTTCCCTGTTATTGTTGATGCCTAGACCGCCTGATTGAACTGAGAGACAGAGCGTGGTTTCTGAAAGAGTATACCCAAGTGCTTGAACAATGGTTCCAACTGCAAACAGGAGTCGACGATCTAGAAATTAAACTCGATCCAAGGTGCCGACAAATGGAAAATTAAAACAAAAGAGCAGTTGCAGGTACCCAATGCGTAAACATGTGTGAATTAATTTTCAGCAGCATTGTTATTAAAATAATTAGGTTTATAAATTAGTCGACTTAGCTTGGTCCCTTTTGTTCATCATGCTTTCATACACGCACACATGCACTCGTGCACGTATTCACAGGTTTTCTCAACATATACGACGACACTTTTACATTTTTGTATTGTCTAATGCTGCACACGTGTCACTTACATTTTTCCGGGCGTTAAATACTACCGGGGATGATGTTTTTGTAGAGTAATGTGTATTTAGCAGCACCTACGACTGTCGTGCTAACATTTATTAGGGATATATTTATTTATATGCATACAATATACAAAATGTTTGTTTTCAAAAGATGTAAACACTTTATGTCGCAAAACAGTTATATCACCATGCTTACGTCACGTGACGTCACTCTTATCATAGGTAAAAAATCTCACATGAAATAGCAAATTATATACTCGTGTTTCGACAACAAAAGAAACATATGTGATTGCTGGACATTGTTGTTCATCCCTGATCTACTGTATATAAATATCACCCGGATAAAATATAATGCCAGGGTAAATGTAAACGCGACAGTGGCTCATCATCATTAGACCTTAGTCCTATGTATCTCCTGGCCGGGAGGTGGTTCAGTGCGTGACTGATAAGTCATGCGACACGTCGTCGATAGAAACATTCTGGACGGCACTGGATGCAGGGATGGAGTTACTGCTACTCCTTCTCGTTGCAAGTAAATATACATGTTACATGCTAATAACAACGATATGAGTGTCGGACAGGTTTTACTCAATCCTATACTCTATACGTCTGGTAGCGACTGCCAACTAGGCGGTGCATCGATCGTTCGCGCAGTTTGAAACATATTCTTGGACGCAACCATGGAATGTCTGCCATACAGCGGTTTATTGTGGCAGTTTAGATAATGCATATGCCATGTAGTTCATTGTGACGACTTTCGATCCATATATATATATATATATATATATATATATATATATATATATATATATATATATATATATATATATATATATATATATATATATATATATATATAAAACACGTGTTTTGTCTGTTTGGCGTAGAGGCATGTAGCGGGCAGATCAAAATCAACTTCACAGACAACGAAGGAGTGTTTGGTGTGGACCGACATGAATACACCAATAACTTAGAGAGACACTGGCTCATCAGACATTCACGCAACTCGGTAAGTTGGCTACTAGCAAAATAATGCAAAGACCGTGTCATAGATGTATCCATGAAAATATGTAAAACGTCTATATTGAAAACGTTATTAACATACGCATTAGCAATGTCGATTATATAGCTAGGTTAGCCTAGCGATCTTACACTATTTATTAATTTTAGAATGTATAATAATGATAATAATTAGATTATCTTTAGCAATGTCCACTTATTATTAAACAAAATCTTATATATTTTATTTACATAAGTATATGATTTTGTTTACTGTGCAAGCGCTTACAGTCAACATAATAATTATACACCATAAAGCTAACCCAGTTAAGCGCAGCGACAGTAGGGCCTATACCGAATGTGTACGCGACGTTAGATTTGAAGTAAACCACTTCTCTCTCGTTGTCTTCTAATAAAACACTTAACTCACAGCGTTCGATTATTGTTTTCTCGTGCGTAGTGGTTGTCTCTGTCTTACTAACAGTAAACTACATGCACGAAATATAGAAATATGTAGATATATGCATGAATCTGTTAACGCCCGGAACAATGTAATCTTTATGATCGCAATCGATAAACTCATAAAAGCGTTATTGAAACGAATATAATTCTCAAAAAAACTGTGTCGAGGCATCGATTTTTTGCAGTGCAGGGTTATGGTTAGCTAGCGCCTTAGGTTTAGTTTAGGGTTGGGATAAAACTAAGGCGACACCGCGACGCAATATCGATTTTACGGTAATTGCTGAACCAAGCGTAGCCTCCACTGAAGATGCCGTCGAGTTTGGCGGGCGTTTATTTTGTGAATTTTATTCATTACAGGAATGTAACATTTTAATGATTTAATTTGTACATATGTATACAAGATATGTGAGTAGAGTTTTGGTGGCTATATGAGGTCGTTTTCGCCTTTAGGTCAGAAAGTATAAAATGTTTTTTAGTTAAAGTGAAAAAAAAGGAAACAGTTTAGTGTTATGCACCTAAAAGAGTTTACACTAGCTAATCATTTGCATCTACAATCCAATTTTTCACCTTAGTGGTTACCTCAGAAAGTGGTCTTAAAGTGGGAAAATCTAGCTAAATCACCGACACCATGAACCGGCCCATCTTGGACCTTGCAACCAATCACAACCCAGCAGTTTGGAAAAGTAATACGTCAGAGAGTCGTCTGCTGGTTCAGCTGTCATAACAGAGAGCCAAACGCTACGCTAAAAGTTGCCTTATGTCGGTTTACAACGAAATCGCGACATCAATATGCCACACTGTTCCTCAAACGCTTATAGTAATAGTACAGTGAAAGACAGTACCAGTAAGATGTCTTCTTGTTAACCTATGAATCGAGCAGAACTGAAACAGTGGTTCGGTGGATTCGTTTGGACAGTCACAGACACAGCGCGGATCCTAGACGACCCGATTTGATTGACCTAACCATCAAAACGACCACCAACAGCCGCCAAACTTCTCCTCACATATCTTACATACATATGCATACACTATGTTATGTAATAAAATCTCTTGCATTCCTCTAACGAAGAAAATTCACACACAAAAACGCGCAGACCTCGAGTACAACTTGTTCGGCCGCCCAGCGGTACCGTAAAATCGCTTTTAAAAGCTTTACACAAAATACCGCTAGACGCCACGTTTCTGACTGCGAATATTTAATTGTTTTACTTCACACGCGCGAAATAGTTTAATAACTTATAAATAATATAATAATAATAATTAATTATTATCATCACTATGATTTGCAGGAAATTATAAGTTTTATTATTTTTATATTGATATTTTATTTTTATAATTGTTCATATATGTTTCTAGTATATTTATGTTTTTTTTCTTCTGGTGTGTATTTGTTGTTTAGCATTTTAATGTATGTAAAACGCCATGGACAAGTTTAAATTGGATGTGGCGC
This sequence comes from Oasisia sp. SBJ-2009, assembly GCA_964017155.1. Lineage (NCBI taxonomy): Eukaryota > Metazoa > Annelida > Polychaeta > Sabellida > Siboglinidae > Oasisia > Oasisia sp. SBJ-2009. The sequence goes on from OZ024857.1 coordinate 48,336,686, forward strand.
TATATAAAATAAACAAACCATTTTTTTTATTATAATATAATATTTTATTTATGTAGCGCCACATCCATAATTGTTTGTGGCGCTTCACAAAATAATGCTATTAAAAATACAATAAAGAGAAAACTACCCACAGATAATATTATTTAAAAATAAATAATGAAAATACATGTTTCTATATCATTAACTAAGCTGACTTATCAGTCATAAATAAACATACAAATTACATAACAACAATTGTAATAAATGAATATAAAAGTATGGTTAATAGTAATAAATAATTAAAGTAGTAAAATAAGTACGACATAATAATAATTTTCATTCAGCACATACACAACCATTATGCATAAGAACATATTACTGAAGCTATTTGTTCTACTCATGAATGACATTTCCACCATCAGATATGTAATAATTATAATTTTTGAACAAGACACTTTATTAATTATCGGAACAATAAATCACTAAAATGTAAAAAGGAATATGAATATATGGGAAATATTATGGTGGTAGAAAAAGAAGGATTTAAAAACAGTAATATTAACATGTTATTGTTTTAGTTATTATTGTTAAAACATCGCTTATGTAATATAAGCTTGCATGCTCGCAGTACACGCGGGATGTTTATAGAAATATTGATAAAATAAACAATGTGACTTCATTGAAAAACACGTAATTTCTTTTTTCTTTTATAACTAATAGGCAATTTTGGATAATTATGCAGACACATGTATTTTTAATATTTATTTTTAAATATTACCTGTGGGTAGCATTCTTATTATTGCATATACTTTAATAACAGTATGTTGAATAGAAGAGAAGCGAATTGTGGATTTGGCGCTATATAAAATAAACTAATAAAATTATATATTTGTATATTAAATTATTTTTTATCAACTCTATTAGACCCATATCACCAAAGCGTTGCCTTAGTTTGCCGTTTAACATTTTCTGCAGATCATAGTGATGCAGCTAATTATTATTATATTATTTATAATTAATTAAACTAATTCGCGCGTGCGAATGCAGTAAGGTTAATAAATATCCGCGCGCCATCTAGCGGTATTTTATGTAAAGCTAACTTATAATAGCGAGTTTACGGTAGTCGAAGTTGTCGAGTTGCCGTTCGCCAAGATTTGCGTTTCTGTTGTGAATTTTCTTCGTTATACGAATACAAGTGATTTTTTTGTAATGTAGTGTATGTATATGTATGTAAGAAATGTGGGGAGAAGTTTGGCGGCTGTTGGCGGTCGTTTTCGTGGTTATGTTAGAAAGTAACAGATAATAATATGCATGCACAGTTCACGCCGACCAAGAAGACTCTCTGACGTCATTTTGTTTCTAAAATGGCGTAGTCTGTAGACTTTCTATGTCTATGTGTTTTACATATTTTTCCTGGTAAACCACTGACGTTAAAAATATGATTGTTGTTGGAAGTTGTTACTTTTTATTAACTCTGTTAATCCCATATGATCCAACCATTGACTTTGTTTTCCCTTTAACTTACCGTATTCGGAATTTGCAAAGGGTAAACATTCGGCGGGACACACGACTCTCGCTGATGATGTATCTAATGTGAAATTCAGCGCACTATCAAAAACAACAGAAGGCAACATAAATGGAAGAAGCTGTTTCCGTACATCGACCACGTTAATCAATGTGTAACATTACTGGTCAATGCCAGCGTTTTGATTCTCTTACGTTTCGTCTTTCGAATCACACCCAAGGCCAACTTCAGACTTCAGTACCATGGTTATAACTTACGAAGTGGTTACGTAGCCGAGCATCGGAACCGTGTACCCTTGCGTTATAGGTCCGAGCACTCAACGCGCATGCGCCAATTGTCACGTGTTGCATCTTGCTTCCGCTCTTTCTCACGGCAGCCGAGCATGGTGTGGTTGTACTTGGGTTGGGATGAACGTAGCCGATGGTTTTGACGCAAAATGAGGAAATAGAACAGCCGTGCAACTCTACATTGACTACAGGCGGGGGACTGTAAGACATCGGCTGCGTCGGTGACTCTATAGATTGCAAGATTAAGCCCGAGCACAAGTATTTCGAAGACAAATGCCAATCGATTCGGCTCACAGACAACTCGGCCCGGGCCGAGTCGGCTCAAGATAACTAGGCGCCGATCATGAGACGACTCGGCGTCTATATGAGACAACTGGGGAATTTTTTTAAATTTTGCACCACCTCAATTTTGCTGTTATCACTATCTTTATCGAATTGCAATGACATTTTTAACCACAGAATAAGTGTCAGTTTTATATTACAATAATAATGTAATTCATGCTTAATGTTATTATACTAGTTATTGTTTTGCTTGATTAATTTTATATTAGTGAAATAGTTATGTGCATTATATTACGGTTTTAATACAATATTTATAAAAATATAATAAAATGTATTAAAACTGCAATTAAAATGTCGCAAGCATAATACCATAATTTTCATGTGTTATAAGATGTATGTTATGTTTACTAAATTGTTTATGATTGATATTCTTTGCCTACATTTCATTTTTTCAGTGCATTAAATTAATAATGATCTCAGGCATGATTATGTTTTACAAATATAACCCCTACTACCTTAGATATTACGCAGTTCCTGCTGTTAAATACTAGATTATCCGCAAATCTCACGTGTCATGATAACCCTTTTGTGCAATGTTTAAAAAATTGATTTATCTATGTATTTATATTTGTATTGAGTATCGAAAATAAATTCACCTTGATGTCATGTATAATTGTTTTACATTTCTCTTACATAAACACTGTAATAAAAACACTGCAACTATAACGAAACTCAAAACTGGCAGTGTTGACTTCATGAGCTATTTTCCCATTTCGCTACATTACCCACTAATCTAGCATGTGTCATGGTAACCCTTTTGTATAACTATATAAATAGTATTATGCCATTTGTGAAATGTATATGTTTTACATTTCTCCTTTCTTACTTTTATGCTTATATTATTGCACTACATATGCATGTTTTATATTACTGTGTCAGATTTCAAGTGCATGACATGTAGTTATATACCCTGTTAATAATGTCAGTATGGAATCAGATATCACGTAGCAAGTTTTTTTTACATTAGTGCAATTCACGAGTATGCTTTACATTACTGTGTCAGATTGCAAGTCGATTTATCTTTGCGCATGACGTGTACATATGTCACTTAAATATTAATATTACCCAGGTAACCATCATTGTAGAGATGTTCTTTTGTCATCTTCCAGTATAAACTGCTACATACAATATTGCTACATTACACGTGTGTATTTAATAATTCTGCATAAAGTAATACAGCAGAAATAAATATCCTCTAAAGCGATATTACTTATAATCCTTTCCTAATGGAACTGGCTCTATTAAAATTATAATATTAAATTTACTATATAAAAAACATGAAGTCCATAAATCATTCTGCTATACTACAGCAATTACAATCTGCAGTTCTCAAAACGCAATTACTTTGGCCTGTTATGCCCTATGAAATATATGTATTCATCAACCAGCCATATGCTGTATGATGCCCCAGTTGTTTCTTTCGATGCTCATGTAATTATTAATAATGCTCATATTTATTCATTATAATGTCGTTATGGGTATATATTACGTACTTAGATTCATACCATTAACGCAAAAAAACATTTCAAATCATGCAATTGGGCTTATAAATTTTAAGTATTTATTTCATTTGTTTTCCATAGGCTATGACTTGTTATAATGGACTTATAAATATTAATCGAATATCCTTATGAATCGCTAGTAGCAGTAGTACGATCACGCACCCATACTGATACTGAAGCGAAGGGTAACGTGAAAGTACGGCCAAGAAATCGCCTGTGCGTTGAATGCTCGGACCTTTATCACAAACAAACACGGTTCCGATGCTCGGCCTGCTGCACCGCGTCCGAGCACCGGGGAAAGTCAAAGTAGGCGCATGCGCGTTGAATGCTCGGACCTTTATCACCAGCGAACACGGTTCCGATGCTCGGCTACGCAACAACGTCCTATAACTTATGGCTTTTTATGCATTCCGGAGTTTTAAGACACCAACAAGTCTTTGAAATAAGTCTTGTTTTATTCTATATTTCATGCCATGGCAATAAACCTGGAGAAGCTCTAACTTTCTCGAAGTTAACAAGCTGCCTGTCAGACTAAGTCTAAGACTAAGCTAACTCTAAGCCTAGCCCTTGCTAGGATTCTAAATTATGTACGGGTGCGGACGCGGCGTGCGGCATGCGGTATGCGGCAACAAATGGCTACAGTGGGAACGCTTGCCATAGGAGTTATGCCATAATTATAATTGATAATATGTCACATATGTGCGGATGCAGTTGCTGTTTGTAATGACCTGTGCGCATACGGATGCAGCAAACTGAATCGGCCCGTGTAGCAACCGTATCCGCACACGAATTGGACCGGAAATTCAAAGGAGTGACGTGTTTTTCCCAACTTTTACAAATGGCGGCCGATATTTCCGGAAAGATAGTAGCATTCTACATTGTCATCGAGGATTGAAACATGCCATCGCAGAAAGTACCTACATTTCAATTAGACGTTGTAGAAAATGAATTTCTCCTCATCCTGTTGTCGTTCACGAACTAGAGGATTTCATGCACCATATTTGCTCCGGTTTTAACGATGTCGTGAACGCACCAACAGTGCCTTCGCTTTCTGTTTTGCAACATTTGAACCGCTACCTAAACTCGTTTGTCGTTTATTGTTGCTCTACGACGCTGCAATACGGGCCAATTCAACACCATTGCTGATGTGCAGGTAATCTAGACGGAAGTGGCTTTTACGAGAATGCATTTTATGAATACATTTATTTAATGTATTATTATTATTAATATTTATTATTATTTGTGTATTATTATTATCGACATAACATTTTATATATAACGTATTTTTTTACCTGCTTGTCATAATTATATTTGTATCTTAATTACATATAATAATGTTTTTAATTTCAATATTATATACTTACATAAAATTATACTAATTACACACACACCACCATCACCACAACCACCACCACCACCATCACCACCACCACCACCACCACCACCACCACCACCACCACCACACACACACACACACACACACACACACACACACACACACACACACACACAATTTTGATTCCGTGTACTGTTTACAATGTTTGTGCGCGCCTATGAACGGGCTGGCCCTGAGATACAGCGCTTTAGAAATTGCTGTTTGTAAAACATGAATAATAATAAGGGAATTCTACAGTGCTCCCATCTCGCGGCGCTGTCAAAATTAGACCTAGACGCATAGCTTTCCGCAATGTATGGACTCGTTCTAAACGCACAACGTTTTACGCGTCCACAAATCGCAGCCGGATCCGCATGCTGCATCCGTATATATGGAGTGTTTGCTTTACGGCTGAACCGTCTGACTAAGACTAAGAGTTAAAACTAGTCTGGCTGTAGTAAACTGTCTAAGTCAGATAACGTTACTCATTATTAATTATCAGGTACTGGTTGCTCATTGACATAGAGTGATAGACATTTACCGTTACATTGCCAATGTGTTATTGTAACGTCGTTTGATTAGTACTCTACCGATTGTTATATTACCCATTGGCGTTGATTATTATTAGATCAAGGGCCACTATGCCGAATGTTGATCAAATTACAAGTATATTATTTATTTGATAGCCCGATAGATAATTAACTTACAGTTACCGCCATAATCTATGCGATTTGGACCCTTACAAGAGTATCGGTAACGGGAAATAGAAACTAGTTTGAAATCGTAGTGTTGCATGCGATTATTTTCTAATCTAAAGCCGAATTCAATAGCAGTCGGCTCACATGTATAAGGAGCAATGACCTTTACAAAATAATTGCATGCGACACCGCAGATTTAAAAATCGTTCCAATTTCCCGCTACTGATACTATCGTAATGGCCCAAGCCACAAGCGATATATAAGAGAAAGTATATAACGGGCAAAAGATTACCGGTTGCACCAGCCGAGCGTGACGGCAGATGTTAGTGTCTCAGAAACTCGGTCGTTTTTTGCAGCATGTACAGCTTCACTTCAATCATTTCGACGTGGAGAAAGCCTCGTTCTGGGGTGGTTGTTCTGATTACGTCAAACTCTACGATGGCTCGGACACCAAAGCACGAAAGCTCGCCACATTGTGTGGCAGCGAACTGCCAGGAGACGTCATCTCCAGCGGAAACTCGCTCCTGGTCGTCTTCGTCACCAACAGGGCTAGCAGATCGACTGGATTCGAGATAACGTACACGGTTAAATGGATATTCCCAGGTACCCGATCAATGGTTATTTCATTATGAATATGCATTGTTATGTGGAGCCGAGTGTCAGTTTAAGTTAATCTTATGAACCTGTTAGTGGGCAAAAGAGTGCTGGTAAATATTGTAGAAATTTCTTGTGATATACGATAAAAGTATGTATGCACGCATATACACTGGAAGTATCCACGGCACGCTCGTATGCGCACGCTTGTCTGTTGCTATTCAGGTGCCTGCATGGGCAATCCGGAAGTGACAACCGAACCCAGCGGGGTTGGTATCGTGAGAACCGGTAATGAAAACGATATGTCGTGCGCCTTGAAAATTCAAGTGGCTAACGAGGTGAGAGCTAGGTGGTATTAATTCGTTGTTGTTAATGGTGGCGGTGGCGGTGGCGGTGGCGGTGGCGGAGGCGGTGGCGGTGGCGGTGGCGGCGGCGGCGGCGGCGGCGGTGGTGGTGGCGGCGATGGCGGTGGAGATGAAGATGAAGATGAAGATGAAGATGAAGATGAAGATGAAGATGAAGATGAAGATGAAGATGAAGATGAAGATGAAGATGAAGATGAAGATGAAGATGAAGATGAAGATGAAGATGAAGATGAAGATGAAGATGAAGATGAAGATGAAGATGAAGATGAAGATGAAGATGAAGATGAAGATGAAGATGAAGATGAAGATGAAGATGAAGATGAAGATGAAGATGAAGATGGCAGCGGCGGTGTGGTGGTGGTGGTAATGGTGGTGTTGATGATCATTACCGAGGAGGAGAAGGAAAGTAATAGGGGCAGTGCTAATTTAATATTATCAAGTGGTAGTATAAATGTGTATGTTAAGGTTTTCCTCGAATGTGACGTTTCGCTCATCTGGTGCCAAATTGTCATGGATTAACACACATCACACACCCGCAGTATATAATTGTGTCACTCAAGAAAGGGTGTATCTCGTAAAACCCTTCCCCATGTCTTGAGTGGTTGTCACACTCTATGTGGTTGTTTGTCACAAAAATAAAATAATGTATTTACCAAACACAACTACACGATGAAAAAGAAATTCTGAAAGATGTCTAGGGGTGTTTGGGTGAATATATAAAAAAACATTACAGGTGACTAAAATGCTATATAAAACATTTACATTACATATAATTAACGTGATACTTGTGCTATTGAGTTTCTTGTTATACGTTTGAAAAATCTTGGTATGACCTATTCTATATGACAGTTTCGTCAAGCATAAATAAAAACTACTGGATGTAATATACAGATCAATATTCAGTCGCGCAACGAAAAATGACAAATGCGGGTTCATATTTACTGAGGAGACATTGCTCGTCTAGAGGGCGTAGAGACTCTGTTACAACCAACCCATGTGACAACCAATCCAGATCTCCTCTATCAAAATACCATCAAACAAAATGGATGAACCAGTCAATGTTCTACCGCATAGAAACGAGTACAAGCTGACATTGTGAGCTACGGCGCGGAGAGAAACGACCACAGCAATGTCTACGAAGTGAAGGTCTACGACGGTGACAACGATTCCGCGTGGTTGCTGAAGATAATTTGTGATTCCAACTTTCACTACGTTTTCACTTCTACTGGTAGCTCTCTGCTGGTGAAATTCATATCTTATCAAAATGAAAAAAAGTCCGGGATTTCTGTCAAGTACTCTACAGGTAAGTATGTGTAGTTCTGCCGCAAACAGGTTTTTGTTTTAGAAATATAACAGTAATGTGACTTCCAATTCCTTCGAAACCAAGCTCAGAGGCGCACCAAATAGCAGGGTTGGTCAATCTCGGTTTCTATAAGCCCCTTTGTCAATGGAGGTATTGATTCTCCAGGTAGCAACCGTGGATAAGCAAGCTTATATAGGTACCTTTTTAAATGGCGGTGGAATTGTATAATAATTTCACCTGAACTAATATTAACAGGAGTTAAAAGAGTCGAATGATCTACAGAAAATAAATGCATTCCAGTGTTACTCTAGCGGCAATATGTATGAAGCTGGATAGGTTTTATTTTAGATGTAAATACGATGGTTGCTTAAACGAAGTTGCCTAGTATGTAATAGTAATTTTTTAGTGACACGATATCGGGCATGAAAGCAATATAAAGATTTATTCAGTGGCATAAAGCGAGATACAAATATGCTTAGTCACAACCCTCGCTAAAATTACATCTATTTGTATACTACCAGTGCGAATATTTTAATACATGCAGACTGTGTGTTCAAACCTTGCAAACTGGCTTTGGTTTTCATAAAAGCACCGGTCTGTGTAACGCAGCGAAATGTAGCATAAATGATCCGCGTTTGCTACCAATAAGACTACATATACATACATATATATATATATATATATATATATATATATATATATATATATATATATATATATATATATATACATGTAAATGATAAACTATTATATCATTATACATTATAAATTGTTATATACATATAGTATATATATATATTATTTATAATATATGTATAGTATATATATATATATATATTATATGTATTATATATATATTATATGTATTATATATATATATATATTATAGTAATACTTATATACATGTAAATTATCAATTAGTATATCATTATACTTTATAAATTGTTATATACATATAATATATGTATATATATATATATAATATATATATACATACATACATATATACATATATGTATAATATATGTATAGTATATCTATATTATTTGTATTATATATATTATATTTTATTATATATATATATGTATATATATATATATATATATACATATATATATATATATATATATATATATATATATATATATATATGTATATATATATATATATATATATATATATATATATATATATATATATAAATTGCAGTAATGAAAACACCAGCAATGACGCAAGGAGCAGCAGCAACAACGACAACAGCACTGGGCAATGCTGTGTCTCCTACCGGTGCTGTCAGGACAAGGACACGTCGAGCAACTTGTATGTTAATTCAGTCTTTCCCTTTGGTGTCATCATCATCATCTGGCCACAACAATGTGTGCCCTTTGAATACTCTTTCCGTGAAAAATAAAACTCTTTTTTCGTGGTCCATTGTGTCTGCCGACGGTGGTGTTGTGCTACCATCAGTGGCGTGTGTATTCAAGTGGCTGTGTAGGCCGGTTCTGGTCGCACTTTCTATTGCTGACTACAGTATCACGCAAGACTACGACACCATGCACATAATTGTTTTTTGATATTGTTTTCAGTACAATAAACCTAACAAACACAGCAATATTTGCCTCACAGGACTTTACAAGGTAATTGCAACAGTTATTGTGTTATACCATCGTAAAGTGAGGTTTTCATATAAATAATGAGCCTCGACTTTAAAACTCATTTTTCTCCTGAAGTAATTTATGATAGGTCCCCTCTTTAAATACCTGTAACTTTGCTTCTAATGCGAATATTTGAATACAGTAAACAGTACACGATATGTAGATAGTATATCTTTCTATTTCTTAAATAAAAATGCATTTGAATTTTTGTTAATGTGACTGGTTTTCCTATGCCGCCACTCATATTAGAAACGTTGCTTGGCCGCGACATTAGTGCTACTTCCGTCACGTCGCACTAGTGAAAGAACAGGTGCCGCGCATGTGGAACATATTTCAAACTGATTGTATAGAATTGTGTAGGGGATGTGAATTGGTAAGTTCGAAAAAATGCCCATGTATTTTAGAGATTGAAATGTTCATCATGACAGTTTCAGTCATAACTTTCTTGGGATGTGTCCGTATACGTTTGTGTTTTTCTTTGGAAAACCTCTACACTATCATCAATAAAGCGTTATTTTAGGCATTACACAGCACTCGCCGTATAAAACACTGTATAAGTATCACGAAAAACCTACAGGCCGAATAAAGTAGTGTTGTGTAGTTATAAAACGGTTTACGTTACACTAGTAGTTAGCCTAATCATGATGATTAACATGTTTTCCCAGATTATTTTGTATTCGATGAGATGATATAAGCCCTACGTGTGCAGTTTGAATGAATAAATATGCAAATAACCTCAGGCCAAAGTTCATAAGAATATCCTGTAAGTTAGTTTTGGTTTAGTATATATATATACATATATATACATATATATATATATATATATATATATATATATATATATATATATATATATATTTAAATAATATAAAGCCAAAATTTCATCAATCAACTTCAAATTATAATCAAAGATCAGTATTGGACGTTGTTTAAATTTCGTAGAAATGTACCCGATATATCGTATACCTAGCGTTTTTTAATATAAATTTCGTTTAATCTTGCAGCTTGTCGATGCAAAAATGGCGGTCGGTGCTCTTCAAGGAGACGTCGGGGGTGCATATGCCAAAAGGGATATTATGGGAAATTATGCGAGAAGAAAAGGGGTAAATATGTATATTTAGTATACTATGTTATACAATCAAGATTTAAAGCCACTTAATCCATCCAACTTTAATTGGTTCGGTGTGTTAAAAATTGACGGCGGTGCGGTGCGGTGCGGTGCGGTGCGGTGCGGTGCGGTGCGGTGCGGTGCGGTGCGGTGCGGTGCGGTGCGGTGCGGTGCGGTGTGGGTTTTCCGGGTCAGAATTGGTTCATTTAAAAATAAATATAATGCCGGAAGCAAGAAAGAAGCCGCCCAGTAACCATGAGTTTCATAATCAGTGAATATATTATTTCTTTCATGACCTAATTCAATCGTTTTTCACACAGTTTTTAAAATGGCTTCAATGTGAAATGAATGTGTCTCAATACGGTTCTACAAAATACAGCAAAACATCAAACATTGTTAACTAATGTTGCCGAAGGGAGTATATATATATATATATATATATATATATATATATATATATATATATATATATATATATATATATATATATATATAAGGCTAAATGCTGCATACGGAGACCAGTGCATATACGACCGCGTACAGAACCCCGGCCGTATATTTTTATCTAACTGATTTTTCAATGATGTTTAATTGGAAAATTGTCTGTAATACAAATATACATTATGTACTAAAATATGGTTATGATATTTTAATGAATAACATATATACCCAAAAATCGGTCTCCTTAAAAACTTTATGCATAGATGCTGCATAGGGAGACCGGTGTCTTACCGGAAGTTGTTTATACTTGTTTGCGGCTGTATATAATTATAACGCCAGCATAGGATATACAAAATTGAATACAACGAAAACAATAACAGCATAAATAAATGTATATACATTTACACTTGAGTAGTTTGTTTTCGAGCATGTTGGCGAATTCACCGAATCATAAAGACTTAATAAACTGCAGTCGTAATTCAAAGACAAAGGCAAAGCAGTGTATTATTGTCTATATTGACGTTGTCGTAGGACTAGTCTTTTACAAACGCAGTCGCAGTTACAGTCACAGAGAGAGTCACAGACATGAATACGCCGAAGACGATGCCCCTTTTGCTTGGCCTTGCTCTCTAACATTAGCTCTGTAAACATGTGTTATATAAGTTATTTTATATAAACATATTTACGAAAATAGATACGCAAACCCAGGTCGCATCATTTCCATAGAACATGGTAACAACATTCAGTCCCGTAGCCGTATGTGGCTCAGTGGCGTAATCGCTAAAGTGTTATGACCTTGGGTCATAACATCTCACGATCGAATCCCAGCAGGTACTTTTATAAATGTTTTTTTTAGAATTTTGTAACTTAAGCTTGTAATTGTTTTAAAGACAAATGTGACATTATTAAGGGTTATATATGTAAACGTATGCGTGGTAAATTCATTTTTTTTTACGAATGTCTACCTTATTTTATATCTGAGACAGCTAAAATAATTTCAACTGATAATGTGAAGTAATTTGTGGTTAATATAAAGATAAACAAAATTATGCAAGCCACAAAATGATTTATGCATTATTAATAGCCGAAACTAATAAAAAAGAAAATACATTTTCCCACATATCCAAGCCTAGACAAGGAAGCTATTTTGTCCATGGGTTATACCCTCATAAATGTAACGAATTGGTAAGTACTACATGGGCGGGTAAATTTGTACAATGTTTTCGAAACAGTCCTATGCCTATACTTCATACATGAGGCCGAGGCTATAATTTAAGTACAAGTACGAGTAATTATTAATTAACCTAATTTATATAACTCAACACAACTGAATACACAATGGTAATTATTTATTATTTTTTGTCGGAAAATTGTAAACCTAACACATTCCCTATGGAGTTAGGTGGTACCACAAACTGGTTATGCACATTTGACATTCTACTATTTTTTATACTTTAGCTCTTGCAACATCAAAATTCATCCAGCAATATTCTAATTAACTTAGTCTGACAATGTAGTACATCTCTCTGCAATACAAGCATGTGGTGTCACTGTGTTGATATATCTAGGGCAATATTAAGTCGCCTAGCTACCAACTTACATGTAAATCAGGCATAAAATGTGATCGACATTTGAGAAACAAATAGTGAATCAAGTTGAGATGTATCTTTAATGAACACAAAGGAGTGGATAGTCAGCCATTGGATATCCCTAGCCCAGGGTTTCTATCCCACTTCAAGGAGGAAATTAACATTTTTAACAGGAGTTTCATTCTATAGCTACAAATAAATTAAGTTTTTCCAGTATATATTGAAAAAGTACTCAGATGTACTCATAATATACGAGGACGAGTACATGGCCTATAAGTTGACGGACATACTATTATTTCATACTAACTGTCCACAATATGAATGGTAGATGCCCTGCAAAAATGTATAATCCAAGTGTAAAATTATTTTGTAAAACAGGAAAAGTCCCATCTAATAAGCTTGCCAAAAGGTATTGTATTAGGATAGTAGAAACCTCATGTACGAGGTAAATTGTAACACATGTTTTAGCTGTGGAGCAAATTGTAATAATATTATTATGAAAAACTACATAATGGACACAACTAAATGTACGCTATGTAAATAACTAGTAGCTTATTTTGAAAATAATAATAAAACAATTATGCTGATGCATACAAGCACATCATTTATTAGATCCCATATAAAAATTCACATGTTCAAATATATATAGTAACATAAATAATATCTGAATTACAGTAACGCGTAAATTGCAAACATTCCCATGTGTAAAAACATGATTTGATTTAACAGTTGTTGCAAATGTGTACACAATTTGACTTATCCAATGTCCGATTTGCATAGGTGACACAGATAGGACATATTCTAAAAAGTGCTTTTATGTGGGACACTGCTAATGTTGATGTCATGAACTCGTTTGCTGTAAATAACAAGGCAGACGTTAGTTTATACCACTGTATTAAACCAACCAGTAACATATATACATAATACAATATATACAAGATCTGCCTATATAATTCTAAAAGTCAACTAACAGCATACAAGCACATAAAATGGACGGTGACCCTTGCACCAGGACAGTTGCTATATTTTACTCTCTGAGGAAATTGCCTGCTACATGACACCTTCATTAAATGTAATTGGCACTTTAAGTGATCGATGCATATCAAAGTCAGATTAAATTACAATTATTATATTACAAATACAATTACAGTTATGCAACTGAATACATCCCTTAGCAATATATTGACCTAATCAATACGGGGGATTCCATATAAAATCAATCAAGTAATTACAGGATCGTGTTTGAATTTGATGATATTTTGTGTATTAGTTTATGATAATGAGTTTATGCAAATGTTAATCTGACCTTCACATCAAGAGATAGAGGTCATCAAACTTTGATCTGACCTTGATGCCTAGCGAGCTTCAGGTATCATAACTATACTCCTAAAAGACCAACCTACAGATGTAATGTTGGTGTCATTTTAAAGCTATTAGAATTGTCTGCCTAGTTAGACAATAACCCATATACCAACATTTTTAAACAACTGCTTGACCTTTGGCCTGACTTGAAGTAACAAAAACATGTAACCTCCGATTTCACTTTCACTGTTGTGCTTAATGTGCATGCAACTGTGTGTGTGTGTGTGTGTGTGTGTGTGTGTGTGTGTGTGTGTGTGTGTGTGTGTGTGTGTGTGTGTGTGTGTGTATTTATTTGTCCAGGATTGATTTGAAGAAAAAAAATTGTATTAGTTTGCATTCATGATTGTATGTTACAAACCAACCATATTTTAGGTAAATCTGACCATCATTTAACGGTAGTCAGTCAGGTAATTTTGGTGACTTCTATCTTTGATGTTGAACAGGTCTGTATATAAATCATAACTATTTGATCTAACCTTGACTACCTAGTAACTTTCTAGATGTCATAGCTTGTCCCCAAAAGTCAAATAGTAAATGGCCTTTTGTTGTCTCTGCTACCTACAGGTACACATATATTATACATACCAACAAATACAGGTATTTACCACATCTGCATAGAATATGTAAAGAAACAAACAGTACATTTAATGAAGGCAGCATCCGTTTGCATACTGATAGATTATGTGACAGATTTAGTTCTGAGTATACCACTATAGCAGCATAAAGGAGTGCAATGTGCCTGATCATACTTTCTGCAATTATTGCCCATTATGTATGGTTCAAAATAGAAAGTAAAGAAAATTAGAGCTTACTTGATTTTTGCATTGTTAGGTCGAAATCAACTAAATTTTGCAAAATATTATTCCGAATTATTATTTTGTTATTGGGTACAAATATATACATATCTTTATTATAAATTTAAAACGATAGCAACATGTAGATTGCTTAGGAGACCAGAATGACATCTGGAAAGTTACCAGGTAGTTATCGTCATGACAACTTTTGATGATATGACTTGACCATGACTAAATGGGTGGTCAGATTGACATAAAAATGCACATGCCACACTTTGACTTATGAATATAAGCAAAATAATTCATCAAAAAAGTCGAACATAGATAGAAAGCTTAAAATGTTACCCATGTTTTGGCATATAGGTCAGAACACAGTACTGGTATACAAAAAAGGGACATTTCACTACTAAATTCAAATGCATAATTTATATTTAAAATGAGTACATTCTGATGTAGCTGGCATGACTACAATGGAAGCTGGGATGACAATCCTCATGGCTAATAGATGACAACATGAGGTTACTATGTAAGTTAGTAGGTAACATGGACACAAATTTAGGTAAATATGACCACAACATAGTAATTAGACTTAACTTGAGAACCAGTAAGATCCAATCTATGTACTAGAGATATGCAGGACATTTGTTCTACTCTGTAACGGTGTGGGGTATTCTTAAGTAACAGTATTATATTCATAACAGTATTAGATTCATCATGCTGATTGACAGCAGTAGGTATCATAGACAAATATATCAGTTCACAATAATAGTCAAAACCAGAGGTAGATTGGAACCAGCTAGAAGCTAAAGCTATCATTACTCATTACCTTTTTCAAGGTAAAATCCAGCAGAATAGGCTTAATGTATGAAAATGCAGTGGAAACCAAAGCAGTAAGTAACATGAGCGATGTATACCAACCAGTATTGTGTTATGACCCATTGTAATGTTTATATTGTACATTAAGTATGGCAGCATGTGTAGAGTAAGATAATCAGTATGTTTAATTAGTGTATAGTAAAGGTTATAAAAAACAAAACAAATTTTAGTAAGCCAGCTGCCGTTTGCATAGTAACAGAGCATAATGACTGTACTCATTGCCTATATGTCAGCATTAATGTGACGTAAGAAATGTTTTTAAAATTCATAACTCATGAACTATTCAATTGCGCACGATAAAACATTCACGGATTCTTGCTATATATGTATGCTTCAACATAAAAACAAATCAGTGAAATATGAGGTTACATGTTTTTGCTAGGTCTGGTCAAATCATTAAAAAATACGTTTTAACAATTTTGCTATATACGTGTTATTATGTAAATAAGTAGACAATTCTACAATGTGTGGGAAACATAGACTTGTGATCATAAACCAATACACAATATGTCATCAAAATTGAAGATGGTCACGTAAATGTCACCCTTTTCTATTGATTTGACATTGAATGCCCCATACTTCATTAGTTCATGATTTGACTGTGGCACTTGTCAGGCCAATCGGTCTGGTGAATTTTAGCTTTGTACTCTATTTGAGAGAGTATTGTAAGCAGTGAAATACCATTGGAATCACTGGCCAGTATAAGGTCTCCCACTGGCAACACCCATTCCAAACTGTCCAGCCAATTCATCTCTACCTTTGCCATCCTAGGATACAGAAGTCACAAATAGCATACAAAGTACTCACTAGTGTGAATTTAAGGGGCATTATGCATGTTCTAGACTGTTTTATACCCTATGACTATATTGGGTGTGAGTAAGTAGGTATCATATTTTGTTATTTCAATCAAATTTTGGACTGCTAACATCAATATAAAAAGAAAAAATTACTGACATGGTTTCTAATATAAATCAAGTTAAAGGAACTAAATATTATTTTTAAATAGTAATTTTAGTGTTAAACATCTCATATTAGCAAGACACATGACAACGTGCATTTGCCTTTTGGTGATTTGATTGAAGGCTTGCTCGCATCTGAAATAAAATAAGTACAATTACATTAGTCATCTAACAATATACTATATGCACATGTGCATCAAAGTGAGTTGGACATTAAAATGAGGAAAATATATAAATAATATTTACAGACTACTTTACACAGCCATGTGTATTATTTTATAAGATATTCATATGTATGTGTGCGTGCATGTGTATGGTTGTAAACATGCTCTACCATTGACAATAACCAAAATAAGCCATGCATACCATTTGTTGACATCTTGTGAGCAGCATAGCTTGTTGTTTTGGCATGTTGCTGCTTCAGCTACAACAAGAAAGAGCTTTTTATAAGCAAATCGTATGTTCAGTTGGATATTGTGCTTAACAATAACATGTCATTAATATGTTTTATGAGTAATATCCCATGCTCTTGGACTGAGTGATAACTATAATATATTTATGCTGACCGCATGTTTTTTTTTACCTGAAAAGTAAGTTCGGATGCACTGTTTATAAAAAATAACATAAATATGCATCCATGGAATTATGTTGACAGATTAAATTAACAAAATGAAGTATAGAGTGTTAGCAAAGAAACAGTTATAAAGGTAAAATTGAGGTGGGTTCGAATTATATACAAATCACACCTATTTTGTTACACTGTCCTGTTAGTGTCCAGTTTCTCACCAGTTGATTCATGTGATATAAAATGAAAACATAGACAGACACATTAGACAGGACACAATTATTTACACTAGCTGGTGACATTACTTTAACTTATCACAGATATCCCAAAAATTTGATCAATGTTTTGTTAATACGACAAAGATGTTTGGAGGCATGTTTTGTGCTACAAACATAAAAGCCCCGAAAATGGGAACTGAAGTCTGACGTCTTCGGCACTTGAACAATATCGGGGTCCACCTCAATTATGTCAGTTTAGGCTAAATTTGATATAACATCAGTGCTCCAGTTCCATCCTTCTACAATATCACATGCATATGTTCCAAAAAGTATGGTTTTAATAAAAAAAATGAGGACTAACGATCAACCACCATCATAGTAGTCTGCGTCTTAGCGACCGCAGTCACGTGACAGTGATCAAAACCTCAAATCATCACCCCTTCGTTGAATCAAACAAGGTTTTTGGTCACAAAGCTACACTAAGTTTAAGGTGTTATATTACTTATACAGAAAATGAGCATAAGAATGTCGACGACGACGGATCTATCGTCATACGTTTAGATAAAAATGTAATTATAATCACAACGTTCTAGGACTAGGTGCGACCGCAATCTTCCAACTGTCAAATCCAAATCAATTGTTTACTTTTAAGTTTAACTAAATATAGGGGTATAATTCAGCTTCAACTACATACAATTGCATGCATCTAACAAAGATGGCTATTTCCATAGAATTCACGCAATGTGTTCTATAAACGTAACCCTAAATAATTTAAAAACTGAATGTTTTCAATGAACTTACCTATACTTCGTTACTTGCGAAACCGAAGGTTGTTGTTGTTCGCTGCCGCTTTACGACATTTGCTACATCATGTTAAGACATCGTTAAGCTACACAATATTAAATAAGTACAAATACTCAAATGAAAAAGCACAACTTCGGCGTTTATAATACCACATTAATCAGTTAAAGAATGCTAGCTTATTGAGTTCATTGTGTGTGTATCGAATGTCGTAAAAGTGACGTGACCGCATTCAACAAATGTACGACATATGGCTTGGAGATCCGTCAAATATTTGTTTTATTAATGTGTTTACATATTTATTAAAATTAATACATATCCAACAAGCATATATTACACTGAACACGAAACACTAACCCCTCAATCAATATATAGCAACACTTTTAAACTATAAGTACTTTTCTGCCGGAGTCCCGTACGCGGTGCCTTAGGCACTTCAAAACATACAAGGGTCTGCACTAAAGGTGCTCAAAATCAATCAAAATATAAAATAAAGTTCCGAATAATGGCATAAGTTAATTCCTTTATGACATATATATTTATATATATATATATATATATATATATATATTATATATATATATATATATATATATATATATATATATATATATATATATATAAATATATATACATATATATATATATATATATATATATATATATATATATATATATATATATATATATATATATATATATATATATATATATATATATATATACGTACATACTATATATGCGATTGGGCACAATAGTTGTCTACAAAACGCACCAAGACATCATCGATGTCAACAGCAAAACATCATCTATGTGAAACAGACATATTGCAACAATATTTTACCCGCCCTGATCTTCCCCATTTCTATAATTACCGTATCTTCTATTATGTTTCTCTGTCTGTCTGTGTCTGTCTGTCTGTCTGTCTGTCCATCTGTTTGTCTGCCTGTCTGTCTGTCTGGCTTCGGGAAATATTTGCCATTCGCAATCGAATGTTTGTTTCGCATTCGAATGCAAATGCGACTGTTTATTGTTGTCATTCGATGCAATGCATGTGCTGAAGATCTGTAACTTCAGTTTTTACCCTCGTCGCTACTAAACGTTATGACTGAACCGAGAAAAGTCGGTAGCATTTTTTGTAAATGTAATTATGATATACTTGATGCATATACGTATGTATATTAATAATTAATTAATTAATTAATGGTTAATTGCAATACTATGCGTATTTAGTACTCATGGACGATGTTTCATTTTCCTAGAAATGGACCATTTATCTTATAAACGACTTGTTGAAGATATGATGTTAATCTTGTAGGTCCTTGTGCGCCGAATCCATGTAAAAATGGCGGCGAATGCTCATTGATAAGAAGAGGAAAGAAGTATCGGTGCAAATGCAACGGAGGTTATATTGGAAAAACATGCGAGAAAAAACGTAAATATGTGTATTTAAAATCGTTTTTAATAGCATCTTGATCTAAGGCCACATATAAGTGTTATTATTATTGTTATTTTTATTATTATATAATCCAGTAATGTTTAATTGGTTGTTCTGTCAACGACCAAATTTACGCTATCAACGCAAAAGTGTCATCACCATCTCGTAAATCAACCAGGAAACCATCGGAGACTGAGGGTTGCAGTAACGTTTGTAAGACTGATGCAACTTGGGAGTTTTCCGCTTCGTAATTACGATCTAAGATACCTGTCAACACTATCCTGGACACGTTTATACTTGGATTCTTAAATTAATATCGAAAAACCATTTCAATTTTACAATCAAAGAAATGTACCAGTTCTAACGATACCACAAAATAGCATTATGGTATCGAACGACAATTGTGTCAGCGATAGATTAATTGCGTGTTCTGACAGTTATTGAGTGTTCTGCATATAGTAGGAATGGGTCCCTGCAACAGGAATTGAGGAAACTGACCATTCAAGAATTGGCTATAGATTTGCAAATTCATTTTGTGGCTTAAAACGTTTAACTTGTAAATCACTAATCGCGTAAAAGTAATAATTATGTTGTATAGCACTTGTCTATTGGAACATAGCTTACAAAATGTACACAAATGTTTTACGTATTTTGGATTATATGTTTATATATATATATATATATATATATATATATATATATATATATATATATATATATATATATATATATATGTGTGTGTGTGTGTGTGTGTGTGTGTGTATGTATATATAAAATATGTATATATATATGCGATTGAAAATTCCTTATAACAAATTTAAGTATAACTTTATCCAGCACATCAGCATATTTGTTTTTAGAAATTAACTTATTATATTTCCAACTATATATATATATATATATATATATATATATATATATCTATATATATATATATATATATATATATATATATATATATATATATATAGACCTACTATATATGCGATTGGTCACAATAGTTGTCTACAAAATGCAACAAAGCATCATCTATGTCAACAGCAAAACATCATCTATATCAAACAGACATATTGCAACAATATTTTACCCGCGCTGATCTTGCCCATTTCTGTGTGTCTGTCTGTGTGTCTGTCTGTGTGTCTGTCTGTGTGTCTGTCTGTGTGTCTGTCTGTGTGTCTGTCTGTGTGTCTGTCTGTGTGTCTGTCTGTGTGTCTGTCTGTGTGTCTGTCTGTGTGTCTGTCTGTGTGTCTGTGTGTCTGTGTGTCTGTGTGTCTGTGTGTCTGTGTGTCTGTGTGTCTGTGTGTCTGTGTGTCTGTGTGTCTGTGTGTCTGTGTGTCTGTGTGTCTGTGTGTCTGTGTGTCTGTGTGTCTGTGTGTCTGTGTGTCTGTGTGTCTGTGTGTCTGTGTGTCTGTGTGTCTGTGTGTCTGTGTGTCTGTGTGTCTGTGTGTCTGTGTGTCTGTGTGTCTGTGTGTCTGTGTGTCTGTGTGTCTGTGTGTCTGTGTGTCTGTGTGTCTGTGTGTCTGTGTGTCTGTGTGTCTCTCTGTGTGTCTCTCTGTGTGTCTGTGTGCGTGTGCGTGTGCGTGTGCGTGTGCGTGTGCGTGTGCGTGTGCGTGTGCGTGTGCGTGTGCGTGTGCGTGTGCGTGTGCGTGTGCGTGTGCGTGTGCGTGTGCGTGTGCGTGTGCGTGTGCGTGTGCGTGTGCGTGTGCGTGTGCGTGTGCGTGTGCGTGTGCGTGTGCGTGTGCGTGTGCGTGTGCGTGTGCGTGTGCGTGTGCGTGTGCGTGTGCGTGTGCGTGTGCGTGTGCGTGTGCGTGTGCGTGTGCGTGTGCGTGTGCGTGTGCGTGTGCGTGTGCGTGTGCGTGTGCGTGTGCGTGTGCGTGTGCGTGTGCGCGTGCGCGTGCGCGTGCGCGTGCGCGTGCGCGTGCGCGTGCGCGTGCGCGTGCGCGTGCGCGTGCGCGTGCGCGTGCGCGTGCGCGTGCGCGTGCGCGTGCGCGTGCGCGTGCGCGTGCGCGTGCGCGTGCGCGTGCGCCTGCGCCTGCGCCTGCGCCTTCGCCTGCGCCTGCGCCTGCGCCTGCGCCTGCGCCTGCGCCTGCGCCTGCGTCTGTCTGCGCCTGCGCCTGCGCCTGCGCCTGCGCCTGCGCCTGCGCCTGCGCCTGCGCCTGCGCCTGCGCCTGCGCCTGCGCCTGCGCCTGCGCCTGCGCCTGCGCCTGCGCCTGCGCCTGCGCCTGCGCCTGCGCCTGCGCCTGCGCCTGCGCCTGCGCCTGCGCCTGCGCCTGCGCCTGCGCCTGCGCCTGCGTCTGTGTGTCTGTGTGTCTGTGTGTCTGTGTGTCTGTGTGTCTGTCTGTGTGTCTGTCTGTCTGTCTGTCTGTCTGTCTGTCTGTCTGTCTGTCTGTCTGTCTGTCTGTCTGTCTGTCTGTCTGTCTGTCTGTCTGTCTGTCTGTCTGTCTGTCTGTCTGTCTGTGTGGCTTAGGGAAATGTTAACCATTCGAAATCGAATGTTTGTTTCGCATTCGAATACAAATGCGCCTGTTTATTGTTGGCATTCGATGCAACGTCAGTGCTGAAGATCTGTAACTTCAGTTTTTATCCTCGTCGCTAGTAAGCGTTATGACTGAACCGAGAAAAGTCGGAAAACATTTTTGTAAATGTAATTATAATATACATTTTGCATATACGTATGTATATTAATAATTAATTAATTAATGGTTAATTGCACTATTATGCGTGCTTAATACTCATGGACGATGTTTCATTTATCTTATAAACGACTTGTTCAAGATATATTATCTTGTAGGGCCTTGTGCGTCAAATCCATGTAAAAATGGCGGCGAATGCTCAATGATAAGAAGAGGAAAGAAGTATCGGTGCAAATGCAACGGAGGTTATATTGGAAAAACATGCGAGAAAAAACGTAAATATGTGTATTTAAAATCGTTTTTAATAGCATCTTGATCTAAGGCCACATATAAGTGTTATTATTATTTTTATTTTTATTATTATATAATCCAGTAATGTTTAATTGGTTGTTCTGTCAACGACCAAATTTACGCTATCAACGCAAAAGTGTCATCACCATCTCGTAAATCAACCAGGAAACCGTCGGAGACTGAGGGTTGCAGTAACGTTTGTAAGACTGATGCAACTTGGGAGTTTTCCGCTTCGTAATTACGATCTAAGATACCTGTCAACACTATCCTGGACACGTTTATACTTGGATTCTTAAATTAATATCGAAAAACCATTTCAATTTTACAATCAAAGAAATGTACCAGTTCTAACGATACCACAAAATAGCATTATGGTATCGAACGACAATTGTGTCAGCGATAGATTAATTGCGTGTTCTGACAGTTATTGAGTGTTCTGCATATAGTAGGAATGGGTCCCTGCAACAGGAATTGAGGAAACTGACCATTCAAGAATTGGCTATAGATTTGCAAATTCATTTTGTGGCTTAAAACGTTTAACTTGTAAATCACTAATCGCGTAAAAGTAATAATTATGTTGTATAGCACTTGTCTATTGGAACATAGCTTACAAAATGTACACAAATGTTTTACGTATTTTGGATTATATGTTTATATATATATATATATATATATATATATATATATATATATATATATATATATATATATATATATATATATATATATATATATATATATATATATATATATATATATATATATATATATATATATATATATATATATATACATATATACATATATATATATATATATATATATATATATATATATATATATATATGTGTGTATGTATATATAAAATATGTATATATATATATGCGATTGAAAATTCCTTATAACAAATTTAAGTATAACTTTATCCAGCACATCAGCATATTTGTTTTTAGAAATTAACTTATTATATTTCCAACTATATATATATATATATATATATATATATATATATATATATATATATATATATATATATATATATATATATATATAGACCTACTATATATGCGATTGGTCGCAATAGTTGTCTACAAAATGCAACAAAGCATCATCTATGTCAACAGCAAAACATCATCTATATCAAACAGACATATTGCAACAATATTTTACCCGCCCTGATCTTGCCCATTTCTGTGTGTCTGTCTGTGTGTCTGTCTGTGTGTCTGTCTGTGTGTCTGTCTGTGTGTCTGTCTGTGTGTCTGTCTGTGTGTCTGTCTGTGTGTCTGTCTGTGTGTCTGTGTGTCTGTGTGTCTGTGTGTCTGTCTTGTTGAACCATATATGTCTTATTGCTGTGAAATATGGGGAAATACGTATACGTCTAGAGTAAGAAAACTCTCTCTGCTACAGAAAAAAGCTATACGAATAATATATAGTCTTGATTACCATGGTCATACATCTGTATTTTTTCACTGTTCAAGAATTCTTAAACTTCAAGATTTAATTACACATAGGACTATGGTTATGCTTTATAAAGGAAACAACCACTGTTTAGAAGGTCGTGTACAAGCGTTCTCTGAACCAACTGCAGCCGTACATAAGTATGATACCAGACAATCTAAACTATTTTATGTTAAAAAAGCGAACACCACCCATAGACTACTGTCAATTACTGTCAGAGGAATACACGTATGGAACGGTCTTGAAAGTAATATAAGACAGTTGCCAAGTTTACAACAATTTAAAAAAAGTTTAAAGTCGACGTTACTTTCTTCGTATTTATGAACAATTAAAACAATGCAAACAAAATATTATTGTTGGTTGTATTAAATCTTATAACTTTTACTATAACTATTACGCCATCTTGGCGGCCATCTTGAATTATGAAAATGCCAAGCGGGGGTAATCATTACACCCAATGGATTCTTGAACTGCATGGTCTAGAGTACTCAAAAATGCAAAGAAACGATTGTTACCAGACATTGCAAGGTTCTGAGAAAAAATCGGCCTGTGCCACTGGACTAATAGGGACGCGCATCGACCCGTGTTCGTAAACAATTAAACTTTCAGAAACGTATACTATAATAACGCAAAATATACAAATACAAAGTAGGAACGTAAACCAAAACGTACTTCGGTACAAGTAAAGAAAATTAAAACAATGTACTTCGTTACAAGTAGATTAAGAAATTACTGATGTCATGTAACGAAATAAATGTACTTCATTACATCCCACCACTAATATTGGAACAGTCACATAGTTTGCATTCGAATGCTGATAGTTGTTTCGCAATCGATTACAAATGCTAATGTTTATGGTTGGCATTCTAATTCGCTGGCAATTTTACAGTTGCATTCGAATGCGCATATCAATGCCAGATATTCGAAACCCCATTCGAATGACATTCGTATTTGCAAACAAGCCTGCCGCCAAGAACAGATGCAAACGTTCTTCGTACCAAGTTACTGTCTCTATTTTCGGTCCGAAATTACCTATCTTCCCAATTAGACCCGCCTCTCGTAGCCTGGCTTGCTGGCTAGTTGCTGTGTCAGTTCCACAACGTGTTTATGCTCGTATAAACGCGTTGATGGATCTCAAGTCACATTTCTTTCACATGAGAAGGCCTGTAATTTCTATGCTGAAGTTCTGGAGCAGTTATCCTCGTTGCTATTAAATGTTATGACAGAAATGAGAAAAGTCGGTAACATGCTGTGTAAATCAACACACTATTTATTGTCACGACAGGTCGGCCGACAGGAAGCGGGAAGTCGCCGAGTTCCGGTGAGTTTCAGCAACAGTGAATATCTCTTTCATGGTCTAATTCCACCTTTTGTACACCCAGTTCACATATTTTTAAAACGCCACCAATATGAAATTAGTATGTCTCAAAACACAGCAAAACGTATCACAAAATGGTCAAACAATATATATATATATATATATATATATATATATATATATATATATATATATATATATATATATATATATATATATATATTGAAATGCTCATTATACAAGTTTAAATGACAACTTTCCGGAGATATATACATAATCATATTTGTTTGGAAAATTAAGTTTATTTTCAATATATATATGTTAGCAGCAGATGTTTTGCCGTATATATACTTACATATATATTATATATACATGTATATGTATAATTATATATATCTATATCTATATGAAATATGATCATTTAATCAAGTGTCTTGTCCCATGTCCATACTGTAAATTACAACATAAATGGTTTACGTATGATGCCGGCAAATAATATATATATATATATATATATATATATATATATATATATATATATATATATATTTGTATATATTTGTATATATATTATATATATATACATACATATATATATATATATATATATATATATATATATATATATATATATATATATATATATATATTAAAAATCCAGCGAAACGGCGTCTTTGGACCCCTTGTAAGGTTCCAAAATAGAATGACCTGAATAATCGAGGCTTAAAACATGCTTAATGCATCTATTTTTAAGCAACCTCCCCCAGTTGGCTACACTAACTCACAACATTTAGGATTTGGGAGGTGTTTGAGATGTTTTTCAATGTTGTCGACCGTGTACGCTGCCGACTGTTTGCCGAAACTAGAACACATTATGTTGCATGTTATACCTTAAATTGAATTTCCATGTAAATCATATGGGGATATAATAATGATGTAATATTGTATTGTTCTGCATTTTGGGTGAGTGTGGATGCGGTGAAACATTGTTTACCCATTTTATTTTGTGCACATTAATTTTACAGTTGTTCTTAGTCGTATAGAAATAATAAAATAGGTATTAATATGTGCATGTTTTTAAGTACCAATGGATAAAACATATACTTCCCTATGGAAACATGTGATTTATCCAAAATCAAGTGACAGAGACGATGGCAGTTACGAACCACCCCACGTGTACGATGTCGTCATTCGTCATTTGTACTGAAGAAGTTGACATGTGTCGTCAGGTGAAAGTATCTACAAGGAAAACAGAAAAACTAGATAAACGAAATAATATATATATATATTTCATTATATATATATATATATATATATATATATATATATATATATATATATATATATATATATATATATATATATATATATATAATGATATGCATTTCATTTATATAATTTTGATTGAGAAACTGTTAATTTACCATTAATGGCTAATTGCAATACTATGCGTGTTTAGTACTCGTGGACGACGTTTAAAGTTTCCTAGAAATGTACCTGATACATCTTATAAAAGGTTGTTTTCAAGATGGCATTATATTGTAGGTCCTTGTACGTCAAATCCATGCAAAAATGACGGCACATGTTCAGTAAAAGGAAGAAGGGTAAAGAAATATCAATGCAAATGCAAGCCAGGTTATTATGGGAAAACATGCGAGAGAAAGAAAAAGGGTAAATATGTGTATTTAAAATTGGTGAACTTATTATTATTATCATTATTACGTTATCCAACAACAATTAATTGGTTGTGTCTTCACAAACTCGTAAACCGACCAGTGAACGGGACACTGAGTGTATCGAGTGGCGTCTCTAAAACGTAGCAACTTGGAATATGCAGCTTCGTGATTACGATTTCGTGATTACGACTATACACGTTTATACGTGGATTAATATCCGAAAACCTTTTAAATCTTAAAATCCAGTGCTTCCCCTTAGTAACGCGATGGGCGAGGAGGTAGATGGGCTGATGTGATTCTACGTTGGTGTGGAGGCACGGCCACTAGAGTTACTTTTGAAACTACCTTCAAAATGGTGCATTCTAAAGTTTGTTTTAACCTATTCCCTGTTGTATATAAAGGAAACAAATGCATGACTACAAGGCAGCAGCATCTAAATTTGTATGTAGTTGGAAATAGCTATGAGGTGGCAATTTCGGCATATTTTGGCCCAGATGGCTTACAAAAAAGCAAGATGGCCTACTTCGCTCGTCGTATTGAAGGGAAATCACTGCTTATCAAAGGCAATGTTCTGACGATAGAATAAAACTATGGCGTCGAACGAATCATTGTGTCATGGATAGATTAATTCAATGTTTTGACGCTTATTGAGTGTTCTGCATATAGTAGTAATAGGTCCTTGCAACAGAGATTTTAAAACTTGCCATTCAAGAATTGGCTATAGATTGATTGATGGTAACACCATTTTTATTTTCATGACAGGTCGTCCGGTAGCAGGTGTGAAGTCACCCAGTTCCGGTGAGTTTCAGTATCAGTGTGTACACTGTCTCTTTCAAGATCTAATTCAACAATTGTACACTCGGTTAACATAATTCTGTAAATGTCTCAACAGCGGCTACAAAACACAACAAAATTAATCGCTCTTGTCAAAGAAGGTGTGTATATATATATATGTATAAGAGTGTGTATATATATATATGCAACTGAAATTTTCATTATGCCATTTTGAAAATAACTCGAGATATATACACATTATCGTATTTGTTTTGATAATTAAGTTTATTTTTGATATGTATATATCCGCAGCAGAGATCGAGCAGTTATAGTATATGTATGTGAATATATTTATATTATGTATGCAATATGAGTACTATTCACTTCATCGCAACTGCGTAATTACTCTTTTATGTTTTTATATATGTATAGCATACGACATACATTAACAAGTTTCAAATATTTATCAACTATTGGGTAAATGCTTAAAGGATGAAGCAGGACTAATATGAATGGGAGTGGGACTACTACAGTGTAAATGCTTCGCAGCTAAAACACGTATGAGACTCGAGTTAAAGTAAGGAGACAAGCCCCCCCTCGCCCCGACCCCCGCCCAGCTCCTTCCGACCGTCCCCTGTCCAGCCGACGTGCTCTCCCTTCCCCGTTCATTCATATTTCCGGCTGAAATTGCGCCACTGCAGAACGTTCCTCACCACCGACGGTCACATCGCATGTCGAATATTCCTTGGGAACCCTCGACTCAGTAACAGGTAACAGCGACTTTTGCCAGCTGGCACCGCGAACTATTTATCTCCGTGGCGAGATCGCCTAATTTTGATTTGGGGTGGAAAATAGGCAAACATGCGGCAAAATCAGGGGGGGGGGGGGGGGGCATTCAACCACTGGTGACGGTCTGGGCTCAAATGATGATTGGTGGTAGGACGAACACGGAACCAAGCCTGCCACGGACAGCATGCCAGCGCACATTTCACCCGGAAATATGGGAAGGGAAGGGAGAGGACGGCGGCTCGACTGGTCATGTCTCAACTATGAATCAAATCGTGGTTCATTTATCTAATTTTGATTGAGTACATATCAATTTTGAAGTAAAATGTTAATTAATCGCTAATGGTAGTTGCAATGTTATGCATGCTTAGAACTACAGGACGATGTTTCATTTTCCTAGAAATGTACCTGATATATATAATAAAACATTTGTCTGAAGATGTCTTATTATCATGTAGGTCCTTGCGCGTCAAATCCATGCCAAAATGGCGGCACATGTTCAGTAAAAGGAAGAACAACAAAGAAATATAAATGCAAATGCAAGACTGGTTATTACGGTAAAATGTGCGATAGAAAGAAAAAAGGTAAATATGTGTATTTAAAATTATTTCGTGTATTGTTATTATAACATAATGCAACAACGTTTAATTGGTAGTGTCTCTAAAATAAGGAGCGTCTATAAGATATATGCAACTTGTAATGTGCCGCTTCGTGATAACGATCTAAATTTGAGTACAACACACCAAGCTGTACACGTTTATACGTGGATGCATCAAGTAATATCTGACAACCTTTTTTATCTTACAATAAAAGGAAATATACTAGTTCTGACGATACTAAAAAAACATGGTACCGAACTGCAATCGTTTTGTCAGCGATAACTAAATTCAGTATTTTGACGTATTTTGAGTGTAACATTCAGTTTTTGGTGACACTATTTTTATTGTCATGACAGGTCGGCCGGTAGCAGGTGGGAAGTCACCCAGTTCCGGTGAGTTTTAGTAATAGTGTGCACAGTGTCTTTTTCATGAAGAAATTCAATCAGTGTACACCCGGTTAACAATATATTTAATTACATCAATATGAGAAGAATATATCTAAACAGTAGCCTAAAAAAGAAAACAAAACGTACCGTTTTAAAATAACTCTCGAGTTATATATATTATCATATCTGTTTTGATTATTAAGTTTACTTTTAATATATATATATATATATATATATATATATATATATATATATATATATATATATATATATATATATATATATATATATATATATATATATATATATATATATCTGCAGCATAGATCGAGCAGTTATGTTATTTGTTGTCGTATATATGTACGGTATATATATATATATATATATATATATATATATATATATATATATATATATATATGTATATATACATATACAGGGTATATATATATATATATATATATATATATATATGTATTATATATATATATATATATATATATATATATATATATATATATATTATGGGGACATGAATGTACGGAACATTCTCTTCACTGCGACTGCGTAATTGCGATTTTATGTTTATATATATAGAACAGAAGACATACATTATCATGTCTCCAGTATGGATCAAGTCGTGGTTCATTTATCTAATTTTGATTGAGTACATATATATTTGTAAGTAAAATGTTAATTAATCGCTAATGGTAGTTGCAATGTTATGCATGCTTAGAACTACAGGACGATGTTTCATTTTCCTAGAAATGTACCTGATATATATAATAAAACATTTGTCTGAAGATGTCTTATTATCATGTAGGTCCTTGCGCGTCAAATCCATGCAAAAATGGCGGCACATGTTCAGTAAAAGGAAGAACAACAAAGAAATATAAATGCAAATGCAAGACTGGTTATTACGGGAAAATGTGCGATAGAAAGAAAAAAGGTAAATATGTGTATTTAAAATTATTTCGTGTATTGTTATTATAACATAATGCAACAACGTTTAATTGGTAGTGTCTCTAAAATAAGGAGCGTCTATAAGATATATGCAACTTGTAATGTGCCGCTTCGTGATAACGATCTAAATTTGAGTACAACACACCAAGCTGTACACGTTTATACGTGGATGCATCAAATAATATCTGACAACCTTTTTTATCTTACAATAAAAGGAAATATACTAGTTCTGACGATACTAAAAAATATGGTACCGAACTGCAATCGTTTTTGTCAGCGATAAATTAATTCAGTATTTTGATGTATATTGAGTGTAACATTCAGTTTTTTGTGACACTATTTTTATTGGCATGACAGGTCGGCCGGTAGCAGGTGGGAAGTCACCCAGTTCCGGTGAGTTTTAGTATCAGTGTGCACAGTGTCTTTTTCATGAAGAAATTCAATCAGTGTACACCCGGTTAACAATATATTTAATTACATCAATATGAGAAGAATATATCTCAACAGTAGCCTAAAAAAAACCCAAACGTACCGTTTTAAAATAACTCTCGAGTTATATATAGTATCATATCTGTTTTGATTATTAAGTTTACTTTTAATATATATATATATATATATATATATATATATATATATATATATATATATATCTGCAGCATAGATCGAGCAGTTATGTTATTTGTTGTCGTATATATGTACGGTATATATATATATATATATATATATATATATATATATATATATATATATATATATATAAAGGGTATATATATATATATATATATATATATATATATATGTATTATATATATATATATATATATATATATATATATATATATATATATATATATATATATTATGGGGGCATGAATGTATGGAACAATCTCTTCACTGCGACTGCGTAATTGCGATTTTATGTTTATATATATAGAACAGAAGACATACATTATCATGTCTCCAGTATGGATCAAGTCGTGGTTCATTTATCTAATTTTGATTGAGTACATATATATTTGTAAGTAAAATGTTAATTAATCGCTAATGGTAGTTGCAATGTTATGCATGCTTAGAACTACAGGACGATGTTTCATTTTCCTAGAAATGTACCTGATATATATAATAAAACATTTGTCTGAAGATGTCTTATTATCATGTAGGTCCTTGCGCGTCAAATCCATGCAAAAATGGCGGCACATGTTCAGTAAAAGGAAGAACAACAAAGAAATATAAATGCAAATGCAAGACTGGTTATTACGGGAAAATGTGCGATAGAAAGAAAAAAGGTAGATATGTGTATTTAAAATTATTTCGTGTATTGTTATTATAACATAATGCAACAACGTTTAATTGGTAGTGTCTCTAAAATAAGGAGCGTCTATAAGATATATGCAACTTGTAATGTGCCGCTTCGTGATAACGATCTAAATTTGAGTACAACACACCAAGCTGTACACGTTTATACGTGGATGCATCAATTAATATCTGACAACCTTTTTTTATCTTACAATAAAAGGAAATATACTAGTTCTGACGATACTAACAAAACATGGTACCGAACTGCAATCGTTTTGTCAGCGATAACTAAATTCAGTATTTTGACGTATTTTGAGTGTAACATTCAGTTTTTGGTGACACTATTTTTATTGTCATGACAGGTCGGCCGGTAGCAGGTGGGAAGTCACCCAGTTCCGGTGAGTTTTAGTAATAGTGTGCACAGTGTCTTTTTCATGAAGAAATTAAATCAGTGTACACCCGATTAACAATATATTTAATTACATCAATATGAGAAGAATATATCTCAACAGTAGCCTAAAAAAGAAAACAAAACGTACCATTTTAAAATAACTCTCGAGTTATATATATTATCATATCTGTTTTGATTATTAAGTTTACTTTTAATATATATATATATATATATATATATATATATATATATTTATATATATATATATATATATATATATATATATATATATATATATATATATATATATATATATCTGCAGCATAGATCGAGCAGTTATGTTATTTGTTGTCGTATATATGTACGGTATATATATATATATATATATATATATATATATATATGTATATATATATATACAGGGTATATATATATATATATATATATATATATATATATATGTATTATATATATATATATATATATATATATATATATATATTATGGGGACATGAATGTACGGAACATTCTCTTCACTGCGACTGCGTAATTGCGATTTTATGTTTATATATATAGAACAGAAGACATACATTATCATGTCTCCAGTATGGATCAAGTCGTGGTTCATTTATCTAATTTTGATTGAGTACATATATATTTGTAAGTAAAATGTTAATTAATCGCTAATGGTAGTTGCAATGTTATGCATGCTTAGAACTACAGGACGATGTTTCATTTTCCTAGAAATGTACCTGATATATATAATAAAACATTTGTCTGAAGATGTCTTATTATCATGTAGGTCCTTGCGCGTCAAATCCATGCAAAAATGGCGGCACATGTTCAGTAAAGAAGAACAACAAAGAAATATAAATGCAAATGCAAGACTGGTTATTACGGGAAAATGTGCGATAGAAAGAAAAAAGGTAAATATGTGTATTTAAAATTATTTCGTGTATTGTTATTATAACATAATGCAACAACGTTTAATTGGTAGTGTCTCTAAAATAAGGAGCGTCTATATGATATATGCAACTTGTAATGTGCCGCTTCGTGATAACGATCTAAATTTGAGTACAACACACCAAGCTGTACACGTTTATACGTGGATGCATCAATTAATATCTGACAACCTTTTTTTATCTTACAATAAAAGGAAATATACTAGTTCTGACGATACTAAAAAATATGGTACCGAACTGCAATCGTTTTGTCAGCGATAAATTAATTCAGTATTTTGATGTATATTGAGTGTAACATTCAGTTTTTTGTGACACTATTTTTATTGGCATGACAGGTCGGCCGGTAGCAGGTGGGAAGTCACCCAGTTCCGGTGAGTTTTAGTATCAGTGTGCACAGTGTCTTTTTCATGAAGAAATTCAATCAGTGTGCACCCGGTTAACAATATATTTAATTACATCAATATGAGAAGAATATATCTCAACAGTAGCCTAAAAAAAAACCAAACGTACCGTTTTAAAATAACTCTCGAGTTATATATAGTATCATATCTGTTTTGATTATTAAGTTTACTTTTAATATATATATATATATATATATATATATATATATATATATATATCTGCAGCATAGATCGAGCAGTTATGTTATTTGTTGTCGTATATATGTACGGTATATATATATATATATATATATATATATATATATATATATATATATATATGTATATATATATATATATGTATATATATATATATATATAAAGGGTATATATATATATATATATATGTATTATATATATATATATATATATATATATATATATATATATATATATATATATATATATATATATATATATATATTATGGGGGCATGAATGTATGGAACATTCTCTTCACTGCGACTGCGTAATTGCGATTTTATGTTTATATATATAGAACAGAAGACATACATTATCATGTCTCCAGTATGGATCAAGTCGTGGTTCATTTATCTAATTTTGATTGAGTACATATATATTTGTAAGTAAAATGTTAATTAATCGCTAATGGTAGTTGCAATGTTATGCATGCTTAGAACTACAGGACGATGTTTCATTTTCCTAGAAATGTACCTGATATATATAATAAAACATTTGTCTGAAGATGTCTTATTATCATGTAGGTCCTTGCGCGTCAAATCCATGCAAAAATGGCGGCACATGTTCAGTAAAAGGAAGAACAACAAAGAAATATAAATGCAAATGCAAGACTGGTTATTACGGGAAAATGTGCGATAGAAAGAAAAAAGGTAAATATGTGTATTTAAAATTATTTCGTGTATTGTTATTATAACATAATGCAACAACGTTTAATTGGTAGTGTCTCTAAAATAAGGAGCGTCTATAAGATATATGCAACTTGTAATGTGCCGCTTCGTGATAACGATCTAAATTTGAGTACAACACACCAAGCTGTACACGTTTATACGTGGATGCATCAATTAATATCTGACAACCTTTTTTATCTTACAATAAAAGGAAACATACTAGTTCTGACGATACTAAAAAATATGGTACCGAACTGCAATCGTTTTTGTCAGCGATAAATTAATTCAGTATTTTGATGTATATTGAGTGTAACATTCAGTTTTTTGTGACACTATTTTTATTGGCATGACAGGTCGGCCGGTAGCAGGTGGGAAGTCACCCAGTTCCGGTGAGTTTTAGTATCAGTGTGCACAGTGTCTTTTTCATGAAGAAATTCAATCAGTGTACACCCGGTTAACAATATATTTAATTACATCAATATGAGAAGAATATATCTCAACAGTAGCCTAAAAAAAAACCAAACGTACCGTTTTAAAATAACTCTCGAGTTATATATAGTATCATATCTGTTTTGATTATTAAGTTTACTTTTAATATATATATATATATATATATATATATATATATATATATATATATATATATATCTGCAGCATAGATCGAGCAGTTATGTTATTTGTTGTCGTATATATGTACGGTATATATATATATATATATATATATATATATATATGTATATATATATATATATATATATAAAGGGTATATATATATATATATATATATATATATATGTATTATATATATATATATATATATATATATATATATATATATATATATATATATATATATATATATATATATTATGGGGGCATGAATGTATGGAACATTCTCTTCACTGCGACTGCGTAATTGCGATTTTATGTTTATATATATAGAACAGAAGACATACATTATCATGTCTCCAGTATGGATCAAGTCGTGGTTCATTTATCTAATTTTGATTGAGTACATATATATTTGTAAATAAAATGTTAATTAATCGCTAATGGTAGTTGCAATGTTATGCATGCTTAGAACTACAGGACGATGTTTCATTTTCCTAGAAATGTACCTGATATATATAATAAAACATTTGTCTGAAGATGTCTTATTATCATGTAGGTCCTTGCGCGTCAAATCCATGCAAAAATGGCGGCACATGTTCAGTAAAAGGAAGAACAACAAAGAAATATAAATGCAAATGCAAGACTGGTTATTACGGGAAAATGTGCGATAGAAAGAAAAAAGGTAAATATGTGTATTTAAAATTATTTCGTGTATTGTTATTATAACATAATGCAACAACGTTTAATTGGTAGTGTCTCTAAAATAAGGAGCGTCTATAAGATATATGCAACTTGTAATGTGCCGCTTCGTGATAACGATCTAAATTTGAGTACAACACACCAAGCTGTACACGTTTATACGTGGATGCATCAATTAATATCTGACAACCTTTTTTATCTTACAATAAAAGGAAACATACTAGTTCTGACGATACTAAAAAATATGGTACCGAACTGCAATCGTTTTTGTCAGCGATAAATTAATTCAGTATTTTGATGTATATTGAGTGTAACATTCAGTTTTTTGTGACACTAT
The DNA here is from genome assembly GCA_964017155.1 of Oasisia sp. SBJ-2009. Lineage (NCBI taxonomy): Eukaryota > Metazoa > Annelida > Polychaeta > Sabellida > Siboglinidae > Oasisia > Oasisia sp. SBJ-2009. The sequence continues at coordinate 48,372,951 of OZ024857.1, forward strand.
TTTTATTGGCATGACAGGTCGGCCGGTAGCAGGTGGGAAGTCACCCAGTTCCGGTGAGTTTTAGTATCAGTGTGCACAGTGTCTTTTTCATGAAGAAATTCAATCAGTGTACACCCGGTTAACAATATATTTAATTACATCAATATGAGAAGAATATATCTCAACAGTAGCCTAAAAAAAAACCAAACGTACCGTTTTAAAATAACTCTCGAGTTATATATAGTATCATATCTGTTTTGATTATTAAGTTTACTTTTAATATATATATATATATATATATATATATATATATATATATATATATATATATATATATCTGCAGCATAGATCGAGCAGTTATGTTATTTGTTGTCGTATATATGTACGGTATATATATATATATATATATATATATATATATGTATATATATATATATATATATATAAAGGGTATATATATATATATATATATATATATATATGTATTATATATATATATATATATATATATATATATATATATATATATATATATATATATATATATATATTATGGGGGCATGAATGTATGGAACATTCTCTTCACTGCGACTGCGTAATTGCGATTTTATGTTTATATATATAGAACAGAAGACATACATTATCATGTCTCCAGTATGGATCAAGTCGTGGTTCATTTATCTAATTTTGATTGAGTACATATATATTTGTAAGTAAAATGTTAATTAATCGCTAATGGTAATTGCAATGTTATGCATGCTTAGAACTACAGGACGATGTTTCATTTTCCTAGAAATGTACCTGATATATATAATAAAACATTTGTTTGAAGATGACTTATTATCATGTAGGTCCTTGCGCGTCAAATCCATGCAAAAATGGCGGCACATGTTCAGTAAAAGGAAGAACAACAAAGAAATATAAATGCAAATGCAAGACTGGTTATTACGGGAAAATGTGCGATAGAAAGAAAAAAGGTAAATATGTGTATTTAAAATTATTTCGTGTATTGTTATTATAACATAATGCAACAACGTTTAATTGGTAGTGTCTCTAAAATAAGGAGCGTCTATAAGATATATGCAACTTGTAATGTGCCGCTTCGTGATAACGATCTAAATTTGAGTACAACACACCAAGCTGTACACGTTTATACGTGGATGCATCAATTAATATCTGACAACCTTTTTTTATCTTACAATAAAAGGAAATATACTAGTTCTGACGATACTAACAAAACATGGTACCGAACTGCAATCGTTTTGTCAGCGATAACTAAATTCAGTATTTTGACGTATTTTGAGTGTAACATTCAGTTTTTGGTGACACTATTTTTATTGTCATGACAGGTCGGCCGGTAGCAGGTGGGAAGTCACCCAGTTCCGGTGAGTTTTAGTAATAGTGTGCACAGTGTCTTTTTCATGAAGAAATTAAATCAGTGTACACCCGGTTAACAATATATTTAATTACATCAATATGAGAAGAATATATCTCAACAGTAGCCTAAAAAAGAAAACAAAACGTACCGTTTTAAAATAACTCTCGAGTTATATATATTATCATATCTGTTTTGATTATTAAGTTTACTTTTAATATATATATATATATATATATATATATATATATATATATATTTATATATATATATATATATATATATATATATATATATATATATATATATATATATATATATATATATATCTGCAGCATAGATCGAGCAGTTATGTTATTTGTTGTCGTATATATGTACGGTATATATATATATATATATATATGTATATATATATATATATATAAAGGGTATATATATATATATATATATATATATATATATATATATATATATATATGTATTATATATATATATATATATATATATATATATATATATGTATATATATATATATATATATATATATATATATATATATATATATATTATGGGGGCATGAATGTATGGAACATTCTCTTCACTGCGACTGCGTAATTGCGATTTTATGTTTATATATATATATAGAACAGAAGACATACATTATCATGTCTCCAGTATGGATCAAGTCGTGGTTCATTTATCTAATTTTGATTGAGTACATATATATTTGTAAGTAAAATGTTAATTAATCGCTAATGGTAGTTGCAATGTTATGCATGCTTAGAACTACAGGACGATGTTTCATTTTCCTAGAAATGTACCTGATATATATAATAAAACATTTGTCTGAAGATGTCTTATTATCATGTAGGTCCTTGCGCGTCAAATCCATGCAAAAATGGCGGCACATGTTCAGTAAAAGGAAGAACAACAAAGAAATATAAATGCAAATGCAAGACTGGTTATTACGGGAAAATGTGCGATAGAAAGAAAAAAGGTAAATATGTGTATTTAAAATTATTTCGTGTATTGTTATTATAACATAATGCAACAACGTTTAATTGGTAGTGTCTCTAAAATAAGGAGCGTCTTTAAGATATATGCAACATGTAATATGCCGCTTCGTGATAACGATCTAAATTTGAGTACAACACCCCAAGCTGTACACGTTTATACGTGGATGCATCAATTAATATCTGACAACCTTTTTTTATCTTACAATAAAAGGAAATATACTAGTTCTGACGATACAAAAAAATATGGTACCGAACTGCAATCGTTTTGTCAGCGATAAATTAATTCAGTATTTTGACGTATATTGAGTGTAACATTCAGTTTTTGGTGACACTATTTTTATTGTCATGACAGGTCGGCCGGTAGCAGGTGGGAAGTCACCCAGTTCCGGTGAGTTTTAGTATAAATGTGCACAGTGTCTTTTTCATGAAGAAATTCAATCAGTGTACACCCGGTTAAGAATATATCTCAACAGTAGCCTAAAAAAGACAACAAAACGTACCGTTTTAAAATAACTCTCGAGTTATATATATTATCATATCTGTTTGGATTATTAAGTTTACTTTTAATATATATATATATATATATATATATATATATATATATATATATATATATATATATATATATCTGCAGCATAGATCGAGCAGTTATGTTATTTGTTGTCGTATATATGTACGGTATATATATATATATATATATATATATATATATATATATATATATATATATATATATATATATATATATATATATATATGTATATATATATATATATATACAGGGTATATATATATATATATATGTATTATATATATATATATATATATATATATATATATATATATATATATATATATTATGGGGGCATGAATGTACGGAACATTCTCTTCACTGCG
>OZ024857.1:48376417-48388917 GCA_964017155.1 Oasisia sp. SBJ-2009
TCTTCACTGCGACTGCGTAATTGCGATTTTATGTTTATATATATAGAACAGAAGACATACATTATCATGTCTCCAGTATGGAACAAGTCGTGGTTCATTTATCTAATTTGATTGAGTACATATATATTTGTAAGTAAAATGTTAGTTAATCGCTAATGGTAGTTGCAATGTTATGCATGCTTAGAACTACAGGACGATGTTTCATTTTCCTAGAAATGTACCTGATATATATAATAAAACATTTGTCTGAAGATGGTCTTATTATCATGTAGGTCCTTGCGCGTCAAATCCATGCAAAAATGGCGGCACATGTTCAGTAAAAGGAAGAACAACAAAGAAATATAAATGCAAATGCAAGACTGGTTATTACGGGAAAATGTGCGATAGAAAGAAAAAAGGTAAATATGTGTATTTAAAATTATTTCGTGTATTGTTATTATAACATAATGCAACAACGTTTAATTGGTAGTGTCTCTAAAATAAGGAGCGTCTATAAGATATATGCAACTTGTAATGTGCCGCTTCGTGATAACGATCTAAATTTGAGTACAACACACCAAGCTGTACACGTTTATACGTGGATGCATCAATTAATATCTGACAACCTTTTTTATCGTACAATAAAAGGAAATATACTAGTTCTGACGATACTAACAAAACATGGTACCGAACTGCAATCGTTTTGTCAGCGATAACTAAATTCAGTATTTTGACGTATTTTGAGTGTAACATTCAGTTTTGGTGACACTATTTTTATTGTCATGACAGGTCGGCCGGTAGCAGGTGGGAAGTCACCCAGTTCCGGTGAGTTTTAGTAATAGTGTGCACAGTGTCTTTTTCATGAAGAAATTAAATCAGTGTACACCCGGTTAACAATATATTTAATTACATCAATATGAGAAGAATATATCTCAACAGTAGCCTAAAAAAGAAAACAAAACGTACCGTTTTAAAATAACTCTCGAGTTATATATATTATCATATCTGTTTTGATTATTAAGTTTATTTATATATATATATATATATATATATATATATATATATATATATATATATATATATATATATATATTTATATATATATATATATATATATATATATATATATATATATATATATATATATATATATATATCTGCAGCATAGATCGAGCAGTTATGTTATTTGTTGTCGTATATATGTACGGTATATATATATATATATATATATATATATATATATATATATATATATATATATGTATATATATATATATACAGGGTATATAAAAATATATATATATATATATATATATATATATATATGTATATATATATATATACAGGGTATATATATATATATATATATATATATATATGTATTATATATATATATATATATATATATATATATATATATATATATATATATATATATTATGGGGACATGAATGTACGGAACATTCTCTTCACTGCGACTGCGTAATTGCGATTTTATGTTTATATATATAGAACAGAAGACATACATTATCATGTCTCCAGTATGGATCAAGTCGTGGTTCATTTATCTAATTTTGATTGAGTACATATATATTTGTAAGTAAAATGTTAATTAATCGCTAATGGTAGTTGCAATGTTATGCATGCTTAGAACTACAGGACGATGTTTCATTTTCCTAGAAATGTACCTGATATATATAATAAAACATTTGTCTGAAGATGTCTTATTATCATGTAGGTCCTTGCGCGTCAAATCCATGCAAAAATGGCGGCACATGTTCAGTAAAAGGAAGAACAACAAAGAAATATAAATGCAAATGCAAGACTGGTTATTACGGGAAAATGTGCGATAGAAAGAAAAAAAGGTAAATATGTGTATTTAAAATTATTTCGTGTATTGTTATTATAACATAATGCAACAACGTTTAATTGGTAGTGTCTCTAAAATAAGGAGCGTCTATATGATATATGCAACTTGTAATGTGCCGCTTCGTGATAACGATCTAAATTTGAGTACAACACACCAAGCTGTACACGTTTATACGTGGATGCATCAATTAATATCTGACAACCTTTTTTTATCTTACAATAAAAGGAAATATACTAGTTCTGACGATACTAAAAAATATGGTACCGAACTGCAATCGTTTTGTCAGCGATAAATTAATTCAGTATTTTGATGTATATTGAGTGTAACATTCAGTTTTTTGTGACACTATTTTTATTGGCATGACAGGTCGGCCGGTAGCAGGTGGGAAGTCACCCAGTTCCGGTGAGTTTTAGTATCAGTGTGCACAGTGTCTTTTTCATGAAGAAATTCAATCAGTGTACACCCGGTTAACAATATATTTAATTACATCAATATAAGAAGAATATATCTGAACAGTAGCCTAAAAAAAAAACCAAACGTACCGTTTTAAAATAACTCTCGAGTTATATATAGTATCATATCTGTTTTGATTATTAAGTTTACTTTTAATATATATATATATATATATATATATATATGTCTATAAATATATATATATATATATCTGCAGCATAGATCGAGCAGTTATGTTATTTGTTGTCGTATATATGTACGGTATATATATATATATATATATATATATATATATATATATATATATATATATATATATATATATGTATATATATATATACAGGGTATATATATATATATATGTATTATATATATATATATATATATATTATGGGGGCATGAATGTATGGAACATTCTCTTCACTGCGACTGCGTAATTGCGATTTTATGTTTATATATATAGAACAGAAGACATACATTATCATGTCTCCAGTATGGATCAAGTCGTGGTTCATTTATCTAATTTTGATTGAGTACATATATATTTGTAAGTAAAATGTTAATTAATCGCTAATGGTAGTTGCAATGTTATGCATGCTTAGAACTACAGGACGATGTTTCATTTTCCTAGAAATGTACCTGATATATATAATAAAACATTTGTCTGAAGATGTCTTATTATCATGTAGGTCCTTGCGCGTCAAATCCATGCAAAAATGGCGGCACATGTTCAGTAAAAGGAAGAACAACAAAGAAATATAAATGCAAATGCAAGACTGGTTATTACGGGAAAATGTGCGATAGAAAGAAAAAAGGTAAATATGTGTATTTAAAATTATTTCGTGTATTGTTATTATAACATAATGCAACACGTTTAATTGGTAGTGTCTCTAAAATAAGGAGCGTCTTTAAGATATATGCAACATGTAGTATGCCGCTTCGTGATAACGATCTAAATTTGAGTACAACACCCCAAGCTGTACACGTTTATACGTGGATGCATCAATTAATATCTGACAACCTTTTTTTATCTTACAATAAAAGGAAATATACTAGTTCTGACGATACTAAAAAATATGGTACCGAACTGCAATCGTTTTGTCAGCGATAAATTAATTCAGTATTTTGACGTATATTGAGTGTAACATTCAGTTTTTGGTGACACTATTTTTATTGTCATGACAGGTCGGCCGGTAGCAGGTGGGAAGTCACCCAGTTCCGGTGAGTTTTAGTATAAGTGTGCACAGTGTCTTTTTCATGAAGAAATTCAATCAGTGTACACCCGGTTAAGAATATATCTCAACAGTAGCCTAAAATAGACAACAAAACGTACCGTTTTAAAATAACTCTCGAGTTATATATATTATCATATCTGTTTTGATTATTAAGTTTACTTTTAATATATATATATATATATATATATATATATATATATATATATATATATATATATATTATGGGGGCATGAATGTACGGAACATTCTCTTCACTGCGACTGCGTAATTGCGATTTTATGTTTATATATATAGAACAGAAGACATACATTATCATGTCTCCAGTATGGATCAAGTCGTGGTTCATTTATCTAATTTTGATTGAGTACATATATATTTATAAGTAAAATGTTAATTAATCGCTAATGGTAGTTGCAATGTTATGCATGCTTAGAACTACAGGACGACGTTTCATTTTCCTGGAAATGTACCTGATATATATATAATAAAACATTTGTCTGAAGATGTCTTATTATCATGTAGGTCCTTGCGCGTCAAATCCATGCAAAAATGGCGGCACATGTTCAGTAAAAGGAAGAACAACAAAGAAATATAAATGCAAATGCAAGACTGGTTATTACGGGAAAATGTGCGATAGAAAGAAAAAAGGTAAATATGTGTATTTAAAATTATTTCGTGTATTGTTATTATAACATAATGCAACAACGTTTAATTGGTAGTGTCTCTAAAATAAGGAGCGTCTATAAGATATATGCAACTTGTAATGTGCCGCTTCGTGATAACGATCTAAATTTGAGTACAACACACCAAACTGTACACGTTTATACGTTGATGCATCAATTAATATCTGACAACTTTTTTTATCTTACAATAAAAGGAAATATACTAGTTCTGACGATACTAAAAAATATGGTACCGAACTGCAATCGTTTTGTCAGCGATAAATTAATTCAGTATTTTGATGTATATTGAGTGTAACATTCAGTTTTTTGTGACACTATTTTTATTGGCATGACAGGTCGGCCGGTAGCAGGTGGGAAGTCACCCAGTTCCGGTGAGTTTTAGTATCAGTGTGCACAGTGTCTTTTTCATGAAGAAATTCAATCAGTGTGCACCCGGTTAACAATATATTTAATTACATCAATATGAGAAGAATATATCTCAACAGTAGCCTAAAAAAAAAACCAAACGTACCGTTTTAAAATAACTCTCGAGTTATATATAGTATCATATCTGTTTTGATTATTAAGTTTACTTTTAATATATATATATATATATATATATATATATATATATCTGCAGCATAGATCGAGCAGTTATGTTATTTGTTGTCGTATATATGTACGGTATATATATATATATATATATATATATATATATATATATATATATATATATATATATATATATATATATATATATAAAGGGTATATATATATATATATATGTATTATATATATATATATATATATATATATATATATATATATATATATATATATATATATATATATATATTATGGGGGCATGAATGTATGGAACATTCTCTTCACTGCGACTGCGTAATTGCGATTTTATGTTTATATATATAGAACAGAAGACATACATTATCATGTCTCCAGTATGGATCAAGTCGTGGTTCATTTATCTAATTTTGATTGAGTACATATATATTTCTAAGTAAAATGTTAATTAATCGCTAATGGTAGTTGCAATGTTATGCATGCTTAGAACTACAGGACGATGTTTCATTTTCCTAGAAATGTACCTGATATATATAATAAAACATTTGTCTGAAGATGTCTTATTATCATGTAGGTCCTTGCGCGTCAAATCCATGCAAAAATGGCGGCACATGTTCAGTAAAAGGAAGAACAACAAAGAAATATAAATGCAAATGCAAGACTGGTTATTACGGGAAAATGTGCGATAGAAAGAAAAAAGGTAAATATGTGTATTTAAAATTATTTCGTGTATTGTTATTATAACATAATGCAACAACGTTTAATTGGTAGTGTCTCTAAAATAAGGAGCGTCTATAAGATATAGGCAACTTGTAATGTGCCGCTTCGTGATAACGATCTAAATTTGAGTACAACACACCAAGCTGTACACGTTTATACGTGGATGCATCAATTAATATCTGACAACCTTTTTTATCTTACAATAAAAGGAAATATACTAGTTCTAACGATACTAAAAAATATGGTACCGAACTGCAATCGTTTTGTCAGCGATAAATTAATTCAGTATTTTGACGTATATTGAGTGTAACATTCATTTTTTGGTGACACTATTTTTATTGTCATGACAGGTCGGCCGGTAGCAGGTGGGAAGTCACCCAGTTCAGGTGAGTTTTAGTAATAGTGTGCACAGTGTCTTTTTCATGAAGAAATTCAATCAGTGTACACCCGGTTAACAATATATTTAATTACATCAATATGAGAAGAATATATCTCAACAGTAGCCAAAAAAAAAAAACCAAACGTACCGTTTTAAAATAACTCTCGAGTTATATATAGTATCATATCTGTTTTGATTATTAAGATTACTTTTAATATATATATATATATATATATATATATATATATATATATATATATATATATATATATATATATATATATCTGCAGCATAGATCGAGCAGTTATGTTATTTGTTGTCGTATATATGTACGGTATATATATATATATATATATGTATATATATATATATATATACAGGGTATATATATATATATATATGTATTATATATATATATATATATATATATATATATATATATATATATATATATATATATATATATATATATATATATATATATATATATATATTATGGGGGCATGAATGTATGGAACATTCTCTTTACTGCGACTGCGTAATTGCGATTTTATGTTTATATATATAGAACAGAAGACATACATTATCATGTCTCCAGTATGGATCAAGTCGTGGTTTATTTATCAAATTTTGATTGAGTACATATATATTTGTAAGTAAAATGTTAATTAATCGCTAATGGTAGTTGCAATGTTATGCATGCTTAGAACTACAGGACGATGTTTCATTTTCCTAGAAATGTACCTGATATATATAATAAAACATTTGTCTGAAGATGTCTTATTATCATGTAGGTCCTTGCGCGTCAAATCCATGCAAAAATGGCGGCACATGTTCAGTAAAAGGAAGAACAACAAAGAAATATAAATGCAAATGCAAGACTGGTTATTACGGGAAAATGTGCGATAGAAAGAAAAAAGGTAAATATGTGTATTTAAAATTATTTCGTGTATTGTTATTATAACATAATGCAACAACGTTTAATTGGTAGTGTCTCTAAAATAAGGAGCGTCTATAAGATATATGCAACTTGTAATGTGCCGCTTGGTGATAACGATCTAAATTTGAGTACAACACACCAAGCTGTACAAGTTTATACGTGGATGCATCAATTAATATCTGACAACCTTTTTTTATCTTACAATAAAAGGAAATATACTAGTTCTGACGATACTAAGAAATATGGTACCGAACTGCAATCGTTTTGTCAGCGATAAATTAATTCAGTATTTTGACGTATATTGAGTGTAACATTCAGTTTTTGGTGACACTATTTTTATTGTCATGACAGGTCGGCCGGTAGCAGGTGGGAAGTCACCCAGTTCCGGTGAGTTTTAGTAATAGTGTGCACAGTGTCTTTTTCATGAAGAAATTCAATCAGTGTACACCCGGTTAACAATATATTTAATTACATCAATATTAGAAGAATATATCTCAACAGTAGCCTAAAAAAGAAAACAAAACGTACCGTTTTAAAATAACTCTCGAGTTATATATATTATCATATCTGTTTTGATTATTAAGTTTACTTTTAATATATATATATATATATATATATATATATATATATATATCTGCAGCATAGATCGAGCAGTTATGTTATTTGTTGTCGTATATATGTACGGTATATATATATATATATATATATATATATATATATATATATGTATATGTATATATATATATATACAGGGTATATATATATATATGTATTATATATATATATATATATATATATATATATATATATATTATGGGGGCATGAATGTACGGAACATTCTCTTCACTGCGACTGCGTAATTGCGATTTTATGTTTATATATATAGAACAGAAGACATACATTATCATGTCTCCAGTATGGATCAAGTCGTGGTTCATTTATCTAATTTTGATTGAGTACATATATATTTATAAGTAAAATGTTAATTAATCGCTTATGGTAGTTGCAATGTTATGCATGCTTAGAACTACAGGACGACGTTTCATTTTCCTAGAAATGTACCTGATATATATATAATAAAACATTTGTCTGAAGATGTCTTATTATCATGTAGGTCCTTGCGCGTCAAATCCATGCAAAAATGGCGGCACATGTTCAGTAAAAGGAAGAACAACAAAGAAATATAAATGCAAATGCAAGACTGGTTATTACGGGAAAATGTGCGATAGAAAGAAAAAAGGTAAATATGTGTATTTAAAATTATTTCGTGTATTGTTATTATAACATAATGCAACAACGTTTAATTGGTAGTGTCTCTAAAATAAGGAGCGTCTATAAGATATATGCAACTTGTAATGTGCCGCTTCGTGATAACGATCTAAATTTGAGTACAACACACCAAACTGTACACGTTTATACGTGGATGCATCAATTAATATCTGACAACTTTTTTTATCTTACAATAAAAGGAAATATACTAGTTCTGACGATACTAAAAAATATGGTACCGAACTGCAATCGTTTTGTCAGCGATAAATTAATTCAGTATTTTGATGTATATTGAGTGTAACATTCAGTTTTTTGTGACACTATTTTTATTGGCATGACAGGTCGGCCGGTAGCAGGTGGGAAATCACCCAGTTCCGGTGAGTTTTAGTATCAGTGTGCACAGTGTCTTTTTCATGAAGAAATTCAATCAGTGTGCACCCGGTTAACAATATATTTAATTACATCAATATGAGAAGAATATATCTCAACAGTAGCCTAAAAAAAAAACCAAACGTACCGTTTTAAAATAACTCTCGAGTTATATATAGTATCATATCTGTTTTGATTATTAAGTTTACTTTTAATATATATATATATATATATATATATATATATATATATATATATATATATATCTGCAGCATAGATCGAGCAGTTATGTTATTTGTTGTCGTATATATGTACGGTATATATATATATATATATATATATATATATATATATATATATATATATATATATAAAGGGTATATATATATATGTATTATATATATGTATATATATATATATATATATATATATATATATATATATATATATATATATATATTATGGGGGCATGAATGTATGGAACAATCTCTTCACTGCGACTGCGTAATTGCGATTTTATGTTTATATATATAGAACAGAAGACATACATTATCATGTCTCCAGTATGGATCAAGTCGTGGTTCATTTATCTAATTTTGATTGAGTACATATATATTTGTAAGTAAAATGTTAATTAATCGCTAATGGTAGTTGCAATGTTATGCATGCTTAGAACTACAGGACGATGTTTCATTTTCCTAGAAATGTACCTGATATATATAATAAAACATTTGTCTGAAGATGTCTTATTATCATGTAGGTCCTTGCGCGTCAAATCCATGCAAAAATGGCGGCACATGTTCAGTAAAAGGAAGAACAACAAAGAAATATAAATGCAAATGCAAGACTGGTTATTACGGGAAAATGTGCGATAGAAAGAAAAAAGGTAAATATGTGTATTTAAAATTATTTCGTGTATTGTTATTATAACATAATGCAACAACGTTTAATTGGTAGTGTCTCTAAAATAAGGAGCGTCTATAAGATATATGCAACTTGTAATGTGCCGCTTCGTGATAACGATCTAAATTTGAGTACAACACACCAAGCTGTACACGTTTATACGTGGATGCATCAATTAATATCTGACAACCTTTTTTATCTTACAATAAAAGGAAATATACTAGTTCTAACGATACTAAAAAATATGGTACCGAACTGCAATCGTTTTGTCAGCGATAAATTAATTCAGTATTTTGACGTATATTGAGTGTAACATTCATTTTTTGGTGACACTATTTTTATTGTCATGACAGGTCGGCCGGTAGCAGGTGGGAAGTCACCCAGTTCAGGTGAGTTTTAGTAATAGTGTGCACAGTGTCTTTTTCATGAAGAAATTCAATCAGTGTACACCCGGTTAACAATATATTTAATTACATCAATATGAGAAGAATATATCTCAACAGTAGCCTAAAAAAAAAAACCAAACGTACCGTTTTAAAATAACTCTCGAGTTATATATAGTATCATATCTGTTTTGATTATTAAGATTACTTTTAATATATATATATATATATATATATATATATATATATATATATCTGCAGCATAGATCGAGCAGTTATGTTATTTGTTGTCGTATATATGTACGGTATATATATATATATATGTATATATATATATATACAGGGTATATATATATATATATGTATTATATATATATATATATATATATATATATATTATGGGGGCATGAATGTATGGAACATTCTCTTCACTGCGACTGCGTAATTGCGATTTTATGTTTATATATATAGAACAGAAGACATACATTATCATGTCTCCAGTATGGATCAAGTCGTGGTTTATTTATCAAATTTTGATTGAGTACATATATATTTGTAAGTAAAATGTTAATTAATCGCTAATGGTAGTTGCAATGTTATGCATGCTTAGAACTACAGGACGATGTTTCATTTTCCTAGAAATGTACCTGATATATATAATAAAACATTTGTCTGAAGATGTCTTATTATCATCTAGGTCCTTGCGCGTCAAATCCATGCAAAAATGGCGGCACATGTTCAGTAAAAGGAAGAACAACAAAGAAATATAAATGCAAATGCAAGACTGGTTATTACGGGAAAATGTGCGATAGAAAGAAAAAAGGTAAATATGTGTATTTAAAATTATTTCGTGTATTGTTATTATAACATAATGCAACAACGTTTAATTGGTAGTGTCTCTAAAATAAGGAGCGTCTATAAGATATATGCAACTTGTAATGTGCCGCTTGGTGATAACGATCTAAATTTGAGTACAACACACCAAGCTGTACAAGTTTATACGTGGATGCATCAATTAATATCTGACAACCTTTTTTTATCTTACAATAAAAGGAAATATACTAGTTCTGACGATACTAAAAAATATGGTACCGAACTGCAATCGTTTTGTCAGCGATAAATTAATTCAGTATTTTGACGTATATTGAGTGTAACATTCAGTTTTTGGTGACACTATTTTTATTGTCATGACAGGTCGGCCGGTAGCAGGTGGGAAGTCACCCAGTTCCGGTGAGTTTTAGTAATAGTGTGCACAGTGTCTTTTTCATGAAGAAATTCAATCAGTGTACACCCGGTTAACAATATATTTAATTACATCAATATTAGAAGAATATATCTCAACAGTAGCCTAAAAAAGAAAACAAAACGTACCGTTTTAAAATAACTCTCGAGTTATATATATTATCATATCTGTTTTGATTATTAAGTTTACTTTTAATATATATATATATATATATATATATATATATATATATATATATATATATATATATATATATATAATAAAGCTTTATCACCATTTTTCAACGTGCATTAAGTGATGAATTCGAATGTAGTCTGGCGTTGACTCATAGAGTGTCTATATATACAATAATGAAATATGGCAAATAAACATAAGATATAGATATAAGATATACATTATTAGAGGTTACGTTATTAGAGGACTGAAATATTATTTAAAATTATATTTATAATTACAATATATATATATATATATATATATATATATATATATATATATATATATATATATATATATATATATATATATTATAATATATATAATATATGTATATATATATATGTTTGCAGCATAGATCGAGCAGTTATATTAAGTGTTGTCGTATATATGTACGCCCGGTAAATATATATATATATATATATATATATATATATATATATATATATATATATATATATATTATATTTTGGGGCATGAATGGGAAATTCGCATGAGGAAAGAAACATCGATGCAAATGCAAGACAGGTTATATTAGGAAAACATTGGGAAAGAAAATGGGTTAAGATGTGTATTTAAAATCATTTGTTTTATGTATTATTATTATTATTACATAAGCTAACAACATTTAATTGGTTATTCTGCAACCTAAAAAATTGACGTTATCTATGCCGATGTGTGTTAACAATCTCGTATATCAACCATCCAATCATCCAATCATCCAAGACATGAGGGTCATGATTAGCTTCCTGAACACTTTTTGAATTTGGAATGTGTCACTTTGTGATTACGACCTAAGGTTGTGTGCAACCTGTAAACGTTCATATTTGGATGCATAAAATATTATCCGAAAACTTTTTAACCGGCAGTGTCCATTTGGTTATTTGATACAGAAAAGGAAAGCAACACCAACACAAGGCAAACTTTTCGACTTACAAAACCGCTTTCGCATACTTCAAGAGGAAGAAGAATTAACCGTTGATAGTTTTAATCAAGCATTAACGGAAACAAGTAAGCAACTTTTACGCTACTGAAGAAAATAAAAAGAAGAGTGGATTAAACCAGACGCCTGAACGAATGAGGGAACAGCTACAGGCAAGATATCTAGAACTGGACAATGAAGTGAAAAGACAGACGAAAGCAGACAAGGGAGCTTTCATTGAGAAACTAGCTGATGATACAGAAACAGCTGCAAAAACTCAGAATATCGCAATATATTATACAAGGTCACAAAGACACTCGCCGGAGTCTTTAGAAACAACGAAGTTCTTGTAAAAGATGTAAACGGAAATGTTAC
>OZ024857.1:48393917-48483917 GCA_964017155.1 Oasisia sp. SBJ-2009
CAAAATCGCAATATTATAACGAGCTATTCAGCGAAGTGGCAAAAGATCAAAGGCAAATTTTCCGTCTGACTGACAGACTACTTCACCGGCGAAAGAGTTCACCTCTTCCCAAGTGTGAATCGCAGAAGGAATTGGCCCAGAGCTTCCACATATTCTTTACCGATAAAATAAAATGCACCCGAGAGCAGTTTGAAAGAGTAAATGATCTACAACCTCCTACAAGAGCTCTTTCATCGGCCAAGTTTGTGGGTCTTCTTGAAGTGTCTATAAATGAAATACCGAAGATACTCTCAAATTCACCTGGAACAACCTGTGACCTTGATCCAATTCCATCGGCACTGCTAAAGAAGTGTAGTGATGCTGTATTGCCGGCGATTACTAAAATCATCAACAACTCAATGAACTTGGGAGAAATTCCGTCTTCTCATCTCGAAGCTGCGCAAATCCGACCCATGCTGAAGAAGGTAAACTCGGGCTCATCCCTGTTAGCCAACTATCGTCCTATATCAAACTTATGTTTTCTCAGTAAGACACTGGAACGGGTGGTAGCCAAACAACTCTCTACATTCCTCGCCAACAATAATCTCATCGATGTATTCCAGTCGGCCTATCGTGCACACCACAGCGTAGAAACCGCACTGCTAAACGTTCATAACGATCTGCTGCAGGCCATGAACTGCAGCAAGATAACTCTTCTCGTGTTATTAGATCTATCCGCAGCTTTTGACACTCTCTATCACTGCATTCTGCTATCCCGTATGAACAGCTATTTTGGAATCGGCGGTGTTGCACTTGACTGGTTCCAGTCATACCTGAGTGGCAGAACATACTGTGTGCGCATTGACAACGTCACATCGGATATATCGCAGCTAAAGTACGGTCTTCCGCAAGGCTCTGTTCTAGGACCTATACTGTTTTCAATGTACGGCTGGTATCATCCGTAAGCGTGGCATGAAATATCATTGTTACGCAGACAATACTCAAATATACAGTTCAGTCGATCCTACACAGTCAAGCGTTAATGACGCAATACAGCAAATTGAAGCCTGTCTTGACGAACTACGTCAATGGATGTCGCGGAATTGCCTGAAGCTGAACAATGCAAAAACAGAATGCACTATGGTTGGGTCCAAACAACAGAGATCAAAAGTCAACATCACGCAACGAAGTTTGCATAGGCTAGCGTGTTCCATTCCTGGCACTGTACCATGATTTGCCGCAATGTAAAAATATGGTCCCCACAATATCTTCCTTTCCGAAAGCCTGCGTGTTCTTTGCGCATCAGTGGTTGCCGAAATTATGTCAAGAAAAAATAACCAATTTCCTAGTGACAGATAGCAGAGTAACCCCTTTCCAGTTGTTCCACATACTAAGGTCTCCTTTGTTCGGTAATGTTATGATCAGCCCCGTCTTCCAATCACTTGATATTTCTTCTATCTCCCAAATACCTTCAAAGATCGCTAGCAACGTTATAACTATGATTTCTCGCTCAGCCTTCAACATATCTGCACTCACACCATCAGCATCATCAGATCCCTGTGCTTTCCCTGACTTCATGGAACTGATTGCTTTCCTCACTGCTTTCCTCAGTTCTTCTTTGTCTGTGTTGATCTCTAGGTCTTCGTCGCTTACTGGGATATCTGCTAGACTGCTTGACGCTTCTTTGTTGAGGATGGTCTGAAAGTATGATTTCCATCCCTGGGTCTGTTCTGCTACACCAGTGGTAACATTTCCGTTTACATCTTTTACAGGAACTTCGTTGTTTCTAAAGACTCCGGCGAGTGTCTTTGTGACCTTGTATAATATATTGCGATATTCTGAGTTTTTGGAGCTGTTTCTGTATCATCAGCTAGTTTCTCAATGAAAGCTCTCTTGTCTGCTTTCGTCTGTCTTTTCACTTCATTGTCCAGTTCTAGATATCTTGCCTGTAGCTGTTCCCTCATTCGTTGGGATTTTGTATAATTTTGTTTCTGTTGTGTTGCCTTTCATTCATTAATTGTTGTTCAGGCGTCTGGTTTAACCCACCCTTCTTTTTGTTTTCTTCAGTAGCGTAAAGGTTGCTTACTTGTTTCCCTTAATACTTGATCAACGGTTAATTCTTCTTCCTCTTGAAGTATGCGAAAGCGGTTTTGTAAGTCGAAAAGTTTGCCTTGTGTTGGTGTTGCTTTCCTTTTCTGTATCAAATAATCAAATGGACAATGCCGGTTAAAAAAAAATCGGATATTATTTTATGCATCCAAATATGAACGTGTACAGGTTGCATACAATCTGAGGTCGTAATCACGAAGTGGCCCATTCCAAGTTAAACAAGTGTTCAGGAAGCTACAAATGACCCTCATGTCTTGGATGATTGTATGATTGGATGGTTGATATACGAGATTGTTAACACACATTGGCATTGATAACGTCAATTTTTTAGGTTGCAGAACAACCAATTAAATGTTGTTCGCTTATGTAATAATAATAATACATAATACAAATTATTTTAAAGACACATATTTACCCATTTTCTTTCTCTCGCATGTTTTCCCAGTATAACTTGTCCTGCATTTGCATCAATGTTTCTTTCCTCATGCCAATTTCCCATTCATGCCCCAAAATATAATATGTATATATATTTACCGGGCGTACATATATACGACAACACATAATATAACTGCTCGATCTCTGCTGCAGACATATATATATATATATATATATATATATATATATATATATATATATATATATATATATATATATATATATATATATATATATATATATATATTATATATATTGTAATTATAAATGTCATTTTAAATGATATTTCAGTCCTCTCATAATGTATGTTTATTAATTTAATACCACTGTCAGCGTAAAGAGAAGCTCATGTCACGTGCGTGACGCAACACAGTTGCAACATGTGGCGTTCGTGGCATATTGCGCCCTCAAGTTCTTCAACTTGATGAGCGCAAATGATCGCCATACATCCAAGTCATGATCGTAACAACTTGACTATCTGCAAGGTGAACATAAGACTGTAAAGAAATGTTTACACACTTCGTCGGGGCTCTTTTATATATAAAAAAAAACAGCCTAGAAAATGCAACATTACAGTGACGAGCGCAATAGAGGCACAGTTGAAGACAAAAACGGTTCAGTTTGACAAATTGATTAGCGTCGATGTTTGAAGAGTTTGTTTACTGAATGTCTTCGATATCGGCGGCTGATCAGATGTGTTTTGCTTTGACTGTAAGTCACCATCATGTTCCTGTTTGCTGTCCAACAGACATTGAGTTTCCCCGCTCATTTCAGCGACTAGCCAACCAATAGAAGGGTGGGCGACACCATCGAAATCTAACAGAGCGATTGTTGGTGGTTTTGAAGCGACACCTCACAGGTGGGCGTGGCAGATCAGCTTAGGTGTGGGCGACGACGACGAGCACATATGCGGAGGTACCATTCTAAGTGACCTCTGGGTACTCACAGCCGCGCACTGCATGTCAGTTTGGGGTGAGGGATGACAAATCTCCTGTTTTAAACTAAAACCATTTATCGCATCAGTTGCGAGTGGGGTTTTCATGGCCTTGTCAATAGTTGTCTTCAAGTCGTTACGGTGTCTGATGTTTGTACAAAATGTAATGGAGAATTCGTCGACAACGCGAAATAATAAATATACGGAAGACATTTACGTGTATCTGGCTATGCGCCTGTATGTCTGAGCTCTGTGAATGTGTATATGTTTGCACTCATACCCGTCTGTCCGTCTGCCGTCAGCTTGCCCACTTGCCTGCCCTTTGTCATAATTGTCTGGATATCAGTACCAAAAAATGTCCTGTAAAGGTTATTGCAGAAGTGAAGGATAGGCTTTACCTATGACAAACGTAATTATAAAACACGAAGTATGTATATACACTAACGACGAATTTGCAACGAAATGTGTTTTTCCACTTTTAATTAAAGAATATTTATGTTATAGTTAAAGGTTCCCAATCATTTCGTTTTGCCCATCGCCAATCCTTTTCTTTTATGTCCTGATGTGTAATGTTTCAATAGTTTAACTAGTATGCACAGTCAGTTTAATTTTAAAATGCGTACTTGTCTTTTTTTATTCGGCAAAAAAGAATCGTCGTTACACCGGGTATAACTGGTGAAACCATTAGCCGGTGAAGACGTCCTGCCATTTTTGGGTCACGTGTTTTGAACGAGATCGGCATCCTACGGCACAATAAACAAACCGCATGTGCTTTTGCGTGTTGTGACGAACGTTCCGAAGTGTTTCTTCTGTGAAGGTATGTATTACGTGCTTTATCGCAGTTAGCAACCAGGGCGAGTAGTCGTGGGCTAATTCAACAAGAACTGCAACTTGCGAACTTCATTATAGGCCTACTCGGCGCGGATTCTCTAACTTGTTAGATTATTTTTAAGTTTGACAGTCGGCATCGCTTAGCCTTAGGCCTAGGCTTAGTCTCCGCCAGATAGCTGGCATACACTCATACAGCATGTATTTATACTTTTATATGTATTGAATTTGATTACGCAGGATCTTGTTCATAAGCTGTGTCATTGCGAAAGTACATATATAGAGAGTGTAGATGACGCTAGGGACGAAATGATAAATCATTGGCTTCGGAACATTGGCAGTACTAGTAGCTAGGCTCCGGTTGATCGTGGGGAGCATCCGTTATCTCGTGCAACAAAACGTCAAACGAATAATTATGTTGGTTATCACAATTATTTAAACAGTGTTTTGTGACTCACATTTTATTATGATTGCTGGATGTTGTTGATTTGCATTATATTTTATGCAACGTCATTTAGATGTTTATGACAACCATGATGGTGATGCATTTATTCAATATAAAAAATGTGTAAACATGAACATAAAATGCTTGTATAGCTACTAGCAAGTGTACACCATATGCAAGTATTACACATAACATTCTTGCACTTGTTTCCATTTTGGTCAGTGATGCCTGGCTGTAGTCTATGTAATACCTGATACCTTTCAATTCACATATGCCAGCTGTTTTAACTTTATCTTTTCATCACAGCAATATATGAATGCATAATACAACTCGAATTATGATATATTAGTACGGGCTACACTACAATGCAAGTGAGACGAGGCAGAGGAGGGACTAAGATTAATGCAATCACTTGTGTCGGGCAAATGCATGGAGGATACGTAGTTTGCAAGAGGCCAACGTCTGATCACACCAAGTGAATTAAACATTTTAACAATCAACAATGTATACATTTTCAAAATATTTTAATATGCCCATTTCAATACACATTTGCTTTCATCAAAATTGTCGTAATATCTTGGAAATGGAAAACTAGGATAACCTTTGCAGTTGTGTAATGCATGTTATACTAAGTGAGTCCAGTCCAGTGTCCACACAAACTTTGGCCAACACCTTTAAAAAACTATTCAGCATATAACGATAACTCAGAAATAAATTTATAAAATCAATTATTATTCATTCTGAAGAAGGTAGACATGTTTGAATATTTGGTGAAGGAAATATACTGTTGGCATCACAACACCACCTTATTTTGTCACTTCCAACATTCACTTTGACATGGATACAACCTCCAGCTGAGTCATTAAATGTCAAATATAACATATGTAGTAGTTATTACATGACATACCCTGAGTCCCTGACACAAAATTGTATATTGAAAATAAAACAGAAAATATGAATGCGCTATGTTTGGGAGTATTCAAATAATTCTATAATAATATCCAAAATAAGGCATCCTTACAATTAAATATAGCAGGGTAATTTTACTTTCATGTAATGACAATACACACCTAATAAATTACAACCCTGCTTAGATATTAACCTGTACGTGCTGCTGTAGACGAACATTTCTTGCTGCCTTTTTTGTGGAATGCTTTAGGTCATACATAAGATATTATGTTATACAGCTGTAGATGTATTGATTATGGCAATGAACACTCCATAATGACAACTCTAATACCTTGATGCCAGTTTTTGTTTACTGAGTTTGAATATTATGCTTTTCTTTTCAGGTCAACACTCAACAGGAAACTGAACAGCACCACTAGGTCAACAAGTTAATAAGCTATATACCGTCCAAGATTCCACAACCATGGGCTGTGCAAGACGCTGCAGATCAAATGTCATGTGAATATCAACCGAGTGATCTCAGTTGTGTGTTGCATCCGTGACAGACTTCCCCGTACCGATGGTGTGTGCAGTGTGCACTGACTTCCAGGCCAGTCAGTTATCCAAACTGACTAGAGACCAATATAGAATGCAGGTTGCTTGACATGCGAATATGGTGATATCTGACTAGCTTTGCAGTTTGTGTTAGAACAGGGGGTGCCATGGTCTGGCAAATATGGCATGAGCCTTCGGTCAACCTCTCTCAACACTATAAGATAGGTTCGGCATTCTTTGGTGAACTTCATCGGCTTGGATATCGATGGCATTACTGTGCGAGTTCACTCTCTTTAATGGTACTGCATGCCAGGTACCTGACATTTTCTGTGCATCCACATCTACCTGTACAAGAAACAACGTGACAATTAACATGGCTCTGACATTTATGATATCTTATGTGATGATACATTTAGCAAAAGTCAATTATACAATTGTTTGGTATTTGGTATTCATATCGTAAACTCTACATGCCAGACATGTTACACCTTACTAAGACCTGTTATATACCTAAGCTCACAATTTAGATGCATATTAACATATATAATGCTTTACTGGTCAAGCGGTTTAATTTTTTTATACATTACAACCGTGCATAGCTGTGTGTGTGACAACAATTGTAATAATTGTTTTACCAGCAAAACTTATTAGTATAAAGAATTTGTGTTACTCAATGACAGAAGTACCGCACACTTGAAACTCGTTTAATGTTCAGGTCATAGGGAAGCCTACACCCTTTGACTTTGCATAGGCTAGTGATGAATAATTTTGAATATGTTG
Source organism: Oasisia sp. SBJ-2009 (assembly GCA_964017155.1). Lineage (NCBI taxonomy): Eukaryota > Metazoa > Annelida > Polychaeta > Sabellida > Siboglinidae > Oasisia > Oasisia sp. SBJ-2009. The sequence continues at coordinate 48,400,871 of OZ024857.1, forward strand.
TAAATTTGTAATTATGAATTAAATGTTTCTTCACCATAATCACATAGTTGGCATATTTTTCTCTGGTTATTCATGAGATGACCACAAACACAGCAACATTGTATGAATGCAGTGACATAGGTGGGCATTAATTAGTGCTTTCTGTAAAGGTAGAGTTATGTATTCCACTTTACTCAGCCTACCCAATCAGAATGCAGTTGATACCAATTATAGTGTATGATGTAATGGGTATTTCAATGTATAATTTCCGTAATATTAATTTCTATGTTTGTAACAAAAATATGGCAACATATAATTAACCAACATACACCACACCTACATCATTATAAACTTAATTAATCAAAACAAACATAACATCTTTCTTGCCGTTATACAAAATGAATAGTTTATAAGAAACATCTTTAAAATGCAGTTACTTGTGTCATGATGAGATTTTATGAATATCAAATACCAATGATTACCTCCATTCTGGTAGTGCCGTCTTCCGCTCTTGTCATATCAGTGTCATGTCTTCATCGTCTGTATTCATCAGTCACAATTTCTTCAATGTCATGCACAAGTTCACATGTAGTAACAGGCTGCAGAGTGGCAACGTCTTTGCGGCATCTGAAATAAAACAGCCAAACCAGTGAGCATTACTGTAAACACCTCAAAATGGACTTTAATAATCAACACTGGCCCAAGAGGTCCTCAGGTCCTTTGGACTATACAGCCCTGAATAGTGAATTTGTAATATTGAATGAAATTTATTTTTGTTAATCTGAGTTTTTCACCACAAAACACAGCAAATTGTGTTTGCTAAATTGCACAGCACCATAACAGGTCATTAGTGGTTTTAAGTAAAATAATATTAGAATAAAATCAATTCATTTTAATGCCATGAAGACTAAGTGAGCTGAAAACCTATTTAGTGTTCCTCACAACTGCACTGTAGGCATACTACTGAAATTTCATCATGATGAAATGTACCAGTCTGTGAGACTAACAGTTTTTCTTTAATATTGGTCATAAACAAAGGTTGCTAGTATTAGCGCAGTGGTTCAGGGGTAGAGCATCGGACTGTCAAATAAGAGGACCCGGGTTCAAATCCTGTGCTGCCATGTGAAACCTTGGGCAAGTTTTTTCACACTACATTGCTCCAGTTAACTCAGCTGTATGAATGAGTACCTGGCTATAAACAGCGATGAATATTTGTGTACAAGCAGTCTTCGCAAAATCGCCACGTGGCTGAATGCTTCCCAGAGAAGCCGAAATGGTCTTCGATTGAACAGGTCTGCCAGGGAGTAAAGTGTAAAAAGCACTTTGAGCAATCCTAAAGATTGGATACTGCGCTATATAAGAACTTACCTTTACCTTTAAACCATGACAAAAGTTACAAGTTTGTGTCATAGTTTTGCATAAAAAAATTACTTAATGTAACACATACATACATCATAATATTTACCGGCGAATCTCTTCTAGTGTATCATCTCCAAATTGATAGGTTTTATCAGCTGGATCAACTGCTTCTAATCACATTGGGTCGTCATCATAGGGGATTCTGCAACAATATAAATTGTATAATTTATATTATGCAAAAGTATTGAAGAATACATGTTTGGAAAATCAGCTGGAAAAGTGAACTGCAAATGAAATACAAAATAAAATTGAAAGTTTGACAAAAGCTGTGTTAAGCGTACACAAATAAGAATGGCCAGAATGGTTAAAAATCAATCAAACATGTTTTTACCATAGCTGGTCACGAAGAAATTCCATTCGCAATCCAGTCCAAAGTCATCACTGTAGTGACGAATATTAGCAAATTCTTGAAAAAAAATTACTGGGCTGCGGACCCATCACTGGATAAAAGCAGTATACATGTACATGTAAGTACTGTGACATAAATTGAAAAAATCTACCCATGGTAGAACTGTCACTAAATTACAATTGATACAACTTATATTTGTATGAGAATTTTTTATAAATTTACTTGATATTTGTGTTATGTTTGCTTTATGCCTCGTAAACAGATCTATACCAGTTTTAATATGTACAGATTCATAAATGTGACAAACAGACATGTAAAACTCCCTGAAAATGTATACCGATATGCATAGATATCTAATATTTATAAACATTACTAACATATATTGATAAGTTTTGGGTACCAATGGGTCCTCATTCTTCTTTCAAGAGACGGAAGCAATTTTGGAAGCATATTGAGAGTTACTTGTTTTTTATGTGTTTGGTTTGGTTTATGCCCGGTAAACGTTTCATAACAATATCTTCTAATCCACACTGACCGGTCGGAAGTTAATTTGCTAATTTTTTAAGAAATATAAAATATAGCATGTTGGGTATGTGTACATTCGTAATTAAGACAGTCAGGCATGTCATGTTGCTCTGATAATTCACAATGTTATGCATAGATATCAAACTGACACAACAGTTCATTGAACCATCCATATTTAGATTTAACAAGATTTAACAAGATTGCCACCTAGAGAATCAACTCAAGATGGCAGGTGGACAAGGAAGCCCTTTGGCTTATCGAGAGTCCAACCTATCTATCTAAATGTACCCCGCCCTTCTTAGGTACATGTCAATTTTATTTTTAAACATATTAACACTACTAGCACCTACACAATCAGCCGATAATCTGTTCCATTCATTTACTGTTCTTTGTGAAAATGAAAATGTTCTAATATCTAATCTACACTGCTTCTTTGCTAATGTAACTCCATGTCCTCTAGTCCTTCTCTCTTCCTTAACTGAGAAAAAAATATTTCTGTCAATATTTTCATACCCATTCAATATTTTAAAAACTTCTATCTGATCTCCTCGCAGTCTCCTGGTTTCTAGTGTTGTTAATCCACATTCTTTTAGACGCACTTCATAACTAATATTCCTGAGTTTTTGTATCATTTTGGTTGCTCTTCTTTGTACTCTTTCTAGTATATCAATATCCTTCTTGCGATAAGGCCTCCATGCCTGTATGCAATATTCTAAATGAGGCCTAACTATTGTTTTGTACAGTGGTATTATTAGTTCTTTTTCCTTGTACACTATATTTCGCCTAATTAATCCAAGAATTTGGTTTCCCTTCGCTGCTGCAATTGCACACTGTTCTGATACCTTCATATCAGCACTAATAGTTAACCCTAAGTCCTTTTCCTTTATGGTAGTATTTAGTACAGTATCACCCATTGTATATTGTGCATCTTCATTCCCATGTCCTGTGTGGAGGCACTTACACTTCCCATAATTAAACAGCATTTGCCACTTCTCAGAGCATTCGGTCAACTTATTTAGATCATCTTGTAGTTGCTGTCTATCTGCATCACTTTTTATTTTTCTGAACACTTTTGTATCATCCGCAAACTTCAACACCTTGCTTGTTATATCATCATCCAAATCATTGATATATATTAAGAACAAAATAGGTCCCAATACTGATCCCTGCGGTACTCCACTCAAAACCGATTTCCAGTTTGAAACCTCCCCATCAACTACTACTCTTTGTCTTCTATCAATAAGCCATTTTTCTATCCAGTTAATCATAACATTGCCTATGCCATGGGCCTTCAGTTTAAGTAGTAATCTTTGATGTGGCACTTTGTCAAAAGCTTTTTTAAAATCTAAGTATATTATATCTACTGGTGATCCCTCATCTACCCACTTTGTGACATCTTCCAAAAAACATAAGATATTTGTTAAGCATGACCTCGCTTTTAGAAACCCATGTTGAGATGGGTTAATCAAGTTATTTTTAACAAGAAAATCAACCAAGTGATCTTTAATTAGTCTTTCTAATAGTTTACAAATCACCGATGTTAAACTCACTGGTCTATAGTTCTCTGACTTGCTTCTTGATCCTTTTTTAAATAATGGTATGATGTTTGCTTCTTTCCATTCTAACGGAACTACTCCTTCCTCTAATGCCAAATTGAACACTGTTGCAAGTGGTATGCTAATTTGTTCTACAATTTCCAGTAGTAATTTGGGAGGAATGCCATCCACTCCAGGTGACTTATTATCCTTCATATCCCTTATTTTCTTAGCTACCATTTTTGGTGTTACAATTAGTTGTCCTAAATAGTCTGACTCTCTCCCTTCGAATTTAGTCTCTGGTACTGGTAATGCACTAATATCTTCCCTGGTAAATACCGAACTAAAGTATTCATTTAGGTTTTCTGCCATTAAGAATCCCTCTGTTATTATGTTTCCATCACTATCTTCTAGAGGTCCGACATTATCCTGAACTTTCTGTTTACTTCGAACATACGCATAAAAACTCTTGCTGTCATGTGTTATATTAAAAGCTTTTTTTTTTCATAGCTTCTCTTTGAATTTCTAATTTCAGCTGTAGCTTGGTTCAGTGCTTCTTTATAAATGGCATAGTCTTCTTCACTTCCATTATGTCTATATGTCTTCCACATCATTTGCTTGTATTTGATTTTTCTAATGGCTTCTTTTGATAAGTGTTTCTTTTTTGTCCGTTTCCCCTGTTTTTTCAAGGGGACAAATTTTTCGACAATGCAGTCAATTTCACTCTTTAAGATATTCCAACATTCTGTTGCTGTCTTATTCTCCAGTGTGTCATTCCAGTCTATCTTTGCTAAATATTTCCTCATGTCCTTATATCTTCCTTTGTGAAAAATTTTCCTGTACCGTATTTTTTTATTCTGTTCTCCTTTTACTTTAATTAAAAAATGTATCTGGTTGTGATCACTACATCCCAGTGGCTCACATATCCTGACATTATCAATAAATTCCTTCTGTGAGCTCAACACCATGTCCAACACGTTCTCACCCCTTGTTGGTTCTAACACATGTTGAATAAGGAAACTGTCTTGTACTAAATTTAAAAACTTTTGATCTTCACTCCCAGTACTCTGTAGAGATTTCCACTGTATATTCCCATGGTTAAAATCCCCCATAATTATACAGTCCCGTTTGCTGACTTCCTTTATAGCATTTTGTATTTTCTCATTCTCTTCTGTGTTTATGTTTGGACTTCGATAAACTAACCCAACAGTTAACGTTGAGTTTCCTGAAACTATGTTACACCAGACAGCTTCTTCACATTCTGCTTCTTTTTCTAATTTTATTTCGTAAGCCTGGATGGATTCTTTAATATATAAAATAACGCCACCTCCCCTTCTCCCTATTCTATCTTTCCTAAACATGACATATCCTGTCATTCCTAATTCAGCATCTGATATGTCGGGGGTGGCCCAAGATTCAGTTATACCTATTATGTGAGGGTCAGTATCTTCTACCATAATGTTTAGTTCATTTCTTTTGTTTACTATGCTCCTTGCATTTAAACAAACACATTTATAACCAAATGTGGTAGAGTTTTCCAGACTGTTCTTTGCCGTTTTCTTTGTGCTGTCCTTATCTGTGCCTCCAGTATTTGGCTTCTCTGTGAATCCCCCCTGCGAATCTAGTTTAAATAACTGCAACCTGTTCCACTGTTCATAGATCGAAGCAAGTTCTCAGAGAAACCTGCAGCGCCCTTTCCGCTTAGATGGAGGCCATCTCTCGTATACATATCTTCTTTCCCAACAAAGTATCCCCACAAATCTACAAATCCAACTCCTTCTTCTTCACACATCTGCTCTACTAGAACGTTGATTGCCATCCTCTTGCAGTTTCTATAAGCTACACCCCTTCCTCCCATCACTGGCAAAATTCCTGAGAGAATAATCTGCTCAACTCTTGTCTTCTTCAGTTTCCCTACCAACTGTCTGTATCTTTTCACTATTCTAGTTGTCCCCTCCCTGTCTGCATTGTTCGTCCCTACATGTACTAATATAGATCCTCCCTGGCCATGCCCCAATGTATTCTCTACCCTTTCTGTCACATGCTCTATCCGAGCGCCCGGAAGACAAACAACAACATCTTCGCCTTTGTTTAAAGTCTTGTCTGTCTTTCTCAAAATTGAGTCGCCCATAAACACCCTTTCTGTTCTCGATGCCCCCTCAATCACTGCCTCAGAGTAGCTCCTCCGTGTTGCATTTCCCTGGTCGTTGACCTTTCTTCCTCCCGCCTTCTCTGTTGTTCCTTTTTTCCCTGCCTCTTTTCGTCCTGTCATCATCCCTGTTATTGACTTCCCTTTCGGCACATTTACTCTCACTTCCTTTCTTCCATTCATCTTTCCTCCGGTCACATGAACTTCTCTCCTCTCCTGTCCCATTGTCCCCCCCTCATCTACTGTCACTTTCTCCCCTGTCACCTTCCTGCATGCCATGCTTTCTCTTGTTCTTTCTCCATTTGTTTTCCTTGCACTTACCCTCCCTCCTCTCAATCTCCTGTCCTCATCCTTCTTGTCACTGCATTGCTCATTCCGACCTCTTCCATCCGTCTCTTTGGTTATTTTTATATCCAGCCCCTTCACAATATCGGTTAGCCTAGCTAACTCTACTGTAAGACATTCCACTTTACAACATCCTGTGCACTGGAAAGTAAAGTCTTCCTCCATTGTTTCTGCCCATGACTTTGTGCATCCGGATAGAGCAAAATCGACAAAGCTGTGACAATAGTCACATACTAAGTGCCTCCTTGCCTTCACTTGCCGCTTGCAAGGGGCCATATTATGATTACACATTTAGCTTACAATCAATGTCTGAAAACCATCTCGTATATCATAAGCAATTTATTTTAAAAATTGGGGCACCCAGACGTATGCCATTTTTGTTGTGAAGGAACTCGGAAGGATATTGAGACTTACTAGTTATTTGAGCTATAGGAATGAGCTTACACCTAGAAAAGGCTTTGTGACAATACAAGCTATGCCTCATTGAAATGTTTGGGTTGGAAGTTGGTCATATTTTAAGAAATATAATAACATACCATTTTTCCATATCTATAGATTCATAATTAAGGTAACCAGATCTGCCATATTCCTCCGATTTGCACATTTATATACCAAATATGTACAATTTATGTCTAACGTATTCGTGTATTCTGCTCACAATCAGGGTCTGAAAACCCTATCGTGAGTGATATTTTGAATAAATCATGATTTGTATCAACTTGCTGTACATTAACCGTACACTGTATTTATATTCCAATTGTATTTATGTAATCTCTATATTATATAGATCATCTCAACACAATTTCACTGACACAGGCTCAAGATTGCAGAATATATTGACTAGTGAAATGTGAATAAAAAAAAATTTTTTAACAAGCTGTCAAATGTCAAAGTGCCATAATTTGAAACCTATTTAAGCTAGAACGTTCACATTTTTGATTCTTGCTAATCTTACCAAATGCAAAGCGGCAAAGCTTTCATCGTACTGTATTAATTTTTCTGAACCGTTCAAAAATAATCTAAGACTAAGACTAAATCTTAGACTTAGTCTTGGGACTTAGTCTTAGACGTCGATGACAGCAACCCATTTATGGAATTTTATTTGCGTTCACTCGGAATGACCCTAAATGGCCTAATACTGTCGACTAATTTAATAGCAAAACAATTTTGTCAGCTGGCACACGCACTATTAAAACAATGTGAAAATGGTTGAAGCCGAGTAATAACAGAGTACTAACCTGTCAATAAGACACTTGGGCCTTGGCGAACGCTGCATCAGTTTTGATGCCGGTCATTATACTTCTGTCTGAATCCATAAACTCTTCGCCTAGGCTATGTAAACTTTTGCGGGCGGTCGATTTCGTTTCTGTTCTGCTTGTGCCCTTTTCTTTGCCCAGTCGGTGGCATATTTCCGTTGGCGACCACGCATTGACATTTCATATAAAAACGAGTTAAAATGCAAAAGCAAGTCGGATACGAAACACGCGTGTACAACGAACGTAAATAGAGGGATGCTATACTGCCTGGATGGGGGTCAAGGCCGATCTCGCGACATCATGTAATCACGCGCTATCACGTGAATAAGGCGAAGATAGTCTACCACATAAAACCAGTACGGTAGAAATCTTCAATATGAAAAAGACTATTATATTAGGAGGCGCCTCTAAAATAATTGTTACGTTTTAACAAAAAACGAATTGAAACATGTGGAAAACCGAACCAGTATGTCACAAGGGATACTTGGTAGGTTTGCTTTTTCATGAAATTAGTCTGAAACGCGAGGAGCAAAAACAATCGAACTGATAATGGAGTTTTAAAAGAAAAACGTAACAGACATATCTGGAGGGAGTTGCCAAGCATGGTAATTTATAAGAGTTATTTGTCTAAAACAAAAATGCTGCATAACGCGCTTAACACACGCACATCACATTTTGTATATAATAATATATATATATATAAAATGATCACTCACATACATACATAGATATGCGTACTTTTCAACATACGTACGTAAGTAAATACAACCCTGCATGCATTCATACATGCATGCATGCATGCATACATACATACATACATACATACATACATACATACATACATACATACATACATACATACATACATACATACATACATACATACATACATACATACATACATACATAGATACATACAAACATACAGGCATACATATATACATGCATGCATACATTGCACATACATGCATGCATACGTGCATCGAGGGTGACTACTGCAGTCGAGGTGTCTTCTTACCCTAATTGTGTTGTTATTTATCTGATATATAGCCTCTTTAACGTACGTTTATATAGTTCTGTATTTCGTTTAACAACGTCTACACTGCTATATTGTACCCATCATTTGAAATAATCGATGGGTCAAATAAAAATATTTCTTCTTCTTCATTTGTTCTTGATCTTCTTTTTTGTTCCTCTCCATCCGCTTATTTTTCTTACAAGGAGTTCTCAATGTCAACACGATCCAGAGAATGTAGTGTAGGTGGGCGACAACGTCCGCTTACACCGTTGCTCGCCAACAAGATTACTGACGCCCGAACCAAATTCATATAGTCGGTGAACAGAGCCGGAGCTTCAGCGTGATTCCGCCGTAGCGCTATCGAATGATAACGTCGGAAGACGATTGTTGTGGTACTGGGGTGGAGGTGGTGCTGGTGAAAATGTGTCTACTGACATGAACGGAGGCAATCATTAAATACGTTTATAGAAGTATAAGATAAACATCTGCCTATGATGCCTATGTGTATGTCCACAGATATGAACACCCGGAGCCGAATGAGTATTGGGTGGTAGTTGGCGAACACAACCGCGACGTGGTCGAGGGAACAGAAAGAACGCACTTGCTCGAACTCATACACCAGCATCCCGACTACAACAGCGATACGAACGACAATGACCTCGCCCTGCTTAAGATGAAGAAACCTATCCAGTTCGACAAAAACGTGAAGGCGCTGGCCATAGAGGGCACGCCTGTAGTAGATGTCGAAGGCAAGCCTTCGTGTTATGTGGCGGGATGGGGCAGTACGCACAGTAAGTGAATTATTTCACCTGGCGTGCATTCATACGCAAGTGCACGTATCTCTCCGCTTCAACAACTAAACTTTCAAAAGCCAATATTAAAGCGACATGGTCCGTTCGTGGCTTTTTATTGCAAAATCATGTTAATCAGTATAAGTTATAACTGTTGTAGCGTCCTGACCGCCAATAAATGTTTTAACGAAACAGAACTGACTTCGTAATGTTAAACGTCGAATGTTTATATACGCTGTCACTCAAATCGCCGCGAGTGACACCCACCCTTTGACCTTTGCCAACTGGGAGCTGTGCACCTGGCTGGGTGTGGCGTTAGTGGCGTCAACTTGTGTTCGTGTGATACTGCATCGCGTGATCATGCATTTCCTTCTGGGCTTTTAGCCACGCCTACAACGGTTTCGAAAACGCCTTGTGGTCGATGTGTAAACAGAGTTAAGCACCCCTTACTGCGTCTATTTTCAACCCCTAAATGGTACATGAAAACATATTTTGACTACGCTATAATAGGTATAATGTATACCGTATAACATGATTTTGCAATAAAAAAAACCACGAACGGACCATGTCGCTTTAAAACGAGTGCCACATGACAAAATGTAACACATGTTCTTAATACAGGGCGTTTACAACGTACAGGGTGGAGGACACTGCCCCTCACAACCCTTTCAGTTTACGTGTCCTACCTCAAGCCAACTTGCGCTCGGCCAGTGCCCCTTTCATTAATAAAGTATTTAACATACTTGCAATGTGCGACATAAAAATACATGAAAGTTCAACTAAATAGATTAGCATTCTTTAAAAGTGCTGTTTTTATTGTGTATACATTATAGTTCGTCATGAAAATCGAACTAGATTGAATACAAATCGGTTTGGAAATAGGCCAATTATACCACTAAGGTGCATCCTACTAGACTGTTATATAATAAATGGAGAATTTGTTTTAAAGACGAAGTGTCGTCATGAGATTGCAAATTTCAGTTTTGGAACAGTTAAAACGGCAATTATCTGGGAACAAATACATACACAACAGGTTACCGACCGTCGCGTACTGTTTGTATAAAAAACAACTAGCTCGGTGAGAAATTATGTTTCACATGGTTTTTTTGAGTACATTTATTGTTAGACAATTTAGCATAATTTTACAAAACCAAACAAGCTAAGTTGCAAAAAATCACTTTGTGATGATATATTAAAGTCAAAATATACAATTGTCTAACTAAAGAGCAAATTCAAAGTTTTCTTTCCGTTGACAACAGCGCAAATTTATCAGGATAAAGACACCTTTATTTTCACAACTGTATTAAGTAATTATTCATGAAATTATTATTATGTATATATATATATATATATATATATATATATATATATATATATATATATATATATATATATATATATATATACGCAATATATATGTACGTATGTATTTCTGTATACACAGAAACACATACATACATATATATTGCGTATATATACATAATAATTATTATTGTGTATGTATGTGTGCATTTATATATCAACGGCGTCGAAGAGTCCTTCGGAAAATCAAACCACTACACGATGCAGACATGACAAGGACGAGCCAAAGTGCAAGTAGGGAAAAGGACACACCCTAAGGAAACTGCAACGGGCAAATTTAGGATAGAAATAAGAAACGAAAGAGGCGAAACGTTGGTGGAATGGGCAACATGAAGAAAGTACAAAATTATGAATACCATGTTTCAGACGAAGGCAGGGATTAGGTGGATGTGGAAAGTCCATAACGGAGTAACGAAGACCGAAAATGACTATATCCTAACAAACAGGCCAGACATTGTCACAGATGTAACAGTCATCAACCAAGTCAACATTGACAGTGATCATAGAATTGCTATAAGCAACGTCAAACTGGAGGTAGAGGTGGAACGGAAAAGGTTTAGGACGACAACACAAAGAATGCAACAAGATCAACACCAGGAGAGGAGTACGACAGAGATACACCATATCGCCCATGCTGTTTACGGCAGCACGCGAAAGCATATTCCGAAGAGCGACTTGGAATTCCAGAGGCCTGAGGATAGACAGGGAATATCTCAGTCATATTCGCGTTACCGACGACATACTCATATGCGCTGATACACCACATGAACTAAAAACAAACACTGCAGGAGCACTAGCCAAGCACCGTGACATCCTTGGGACCTGCTTTTGAAGAGGCAGGTCTACAACTGATGCGTACTTCTGTCAATCACATATGACGCTGAAACATGGGCACTCAACAGCCAGGCAGAAAGGCTGGCAGCTGCACAAACAAAGATGAAAAGAAGTATATTAAAAATAGCATACCGGGACAGAAAATCAAATACCTGGGTAAGAGAAAAGACAAAGGGCACATACGTGATTGAACAAGTCAGTTCAATGGACAGGGCAGAGATATTGGTAACACTTTCAAAGATGACCTATACTTACTCTCAGTTGCAATAATATATGCTACGATTTACTCATGGCTGATGTTATGTTTAAAAATAACACGTTTAGTCACAAAGTACACTAAGTTATGCGAAAATTTTCTAACTTGCAATATAAATAATTATGGAAAAGAACTCCAACGCCTTCTTCGCGACGAGCGCCACCGGGAGGCAGGTGAATGAGCTGGGAATTGTCTCTACAAAGTTCAGACACAGAAAGCTTGTCTAAATATGTGCCAACCAGGGATCCGTTATAACAACCATGTCCACAGTACATTCATTGATAATATTATAGTCATGCACCAGCAGTGCTTTGTTCTGCAGAGATATGGCATTGATCAGGGCAAATGTTGCCTTTGACACATATAATATATATATATATATATATAATCAAATCAAATTGTATTTCGTAACAACAACAAGAATACATTATACATGTACATGAGCAATCAAAACAAAAAAGTATTGTTGCGTGGTGGTCGCATGGCATATACTGTGCCCTCTTCCTGTGACCCCAAAACATAAACTATAAAATACAGATACATATATACTTATACATGTACAATCACGAAATCGCTGTTCTCAATATAATTTATTTGACAATATACAACGGACTGGGGAATGTGAAAAACAATTGATAATCTTTTGTATGTATATATATATATTCATATATATATATATATATATATATATATATATATATATATATATATATATCAATATATATATAATTTATATATATATATGTATACTTACAAAAGATTATCAATTTATATATATTTATATTCATATATATATATATATATATATATATATATATATATATATATATATATATATATATTAGCGGGAAATGACAGATTGGATTGGGTCATATGTTCTAGAAAGGCACTTTCAGGGTTAAAAGATTAAGTCTATCAGTTGTGACACTGTGATTTACTCGCGGCTAAGTTGGTGTCTTTCGAAACAACATGTTTACTCACAAAGAAGAGTAAGCTATGCGAAAATTGTACAACCCTGCTGTCTAAATAATGTTTAACAAACTGTTTGACAAGAAAAGGGAAACAAATGGGGAGGTATATCACTTAAATTACAACAGTTAATATTACTGCATTACTAAACAAATCCAGCACCTAACAAGATGTTGTATTGGGACAAGAAACCATCATAGGCTAGCTTCTCAACAAAAAGTAGAACGTACTACGCGTTCCGTGCAAGTATCCTTTAACACCCTTAAATCTTGAATAAACAAGTTGCGTACGATGGTACATGTGACTTTCTGCGGAAAACAATATGGATATATGTATATTCATGTTCCCTAGTAAATGGTGATATATGAAACCGCATGTAATAACGTAATTACGTGTTAACTGCTCACACAGGGCACAGTTGATGAAATCAGTAGTAAGTCGTTCCCGATGTAGTGACTTTGTTTCGACCTGTTTCGGCAAATGTTGGCGTTAGCACAGTGACACTGTCAGCCGAAACGGATTTACGGCCTACGTGAAATGAAGTTATTGTATTCCCAATCTAAATGTTACGTTATGCTATAAATCAATGCAGTCATGATACCCGATGCTGTTTGTTGGTCTCTCCGTGATAGGATGTAAGTTAGTTGTTTCCGTCGTCCATTGGCGTAAACGTGAATGTTTTTCTGTTCGGTAGGAACTGGCGATAACAACGTGTTGGGAGAGGCTAAAGTTGAAATCTTGACCAATGAAGTGTGCAACCAAGCGAAATGGTACAGGGGCAGGGTAACTGATCTTATGCTCTGCGCTGGTTTCCCCGAAGGAAAGGTAGACGCTTGCCAGGTAAATGATCAATCAGCGTTGTAAGTTAAACGGGATGACCTCCTCTATAAATATTATGTTTAAATTTCAACATTAATGCTTGTAATAATTTAATAACTAAGTAACTAACATATTACTAATATGCACTGTAAAACTGCTAGAATGTTTTCGAGAAATGAGAAACATGTCTCTTCATACTTCAATGTTTCACCCTTTAAACTTTAAACAAATTACTAATTTGAAATAAGTGGATATATATGTTTATATATATATATATATATATATATATATATATATATATATATATATATATATATATATATATATATATATATATATATATATATATATATATATATATATATATATATATATATATATATATATATTTCCTTTAAACAAATTACTAATTTGAAATAAGTGAATATATATATTCACTTATTTAAAATTAATAATTTGTTTAAAGTTTAAAGGGTGAAACACTAAAGTATGAACACATGTTTCTCCTTTCTCGAAAACATTTTAGCAATTTTATCAGTGCATATTCGTAAACGGTACAATTTAAATCTGCTAACAATAACCTCCAAACAACTGTTTCTTGTACTGTTAAATGAACTAATACTGGTTTGGTTCTTTATACAGTAAGTGACGTAAACCTTCTGTATATATATATATATATATATATATATATATATATATATATATATATATATATATATACCATATTCCATCATTATTCAAAATAGTAAAACTAACAAAATTATTATAATATCAAAATTGCGGCATCAACGAATCCTGGCATTGTGTGTTTTAAATGTACTGTTCTGTGTGGTGTATGTATATGTGTATGTGTTTGTTTGTTTGTTGTATATGTTTTGGTGTTGTGCGTGCGTGCGTGTGCGCGCGCGCGTGTTTGTATGCGAGCGTGCGAGCATGTGTGTGTGTGATGTTTGAGTGTGGTGCGTGTGTGTGTATGTATGTTGATTGGAATACAGATTGAAATCCTGAAACCTGAAAACCCGAAATCAAAATCCTATGTCATTGCGTGAATCGGCGGGTTGCAGGGAGACTCTGGAGGCCCGCTGGCTTGCCAACTTAGTACTTCAGGTCAGTATATGCTGTACGGAGTGACGAGCTGGGGTGATGGGTGTGCCATAGCGCGTCATCCGGGCGTCTACGTGCGACTTTCACTCTTCGTTGACTGGATCAAGCAAGTAATGAAAGGTAGGACACGTATTATCGCCCCATTGCCATTAACATTGCCAAGTTAACAACGTGATTTAACTAGCCACTTCGCATCTCGTAACACTCAGGCGAATGAGTGTTCGCATAGGAACACTAGCTGTACACAATAATAGGCTATGGTAATCATAATTGACAGCATATAGTGCCAATTTCTTTCTGGTTAACGGATATTTCTCGGGACAGCAGTGTTGTTCTTCACTGTTTATTTACCCGACACATATTCTAGTATGTCACAAATTGGAACGAACGCTTACGGTATAACTGGTTGAATAATAATATGATGTCAATGATAATATTAAATATGATGGCATGCATACAGTGCATTAACAGTAGCACTGTTATGGAACAAAGAACGTATACCTATGTACACGATAAATGACTGTCTGCAGTCTTAGGCCAACCTACGGAATCATCGTTACATGTTCTACCAGAAAGGTCGCAATTGCACATCATTAATATAAAACAGATTCTATAATACCACAAAGTGTCTTCGGTCTGGATTGGCACTATATGCTGCCAATTATGATTACCATAGCCTATTATTGTGTACAGCTAATGTTCCTATGCGCACAACCTGGGTAAGCGTAAGCCATATTAGTTGCGTTGTTGAATAGCGACAGCATCCTGTTTTATGATGTCTTGAGAAACACTGTAGTAAGAACAAAGGTTGTTCAAAGAACGCTTGTTCTAGCCTACTGTCCTTTATAACATGAGAATCAGGTTTTGCTTTACATTTTGTAGACTTCTAATGAGCCTTGGAACCTGGAAGAGGACTACAGAACGTCCAATGCCTGTCGCTGTGCTAACTTATTTGCCAAGTTAACTCCGCAGACTGCCTGTGAGGAAATGCGCACATATAAGACTTACTAAATGTGTAACCAATATACTAGTAGGTGGAATATATCGTTGGTAGTCAAGAACCAGCATATTGGTGTGAACTAAGATGATTGTCGAACACCAGTAGATCATATATGCAGAATAAATTCGCTGCATGTGTAATTTGTTACATTGTGTATTTTATGTATGCGCGTGCGTGCGTGCGTGCGTGCGTGCGTGTGTGTCATTAGTTATACTTACATAGGTAAACCATCATAATCTGTCATAATTAGCACGCGTATTGTGTGTGATATTTCAAATAAAATGGCAGACGTTGGCAACAACTGTTTTCCTGTGTACATTTTGTTCTCGCTGCAACTCGCGCAAAAGACCAGACACGAAAGATAGTGCAATAACAAAAGCTTTTTTCATTGAGGCACGTTAGTACAACTTGTACTTCTTCTCACCCTCCTCTCTTCATTCGCTGTTTATGCCAGTCTCTCCGTTTCGTTTTGTGATGTTATTCATCTCAACATTCGTCTTCCAGTCCATCTTTTGCCATCTTTTCTACCTTCCTTCTACCAGTCAGTCTTCCCCCATTCGTTGTACATGTCTCATCTTTCTCATTATATCTCCGACTAAATTTCTATACAGGTTCCATTCGTATGGATACTTGTGTGGTAGGTGCCTCCCCCTAAGGTTTACGTGCCCCTAAACCCCCCTACTGTGATATTTTAGTATGTGACAAAAGGCGATAAAATTATGCTCCCTCGCCTTGCACAAAATAGATGTTAGGGAAATCGGTATGTAATTTCCGGGATCGCACGTGTAGCCGGTTTTGTATACTCGAGTGGCAAACACAGACCGCGACACAGCACTGACATACGTTGCCACAGGAACGCAGCTGACAGTCTTCTGTTATACTTTTTCTGGAATATCGTCTGGCCCTTATGCTATATTGGGTTTAGAGTTCAAGCTGGATAATAAAGATATTTTGCTTAGGGATCAAGTACAGCTGCGTCTATATGGTTCATCATAACCTGAGCTATTGTAGCCCGTTTTAAACTTGGGGTTAAATCTGTAGCGTCTACACGAAGCATCTTGGTGCGGTGGGATCATTACAACGTGAGTGGTTTGTAATGCCACTAGGGTGTGTTTCTTATTCTACGTCCGGATAACAAATAACACCACACCCACGAAAATAAAACTGACAACAATTGAATAGAAAATGCATAACATTATTATGCAAGTCAAACATCTGAATATATTTTGCTTGGTGTGTAGATGCAGTCGTAATCGTGAATATGGTTTTGTTTTATAGATAGATGGTACAGTCTTTATTTATCAACCTATATGTGTCTGGCAACACTGGAAATGAAAATGTTTAGATGGGCAATGGGTGTAAATCTGCAGGAGCACAGGAGAAATGTGGACATACTGAAAGAAGCCGATGAAGAGAACATTGGTTTTACCATGAGGAGAAGAAGGCTATAATTGTTTGGTCATGTGAAGAGAAGGAATGAAAGGGAAGACATGAAGATGAAGATAGGAGGAACAAGAGCGATTGGGAGGCCCAAGTTGAGATGGCAGGAAACAGTGATAAATGGTTTAACCACATGGGAGTAAAGGAAGATTGGGCTCAGGGCAGGAAGAAATGAACGAGACTGCAAAACCCGCCACCCCACACACGGAGAAGGTGGGGAAAGGTGAGAATTTTGAAGACAAATTATGACAATAATTATTAAACTACCGTAAACAGTGTGTAACATATTGTACGGATTTACATAGAAGTTTGAAGCGACACGGGTGAACACAAACTCTTAATTGTTCAGGTTGATTAGATCCACGCACCGGAGTTTGAAGAGCCTATTGGAAATGTTTGATGTCCGCGGCTGATCAGATTTGATGTGTTTCACCATTATGTTCAAGTCTGAGTTTCCTCGCTGTTTTCAGCGATCACACCTATGGAGGGGTGGCAACAGCTGGGTGGACTAAAACGTGGAGAAGGATTACTTTTTACCACGCAGCAAGTTGTAGGCGGGGTAGAAGCAAATCGTAACAGTTGGAATTGGCAGATCAGCTTACGTATGGACGATGACGAGCACATATGCGGCGGCTCCATCTTAAGTGACCGCTGGGTACTCACGGCCGCGCACTGCATGTAAGTTGAGGTCATAGACGACAAGCTACCTACTGTGTTCGTCTACTGTCTTCTTTTCTTCTTCTTTTTCTTCTTCTTCTTTGCCTTTTCCCACTAGGTGGGGTCAGCGGCCCGAATTCTTGATTTCCAGACTGTTCTGTCCTGGGCATCCACCGGGGTGATCCGCAGTTCCTGTGTATCACTTCTGGTCTTTTTCCTGGCACTATTATGTCAGCAACTGCTCTCACCTCGTTGTTTTCTTCCATTCTCTGCATGTGTCCATACCAGCGTAGCCTCATTTCTCTGACTTTCTCTTGTATGCTATTCACTCCTAGCTCCTTTCTCCTCACACACACACACACACACACACACACACACACACACACACACACACACGCACACACGCACGCACGCATGCACGCGCGCACGGACGCACGGACGCACGCACACACCTAACATTGGCTCTGCCTATTATGCGCATCAGTCAATACATTTCATGTTGACACCAAATATCTGTACGAACTAGATCCAGGGGTGCTTACATGTCAAACAAAGTACAAACAGGTTGCGAATGTGGAAATTATCTCAATATATGTTCCCAGACACGAACAACCTGATCCGGCGCTGTATTTGGTTGTGGTGGGTGATCACAACCGCGAAGTGAACGAGGGAACAGAAACAACTCACGCCGTGGAACTAATATACGAGCATCCCCAATACAACACAGATACGAACGACAATGACCTCGCCCTCCTTAAGATGAAGGAACCTATCCGGTTCGACAAATACGTACGGCCAGTATCCATAGAGGGCACGCCTGTACTAAATGACAAGGACGAGCCTGTGTGTTATGTGACGGGATGGGGCGATACGCACAGTAAGTGAATGATTTTATATGGCGTGCATTCATACACACGCATGTGCACCTATGTCTCCATCTCAACCACTAAACTTACAAAAGCATACGCTGTAGTGAGTGCTCCATGACAAAACGTAAAATATGCTCTTAACTATTATATATTATTTTTCTTCCTAAAAGATAACTAAATTCGATAAAATAAATCCGTGTGGAAATGGGCCGATAGTACGACCTTTTGCAACATACTACAACTGTAATGTGCTAAGCTGAGTATTTGCCTAAAAATAGGAGTAGCAATATGAAATTGCAAACTCAGCTGTGTTACAGTAAAAAATATAATTGTCTGGAAGCAAAATTAATAATCGAGAAATTACTGTCCGTCACATAAAGTAAAAATGGGCAATTTTTTCACAACATAGCAACTCTAAAAGTGATATTCCGTGGACAAAACCACAACGCATAAGGAAGAATATTTTTGTTCCAGCTGCATTAAAATTAAATAGAAATAATACATTATATTTATATATTGTTCAACATGTGTATATAATACATAGGTGTGGGGTACCTTGACATAATCTCTTCCGTACCAAAGTTCTTCTTTCCACGTTAACTGGCCTACGAGAAATGAAATTATTGTATTCCCAATCTAAATGCTATGTTATGCTGTAAAATAATGCAGTCATGATACCCGATGCCGTGTCTTCCGTGATAGGATGTAAGTTAGTTGTTTCCGTCGTCCATTGGCGTAAGCGTGAATGTCTTTCTGTTCTGTAGGAACTGGCGACAACCGAGTGTTGAGAGAGGCTAAAGTTTTAATCTTGACCAATGAAGTGTGCAACCAAGCGAAATGGTACAGAGGCAGGGTAACTGATCTTATGGTCTGCGCTGGTTTGCCCGAAGGAAAGATAGACTCTTGCCAGGTAAATTATCAAATGATCAATCAAGTGAGTTGACACATACACAGACAGTCATACACATACACACACACACGCACGCACGCACGCACGCACGCACGCACACACGCACGCACACACACACACACACACACACACACACATATATATATATATATATATATATATATATATATATATATATATATATATATAACCGTTACAAAAACATACTGCACGGCATTGTAATGGTGGTCACGGCAACCGCCTCGTTGACAGCTACCATGGGAACCCAACTTTTACTTGTGTATCTTCACATTTATGAAAGGTATAGGAACATATAGAGGGTATGTTTTACCCATTTTTGGAAGATTTTTCTATAGTACTATAATACTAACACGAATTATGCATTAACCAATAATCACAGGTGTGTGGTTTCTTTACCCATTTAACCGTGTATTGTTCGATATAGAGCTTTCAAAATATATCCGCGTTTTGTTGAATGGGCGCGTCACAGGAACAGTATATGTGGTGGGGTAGTTTGGCCGATACCGAGCGTATGCAAGTTTTCAACAAAGCGTATGCAAGGGTAAATAATAAAGTACAAAAATACTAATTGTACCTATGTGTTGATACTTCCGTTTAGATAAAACCTGTATATATTAAATTAGTTTCCCAGAAATTAAAAACCTGTAGTGAAATATAATAGACTCATATTTTGATGTGGGGTAGTTTTTGACGATACCGAGCGAATGACATTGACGTACTGATTTTGGTCAGAGTTTTGAAAATTAGTGAAGGTTTTTTTCACACATTTACCTGGTATTACTTAAGGTACGTGACAACGATAAATTATAAAGCAGCTATTTTTCTCTCTGTATTCATTATGACGTTTGTAAATCTGGTGATAGCTAGTGTAAGCATGAGACCGAGCGTATGCAAATCAAATATCTCGAAAATGACGTACTGCTGCCATTACCAGTAAAAGGAGAGGGAGACACGAGACACAAATGTTGGTAGCAGAATTTCTGAGGAGATAAGAAAACAGCAATGAGTTACCTGGAAAGAATGGTCAAATCATGGTCTTACTGATAGACACTATGCAATCCATCTACAGGAAGTTTTGCTTTGAATTTAGCGACACCAAGATGTCGTTTACTGCATTCACCATCCAATTTCAAGCTCAGAGATACAAATGTTCATGAAGGCGACCGCCTCCAACGTACTACCGAAGTCTGTATCTGAATTAACCTCGATGAGTGACGAAAACGTAAGGTGAAAACTGAATGACATGGACGGCACAACACCAATCAAACATAAACTAAGCATGAAGAAAGACGTGCAGTACAAGACCACCCTCAGCAAAAAGTGATAGAGGACATTAACATTCTCCCTAAAGACTGATGAGAGAACTACCAGGTTTTGAGTTTCGTTGGCCTCTCATGTATAATGGCTCACCCGGTGCCTTCAACATTCGCCTTTCTAAAAGCAATAATGCTAGAGGTACACCAAACTATGTCGTAATTAAACACCATCCATTTTTATGACCGACTGTCCAAGTTCTCAATACCGAAATAGCCCAATCTACGCGTTGATTGACCAAGCTCAAGTGACAGGTACACCAAATAACGAGGTGAAACGTCCATTCATTATTTGGTGTACGACGTGTCAGCTGAGTTAATGGAGAACTGCATTTCCTCAGAAATGGTGATGATTGGAAAATAATGCACGTAACTGTCACAGAGCAACATGCCGATGCCAAGCAGAATAAGACAAATGCCCCTTACATTTTTTTTTTCTATTTTGAAACTACTAATGAAGAATGCCTTTCAGCGATACCGAGCGTATACCTATTTTAAGCATCCTCATGAAAACTACAGATGGCAGTATTCACATAAGATTTGTACCGATGAAACTATAATTGTTCATTATATGCTTACCTTTACGGTATTACAATAAAAGCATTTCCCCATAGAATGGCAAGTAATTATATAACTGCTTTACTCTTTTTACAGGACACCGAAAACGTATTATAATTTCACAATTGTATGAAAACAAGACAATGTTTTGCAAACGTTGTCACTGCTGTCCAGTTTGAACCATAAATATGTTTATTGCCAAACAAAATGCGGAAAAACGACATAATATTATAATAACATGTATATTAAATTCACGATGTGCATGCATACGGTCAGTATCGCGCAACACGTACACCCAACTTCAAAGCGATGCCAAAGAGCCGGTTTTACTAATTAAGCTACCCAAATGTATTTCCCGTATACCCTGATATGTTATAATATTAGTGACTAAAAGGAAAACGTGAAATATTGAATTCAAAACATTTACCTCCCTAAAGCAAATGATGTCGACGTTTCGTGATAACTGACCATATGTATAATATATATATATATATATATATATATATATATATATATATATATATATATATATATATATATATATATATTTATTTACTTATATACATGTATATATATATACTCATATTTATACACACACGTATAGACATATATAAATACATCTATACGTATATATATATATATATATATATATATATATATATATATATATATATATATATATACGTATAGATGTATATATATATATATTCGTAATTACGTATAATTATATGTATATTATATGTATATATATATATAATATGGCCCACATCGGTAGTTTGTATATATATATACATATATATATATATATATATATATCATACTTAAAGCCATTCCTTTCTAATTCATTATGCGATTATTGAGCAATATGACCTAGTGCCCACTACCAATTCATTTGTGCAATACTTGGAATCATCAGGTAAATATTTAGCTTATATAAATATTCAGTTCAGTAACGCGTACGTTAATCAAGAATATTGAACAATCTGCCGATTTGAGCTATAGAAAGATGCACGCTTTTTCTACCGTCGAATCATGTACATGTGTCATTAGAAAGCCTATTTCAACCATGATTGACATGTTTCTCTTTATTCCATCATTATCCAAAACACTACTATATATCTAACAAGCAACATTATAATAATATCTAAATTGCGGCATCAACGGGTCGTGGCTTTTTGTGGTTTAAATGCACTGTTCTGAGCGGTGTGTATGTGCGTGCGTGCGTGTATTATAATGGGAATACAGATTGTATACTTGAAATCAAAATCTTACGTAATTACATGAATCGGCTGGTTGCAGGGAGACTCTGGTGGCCCGCTGGCTTGCCCAGCTGATACTCTGGGTACGTGGATGCTGTACGGAGTGACGAGCTGGGGTGATGGGTGTGCCATAGCGCGTCATCCGGGCGTCTACGTGCGACTTTCACTCTTCGTTGACTGGATCAAACAAGTAATGAAGGGTAGGACACGTATTATCGCCCAGTTGCATCCACTCCACTAATAATTCAACTGGCAGTGTCGCGTCCCGCATCGTTCAGTCGATTGAGTGTGCGCTTTGGATTAACAATTGTTCATGGTAATCATGTGTGATTAACAAAAGTGGCATCTTCTTTGCGCTTATAGGATCTTCTGCGGGAAAGCAACCTTGTTCTTGGTCGAAATATATGTATCAAATAATCTAGATGACACATATTGGAAATAACGCATTTGGCATAAATGTTCCTAGACGATTTCAATGGCGGTACTAAATATGGTGTCGTGAGTATAACGCAATAACAATTACCGTTCAAAGAACATGTGTACAGAATAAAAGATAACTTACGAAATCATCATGAAATTATCTATCATACAGGTTGACATTTATCATCATCATCATCATCATCATCACCATCATCATCATTGTGCAGCCATAGTGTCCCGCGGTTGGGTGAATGCCTCACCATACTGCTTCCACATATGCCTATCTTGCGCTAGCCTCTGCCAGATGGTACCCTTCCAGCAGTCGTCTAGTTCGTCTCTCCAACGTCTCGTCGATCTTCCTCTGGGTCTATTCCTTTCGAAGGGTTTCCAGGTGGTGATACGCAGTGTCCATCGGTTATCTCGTATCCTGCTGCCGTGCCCTGCCCAGGTGCACTTCCGTCTCCTGACTTATTCAATCACGTCTGTGATCTTGGTCTTTTCTCTTACCCAGATGTTTGTTTTTTCTGCCCCGGTATGTGATGTTTAATATACTCCTTTCTATCTTTGTTTGTGCGGCTGCTAGCTTGTTCTTTGCCTGGGTATGAGTGCCGTATGTCATTGCTGGAAGTATGCATGAGTTGTAGATTATGTTACCTTTGAAGATATGGCGGTGGAGGGCAAATGCTGTCCACCTGGCCGTGATTCTTCTTTGAAACTCCTTGTCTTGGTTTTTGTCTATGGTGCTGTCTCTCTGTTCCAGGTAGATATAGCTTACAACGTTCTCGATCTGAGTGTTGTTGACATATATTGGTGTGTTGTTTTCCATCATCACCTTTTTCTTCGACTTGTTCGTCTTCATACCCTGATTTTCACTTTCATCAGCCACATGCTGTAGCATTTGTTGTAACGTAGAACATTATATTTCTTAAGGAAAAGACGCATATTTTACGCCATCACTATCAGGAAATAGCCAACCTAAGTAAGTCTAGCCATTGCTTGTTGTGTGATTGAAAACCAACAGTATTCTGGGTTACGCTGTATTGGGAAACACTGTCGTAATAACGAACATTGTTTAAAGAACGCTTATTGTAACATGCAGTCTTTTACAACATGGGAACTATGTTTCGTTTACATTTTTGTAGAACACTAATTAGCCTACGGACCTGGAAGAGGACGTTCAAAGCCTGTCGATGTGCTGACTTATTTGCCAAGTGTACACATGACGGGGATCAGAGCCAACTACAAAGATAGCCTCTGAGGAAATGCGCATATACAAGACTTTATGAAAGTAATAAATACGATACTAATAAGTGGCATACATTGTCACCGTTGGTAGTCAAGAACAATTATATTGGTGGAAACTAAGATGTTTGGCGAAAAGCAGTACGTTATATAAACAACACAGAGTCATGTGTATATAGCTACTACTACTACGATTATTAACATTGTTTTGTAAAGAAATTAACATTGTTGGAATGCGAATTTCCACTTCATGAATTTACGAATTTCCCATGTGGGACAATTAAATGATATATGATTATACGTCGTTTGTCTTCCTTGCTATGTTTTGCAGTCTGTCTTCCCCATTCATGGTACATGTTCCGTTCTTCCCGGTATGTCTCCTACTACTTTCCTATGTAGATTTTCTTCAGAATCCAAGGAGACTTGTGGGGTAGGTGCCCCACAGACCCTTGGAGTGTTCCCCACAGGTTTTCATGTCCCTAGACTACACACGATACGTGAGAATGTCGTTGTAACATTTGGCTTCACGAATTGTGTTGCGGTTGTCCATCTTACCGCTGGCAGTCCAACAGTCGAATGGTGCCATCGCCTAGGCAGACCAGTGACCGAGAACAACACCCAGGAAACGCGAGGTCATTATCAAATGGTAACATTGCTTCCTATCAGACCTACAACTTTCTGATAACGAATATCGGGCGTAAGTTGACGAATCACGTCGTCGACGTTTTTGTGCAACTTCATCACGAGTAGTTGTCTCTTATTTAATGTAAGACTCGCTACTGTACGTGTTTCAACTAGAAAGGTGTCATTATAAATATGAGTATTTAGTCACCTGGGGGCAGCACCTATGCAAAATACACGGACAATTGTCACAGATGGCACCACGTATGTTCTCTGGAGTTACGTCTTTGATCCCATCTTCACTGTGCTGTAGTTGGTCATACTAGATAGATCGGCACAGTAATACAATGCACGTCTTCCACGGATCGCCGACAATGAACGTGGCGAACCAGAGCGCGACATATGCAACATAATGGTTACTCAGTCTCCGTGTCAATAAATAATATTCCAGTTATCAATAGTTGTGTGAATGGGCGTGTGATTTCTGGTGGCAAAGTAATGTAATAAAGAATAGCAAACCGCCAATAAAGAATATTGATGAAATAATTTACATTTAATGGTATTTGAATGGTATTTTTGTAAGAGCAGGTTGCAACGTATTAGTCGTCATTGGCGTTTTGATCACGCGCAGTGATTGTGGATTTAATGTAAATGAGGTGACAACGTTAGACATATCTAGGTCAACTAGACAGAATATAGCTTGGGGTACAGGTCTATGTATGTTGCAATTAGACTTATAGAGGGTGTAGATATTAGTAGAGAGACGTATTATTCACCTAATGTTCGACGGTCCGAAACTACGGTAATACTGTATTTAAACATGTAATATTAGTTCAGTTTGATAGTACTTTTAATCAGTACCCATTTGTTGGCACATTTACCGAGAAGGAAAAAAAAAGTTGGTAAAGTTTACAAATTGTTCGCATATGATCGGGCAAGTAAGTTCACTTACATTAATCTAACACGGGAATCTTTTACACAAGTCATAAAAGCATTAATGTCTAAATTGATCGTATGACATAATTTAAATGTTACTAAATAATACAAATCAAAATTGATATTCAACACTATGCTAGAGTTGCATTATTCAGTGATTGTGACAAGCATGCCGTTTACCGGAAAACACTGACGGCTAGGTACGTAATTTATCCAGAAGGTGGCGACATTAAACGTTTCCGTGGATACGTGTGAAAATGGATCCCGGACATTTTGTTACAGTTTCTAATAAAAAAATTAATATCCGTTTATTAAGCACCCGCAGCATATGAACACTTTCTAACATACCCACACTAATTGTTATTGTTCCGGCATGTCAGCTTCGAAAATACACCTTCCTCATTGTAACGTTTTAGTCGTTATTGGCGTTTGTGTTCACGCGCAAGGATTGTGGATTTAATATAAATTAGGTGATATAGTTAGACATATAAATAGACCAACTAGACGGAATATAGCTTGGCCCGGTGTACCTATTTCTGTTGCAATTATACTTACAGAGTGTATATATATTAGAGGAGAGGCGCATTGTTCACTTAATGCTTGACGGTTCGAAACTACGTTATTGCTGTATATAAACATGTAATATTATTTCATTTTGATAGTACTTTTAATAAATACCCAATTTTTGGCACATTTACCGACAAGGAAATGTTTACAAATTTTCTCATATATGATCCGGCAAGTGGTTCATTTGCATTAATCTAACATGGCAATCTTTTACACAAGTCATACAAGCATTAATGTCTAAATTTATCGTATGACATAACTTAAATGTTACTAAATTCTACTAATCAAAATTAGTACTCAATTCTGTGCTAGAATTGCATTATTAAAGGGGGACTGAAGCGGCTGAACAACCACAGCACAAACATAAGAACATGTAATTTACAGCACTTGTCACTATGATTTGACAAGCACAGCGTCACGATATATTTTTAATAATTTTTTAAACTGAGCTACTTTCAACACAGGGCGCTGCCATATTGCCTAAGGCTTCTGAGCGGCGTTTCCGGTTTGATTGCCGCGTTGTTTACAATCGCGGAAGCCGCGAGTCAATAGGCAACGCAGCATAGCTCTCACAAAAACGGGCCAAACGCATTAAAACAAACATAATTAAACTATTTAATGCACTGTATGGCTAATAGATATATTATGATTGTTAGCAAGCAACTTTCACATACTTCCACGAAAGGATTCCTGCAGAAAAAGCAGGTTAAACATGATGAAGTTGGCGTGTCCGCCGGCGGCAAGTTCGACAAGAGTCTGCGGTGGTCACTTTCAAACGCCGAATGCAAGCCTAATTGCAAACGTGACGAACACAAAGAGACACTGAACATCAAAACATAAGTTTCGATCAGAGCAACAGGTCCGTGTTTGATCGATTTGCTTGCAAATAAGTACGCAGCGACGAAGTAAAGTTCGTCGAACTCGATAGGAAAACCGGACATGATTTCCTTATTTGGAAGGCGATTCGGCGCGTAGGAAATGACAGCTTGTTGTTACCAAGGCGACTCGGCACTCACGAGTTCAGTCATGTATCGTTACGACGACAATTTAGTCCCACGGTTGTATTTCACTGTCTGCATAATACACGAATGTGATCTTAGCGAAGTTTAAATATAATGAGAAATGTGAACATAATAAAGTACATATATGTGTGGATAGTTGTATATCATTTGCAATTTATATAATCCACAGATTTAGTCTAGAACACTCGGTCGTTGACGTTTCTTCGCCGGCAAGCTGTACCTAGTCCTAGCAACCAGCGGCATTGTGCCACGGTTGGTAGATAGAGTTAGAGTTCCTACGTCTACGAGTATATATTATATCGACATAAGCAGTCGCCGGTGGGGGAAATAACCTTTTTCAAAATAATATTTTTTAAATGTCGGCTACATACGTAAGACGTTTTGCAAAACAACACTCGTCAACAACAGTCAATCAGTCATGACAGGAATGTATTAAGTATGTAGAATCAGTTAAATATTTGTTTATTGAAACGAAACGGCACAAATATTGCCACATCATAGCCCGCAGCCCGCCCCGCAGTTCGGCCCGCATAATTTTTCATTCAAAAATCAGCCTATAACAGATTGAACAGTTAACATGGAATAATTAAAAATAACTAATCCTTATTGAATTTTCTTAATTAATTTTATTAACTCAATTTCATTATTTTATTGATTAAAATACTTTTAATTGGGTATATAAATTAATATATGGCTAGTTATATTTTATATTCACCTTGCTTTTTGTAACCATTTAATTACTTGAAATTCAATCAACCAATTTTTTTCAGTCAGACTGAAATAATTATGTTGGAAGTCACTGTAGTCATTCACCATGACAACACTGATCATACAAGTTAAGCTAATATCCACTAAAGGCAAGTTTTTATATAGCTCAGTGTCCAGTCGTTAGGACCAAAGCGCTTTACACAGGTAGTCAGTTGTCACCTCTGACCTCTGGACCTTGCTGCAATAAGCAACAACAGGTCTCTTTTGCTGTGGCCTGCCTGTCTTTTGATCTTGGCTTCCATGCCCCTTGCCCTGTTGTAACCAGCCCTGCTAGATGGCAACTGCTAAGGCCTGCTATTGTGCCAGTGCCTCAGTGGTGGTGCAAAGTGATAAGAAATATTTGCTTGAGGGAAGGAAATGGCACCCCAGCTTACCAGATTGGGTAATTGAATATCCTGCCATACATTGTCATTACTCATTAATATATTATACATTAAAGGGGAAGTGAAACACAGCTGTAACATTCCATATACCTAAATGTACACTATATAAGTATACATTAATGGTGGCAGAAGCACATTCACTTATCAGACAAACTGGAAAAAAAATATTTTTCAATGCCTAAATCGTCGGCATAGAACACTGCGTATCGCCATCTTTATTCCAAGCCGAGTGGTTTGATTACCTCCTATCTAGCCCATGTAAATTTTTGGTTTTTTCCGGTTTTCTTCATAATTAGACATTTCTACGCAAAAACAAAAATATGGTGCCTTATTGTACACGATAGATGTCCTATGTATCCACAAATAATATTTATTTGCATTCGAAATAAAAAGGTGAAATTAAATACCGACGATTTTGAACCAATGAAACATTTTCATTTTTACGCTCTCTGTGTTGACAGCCTTCAAGGGGCGGGGCTTACGACCGGAAGGTCTATCGGGACTATTTCTTATTTTGTTTACACAGATATCGGAAGTGTTTTGCGTTAGACTTAGCCTTAGAAGAGTCAAGAGGCGCTAGTTGTTAGTGGTTTTGGATAAATCACAATAGAAAATGGATCCGACAGAGGAATAATTTGTAGCACAAGTGAGAGAAGCATCTGTTGCACAAGTGACACACGTAAAGCCATTTTTGCTTCACCCAGCGTGCGAGCCGAGGTGTGAGATGGCGAGAGAAGATCGCCATGTGATGTGGCATGTTTATGGTCATCTTTGATTTTGGGATCAACGTGCTATAAAACAATGTGAATGTTGCATGGTGTTTGTGTGGATACTGCGTCCCGATGTCGACGCACATCGTTGTATGTTGTCTGGAGATAGCTGACGACCGAGCCAGACCGTGCTGACAGATGCCTGCATGAACCATGACTGACCACGATCGAGTGGCACGACAGCTGTCAGTGACAATGTTGGGAGTATCGGTCTGTTGTCTAAGTGCGATTTGCGTGCAGACTCGTTCGTTCGACCAATAGCTACCCTCGGGGTAGTAGGTAAGTAATACGTAGTTCAACAGGTATCGAAAAGTAATTTAGCACTTCAAACCTAAACAAAACAATTATACTTGTATGGCCACACAATGTCAATGACATATGTATAATTTAAATAATAAAGTCATTCTATCTTCGAATTCGTAACGTAAATCTATTACAAACTTACTTTTTATTTCTGACAAGATGTTATATGATGTGTGCATCCTTTTAATATAATTAATTAATTTCTAATTAAAAATGCTAATACAATTTGTTTAATTTATGTAAATAATGTTATTTATATATGCATGCTGCCATGCAATTTATAATAGTCTGAATAATAAATATATGTGTAATAAGGACATTGTGCAATTCACATGGGAATATTGAAGTGGAGTTTTAATGTATTGTGTACTATGTATTGTATATGTGCGTGTGTGTGTGTGTGTATGTTATCAAGACCACATCATGACAATGAATCATAAATTCATGTGTTTGCAAAATGCTGTAACAATTTTACATACAAATCATTTGTTTGTAAAATACTGTGATAATTTTATTAAAGTATTTCACAAACAAATCAACCAATACGCTGACTTTGTGATGTGATATTGATAAATTACACAGTTTTGCCAATTACTAATACATGGTGTAATTATAAGATAATGATTGTTTACTATAAATCAAATGTCAGAATGTATCGGTTAGCTGCATATCATCACTGCACATGTTCAATGGGATGCTTCCATGCAGGCAGCAGGCATGTTATAACAACCAGGGTGTTTTGCAGGTGCAGAAAAGAGAAATACATTTTTTCTCATTAGTGGCAGAACTGCTTCAGTCATCATCAGTGATATTGCTGTCATCCGCTAACACATATTCTGCATAACTCTTTTCAGTGTTTTCCGTCTGTCTGTTCCAGACAGAATGATCTGAAGATGGCGACAGTGAGACTGGGACATCCAAGGTGTCATCCACATTGACATGACTGCCATGGTCAGTCGAAGAAGGCATGCAGGACTGCGACGACAACTTCGCATACCCATGGTCATGATGAATATTCAATGGAACAACAATATTATCTGTAATAATTGCTGCATCGATAAAGTATGGCATTGGCGACATGATCACTGGCTCTGTTTGAGTTTGACACTACGAGTTAATGGCGTTGCAATGTGACACCCGTACTGCCATGAGGGACAATATCATCTGGTGCACTGGATCCTTTGAAAGTTGTGTTCAGTATTTGTGAATCCTTCATCTGAAAGAATGATACATATGTATGAGGGTATGTATCTTCTGTGATATACATATAAATAACAATGTTTTGACATCTTTTGTTTTCTCATTGCAGTACCTATACATCATAAAAATAAAAACTGATTAAATCAACTTATAATTAGCATTTCGGAAAGTGTTCAGGATCTAATTTTGTGTAGATGCATAGATCTGTGGATATTGTAACTATGCATGAGAAATCTAAATTTGATTGAATTATTTCGCAGGCCCCATATGGTCCTCCATGGTCCCCCAGACTATTTTTCCACAATTGTTAAACAAATCTACTTTTGAATGGTTGTTGCATGTGGTGGTGCTGATATACACAAAAAATCTGTATTTTATTACATCATTCTATGGGCCTCAAAACACAAAGTAATGCTGATGATTTGGTTTTTGAGAAGGTCCCTTGAAATGACCCCCAGATCAGTTTGATGTATTAGGTATCTGCTTTCTGGCTTGTCTGCTGCTGCTAGCCAAGTTCATTGGTCAGCTCTTGTCTCAATGAGACTAGTAGACAGTGGGCTGAGCAAGGTGTTGTGTTTCAATCAGGGAACATTCATGCAATAAATAGAACATTACCTTTTCAATGGTGCATTCTGTGTAGATTCCATTATATTATGACTAACCTTCCTGGCATATTTTAATATGTGTGTATCCCGAGTCATTCAGACATCATTACAAACAAGCAAACCCACTCCTACATAAGCAACACATAAATTACATGGTAAACCAATTATACAAGCCTACTTGCACATATAAGAAAATAAAATGTTTAAGTTAGTTACGTGCAATCAGTGTCCTCCTTGGTCCAATCAGAGACAACTACTTGGCCATAGTCAAAGTCATACTTGTATTTTCAAAAAGTACAAATGTCAATTTAAGACTAAATTTGTTTACATTGGGTTTTATACGTAAGTTTCATTTGTGGGTGGGGTTTTGTCCAACCGAGTCTTTTTCGAGATATGTAAGTTTTTTTTATTGCAATGTATAAGGTTTTCTAAATAGACTTCTTAGCCATTTTCCTAATAAATAATTTTGGGAAGTGATTATGGACACCTTACAGTTATCAAACACTAACTGCACAAACTGCAACTAACTGAACAATGCTGATGTCTGCGGTACTATTGAAAGCAAAATACATGCCTTATCAAAATATAATTTTCGTACTTTATATTCTTATTTTAGTCTTATTTTGTTATACGCAATAATACTATTCATTTCAGATTCAATATACTAGTCGTGTTAGTCGATAATCATTCTACAACAGCCATGAACCCCAAACATTTTGAAGTTTTATTTAAACACTCAATTTAAAGCTGACCTCTGTTGCACTGGTTTGTCTTTTCATCATGCTCTAGCACATGACTGTGAACTGGTAAGAAATGCAAGTGCACTAGAGAGATAGTGGGGCTTTGTCCAGGCAGTGATGTTTGTATTGGGTATGGGTAGTCTTTTCACTCTTGCTGGGAAACACAGGACACTGGTAAGATTGTGATCTTATTGCCTAATTTGCACTAGGCTATTAATGGCAATTAGTAACAGCAGTCCTCTGTTGTACTTTGATCATGATGTTTGCAACCCTTTCCAGTAACAATGGAGGCTATGGGCTAATGTAAGGTTCCAAATGTTTTTTCACCCATGTAACTATTAATTTTAGTCATGGGATCAGTGATCTTACTACCTGCTGTCAGGAGACTATTCAGATCCCCACCTAAAAAATGTGTGCTTGTTTATCACTTGGAAAGCAAAACTGCAGATTCTTAAAGGTGAGATCCACATTTGGGTGCATAATGTTTTGGGCGATAAACAAAACTGTTGTCTTAGATTATTTAGAAATGTATTAATCTGTCAGTGTTTAAATATCGGATACTACCCCTGGAGGGTAGTGACTTATTATGTATGTCAAAACAGTTGCTTAAAAAAAATTGAAATAAGTTCCATGTGTTTTGTGTATTTTGACCACAGTCATGCATTCTACAGCAATAACAGAATGTGCATACATGAAATTATAAAATATTCTACGGATATTTTATGAATTAAAATATTAAATGTGTTCCCAGGTAATATTGCCAACTGACTTGGGTTATGATGGGTAGTGTCATTGGATAGACACATTAACATACTTAATAGTGACACTATGTTAAGTGTGATTGATTCTGTAGCATGTTTTATTGTTGTTATACTAATTATTTTATAGAAAGTTGTGCGATGCACACATGTACATATGTTACCAGAAACAAATACAATGATACCATAATCATAATGATAATAATATTTTACTGACCTGCATGGCTGCCGCTCACCGTTTCCTACTTGTCGTTCTGGTATCTTGCTTTGATGATATAATGCATATAAACAGTACATCCTCAGCTTGCATAATGTCAAAAACAGTGTCCTCGTGTAATGGCCAAGATTAAATTGTACGCAAACTAGTGATTAACAGACAGTATTCATAAGTCAACAGCTATGTCTGCAATTCTTTGCTGTGATGTTAAAAGCTTGGGGATTTTTTTTCACTCTACATTTTTCCAGTTCACTCAGCTGTATAAATGAGTACCTGCATGGCTATAGACAGTGGTGGATATGTGTATGAGTAGCTTTTGCGAATTAATTGTAGCATATTGCTGGATGCTTCCCAGAGAAGTTGAGATGGTATATGATTGAACAGGTCTGTCAGGGAAATAAAGTGTAAAGCGCTTTCAGCAATCCTGAGGATTGGTTACTACGCTCTTTAAGATCTTACCTTTATAAATCAGCAATTAATAAAAAAAAAATCTTTAGTGATTTTAATCAGTTGATTTATGGGGTAAAATATTTTTTATACACACTAGTGTTTTATTGAATGCAGTTAACAGTCTAATTTAAATAATAACATAAATTAGTATTTTGCTGTTTCTGTTAATTCATTATAAATAATGCATGTTATATATCTGTGTCTGTGATTCGTGACTGTTCAACAGTTGTTGACTAATTAGCGAGTCACCATAATTTAAGTAATTATAGCATATGACGACGCTAACAAACACGTCATACGCCTGATACGGTCGTAGCTGGCATTTCTTTTTATGTCACTATCTTGAAGAAAATTATTCCACCACTGTCTATGTCAAAAACATTTTTTTACTTGTACCTAGAAACTCGAGCTGGTTCTAGCAACCAACGCATCGCTAGATCTGGCGATCTGTTGACCTAGGCTAAACAAATTCAGTGGATTTTAAACATTTTTATTTCAAATTAAATACTTGTATCTACACATAGATTTATTTTATTACATTCACATTTCTTACTACATTTAAACTTTTCTTAGGTCACATTCGTGTATTATGCAGACAGTGAAATACAACTGTGGGATTAAATTGTAGTCGTAACGATACATGACGGAACTCGTGAGTGCCGAGTCGCCGGCTTGTCACTTCCTACGCGCCGAATCACATTCCAAATAAGGAAATCATGTCCGGTTTTCCTGTCGAGTTCGACGAACTTTACTTCGTCGCTGCGTACTTATATGCAAGCCAATCAATCAAACACGGACCTGTAGCTCTGGTCGAAGCTTATGTTTTGAGGTTCAGCGCCTCGTTGTGCTCGTCACATTCGAAATTAGGCTTACAATCGGCGTTCGAAAGTGACCACCGCCGACTCCGCTGAACTCGCCGCCGGCGGACACGCAAACTTCATCATCTCAAACCTGCTTTTTCTACAGGAATCCTTTGTGGAAGTATGTGAAATAATGCTTACTAACAATTATGGTATATCTATTAGGCATACAGTGCATTAATGTGTTTAATTATATTTGGTTTGAGTGCGTTTCGTCCGTTTTTGCGAGAGCTATGCTGCGCCGCCTATCGACACGTGCTTCCGGTGATTGTAAACAAACCCGAGTACAACCAGCAATATGGCCAGGCGGAATGGCGGCGCCCTGTGTCGAAAGTAGCTCACTTTGAAAATTTATTAAAAATATACCGTGACACTGGGATTGTCAAATTATGGTCACTAGTGCTGTAAATTATATGTTCTTATGTTTGGGCTGTGGTTGTTCGGCCGCTTCAGTCCCCCTTTAAATAGACACCAGCCATTACGGAACATTTGTATTAAAACCCCTCAAGAATTGTTTTACTTTTGTTATTAAATACTTATTAATCTATTACAGCCAATGTCTTGTAACAAATGTCATGATAAATACATTGGACATGGTTATCAAGAAATGAAAAGGTTTTGCTAAGAGTCAGCAATGCCAATGTAAGCTCATTCAGGCCTTGCTTAGTAATATTTACACAGATTAGCACTGTGGGTACTGGGCAGTAAAACTGGACACCACCAGCCTGCTAATTGCCTTTGTGGGTTAGAGAAGGTCTGGCTCAGATAAGCAAGCCCTTTGTCTAAGCCAGGTATCCCAAATAATTAAGTAGGTCTCCTTGGGAGTTGTTCAAACATCACTCAGCAAGACAGGGCAGTCTGGTGAATGGTGATACTGGTGTTAAAGGGAGAACCCAAATCAACTTGGTTGTTAGCTAGGTCTGTCATCATTGCTACGATTGTGTAAAAAAGGCAGTCTATAGCGATCTGTGCCACAATGACATTATTTTGCTATCTTATTTCTTCTATTGTCAAAGATTGAAAAGATTTTATGGTGCTCGTGTATGCAAGACCAAACCTTTGTATTAACAAGACAGTGTCTGAATAATATTATTTTGTGACCTTATTTCCTGTGACTTTCCTAGGGAAAACTATAATTTTTTTCTGTGATTTCTTTTACTGTTATTTATTGTATGTACACCCTAATGAATAACTAAAGCTGGCAGGGCAAAACCACAAAACCGTGACATATTATGAGTGCTTTCAACAGTGTTTTCAACATTTTCTGTTACCAGAATGCTCACTGGCAATATTTTCAATAAGTTCTTCAATGAATATGAAAATGTCACTTTTTTGTTATATTAGTAACATTATTAAAAATTGTTTTGGTGCTTAATTAAGCCAACATACATTGTTTGGTCATTCATGACTGTACTGTTTTAAAACTGTTAATTTCCAAAAATTAATGGCATTGGAGCATGTTCCTATAGGCTATTATCTAAGCTATATTATATAACTGAGATTCTCACATGTGGAAAGGTGCCAGATCCTGTTTGTGTCAGCTACACAGGAAATAACCGTATTTATTTTTTGTCGGATAATCCACCTGGGGTATTGACCTCAGGTGAAACTCATTTCCAGGTCACAACCCTTCCCCTAATGACTAATGTGGAGGCTACAGCCACTACATCACTCTCTGTGTTGGGAACCCAGGGGAAAATGTCCAGATCACTACCCTCAACCATAAGGGAAAGATTAATCATCTAACTCTGTGGTGACTATGCATCTCAGTCATGAAAAATAAATACAACACACAATTTGCAAGACTATAACATTGTGTTCATAATGTAATTATAGAAGCATCACAACAACCATAGGGTCTAAAATCCACACATACAAACCCTTATCACCTTGTAATTACATGATTACACAACTACCACCACTGGCAATGGGGGATGCCACTGTGGGGGGTGGGGGGGGGTGGAGGGCTAGTACAATCCCCTCTTCCCCATGTGGGCATCTAGCCTGAATACACTGTACCACTCATTGATTCAATATGACTGAAGCAGCAGCATCACCTGGGAAAATGTCCGACAAGAATGGAGATAAAGAAAAGAAAAAGCATGGAGTGCACTGCATGGCTCCAGGATGTACAAACTGGTACTATAGGTGTAAGGAAAAAACTTTCCATAGACTTCCAACAAATGAATCGCAACAGAAAAGATGGCTGCAGAAACTGAAGTTGGCGTCTCCCCCATCTGCTAAATCAGCGAGAGTCTGCAGTGATCATTTTGTGGATGGCGATTACAAAACAAAAGACACCTATGATGAACAAGGACACTTGGGAAAAAAAAACATCATTCTTGATCAAAGATGCGGTTCCATCTGTGATCGATTTTTCCGCATACACCTTTGGCTCTACTGATTTCTCATTGGCAAAATCAGCCAAGAAGCAGAAGCTATTGGACACCAGATTGGCGTGAGCAGCAGCCATGCAGGTTAATGAAATATTATTGTCATTGTGATTATGGTATCATTGTATTTATTTCTGGTAACATCTGTACATGTGTGCAACTCACAACTTCTATAAAATAATGAGTATAACAACAATAAAACATGCTACAGAATCAATCACACTTAACATAATGTCACTATTATGTATGTTAATGTGTCTATCCAATGACACTACCCATCATAACACAAGTCAGTTGGAAATATTACTTGGGAACACATTTAGTATTTTAATTTAGGCATATTAAGAGTGTCATCATAAAATATCCGTAGAATATCACTAGTATCCGATATTTAAAAAATCACAGATTAATACATTTATAAATAATCAAAGACGACGGTTTTTATCCCGCAAAACATTATGCACCCAAATGTGGATCTCACCTTTAAGAATCTGCAGTTTTGCTTTCCAAGTGACAAACAAGCACACATTTTTTTAGTTGGGGGTCAGAATAGTCGCCAGACAGCAGCTAGTAATATCACTGATCCCATGATTAAAATTAATAGTTACATGGGTGAAAAACATTTGGAACCTTACATTAGCACATAGCCTGCATTGTTACATGCAAGGGTTGTAAACATCATTATCAAAGTACAACAGTGGTCTGCTGTTACTAATTGCCATTAACAGCCTAGTGCAAATTAGGCAATAAGATCACAATCTTAGTAGTGTCTTGTGTTTCCCAGCAAGAGTGAAAAGAATGTCTGAATGACTCGGAATACATACATATTAAAATATGCCAGGAAGGTTAGTCACATAATGGAATCTGCACAGAATGCACCATTGAAAAGGCAATGTTCTATTTATTGCATGAATGTTCCCTGGTTGAAACACAACACCCTGGTCAGCCCACTGTCCACTGGTCCCATTGAGATCAAGTTGACCAGTGATCCTGGCTAGCAGTAGCAGACAAGCCACAAAGCAGATACCCAAATGCACAAAACTGATATGGGGTTTGAGATGTGATTTCAAGGGACCTTCTCAAAAACCAAATCACCAGCATTACTTTTTGTTTTGGAGGCCCTTAGAATGATGCAATAAAATAGATTTCTTGTGTACAGCAGCTCCACCACATGCAACAGCCATGCAAAAGTAGATTTGTTTAACATTTGGGGGAAAATAGTTTGGGGGATCCTGGAGGACCATACAGGGCCTGTGGAATAATTCAATCAAATTTAGATTTCTCATGCACAGTTACAATATCCACAGATGCATCTACACAAAATTATATCCTGGACACTTTCCGAAATGCCAATTACAAGTTGATTTATTCTGTTTTAATTTTTTATGATGTAGGTATTGCAACGAGAAAACAAAAGATGACAAAACAATATTATTTATATGTATATCACAGAAGATACATACCATCTTACATATGTATCATTCTTTCAGATGGAGGATTCACAAATACAGAGCACAACTTTCAAAGGATTCAGTGCACCATATGACATTGTCCCTCATGGCAGTATGGATGTCACATTGCAATGCCATTAACTCGTAGTGTCAAACTCAAACAGAGCCAGTGATTATGTCGCCAATGGGATACTTTATCGATGCAGTAATTAATATAGATGATATTGTTGTTCCATTGAATATTCATCATGACCATGGGTATGCGAAGTTGTTGTCGCAGTCCTGCATGCCTTCTTCGACCATGGCAGTCCTATCAATGTGGATGACACTTCGGATGTCCCAGTGTCACTGTCACCATCTTCAGATCATTCTGTCTGCAACAGTCAGAAGGACAAGACTGAAGAGAGTTATGCAGAATATGTCGTAGCGGGTGACAGCGATATCACTGATGATGAATCAAGCAGTTCTGACACTAATGAGAAACAGAGAAAGTGTTGTTGTTTACAAGAAACAAATAATTTCCCTTTTTTGCACCTGCAAAACACCCTGACTGGCATAACATGTCTGCTGCCGCTTGGAAGCATCCCATTGAACATGTGCAGTCATGATATGCAGCTAACCGATACATTCTGACAATTGATTTATAGTAATAGTAAACAATCATTATCTTATAATTAATTAGTAAATGGCAAAACTGTGTAATTCATCAATATCACATTGCAAAGTCAACGCTTTGGTTGATTTGTTTATGAAATACTGTAACAAAATGCTCACAGCATTTCACAAACAAACGATTGTTATGTAATTTTGTTACAGTATTTTGCAAACACATGAATTTTATGATTGTAAGACTACATATGTCATGACGTACACACCCGCACATATCCAATACATTGAATACAATACATTAATACTTCACTTCAATATTCTCATGTGAATTGCACATTGAATTGAATTCCTTATTACAAATCTATTTATTATTCAGACTATTATAAATTGCACAGCGGCACACATATCCAAATGACATTATTTTACATAAATTTAACAAATTGTATTAGCACTTTTAAATTGGAAATTAAATAATTATATATTAAAAGGATGCACACATCATCATGATCATGTAACATCTGGTAAAAAACAAAAAGTAAGTTTGTAACAAAGATTTACATTACGAATTTGAAGATAGATTTTTAAAAATTTAATATGTGTAGCCATACAAGTATAATTGCTCTATTTAGGTTTGAATTGTTAAATTATTTTTCGATACATGTTGAACTACGTATTAGTAAGTACTTACCTACTAGCTATATTTGTCGAACGAACGAGTCTCCAGGCAAATCGCACATCGACAGCAGTCCGATACTCCCAACATCGACAGTTTTCGTGGTTAGTCATGACTCATGCAGGCATCTGTCAGCACGGTCGGGCAAGCCATCTCTCAACAACATGTCCGTCGACATTGGGACGCAGTATCCACACAAACATCATAATTATTCACACTGTTCAGACTTCAGCACCGTTGATCCCAAAGTCCAAGATCGATTCCATAAAAATGGCGAACCTCTGAGACTGAGTCTCTCGCCGTCTCGGCGGGCCGGGTTTAACGCCTCGTACCTCGGCTCGCACGCTGGTTGAAGCACGTGTGTCAACCTCTCACTTATGCTACAGATGCTTCCTTTGTCGGATCCATTTCTACTGTGATTTATCCAAGATCACTAGCAACTAGCGTTTCCTCTGACTGTAATGCAAAACACTTCCGACATATTTGTAAACAAAAGTAAAAAATAGTCCCGGTTGACTTGCCGTTCGGTAGCCCCGCCCCTTGAAGTCTGTCAATTCTGCTGTCGGGAATAAGGAATATTTTCATTGGTTAAAAATCGTTGACATTTAATTCCACCTTTTTATTTCGAATGCAAATAAATATTATTTGTTGACACATAGGACCCCTTTCGTGTATAATAAGGTACCATATTTTTGTTTTTGCGCAGAAATGTCTAATAACGAAGAAAACCGAAAAAAACCAAAATTTTGCATGGGCTAGATAGGAGGTAATCAAACCACTCGGTTTGGAATAAAGATGGCGATACGCAGTGTTCAATGTCGACGATTTAGGCACTGAAAAAAGATTTTTTTCCAGTTTGTCTGATAAGTGAATATGCTTCTGTCACCATTAATGTATACTTATATAGTGTACATTTAGGTATATGAAATGTTATAGTTGTGTTTCACTTCCCCTTTAAAGGTACTCAATCCACTCGTTTGCTAATCGCCAAACCGGTTCTTTTATTACCAGATGTGTAATGTGTTAATAGTTTAACTAGTATGCACAGTCAGTTAATTTTTAAACTGCGTACATGTCATTTTATAATTGTAAAAAAAGAATCGCCGTTACACCGGGTATAACTGGCGAAACAATCAGCAGCTGCCGACGCCCTGTGCTGTTTGGGTCACGTGTTTTGTGCGAGATCGACTTACTACGGCACCACAATAACAAATCGCACGTGCTTTGGTGCGAGATTGCAAGTCAACTCAAAGTCAAAGGCAGTGATTCTTCTATGAAGGTACGCATTAAGTGCATTAACGCACTCAGCAACAAGAGCGAGTAGTCGGGGGATAATTTACTCTTGTGAACGTTGACTCGACGCGGATTCTCTAACTTGTAAGATTATAATAAATATAAGTCTAACAGTGTCACTGACAAGGCAAGCCAGTCTGAGTTGACAGTCACCATCGTGGCATCGATATCGCTCAGCCTCAGCCTCAGGCTCAGCATCACAATCTGTATTGATATGTACCGGTATTGTATTTGATTACGCAGGATCTTGTTAATAAACTTAGTAATTGCGAAAGTACATATCCAGAGAGAATAGATGACGTGAGGGACGAAATAAAAAATAAAATTGACATGGGGGACTGGTAATACAAATAGGCTCTTGTCGTTCGGGCAAGAAACGTTGTATTTTTAGGGGGAGCATCTGTTATCTCGTGTAACAGAACGTCAAACGGAGAATTATATTATATTTCACAATTATTAAAACAGTGTTTTGCGACTCACATTTCAGTACTATTACTGAATGTTGTTGATTTATATTATATGTTATGCAAAATAATTTAAATTTTTATAACAGCGATGATTGATGGTGATGATTTGTTTCAATAAAACATAAACATGAAAATAAAATCTTAATTCAGTAGGTGTACATTATATCATGCAACTATTACATATAACATTCTTTAACTTGTTTCCATTGTAGTCAATGCCTGGCTGTAGTCTATGTACCTGGTACCTTTCAACTCACACGTGCCAGCTGTTTTCAAATATTTATCTAAATTTTCATCACAGCAGTATCTGAATGCATAATAATATTATATTCGAATTATAATATTGCTACAGGCCACACTACAATACAAAAGTGAGACAAGTCAGAGGAGAGGCTAAGATTAAGACAGTCACATGGGTAGGGCAGATGCAGGGAGGATACGTAGTCTGCGGGAGGCTCACATCTGATCAATCCAGGTAATTTAAACAGCTGTTTTCAAATATTTATCAACATTTTCATCACAGCAGTATATGAATGCATAATGTATAGGTCATAATACAATGCAAAAGTGAGACAAGGCAGATGAGAGGCTAATATTAAGACAGCCAGGGCATTGGTATGGCAGATGCATTGATGATACGTAGTCTGCGGGAGGCTCACATCTGATCAATCCAGGTAATTTAAACATTTTAACAATCAACAATGTATAAATTATCAAAATATTTTAATATATCCATTTAAATATACATTTATTTTCATTAACATATTATCTTGAACATGGAAAATTAGAATAACCTTTGCTCTTGTATAATGCATATTATACCCAGTGTGTCAACACAGACATTAATGCACATACACTGTGTGAGTCTTGGGGCATGGCGACATAGATCAATTTTAAAAATTCCCTTCAAAATGGTGCATGTTGAAGGATGTTTTAACTTATTCCCTGGGAAATAGAGAGGAAACAAATGCACAGCTACAAGTGTAAACATGTTTATAGCAAGACATACCTATGAGGTGGCCATCCTGGCATATTTTGTGCAAAATGGCTTAGAAAAACACTGAGATAGTCCACCTCACTCATCATATAGCAGGGGAAATACTGAAGCGATGACTCAAGAAATCAATAATACAGTTTTGAAGAAGGTAGACATACATATTATGAATGCTTGAATATTTTCTGAGGGAATGTGCTGTTGGCATCATAATAACCTTATTTTGTCATTTCCAACATTTGCGTTGACCAGACAACCTCACATATTCATGTTTGACATAAAATGTCAAAAATGAATATGTGTACACCATGTAGTAGTTATTGCATGGCATCATTATTTACTCCCAACTCCACTACCATGTTGTTTGTTTACTGAAATTGAATATATGCTTTTCTTTACAGGTCAACAAGAAACTGAACAATGCTTACTACCACTAGTTCAACAAGTTACAGGACAGTTGTATTTGTGGACAGGACTATACAGCTATGCGCCGTGCAAGATGCTCCATATTAAATGTCAAGTATTCGAATGTCGACCAGAAGTGATCCCAGTTGTACTGTGTGTTGCATTGTGACAGACTCCGCAATACTAGTTGTGTGTTCACTGGCTTCCATGCCGGTCAGGTACCCTGACTGACTAGAATGTAGAATGCAGAGTGCTTGACATGCGAATATGGTGACGCCTGACTAGCTTTGCAGTTGGTGATGGAACGGTGGCTGCCATGGTCTGTCAAATATGGCATGAGCCTTTGGTCAACCTCTCTCGACACTGTAAGACAGGTTCGAAATTCTTTGGTGAACAACATCAGCTTGGATATCGATGACATTGTGTGAGTTCACTCTCTTTGATGATACTGCATACCAGTTTCCTGGCATTTTGCTGTACATCCACATCCACATCTGCCTATACAAGAAACAAAGTGACAATTAGCTCTGACATGTATTATATTTTATATGTGACGACATACATAGCCAAAGTCAATATCATGGTAATAATTCAGAGATGGAGTGAGTACAATACAAATGTACTCGAGTACGAGTATGATTACTTTGAACATGCATGAGTACGAGTACTCCGAAAACAAATGTACTCTAGTAAGATTACTTTAGAATGTACTCGAGTACGAGTACGATTACTTTAGAATGTAATCATGATTACTGGTACTTTCACAATTCCTTTAATGAATATCCTGTTTCTACCGTAAAGGCGACCTCCATGGAATCAGGTGTCATTCATTTTCTGTTGCTGTGCCAATATCTAGTGTTCTAACTGATTACTGCTAACTGCTATCCACTGTCCAGATGTTATTATTATTATAAATCATCAGATGACTTTATCATGTGTTGAATGAACCATTTAATACTGGATTGATGCTCAAGATGTCCATATATCATGATACTACAAACTAAAGGTATCATAGTGATACTGTAGCAAATAGCATACAAGTGTTATAATGAGTGTCAATTTAGTGGTGGTTCAATTATGTCAATGAAGTATCAAGAGGAAAATATTAAACTTCTGAATCAAATACAAATATGATGCATTTAAGAATTTTAAATGTCCCCTTTTAAATGTCAAATACACATGATCAAATATAAATTATACAATAACAACATTTCAAATCCCAGGGATCATATTAGCAATAATATCCAATTCAAATATGTCATATATCAGATGAGACAAACAGAATAGTTGGGGATTTAGACAGGTTTACACTTTACAAGTTTACACTTACTTAAACATAATGGACAGAGATTTAGCAGCTAACTGCCCAGTCATTCACACCATACTGAAAGAGCAAACAGTACAATTGGGCTGTGGCATGGCTTCTAAAATTACAAAACAAGTTGTTAGGGGACGCTTATCTCATGCAGTGCTTCCCTGGGACTATCACAATATAACTTGTACTTTGTACTCAGCAGGAAGGGTGAGGAGATGTGGCTTCTCTGGGAAGAGAAGGTATTAATTAGGGAAATCTGACTGAATATTTATTTAACTGAAATGCTCAACAGTAATAGAAAATGAATACCTTGATTATTATTACATTTATTAGATTACTTCTAATATTGCTATTTGTATCTGTCTAATATATTTGTTTGCAACTGTTCATATGAAAAATATGTAATCGTGAGAAGTAATCGTGACTA
This sequence comes from Oasisia sp. SBJ-2009, assembly GCA_964017155.1. NCBI lineage: Eukaryota > Metazoa > Annelida > Polychaeta > Sabellida > Siboglinidae > Oasisia > Oasisia sp. SBJ-2009. The sequence continues at coordinate 48,445,497 of OZ024857.1, forward strand.
CGATTACATTGGTAATGTACTCGCGTACGATTACTTGCCTTCATACTCGAGTACTCGTACTCAAAAAGTACTCGTACTCAAATACGAGTACATGAGTACGAGTACACGAGTACGATTACTCCATCTCTGGGTAATATAATTGTTTTATTCATGTTATAAAATGTGCATGCCCACATGTTATATATACATTACTCAGACCTGTTATATTGAACATGTCTACTAATGTGGGAAACATTCTGCCACACTGAAATTAATATGTGAAAATACTAATTGTACAAAAGAAAAGTATTCACCACTATCTCTAGCCAGTACTCTTCATAGAATTGAGTAGCATATAGCAATTGCACATGTAACTCTCAGTCACATGGCAAGGACCCTGACTAGTTTACCCATTTTTTATGTGTAAAGATGCAAAGCATTAAATACATATAAAAACAAGTTATTTTATATCTACTGATTTTTTAAACAAAGTATAATCTAGTTACTTTATTTAATATATTTATTATTTATAAAGCACAATATCCAACATGGTCACAAAGTGCTGTGCATATTTGTTATGTACATAATGTTATTATATATGTACATAGTATGTATATGTTATCTATTTACAGCATGTTTCTGTAACAATTGTGTGTGTGTGTGTTATGGGTGAACTCTTTGCAAAAGTAAATTTCCAGAAATATGTTTTCTTACGACAATTCTTTCAGAATATTGAACAACTTTCCCATGACATGTATCACTAAGCACACGTTTGCTAAAGCTAATGTCTTCCCTGTGAAAGGCATAATTTGAAAGCCTAATGAATGGGATTAATGTTTTTGAACTAATTAGTATTTGATATACCATGTGCTGGATGCTCGATGAAACGAATATTTATAAAAGTAACTGTTTTTTTACATTTACCTTTAGAACACGTTTTCAACTTTGTCCTAATTTTGTTATTGTTGCTTTGCATGTTATCTGATGAAATAAATAAATATATCAAGTGCAGTGATTGTACCTGTAGTTATACTTATATTGTGCTTGCCATTAATTTGTAGTTAATTTCATGAAATAGTTTTGATAAAATGTTTTTACTTTATGATATCTTTACTTATATACAATTTAACAAGTACACCCACCCATTAACACAGACAAATAAAATATCACATAGAGGGGCAGATTCAGAAATCGTCTTGAGGGCACAAAAACCTACTGGCCTTTGAACCAAATTGTGTGGTTTACATATTTGTTGATACCGCATAGCTTCATTTTCCACTGTCTCATCTGGAGTAGTGATATCGGAAAATGCCACAACTTATTATTATCACTTAAACTGGGTCATATTTCAAACAATATTGAGGCACATTAGCATTGACCTATTATAAAAAGTTCCTAGGAATACCAAATTCCTACAGTGTAGGAGGCACATCCACAGGACCCCAGGACCCTTGGATTCACATATGACATACATCCGTACAATTTATATAAAAGGTTTGTTGAGAGAGTAAATTAATGTATATTACAACACTCATTTACCTGAGATGAAGAGTTTTTCTGCATGCCCTATGGTGATGACACCTCAAGTTCTGAAAATGTGACACATTTAAATTTTAATGTACTTGAAAAACTCGCAATGTTATGAACGATCACCTCCCAGGATTCCAAATGCAAGTAATACACCCTGTATCTTGTTATTTTATTACATTAATGTTACTAATAAATTAAAATAATATGTATATACCTATTTTTATGTATTAAATGATCATAACATTTTGCTTAGTGTATTAAATTATTATTATAAATGTATTAAATATTGTCATTATGAATATGTATAACGCAGGCCTAAGCATAACTGTTACGGATCACTTAAAAAGCATTTACATTATGCCTAGCTACTATTAGGCTAATTAAGCCTAGTTAATTAATCTTAGCCTTAGGACTACCATATGTGACATAAACATTACATAGTTACAGTATTATAATAAATCACTGACATGTCATAGTCATATAGGCCATAGTCTATGCCTGGTGTAGTCATACTCATAGGCATAGCATAGCCATATACCTTCAACCTTGGCTTGCTATTTTGTCGTAGCATGGGCCTAGCTGTCATTGCCATTGGCTGAATAAGCGCCAAGGTTGAAGGTAAACAATAACATAAATTTAATAAAAACAACAGAAATATCAATGACGTATATACTCACTGCTTAGTTGCATATTCTTTCCCAATCATGCGTCGATGCTGTCTTTGTCTGCTTAATTTGCCGTGTTGATGGCATATAACAATAATTCGTGCCTACACTCGATCGCCGTTTCTAAACGTAAATAACTCGACAGGGTGAAGCCGTCAATCTCGCCCAAGCCTCGTTCGCGTGAAGACTAAAGCGTATTCCGCTCAAAGCTCCATTTCCATAGTTACGTTTCGTATAGAGTTTCGACCGGGTTCGATCGAAACGAAAATCGAAATAGTTCCTATTTATTTAATTTATTTCAGAAAAAAGAAGTAGCATGCATGCATAAACCAACTAAGCAATAATTAAGGAGTATTTGATACATCCGCTTTTTGTGAAATGACTAATAATCGCTAGGAGCAAACGATTTTTACGGGAATGAGTGGATTGAGTATCTTTAAGTGATTGTGACAAGCACGCCGTCTACCGGAATACACTGACGGCTAGTTACGTAATTTATCCAAAAGGTGGCGACATTAAACGTTTCCGTGAATACGTGAGAAAATGGAATCCGCGACGTTTTATTAGTTTCTAATAAACAATTAATGTCCATTGCTTAAGCACCCGCAACATATGAACATGTTCTAACATACCCACACTAATTGTTATTGTTCCGGCATGTCAGCTTCGAAAATACATCTTCCTGGTTGCAATGCTTTAGTCGTCATTGGCGTTTTTGATCACGCGCAAGGATTGTGGATTTAATATAAATTAGGTGACATAGTTAGACATATATAGCCATTATAGGCCAACTAGACGGAATATAACTTGGTGTACCTATGCCTGTTGCAATTATACTTACAGAAGGTACAAATATTAGTAGAGAGGCGCATCATTCACCTAATGTTTGACGGTTCGAAACTACGGTGTAGCTCTATATCAATACCCACATTTTGGCACATTTACTATGTAAACAAATTCAAAAACGTCCAATCCCATTCAAATTATACCATTAGATAGAGTTTATTATGTAGTTTATAGCACTTTTTGAATTTTCTTGATATCTTTATTATATTTAAAGTAATTCCACGTTTTGTGCTCAGAGAAAGGGCGATTTTTGGTATTGCATTCTGTCCATTTCTTGCGACCAGGAAGCTGGAGCAGTGTGTTTGAGTATATACGAAAATGGTAATATAATTGATAAGATATTGGGGTGAAATATAAAGTTATGTGATCCAAAAAAACATGTGAATATGATTTGACCTTGACCTAATTGGTTGACCTTCATTGCATATTTGACCTTTTTTCTGAATAACAACATAAATTGAGTATAATTAATGAAAAAAGGACTTCTATGCCACATTATTACATAAGTAATTTTGACGGCATAACTAGTTGACCTATGATTAACATTTGACCTAATTACTAGGATTAAGTACATAAAATGGGGAAATAATTAGTAAAGAGATCAATTATACATGGGGTTGACTACCTTAATTTATAATTATAAAATTATGAATGAATACACTGATTCTCATCTTGTAAAATATGAAGTTTGTTGATGACCCAATTAGTTGACCTATATTTAGCATTTGACCTATTTATTAGGATTAATTACATAAAACGAGTGAACATAATTAGTAGAAAGGTCAATTAATCAACTGTACATGGGATAGAAAAGTTTAAATATTTATAATTATTTTCACCCGTTTTATGTATTTTATATGTTGTGCTTAGACTACACTTTTGAACATCCAACACTGCATCACTTGCTAGATTGAAAAAAGAAATACACAAAATGCAAAAAAAAACCAATATATTTGTTATTATAAAATAATGTTGGTTAACCAATCAAGATATGCTTAAAATATATAAATATTATATGGGCAAATAAATTTGTTTTTAAAGTTTAAGATGCTTACTGATTTTAACAACGCTCCTATGAAACGCGATTGCCAAAGCAAACGTGAAGACGAAGTTTATAAACATTTTCCTTCAAATATTTTAGAATGACGTTCTAACATAAGCCCAAAATGGCTAAACTGTAATTATATGTATACATATATAATTACACAAGTGAACAATAACAGCAACAATACACGATGATTGTGATGAAAGTGGATTTAATTAATGCTGGAAAGCGCCAACCGACGCCGTCGCTGATGGCTGTGCAGCCGGCGTATTACGGCATAGGCTGTTGTAAATAAACGCACTGAACGGCAAAGGGTGCCAAAGGCTGAACACATTAATAATAATAATATTTGGCAAATGTTTTAATAAATCAATACAGTGAATAGATAAAATGACTAAATAAAAATTGAACAACAGATGACAGATGTAAGAAACTGGTCTAGATTGAAAAGGTTGCACAATATAGGACAACAAGAGACTACAATATATAACAAGACAGATATTTGAAAACAAAAGAAACATATCACATGATATCCAAAACCACATACGCTGAGCATAATAATAATAATAATATGAAAATTTATTTAGAACATCGTACTCGGAACTCAGAACATTGTTAATAACAAAAAACACAATACATACAGGCAAATGTAGCTACAATACTACAATATACAATGTTTGAAGGGGGTAAATTTGAAGTCAATGAATCATTTTCAATTTACCTCTGACACATATTTATTTAAATACTGGTTACAAATTCATATATACAGTATAACATAAGCAAACATCTTGATATATAATACAGTTAAGAGATTATACATGTGACCTTCCTTCGGACACCTGTAGTAAGTAAACAAATTGTAAAAACATATTGCATTTGTGAAAATATTGTAGCTAAACACTAACACAGCTGATGCATTTGACAATTTCAGAGCTTCAGTATAACAGTATATATACAGTATAACATAAGCAAACATATTGATATATAATACAGTTAAGAGATTATACATGTGACCTTCCTTCGGACACATGTAGTAAGTAAACAAATTGTAAAAAAATATTCCATTTGTGAAAATATTGTAGCTGAACACTAAGACAGGTGACGCATTTGACAATTTCAGAGCTTCAGTATAACAGTATATATACAGTATAACATAAGCAAACAGCTTGATATATAATACAGTTAAGAGATTATACATGTGACCTTCCTTCGGACACATGTAGTAAGTAAACAAATTGTAAAACAATATTCCATTTGTGAAAATATTGTAGCTGAACACTAAGACAGGTGACGCATTTGACAATTTCAGAGCTTCAGTGAAAACTAACTCAAGAGATGTCACCTACTTGACTTGACGGCCACTTGCTTTGGCAAGAGAGTCTGAAGGGTGTTCATAACTCCGGCATCTGAGATGATTAACGCGGCAAAGATGTTGACGTCCTCGCGTTTTTCTATGTGAACACCTGGACAAGATTACTATACAATCAGTGATTACAACAGGTTGTTGAACCACAACTTGTGCATTCCTAGTTGTGAATTTGGCGAAACGTAAAATATTCACAGAATAACAAAATATGTAATCATTAATATACAGAAAGGTTGCTACAGGCACGATGTGATTGATAGACTAATTAGCAACGTTTTATTTACATACCTAATTAAAGTGTAAATGTACGTATTGTGCATGTGCATATATGTACTCACAAACACACTTTTTGTATCCTTCATTTTCGACATTTCTCAACAATATTAACATTAATTGTAAATTAATTTTTAATCATAGTAATCTACAGCTGGAAATGTCAAATTCCACAATGCTACCGAACAACATTTTTATCCTCACCAATGGCTCGACCATTCTCGTCGGAAATGATGTGTGACAATTTGGCCCTGACCAGGACACGGCCCCCAGATTTGTCTATCACCGGGATGATGTGGAAGGGGATCTCATTGGCTCCACCGTCAACATATTTGCCCCGTTAATCATCTCAGATGCCGGAGTTATGAACACCCTTCAGACTCTCTTGCCAAAGCAAGTGGCCGCTAAGTCAAGTAGGTGACATCTCTTGAGTTAGTTGTCACTGAAGCTCTGAAAAAGCATGCATGAGGAAGGAGCTCTCTGACGGACTTGTGGCTGCAAAACAGACGGTTTAATGTTTCCTTTCATTATGTGGCCCTGAAAACATCTTATTAAAATGTCTGATTCTGCATAATCCTTATGATTTCAGTTACTTGTGACGGTGACTAGCTTTGTTCTACTATTGACAACTAACAATCCAAGTTTTTTCTCAAAGACCACATGCAAATAATCCTCTTTATAATGTTAGTTATTCATCACAATAATTAGTGTATTCTACTATGCACAACAGTCTGAATTGTTTTCTAAATTACAACGTTTGTTCTTTTCAAATTGGTTACTCTTTTCAAAGTTTACTTACCATAATTGGTTTACCATTAGTCTTTTGTTTATGGCCTTATGTTTAGGGGACAGTTATGCATTACGCGCAAATAAGCTGATGTGCCACAGCAGAGCTCCCAGCCAGGGGGGCTACATATTGACAAAGGCTACCAGGATTACTAGGCAGTTAAGGCCAACAATGCAGCCATGAATTATGCAAAATATACAGATAAGACATCCTGGGTCTCAGGCTGAGATTAACAAGGAATACTTCGGCTACCACTACCAGTGAACATAAAGAAACACTACAAGGTACTGGTCCCTTCTATCTGGTGTCTATGGCAGGGGAAGTAAAATATCCCACATGTATAACTTGTAGTGGACTCACTAATTGTAGAGAAGGACCATTCTAAAAAACCAATAAATGTCAGTAAGTTGACCGGCGGTGGTCATTAATGGAAGAAGAGAAGAAGAAAGAAGTAGCGAATAATCAAGGATGCAGGTCAGATTCCAAGGACATCAAAGTCTTGAAATGGGACAGGTCTAATTAAAGGATTTTCAAGGATTTCTAAGCCTTTGCGAACCCTACAATGGCCGCTGCGATGATACAAGTCTAGACGCCACATAATCACTAATCGTCCCAACTCATAAACAAATAAAGACAATTTACCGTAGTCCCCGAGATTGAACGCGAGGGCGGCCTGCAGGTCTTTGTTGTCAGTCACCTCGTCCAAAACGTCCTGTAGACTAAGGCTTGCGTACTTGATGTAGGACGTGAACAGGTTAATGAGACCAGTGCTGATGACAAACCTTACCAGTGGCTTTGGCACTAGCTTCAAGATGAACAGAAATGCAGAGTTCACACCAGCACCCTGCGGGGACAAAACACTACACTTACTCAAGCAATCAGTGCAGTTTCAATTCGATCACTTTAGTGGCTGTTTGTTGTCAAAATAAAAGGTACGTTCTTATGTAGTGTAGCATCCAGTCCATAGGACTGCTCCAAGCATTTTACACATTACTAATGGGAAGACTTGCTCAAAGAAACACCTTCACAGACACGATCGTTTCCATGCAATTACTACAATTCGCACACAACTGTCCACCACAGTCTATCAGTAGAGCCAACTGAACCACACCAACTTAGAACAAACCTGTCCAAGGTTCAAAATTGCAACAAAAGTATTCAAACCCAGAATCTCTTGTATGATATTTTGATGCCACATTGCACATATCAAGTATTAAAGAACACACTGCGAAAAAGTAATATTTCACTATCCTGCAGTATCATCATTACATATGGTCTGTTCCCAACTGACTATCTACACCTTGCAAATCTGCAAAAAAATATATTCTTCTGAATCAGAGATAAATTGTCCACTATAAGTAATAATGAACTTAAACTGTATGTTGCATTAAGTTCAATAGTCACCTTCAACTCGGCTATGTATTTGTTCAAAGCAGCTTCTTCCCCGGGAAAGTTCTTCAGAAGTCCCTGTTTCCATGTTTCCCTGCTTCCTCCGACAAATGGGAAGAACATTTGTTTCCCTGGTTCACCAAGAGCCAGCTGCAAGAATGCCAAACAATATGAGGATGTGAAAAACAACATTCAAAACTCACAAAACCCAACTAGTGTTCATATTAAACAGGTACTAGTTACACGTCAGTTATCACCATTAAAATTAGATATTACTTTAAAACTAAAGTCATTTCCGCTGACCAAGACATTTTTTTTGGCACGATATGGGATCTTTTACTTCCCCTGGCACAGACTCTAGGTAGAATGGACCAACGGCTAATGTTGCCTCTATCAAAACAGACGTGTGAACGAAACTGCCCAATTTATTACAGCATTCAACAGGGGATTTCAAGCCACCATCCTATTGACTAACATGTTAATCACAGCCAATAATACCGTCACCTACCATGCTTCAATTACTTTTCATTTCAGCCAATAGCCACTCATGTTATGCATAATGTCTGGGAAGTAGTTTAAATATACAACATTGCTCAGCCACTTACGGGAACGGTTGTGGATAATAAACATCGAGATTCAGGCCTTTTTGTATTAGGCACAGGCATCCACATTATCGTCTTGCGGACAACCTACACAGCCAACAGCTACTCAGAAAAGGTTTAGCTGTTTTGTGTCAGTTCTAAACATTGTCTAGGACATATGTGATGAGTAGTGTAGTCAAACTAAACCATGTGTGGTAATGAATACGCACAATGTCCAGTTCCTGTTCGATAGGTGACCATTCCACTTGACCCTCGGTCAGTTGGCTGAACAGACAACCCACCATGCGAGTGCTGGTCATATCCCCAATGTAGTGAATGCCTGCAACAAATAGGTCCCACCACAATACTGCAACGTTCCATGTTCTGTTCAACACAGGCAGCTTTCAGTGGTTCCATTTTACAATAATATATTTAAAAAGGCAAGTTCTTATATAGCGCAGTATCCAGGCCTCAGGACCGTTCAAAGCGCTTTACACTTTACTTCCCTGACAGACCCGTTCACTCAAACACCATCTCGGCTTCTCTGGGAAGCATCCAGCCATATGCTACAATTAAAGCACGAACACGTACACATCCACCACTGTCTATAGCCAGGAACTCATTCATACAGCTGAGTTAACTGGAACAATGTAGAGTGAAAAAACTTGCCCAAGGTTTTAACACCGCCGCCAGGATTCGAACCCGGGTTCTCGTAGTCGAGAGTCCGAAGCTCTCCCCCCTAGCCACTGCGCTCTAGCTGGATTTGTTAATGTTCAAAAGTTCAAATAAAATCACACATTCCTATTGTGCTTCTGAACTGAACTTGCAATAACCATCATTCATATATAAACAAGTTTTTTAAAAGGGGCCAAGAAGCCCTTTGGACTATAAGTTATATTGAGTTTGTACGTATGAATGAAATGTGAATCATAGCCACTGACTAGTCTTTTTACCATCATCATTTAATTGGCATTTCTCTAGTTATTCATAAGAGACGACAAGAGATAAAGCCAACCGTGTGACTGCAGCAAAGGACTGGTGGTGGTGGTTATGGTCAAGATGGAGTTATCTACTTCCACTCCACTCAGCCAGCCCGGCGATCAGAATGCAATTAAATCAGTGAGTTGATATCAATAAAATGTTCGATAAATTATTTAATTCTGTTTGTTCAGAATATCAGCCACAATGTTATAGGTTTGTAACCTACATGTGAAAATACACCACAGACACATCATTTTAAACATAATTAAATAAGCATCAAATAAACCCCAACTTACATTTACAGAAAATCAATAGTTTTGAAGAAACAGCTAAATTAAAATTTGCAGAAGCAGCTGCCACTGGCTTGCCAGATACAAAAAGATTTAGGTGTGCATTGTATTCCAGGCAGGACACTTTGTCTTCTGTTTGTGGCTGCTGGGCAGTTTCAAATAAACAAATTCAGTCAAGTATCAATTAACCATGGTTCCTGGCAGGCCACCTAGCCTCCAGAGTTGGTGTCACTGAGGAAGTCTCCAAAACACAAGAACAGGTGTACTGTCTCCCAGTCAGCCAGAGCTTTTGGAAGGCCCTGAGGTGCGCTTAGAAACATTCGAACAAATGAAACTGCCTTGTGTACTACTTATGTACCCTAAAATATGTCTACGTAAAATTATAGAAAAAGTTACATGAGAGCTTTTATGTAACCAGTTTTGGGGCCTTTGGTACGATCCAATCAAATAAAAACAATTGTGCATAGTAGGAGTGCCTTAAGGTGCAGATAAGCCAAATTAATAAAATTGACCTTTAATGGTTTCTGACTTTCTGATATGGGAAGTAACAATGCATAGCGGACACCGAGTGTATCAAAATGGACCTTTAGCCCAAGGGACTAAAAAAGCAAGCAAATGGAAACATGTAGGAATGTCATTTGAACAACATGTACTAGTAAGAAGACAAATTGATTGAGCTTATAACTTTATATATACAGCATAATTCAGTATTGTACACCACTTGTAAGCTTGCAATCGCCAAACAGGATTCTTCCACTCCCAACCACAATTGCACACATTCTATTTATGGGAATATACCCACTTACAAACGTCAAAATACTAATATCCTACGTAGTATTTAGGCTTACGTGTAATACAGGTAACGGGCAATTCTCACCTGGATCGAACTCATACCCCATCTCCTCGAAGATGTGGCAACACCCCCGGCCTGGTCATGTTGTTCCAAGACCAGCACCTTAGAGAGCACCGCGGCAGCTGTCAGCCCTCCAATCCCACTCCCAATCACAATCGCATCCAGATCCTGGGGCACAACTTTACTGGAAAATCCTGTTCAGGAAATAACATAGTATAAAAACATATTACACTTAATAATAATAATAATAATAAAACATTATTTATTCACGATAACCTTATAAAATGTATATTTTATTTCCCTAAGGGTCGTGATTGCTGACGCGAGTGTATTGTAAAACATAATATACATGCACCAAACAATTTCATCGACTACCTTATGCATTGCGTAATGCGTTAACATATAGTGACTAAAAAAAATTGAATAACAATAAAAAATAAATATACTGAATAAAACAAATTACAATAAAATAATAATAAATAGATAAATTATAAAACAAGATAAATAGCATTAATAAATAAATATAATAAAACGTTTAGTAAAAGTGTTCATTGAATCATGCGTCACTGTTTTCTAGTAAAAACATGATGCATATATGTTGTCTTAAAGGCAGAGAAAGAGTTCCAGTTTCTTATTATTGGGTCTAATTCATTCCATGTGTGCGCTATTTACAGTAATTAAGTTCTTGAATACATTGGATTGTGCTTTTGGGACATACAAGTCCCCTCTTTCATTTGATCGGGTTGTTCTGGTCGAGATGTTTGAGATTGGTGTGAACAACGCACATATAAAGTCTGGTGCCAACTCATTCACTGCTTTATACATCAACTGCGACTGTCTGTATTTGAAGCGCTCCGGAAGTGGCAGCCAGTTTAATTGTCCCAACAGTGGATCACTTGGAGACATAATGTAACGCATGGTGATTACAACAGGTCTTGTGTGTGAATTGTACAGAGATATAACAACTACCAGATTGTCAGCATGCTAAGCATAACTGTAAGAATAAATATTCCATCACTGGTCCTGACTTGCGTGTTAGCGTTCCCATCGTGGTTGCACTCCAATTTATCTAAAGAGTAAAGTAGTTGTATGCCGCCTGTGCTGTAAGTGTTATCAAACACCCTGACCGCAAGCATCAGTTGTTTTTGTCAGAAGTTAAACTGAACTTCGCGCTGTGCTTATTTCGGTGGCGGTGGCATGATCATGTAACATGTTGATGTATGATTATCTTGTAGATGAGCTCAATTTTTTCCATCGCCACGAATACCAAAATCATTGAACATGTCATCGCGACATTAACTCATGTGATATGGCATATGCTACTTACTGCACCGTGTATATGGTACGAGTGAGACGACAATAATCGTCACAATATCGAATTTAAAGTTCAGACTGACCTTGTTCGAGGACTTTGTTTCTGGCCGGCTTGTCTGTAACAATCGGACGCGACGCTCGACTGACATCTTTCCTAAACGGATTGGGACCTGACTTCGGAATCATACGCCGCATAAGAACGATGACGGCGCCAACCAAGGCCACAGCGCCGGCGACGTCAGGATGCTCTACGATAAACGCCTGAACAGCCGCCATGTTTCGAACTTCAGACTGTCAACCTTTCGATTATATTCACATGTAGATGACAGGCACCGTTTTGCTCACGGTCGCCATTCGTTCTACCGTTAGAAGACTCGTCGACGCGAGATGGCGCCACCGAATTATTGGTCGCCAAAGCAGCATAGCGTCTCCTGATACGGTAGCATGTTGGCCAACATGATACCGCTAGACATTGTCTGTCTAAACATCCACCAATCCATAACATCATGGTAAGCAAGGAAGGACGGAATTCAGAAATTGCTTAAATCACTAAAAACTAACAAGGCCACTGGACCAGATGTTTTCCCTGCCCGCATATTGAAAGACTGCAGTTAAAATTTTAATATCGCCAATATTAACTATCATTTTTTAACAGACACGTGCTGGACTAATCCCATCAGATTGGAGAATTGCAAACATTACCCCAATTTACAAGAAAGGAGACAGGGCCACACAATTCCATTATTGCCCTGTGTCTATCACGTCAATAATATATCAATATGTAGCAAGTTGGTTATTCAGCCATGTCATGAAGCATTAAAATTAATTATGACAATTATAATATTCTTACAGATGCCTTCTTAAATCCCAAGAGAATCGCGAACAAGTTGATGCTGTAATTCTTGATTTTTCCAAGGCATTTGACCGAGTTTCTCACCTACGATTATTACTCAAACTTCGATCGCCGCTATGGAATTCGTGGCCCCCTACTGGTGTCATCCCGATCTCAAAGAGTACTGGTGGACGGAAAGTCTACGGCCTGGGTTCCCGTCACCTCAGGAGTCCCCCAGGGGACACTCCTCCGTCCACTGCTTGTCATATCTTTCATCAACGACCTATTAGCAGGAATAACTTGTAAACTCCTTCACAGAACCATTTCCAACCCAGCTGATTCAGTAGCTCTCTAAGAAGACCTGAACAAACTCAGAAATGGTCTGACAAATGGCAGATGAAATTTAACACCGAAAAATTCCACACCATTCGAATTACACGCCGTCGCAACACAATCAATGCTAGCTATCATCTAGGAGGATGTACACTTCCCATGTTCACACAGTATTCATACCTAGGTGTCACTATTTCCAATACAATGTCATGGCAGAACCACATAAATAACATCACCTCCCGGGCCAACAGAATGGTGGGCCTTATTTAGCGAAACCTTGGAGGAACTTCACAGAAGCTAAGACAAGAAGCCTACTTTTCATTTGTACGTCCCCACTTAGAGTATTGCAGTAATGCCTTGAACCCATACATCAAGAAGGAGGTAAATAAGATAGAGAACATCCAACGTCGAGCAATCAGATTTGGTCTAAACAACTACAATGAAAGAGAAAGCGTGTTCGCAATGATTAAAAACCGCCGCTGGGACTCCCTTGAGAAACGAAAACTGTCTTGCCTTCTCTTGATGCGTAGGATCCAAAACCAACTTATTGCCGTTAATAGTAATCTCTACCCCACCCCAATGCTCGCCACCAGTACACAGTATTATCCCATCTCGCAATCAGATATACAGCAATTCTTTCTTCCCACGAACTGTCTTCTGGTAGAACGCCCTTCACGGGAATGTCTTGCTAATCCCAACAATCCAAGCATTTAGGGTAGCGACAGTTTCATACTTTTTAGCTGTGGTCTGTGTTTTACGCGCACCTCGTTGATAATTTAATTACTCGCACCTTTTGTATATTCTTCTTAAAAGCACCTTCACACTTGGCAGAGCACAATTGTATAATTATATTATATACACTGATCAACATCAAAATCCAGATTGATGGACTCTACTGATTAATCACGTAGACGTGTCTGTCTGTCTGTCTGCCTGCCTGCCTGCCTGCCTGCCTGCCTGCCTGCCTGCCTGCCTGCCTGCCTGCCTGCCTGCCTGCCTGCCTGCCTGCCTGCCTGCCTGCCTGCCTGCCTGCCTGCCTGCCTGCCTGCCTGCCTGCCTGCCTGCCTGCCTGCCTGCCTGCCTGCCTGCCTGCCTGCCTGCCTGCCTGCCTGCCTGCCTGTCTGTCTGTATGGTATCGCCTCTCTCGTTTCTAAATTCGAGACCAAATCTTCCCGTTGCCGTTTCCTTTTTTTTGTTCTTTTCCGTATTTGCGCATAGAAGTCTCCCATCACTATCGTCTAGTGGTTTGGTTTCCATGATGTCTCATCGACGTCGTTGTAGAAGCCATTTACATTTTCTTCTGAGTATAATGTCGTTGGTGCATATACTTGCACTATCTTTATTTGTAGCGCTTTGTTATGCACAGAATGCGTTCTGGTACTCTGAGGCTGATGTTGTTTACCCTCACTATGTGGTCTTTCCATATCTTGTTTATGAGAAAGCCTACGCCTGCTTGGCTGTTGTTTGCCTTAGAATGGTATAGTAAGTGGCCGCTTTGTAAGGTAATGAAACATTCCTCTGATCTTCTCACTTCTCCGTTCCCGAATACATCCCATACCAACCTGGTTTCCCTAAGTTCTTCTTCAAGTTCTTGTATGTATTCATCTCTTAGTAGAATTCTGACGTTGTAGGTCGCTATCTTTAGTCTACTTACCCTTTTTCGGCGGCTCTTTTTGAGCCGGAGGTTCTTAGCACCCCCTGCACGTAGTCGTAGTTGACCAGAGCCGCCTCCTTGGTCATGGACTCTTTCGGTGCCGCTGGGGACTGGGGGATCTTTCGATATACAAGACAACAGTTTGCCATCTCAGTGTTAATCCACAGACGAGGGTCTTGGTGCTCTGTTGCGGCGGATTATTTTCTTCCCTGTTATTGTTGATGCCTAGACCGCCTGGTTGAACTGAGAGACAGAGCGTGGTTTCTGAAAGAGTATACCCAAGTGTTTGAACAATGGTTCCAACTGCAAACACGAGTCGACGATCTAGAAATTAAACTCGATCCGAGGTGCCGACAAATGGAAAATTAAAACAAAAGAGCAGTTGCAGGTACCCAATGCGTAAACATGTGTGAATTAATTTTCAGCAGCATTGTTATTAAAATAATTAGGTTTATAAATTAGTCGACTTAGCTTGGTCCCTTTTGTTCATCATGCTTTCATACACGCACACATGCACTCATGCACGTATTCACAGGTTTTCTCAACATATACGACGACACTTTTACATTTTTGTATTGTCTAATGCTGCACACGTGTCACTTACATTTTTCCGGGCGTTAAATACTACCGGGGATGATGTTTTTGTAGAGTAATGTGTATTTAGCAGCACCTACGACGGTCGTGCTAACATTTATTAGGGATATATTTATTTATATGCATACAATATACAAAATGTTTGTTTTCAAAAGATGTAAACACTTTATGTCGCAAAACAGTTCTATCACCATGCTTACGTCACGTGACGTCACTCTTATCATAGGTAAAAAATCTCACATGAAATAGCAAATTATATACTCGTGTTTCGACAACAAAAGAAACATATGTGATTGCTGGACATTGTTGTTCATCCCTGATCTACTGTATATAAATATCACCCGGATAAAATATAATGCCAGGGTAAATGTAAACGCGACAGTGGCTCATCATCATTAGACCTTAGTCCTATGTATCTCCTGGCCGGGAGGTGGTTCAGTGCGTGACTGATAAGTCATGCGACACGTCGTCGATAGAAACATACTGGACGGCACTGGATGCAGGGATGGAGTTACTGCTACTCCTTCTCGTTGCAAGTAAGTATACATGTTACATGCTAATAACAACGATATGAGTATCGGACAGGTTTTACTCAATCCTATACTCTATACGTCTGGTAGCGATTGCCAATTAGGCGGTGCATCGATCGTTCGCGCAGTTTGAAACATATTCTTGGACGCAACCATGGAATGTCTGCCATGCAGCGGTTTATTGTGGCAGTTTAGATAATGCATATGCCATGTAGTTCATTGTGACGACTTTCGAGCCATATATATATATATATATATATATATATATATATATATATATATATATATATATATATATATATATATATATATATATATATATATATATATATATATATATATATATATATATATATATATAAAACACGTGTTTTGTCTGTTTGGCGTAGAGGCATGTAGCGGGCAGATCAAAATCAACTTCACAGACAACGAAGGAGTGTTTGGTGTGGACCGACATGAATACACCAATAACTTAGAGAGACACTGGCTCATCAGACATTCACGCAACTCGGTAAGTTGGCTACTAGCAAAATAATGCAAAGACCGTGTATCCATGAAAATATGTAAAACGTCTATATTGAAAACGTTATTAACATACGCATTAGCAATGTCGATTATATAGCTAGGTTAGCCTAGCGATCTTACACTATTTATTAATTTTAGAATGTATAATAATGATAATAATTAGATTATCTTTAGCAATGTCCACTTATTATTAAACAAAATCTTATATATTTTATTTACATAAGTATATGATTTTTTTACTGTGCAAGCGCTTACAGTCAACATAATAATTATACACCATAAAGCTAACGCAGTTAAGCGCAGCGACAGTAGGGCCTATACCGAATGTGTACGCGACGTTAGATTTGAAGTAAACCACTTCTCTCTCGTTGTCTTCTAATAAAACACTTAACTCACAGCGTTCGATTATTGTTTTCTCGTACGTAGTGGTTGTCTCTGTCTTACTAACAGTAAACTACATGCACGAAATATAGAAATATGTAGATATATGCATGAATCTGTTAACGCCCGGAACAATGTAATCTTTATGATCGCACTCGATAAACTCATAAAAGCGTTATTGAAACGAATATAATTCTCAAAAAAACTTGATGGCAACTCGGCGGTAACCATAACATCGCTATTGTGTCGAGGCATCGATTTTTTGCAGTGCAGGGTTATGGTTAGCTAGCGCCTTAGGTTTAGTTTAGGGTTGGGATAAAACTAAGGCGACACCGCGACGCAATATCGATTTTACGGTAATTGCTGAACCAAGCGTAGCCTCCACTGAAGATGCCGTCGAGTTTGGCGGGAGTTTATTTTGTGAATTTTATTCATTACAGGAATGTAACATTTTAATGATTTAATTTGTACATATGTATACAAGATATGTGAGTAGAGTTTTGGTGGCTATATGAGGTCGTTTTCGCCTTTAGGTCAGAAAGTATAAAATGTTTTTTAGTTAAAGTGAAAAAAAAGGAAACAGTTTAGTGTTATGCACCTAAAAGAGTTTACACTAGCTAATCATTTGCATCTACAGTCCAATTTTTCACCTTAGTGGTTACCTCAGAAAGTGGTCTTAAAGTGGGAAAATCTATCTAAATCACCGACACCATGAACCGGCCTATCTTGGACCTTGCAACCAATCACAACCCAGCAGTTTGGAAAAGTAATACGTCAGAGAGTCGTCTGCTGGTTCAGCTGTCATAACAGAGAGCCAAGCGCTACGCAAAAAGTTGCCTTATGTCGCTTTACAACGAAATCGCGACATCAATATGCCACACTGTTCCTCAAACGCTTATAGTAATAGTACAGTGAAAGACAGTACCAGTAAGATGTCTTCTTGTTAACCTATGAATCGAGCAGAACTGAAACAGTGGTTCGGTGGATTCGTTTGGACAGTCACAGACACAGCGCGGATCCTAGACGACCCGATTTGATTGACCTAACCATCAAAACGACCACCAACAGCCGCCAAACTTCTCCTCACATATCTTACATACATATGCATACACTATGTTATGTAATAAAATCTCTTGCATTCCTCTAACGAAGAAAATTCACACACAAAAACGCGCAGACCTCGAGTACAACTTGTTCGGCCGCCCAGCGGTACCGTAAAATCGCTTTTAAAAGCTTTACACAAAATACCGCTAGGCGCCACGTTTCTGACTGCGAATATTTAATTGTTTTACTTCACACGCGCGAAATAGTTTAATAACTTATAAATAATATAATAATAATAATTAATTATTATCATCACTATGATTTGCAGGAAATTATAAGTTTTATTATTTTTATATTGATATTTTATTTTTATAATTGTTCATATATGTTTCTAGTATATTTATGTTTTTTTTCTTCTGGTGTGTATTTGTTGTTTAGCATTTTAATGTATGTAAAACGCCATGAACAAGTTTAAATTGGATGTGGCGCTATATTAAATAAACAAACAATTTTTGTTATTATAATATTTTATTTATGTAGCGCCACATCCATAATTGTTTGTGGCGCTTCACAAAATAATGCTATTAAAAATACAATAAAGAGAAAACTACCCACAGATAATATTATTTAAAAATAAATAATGAAAATACATGTTTCTATATCATTAACTAAGCTGACTTATCAGTCATAAATAAACATACAAATTACATAACAACAATTGTAATAAATGAATATAAAAGTATGGTTAATAGTAATAAATAATTAAAGTAGTAAAATAAGTACGACATAATAATAATTTTCATTCAGCACATACACAACCATTATGCATAAGAACATATTACTGAAGCTATTTGTTCTACTCATGAATGACATTTCCACCATCAGATATGTAATAATTATAATTTTTGAACAAGACACTTTATTAATTATCGGAACAATAAATCACTAAAATGTAAAAAGGAATATGAATATATGGGAAATATTATGGTGGTAGAAAAAGAAGGATTTAAAAACAGTAATATTAACATGTTATTGTTTTAGTTATTATTGTTAAAACATCGCTTATGTAATATAAGCTTGTATGCTCGCAGTACACGCGGGATGTTTATAGAAATATTGATAAAATAAACAATGTGACTTCATTGAAAAACACGTAATTTCTTTTTTCTTTTATAACTAATAGGCAATTTTGGATAATTATCCAGACACATGTATTTTTAATATTTATTTTTAAATATTACCTGTGGGTAGCATTCTTATTATTGCATATACTTTAATAACAGTATGTTGAATAGAAGAGAAGCGAATTGTGGATTTGGCGCTATATAAAATAAACTAATAAAATTATATATTTGTATATTAAATTGTTATTTTTTATCAACTCTATTAGACCCATATCACCAAAGCGTTGCCTTAGTTTGCCGTTTAACATTTTCTGCAGATCATAGTGATGCAGCTAATTATTATTATATTATTTATAATTAATTAAACTAATTCGCGCGTGCGAATGCAGTAAGATTAATAAATATCCGCGCGCCATCTAGCGGTATTTTGTGTAAAGCTAACTTATAATAGCGAGTTTACGGTAGTCGAAGTTGTCGAGTTGCCGTTCGCCAAGATTTGCGTTTCTGTTGTGAATTTTCTTCGTTATACGAATACAAGTGATTTTTTTGTAATGTAGTGTATGTATATGTATGTAAGAAATGTGGGGAGAAGTTTGGCGGCTGTTTGCGGTCGTTTTCGTGGTTATGTTAGAAAGTAACAGATAATAATATGCATGCACAGTTCACGCCGACCAAGAAGACTCTCTGACGTCATTTTGTTTCTAAAATGGCGTAGTCTGTAGACTTTCTATGTCTATGTGTTTTACATATTTTTCCTGGTAAACCACTGACGTTAAAAATATGATTGTTGTTGGAAGTTGTTACTTTTTATTAACTCTGTTAATCCCATATGATCCAACCATTGGCTTTGTTTTCCCTTTAACTTACCGTATTCGGAATTTGCAAAGGGTAAACATTCGGCGGGACACACGACTCTCGCTGATGATGTATCTAATGTGAAATTCAGCGAACTATCAAAAACAACAGAAGGCAACATAAATGGAAGAAGCTGTTTCCGTACATCGACCACGTTAATCAATGTGTAACATTACTGGTCAATGCCAGCGTTTTGATTCTCTTACGTTTCGTCTTTCGAATCACACCCAAGGCCAACTTCAGACTTCAGTACCATGGTTATAACTTACGAAGTGGTTACGTAGCCGAGCATCGGAACCTTGTACCCTTGCGTTATAGGTCCGAGCACTCAACGCATGCGCCAATTGTCACGTGTTGCATCTTGCTTCCGCTCTTTCTCACGGCAGCCGAGCATGGTGTGGTTGTACTTGGGTTAGGATGAACGTAGCCGATGGTTTTGACGCAAAATGAGGAAATAGAACAGCCGTGCAACTCTACATTGACTACAGGCGGGGGACTGTAAGACATCGGCTGCGTCGGTGACTCTATAGATTGCAAGATTAAGCCCGAGCACAAGTATTTCGAAGACAAATGCCAATCGATTCGGCTCACAGACAACTCGGCCCGGGCCGAGTCGGCTCAAGATAACTAGGCGCCGATCATGAGACGACTCGGCGTCTATATGAGACAACTGGGGAATTTATTTTTATTTTGCACCACCTCAATTTTGCTGTTATCACTATCTTTATCGAATTGCAATGACATTTTTAACCACAGAATAAGTGTCAGTTTTATATTACAATAATAATGTAATTCATGCTTAATGTTATTATACTAGTTATTGTTTTGCTTGATTAATTTTATATTAGTGAAATAGTTATGTGCATTATATTACGGTTTTAATACAATATTTATAAAAATATAATAAAATGTATTAAAACTGCAATTAAAATGTCGCAAGCATAATACCATAATTTTCATGTGTTATAAGATGTATGTTATGTTTACTAAATTGTTTATGATTGATATTCTTTGCCTACATTTCATTTTTTCAGTGCATTAAATTAATAATGACCTCAGGCATGATTATGTTTTACAAATATAACCCCTACTACCTTAGATATTACGCAGTTCCTGCTGTTAAATACTAGATTATCCGCAAATCTCACGTGTCATGGTAACCCTTTTGTGCAATGTTTAAAAAATTGATTTATCTATGTATTTATATTTGTATTGAGTATCGAAAATAAATTCACCTTGATGTCATGTATAATTGTTTTACATTTCTCTTACATAAACACTGTAATCAAAACACTGCAACTATAACGAAACTCAAAACTGGCAGTGTTGACTTCATGAGCTATTTTCCCATTTCGCTACATTACCCACTAATCTAGCATGTGTCATGGTAACCCTTTTGTATAACTATATAAATAGTATTATGCCATTTGTGAAATGTATATGTTTTACATTTCTCCTTTCTTACTTTTATGCTTATATTAGTGCACTACATATGCATGTTTTATATTACTGTGTCAGATTTCAAGTGCATGACATGTAGTTATATACCCTTTTAATAATGTCAGTATGGAATCAGATATCACATTTAGTGCAATTCACGTTACATTAGTGCAATTCACGAGTATGCTTTACATTACTGTGTCAGATTGCAAGTCGATTTATCTTTGCGCATGACGTGTACATATGTCACTTAAATATTAATA
Source organism: Oasisia sp. SBJ-2009 (assembly GCA_964017155.1). Classification (NCBI taxonomy): domain Eukaryota; kingdom Metazoa; phylum Annelida; class Polychaeta; order Sabellida; family Siboglinidae; genus Oasisia; species Oasisia sp. SBJ-2009. The sequence goes on from OZ024857.1 coordinate 48,466,971, forward strand.
TTACCCAGGTAACCATCATTGTAGAGATGTTCTTTTGTCATCTTCCAGTATAAACTGCTACATACAATATTGCTACATTACACGTGTGTATTTAATAATTCTGCATAAAGTAATACAGCAGAAATAAATATCTTCTAAAGCGATATTACTTATAATCCTTTCCTAATGGAACTGGCTCTATTAAAATTATAATATTAAATTTACTATATAAAAAACATGAAGTCCATAAATCATTCTGCTATACTACAGCAATTACAATCTGCAGTTCTCAAAACGCAATTACTTTGGCCTGTTATGCCCTATGAAAAATATGTATTCATCAACCAGCCATATGCTGTATGATGCCCCAGTTGTTTCTTTCGATGCTCATGTAATTATTAATAATGCTCATATTTATTCATTATAATGTCGTTATGGGTATATATTACGTACTTAGATTCATACCATTAACGCAGAAAAACATTTCAAATCATGCAATTGGGCTTATAAATTTTAAGTATTTATTTCATTTGTTTTCCATAGGCTATGACTTGTTATAATGGACTTATAAATATTAATCGAATATCCTTATGAATCGCTAGTAGCAGTAGTACGATCACGCACCCATACTGATACTGAAGCGAAGGGTAACGTGAAAGTACGGCCAAGAAATCGCCTGTGCGTTGAATGCTCGGACCTTTATCACCAGCGAACACGGTTCCGATGCTCGGCTACGCAACAACGTCCTATAACTTATGGCTTTTTATGCATTCCGGAGTTTTAAGACACCAACAAGTCTTTGAAATAAGTCTTGTTTTATTCTATATTTCATGCCATGGCAATAAACCTGGAGAAGCTCTAACTTTCTCGAAGTTAACAAGCTGCCTGTCAGACTAAGTCTAAGACTAAGCTAACTCTAAGCCTAGCCCTTGCTAGGATTCTAAATTATGTACGGGTGCGGACGCGGCGTGCGGCATGCGGTATGCGGCAACAAATGGCTACAGTGGGAACGCTTGCCATAGGAGTTATGCCATAATTATAATTGATAATATGTCACATATGTGCGGATGCAGTTGCTGTTTGTAATGACCTGTGCGCATACGGATGCAGCAAACTGAATCGGCCCGTGTAACAACCGTATCCGCACACGAATTGGACCGGAAATTCAAAGGAGTGACGTGTTTTTCCCAACTTTTACAAATGGCGGCCGATATTTCCGGAAAGATAGTAGCATTCTACATTGTCATCGAGGATTGAAACATGCCATCGCAGAAAGTACCTACATTTCAATTAGACGTTGTAGAAAATGAATTTCTCCTCATCCTGTTGTCGTTCACGAACTAGAGGATTTCATGCACCATATTTGCTCCGGTTTTAACGATGTCGTGAACGCACCAACAGTGCCTTCGCTTTCTGTTTTGCAACATTTGAACCGCTACCTAAACTCGTTTGTCGTTTATTGTTGCTCTACGACGCTGCAATACGGGCCAATTCAACACCATTGCTGATGTGCAGGTAATCTAGACGGAAGTGGCTTTTACGAGAATGCATTTTATTAATACATTTATTTAATGTATTATTATTATTATTAATATTTATTATTATTTGTGTATTATTATTATCGACATAACATTTTATATATAACGTAATTTTTTACGTGCTTGTCATAATTATATTTGTATCTTAATTACATATAATAATGTTTTTAATTTCAATATTATATACTTACATAAAATTATACTAATTACACACACACCACCATCACCACAACCACCACCACCACCACCACCACCACCACCACCACCACCACCACCACCACCACCACCACAACCACCACCACCACCACCACCACCGCCACCACCACCACCACCACCACCACCACCACCACCGCCACCACCACCACCACCACCACCACCACACACACACACACACACACACACACACACACACACACACACACACACAATTTTGATTCCGTGTACTGTTTACAATGTTTGTGCGCGCCTATGAACGGGCTGGCCCTGAGATACGGCGCTTTAGAAATTGCTGTTTGTAAAACATGAATAATAATAAGGGAATTCTACAGTGCTCCCATCTCGCGGCGCTGTCAAAATTAGACCTAGACGCACAGCTTTCCGCAATGTATGGACTCGTTCTAAACGCACAACGTGTTACGCGTCCACAAATCGCAGCCGGATCCGCATGCTGAATCCGTATATATGGAGTGTTTGCTTTACGGCTGAACCGTCTGACTAAAACTAAGAGTTAAAACTAGTCTGGCTGTAGTAAACTGTCTAAGTCAGATAACGTTACTCATTATTAATTATCAGGTACTGGTTGCTCATTGACATAGAGTGATAGACATTTACCGTTACATTGCCAATGTGTTATTGTAACGTCGTTTGATTAGTACTTTACCGATTGTTATATTACCCATTGGCGTTGATTATTATTAGATCAAGGGCCACTATGCCGAATGTTGATCAAATTACAAGTATATTATTTATTTGATAGCCCGATAGATAATTAACTTACAGTTACCGCCATAATCTATGCGATTTGGACCCTTACAAGAGTATCGGTAACGGGAAATAGAAACTAGTTTGAAATCGTAGTGTTGCATGCGATTATTTTCTAATCTAAAGCCGAATTCAATAGCAGTCGGCTCACATGTATAAGGAGCAATGACCTTTACAAAATAATTGCATGCGACACCGCAGATTTAAAAATCGTTCCAATTTCCCGCTACTGATACTATCGTAATGGCCCAAGCCACAAGCGATGTATAAGATAAAGTATATAACGGGCAAAAGATTACCGGTTGCACCAGCCGAGCGTGACGGCAGATGTTAGTGTCTCAGAAACTCGGTCGTTTTTTGCAGCATGTACAGCTTCACTTCAATCATTTCGACGTGGAGAAAGCCTCGTTCTGGGGTGGTTGTTCTGATTACGTCAAACTCTACGATGGCTCGGACACCAAAGCACGAAAGCTCGCCACATTGTGTGGCAGCGAACTGCCAGGAGACGTCATCTCCAGCGGAAACTCGCTCCTGGTCGTCTTCGTCACCAACAGGGCTAGCAGATCGACTGGATTCGAGATAACGTACACGGTTAAATGGATATTCCCAGGTACCCGATCAATGGTTATTTCATTATGAATATGCATTGTTATGTGGAGCCGAGTGTCAGTTTAAGTTAATCTTATGAACCTGTTAGTGGGCAAAAGAGTGCTGGTAAATATTGTAGAAATTTCTTGTGATATACGATAAAAGTATGTATGCACGCATATACACTGGAAGTATCCACGGCACGCTCGTATGCGCACGCTTGTCTGTTGCTATTCAGGTGCCTGCATGGGCAATCCGGAAGTGACAACCGAACCCAGCGGGGTTGGTATCGTGAGAACCGGTAATGAAAACGATATGTCGTGCGCCTTGAAAATTCAAGTGGCTAACGAGGTGAGAGCTAGGTGGTATTAATTCGTTGTTGTTAATGGTGGCGGTGGCGGTGGCGGTGGCGGTGGCGGTGGCGGCGGCGGCGGCGGTGGTGGTGGCGGCGATGGCGGTGGAGATGAAGATGAAGATGAAGATGAAGATGAAGATGAAGATGAAGATGAAGATGAAGATGAAGATGAAGATGAAGATGAAGATGAAGATGAAGATGAAGATGAAGATGAAGATGAAGATGAAGATGAAGATGAAGATGAAGATGAAGATGAAGATGAAGATGAAGATGAAGATGAAGATGAAGATGAAGATGAAGATGAAGATGAAGATGGCAGCGGCGGTGTGGTGGTGGTGGTAATGGTGGTGTTGATGATCATTACCGAGGAGGAGAAGGAAAGTAATAGCGGCAGTGCTAATTTAATATTATCAAATGGTAGTATAAATGTGTATGTTAAGGTTTTCCTCGAATGTGACGTTTCGCTCATCTGGTGCCAAATTGTCATGGATTAACACACATCACACACCCGCAGTATATAATTGTGTCACTCAAGAAAGGGTCTATCTCGTAAAACCCTTCCCCATGTCTTGAGTGGTTGTCACACTCTATGTGGTTGTTTGTCACAAAAATAAAATAATGTATTTACCAAACACAACTACACGATGAAAAAGAAATTCTGAAAGATGTCTAGGGGTGTTTGGGTGAATATATAAAAAACATTACAGGTGACTAAAATGCTATATAAAACATTTACATTACATATAATTAATGTGATACTTGTGCTATTGAGTTTCTTGTTATACGTTTGAAAAATCTTAGTATGACCTATTCTATATGACAGTTTCGTCAAGCATAAATAAAAACTACTGGATGTAATATACAGATCAATATTCAGTGGCGCAACGAAAAATGACAAATGCGGGTTCATATTTACTGAGGAGACATTGCTCGTCTAGAGGGCGTAGAGACTCTGTTACAACCAACCCATGTGACAACCAATCCAGATCTCCTCTATCAAAATACCATCAAACAAAATGGATGAACCAGTCAATGTTCTACCGCATAGAAACGAGTACAAGCTGACATTGTGAGCTACGGCGCGGAGAGAAACGACCACTGCAATGTCTACGAAGTGAAGGTCTACGACGGTGACAACGATTCCGCGTGGTTGCTGAAGATAATTTGTGATTCCAACTTTCACTACGTTTTCACGTCTACTGGTAGCTCTCTGCTGGTGAAATTCATATCTTATCAAAATGAAAAAAAGTCCGGGATTTCTGTCAAGTACTCTACAGGTAAGTACGTGTAGTTCTGCCGCAAACAGGTTTTTGTTTTAGAAATATAACAGTAATGTGACTTCCAATTCCTTCGAAACCAAGCTCAGAGGCGCACCAAATAGCAGGGTTGGACAATCTCGGTTTCTATAAGCCCCTTTGTCAATGGAGGTATTGATTCTCCAGGTAGCAACCGTGGATAAGCAAGCTTATATAGGTACCTTTTTAAATGGCGGTGGAATTGTATAATAATTTCACCTGAACTAATATTAACAGGAGTTAAAAGAGTCGAATGATCTACAGAAAATAAATGCATTCCAGTGTTACTCTAGCGGCAATATGTATGAAGCTGGATAGGTTTTATTTTAGATGTAAATACGATGGTTGCTTAAACGAAGTTGCCTAGTATGTAATAGTAATTTTTTAGTGACACGATATCGGGCATGAAAGCAATATAAAGATTTATACGAGATACAAATATGCTTAGTCACAACCCTCGCTAAAATTACATCTATTTGTATACTACCAGTGCGAATATTTTATACATTTTAATACATGCGTGTGTTCAAACCTTGCAAACTGGCTTTGGTTTTCATAAAAGCACCGGTCTGTCTAACGCAGCGAAATGTAGCATAAATGATCCGCGTTTGCTACCAATAAGACTACATATACATACATATATATATATATATATATATATATATATATATATATATATATATATATATACACACATGTAAATGATAAACTATTATATCATTATACATTATAAATTGTTATATACATATAGTATATATTATCAATTATCAATTAGTATATCATTATACTTTATAAATTGTTATATACATATAATATATATATATATATATATATATAATATATATATACATACATACATATATACATATATGTATAATATATGTATAGTATATCTATATTATTTGTATTATATATATTATATTTTATTATATATATATATATGTATATATATATATATATATATATATATATATATATATATATGTATATATATATATATATATATATATATATATATATATATTGCAGTAATGAAAACACCAGCAATGACGCAAGGAGCAGCAGCAACAACGACAACTGCACTGGGCAATGCTGTGTCTCCTACCGGTGCTGTCAGGACAAGGACACGTCGAGCAACTTGTATGTTAATTCAGTCTTTCCCTTTGGTGTCATCATCATCATATGACCACATCAATGTGTGCCCTTTGAATACTCTTTCCGTGAAAAATAAAACTCTTTTTTCGTGGTCCATTGTGTCTGCCGACGGTGGTGTTGTGCTACCATCAGTGGCGTGTGTATTCAAGTGGCTGTGTAGGCCGGTTCTGGTCGCACTTTCTATTGCTGACTACAGTATCACGCAAGACTACGACACCATGCACATAATTGTTTTTTGATATTGTTTTCAGTACAATAAACCTAACAAACACAGCTATATTTGCCTCACAGGACTTTACAAGGTATTTGCAACAGTTATTGTGTTATGCCATCGTAAAGTGAGGTTTTCATATAAATAATGAGCCTCGACTTTAAAACTCATTTTTCTCCTTAAGTAATTTATGATAGGTCCCCTCTTTAAATACCTGTAACTTTGCTTCTAATGCGAATATTTGAATACAGTAAACAGTACACGATATGTAGATAGTATATCTTTCTATTTCTTAAATAAAAATGCATTTGAATTTTTGTTAATGTGACTGGTTTTCCTATGCCGCCACTCATATTAGAAACGTTGCTTGGCCGCGACATTAGTGCTACTTCCGTCACGTCGCACTAGTGAAAGAACAGGTGCCGCGCATGTGGAACATATTTCAAACTGATTGTATAGAATTGTGTAGGGGATGTGAATTGGTAAGTTCGAAAAAATGCCCATGTATTTTAGAGATTGAAATGTTCATCATGACAGTTTCAGTCATAACTTTCTTGGGATGTGTCCGTATACGTTTGTGTTTTTCTTTGGAAAACCTCTACACTATCATCAATAAAGCGTTATTTTAGGCATTACACAGCACTCGCCGTATAAAACATTGTATAAGTATCACGAAAAACCTACAGGCCGAATAAAGTAGTGTTGTGTAGTTATAAAACGGTTTACATAACACTAGTAGTTAGCCTAATCATGATGATTAACATGTTTTCCCAGATTATTTTGTATTCGATGAGATGATATAAGCCCTACGTGTGCAGTTTGAATGAATAAATATGCAAATAACCTCAGGCCAAAGTTCATAAGAATATCCTGTAAGTTAGTTTTGGTTTAGTATATATATATATATATATATATATATATATATATATATATATATATATATATATATTTAAATAATATAAAGCCAAAATTTCATCAATCAATTTCAAATTATAATCAAAGATCACTATTGGACGTTGTTTAAATTTCGTAGAAATGTACCCGATATATCGTATACCTAGCGTTTTTTAATATAAATTTCGTTTAATCTTGCAGCTTGTCGATGCAAAAATGGCGGTCGGTGCTCTTCAAGGAGACGTCGGGGGTGCATATGCCAAAAGGGATATTATGGGAAATTATGCGAGAAGAAAAGGGGTAAATATGTATATTTAGTATACTATGTTATACAATCAAGATTTAAAGCCACTTAATCCATCCAACTTTAATTGGTTCGGTGTGTTAAAAATTGACGGCGGTGCGGTGCGGTGCGGTGCGGTGCGGTGCGGTGCGGTGCGGTGCGGTGCGGTGCGGTGCGGTGCGGTGCGGTGCGGTGCGGTGCGGTGCGGTGCGGTGCGGTGCGGTGCGGTGCGGTGCGGTGCGGTGCGGTGCGGTGCGGTGCGGTGCGGTGCGGTGCGGTGCGGTGCGGTGCGGTGCGGTGCGGTGCGGTGCGGTGCGGTGCGGTGCGGTGCGGTGCGGTGCGGTGCGGTGCGGTGCGGTGCGGTGCGGTGCGGTGCGGTGCGGTGCGGTGCGGTGCGGTGCGGTGCGGTGCGGTGCGGTGCGGTGCGGTGCGGTGCGGTGTGGGTTTTCCGGGTCAGAATTGGTTCATTTAAAAATAAATATAATGCCGGAAGCAAGAAAGAAGCCGCCCAGTAACCATGAGTTTCATAATCAGTGAATATATTATTTCTTTCATGACCTAATTCAATCGTTTTTCACACAGTTTTTAAAATGGCTTCAATGTGAAATGAATGTGTCTCAATACGGTTCTACAAAATACAGCAAAACATCAAACATTGTTAACTAATGTTGCCGAAGGGAGTATATATATATATATATATATATATATATATATATATATATATATATATATATATATATATATATATAAGGCTAAATGCTGCATACGGAGACCAGTGCATATACGACCGCGTACAGAACCCCGGCCGTATATTTTTATCTAACTGATTTTTCAATGATGTTTAATTGGAACATTGTCTGTAATACAAATATACATTATGTACTAAAATATGGTTATGATATTTTAATGAATAACATATATACCCAAAAATCGGTCTCCTTAAAATCTTTATGCATAGATGCTGCATAGGGAGACCGGTGTCTTACCGGAAGTTATTTATACTTGTTTGCGGCTGTATATAATTATAACGCCAGCATAGGATATACAAAATTGAATACAACGAAAACAATAACAGCATAAATAAATGTATATACATTTACACTTGAGTAGTTTGTTTTCGAGCATGTTGGCGAATTCACCGAATCATAAAGACTTAATAAACTGCAGTCGTAATTCAAAGACAAAGGCAAAGCAGTGTATTATTGTCTATATTGACGTTGTCGTAGGACTAGTCTTTTACAAACGCAGTCGCAGTTACAGTCACAGAGAGAGTCACAGACATGAAAACGCCGAAGACGATGCCCCTTTTGCTTGGCCTTGCTCTCTAACATTAGCTCTGTAAACATGTGTTATATAAGTTATTTTATATAAACATATTTACGAAAATAGATACGCAAACCCAGGTCGCATCATTTCCATAGAACATGGTAACAACATTCAATCCCGTAGCCGTATGTGGCTCAGTGGCGTAATCGCTAAAGTGTTTGACTTTGGGTCATAACATCTCACGATCGAATCCCAGCAGGTACTTTTATAAATGTTTTTTTTTAGAATTTTGTAACTTAAGCTTGTAATTGTTTTAAAGACAAATGTGACATTATTAAGGGCTATATATGTAAACGTATGCGTGGTAAATTCATTTTTTTTACGAATGTCTACCTTATTTTATATCTGAGACAGCTAAAATAATTTCAACTGATAATGTGAAGTAATTTGTGGTTAATATAAAGATAAACAAAATTATGCAAGCCACAAAATGATTTATGCATTATTAATAGCCGAAACTAATAAAAAAGAATATACATTTTCCCACATATCCAAGCCTAGACAAGGAAGCTATTTTGTCCATGGGTTATACCCTCATAAATGTAACGAATTGGTAAGTACTACATGGGCGGGTAAATTTGTACAATGTTTTCGAAACAGTCCTATGCCTATACTTCATACATGAGGCCGAGGCTATAATTTAAGTACAAGTACGAGTAATTATTAATTAACCTAATTTATATAACTCAACACAACTGAATACACAATGGTAATTATTTATTATTTTTTGTCGGAAAATTGTAAACCTAACACATTCCCTATGGAGTTAGGTGGTACCACAAACTGGTTATGCACATTTGACATTCTACTATTTTTTAGACTTTAGCTCTTGCAACATCAAAATTCATCCAGCAATATTCTAATTAACTTAGTCTGACAATGTAGTACATCTCTCTGCAATACAAGCATGTGGTGTCACTGTGTTGATATATCTAGGGCAATATTAAGTCGCCTAGCTACCAACTTACATGTAAATCAGGCATAAAATGTGATCGACATTTGAGAAACAAATAGTGAATCAAGTTGAGATGTATCTTTAATGAACACAAAGGAGTGGATAGTCAGCCATTGGATATCCCTAGCCCAGGGTTTCTATCCCACTTCAAGGAGGAAATTAACATTTTTAACAGGAGTTTCATTCTATAGCTACAAATAAATTAAGTTGTTCCAGTATATATTGAAAAAGTACTCAGATGTACTCATAATATACGAGGACGAGTACATGGCCTATAAGTTGACGGACATACTATTATTTCATACTAACTGTCCACAATATGAATGGTAGATGCCCTGCAAAAATGTATAATCCAAGTGTAAAATTATTTTGTAAAACAGGAAAAGTCCCATCTAATAAGCTTGCCAAAAGGTATTGTATTAGGATAGTAGAAACCTCATGTACGAGGTAAATTGTAACACATGTTTTAGCTGTGGAGCAAATTGTAATAATATTATTATGAAAAACTACATAATGGACACAACTAAATGTACGCTATGTAAATAACTAGTAGCTTATTTTGAAAATAATAATAAAACAATTATGCTGTTGCATACAAGCACATCATTTATTAGATCCCATATAAAAATTCACATGTTCAAATATATATAGTAACATAAATAATATCTGAATTACAGTAACGCGTAAATTGCAAACATTCCCATGTGTAAAAACATGATTTGATTTAACAGTTGTTGCAAATGTGTACACAATTTGACTTATCCAATGTCCGATTTGCATAGGTGACACAGATAGGACATATTCTAAAAAGTGCTTTTATGTGGGACACTGCTAATGTTGATGTCATGAACTCGTTTGCTGTAAATAACAAGGCAGACGTTAGTTTATACCACTGTATTAAGCCAACCAGTAACATATATACATAATACAATATATACAAGATCTGCCTATATAATTCTAAAAGTCAACTAACAGCATACAAGCACATAAAATGGATGGTGACCCTTGCACCAGGACAGTTGCTATATTTTACTCTCTGAGGAAATACTGCCTGCTACATGACACCTTCATTAAATGTAATTGGCACTTTAAGTGATCGATGCATATCAAAGTCAGATTAAATTACAATTATTATATTACAAATACAATTACAGTTATGCAACTGAATACATCCCTTAGCAATATATTGACCTAATCAATACGGGGGATTCCATATAAAATCAATCAAGTAATTACAGGATCGTGTTTGAATTTGATGATATTTTGTGTATTAGTTTATGATAATGAGTTTATGCAAATGTTAATCTGACCTTCACATCAAGAGATAGAGGTCATCAAACTTTGATCTGACCTTGATGCCTAGCGAGCTTCAGGTATCATAACTATACTCCTAAGAGACCAACCTACAGATGTAATGTTGGTGTCATTTTAAAGCTATTAGAATTGTCTGCCTAGTTAGACAATAACCCATATACCAACATTTTTAAACAACTGCTTGACCTTTGGCCTGACTTGAAGTAACAAAAACATGTAACCTCCGATTTCACTTTCACTGTTGTGCTTAATGTGCATGCAAATGCAAATGTGTGTGTGTGTGTGTGTGTGTGTGTGTGTGTGTGTGTGTGTGTGTGTGTGTGTGTGTGTGTGTGTGTGTGTGTGTGTGTGTGTGTATTTATTTGTCCAGGATTGATTTGAAGAAAAAAAATTGTATTAGTTTGCATTCATGATTGTATGTTACAAACCAACCATATTTTAGGTAAATCTGACCATCATTTAACGGTAGTCAGTCAGGTAATTTTGGTGACTTCTATCTTTGATGTTGAACAGGTCTGTATATAAATCATAACTATTTGATCTAACCTTGACTACCTAGTAACTTTCTAGATGTCATAGCTTGTCCCCAAAAGTCAAATAGTAAATGGCCTTTTGTTGTCTCTGCTACCTACAGGTACACATATATTATACATACCAACAAATACAGGTATTTACCACATCTGCATAGAATATGTAAAGAAACAAACAGGACATTTAATGAAGGCAGCATCCGTTTGCATACTGATAGATTATGTGACAGATTTAGTTCTGAGTATACCACTATAGCAGCATAAAGGAGTGCAATGTGCCTGATCATACTTTCTGCAATTATTGCCCATTATGTATGGTTCAAAATAGAAAGTAAAGAAAATTAGAGCTTACTTGATTTTTGCATTGTTAGGTCGAAATCAACTAAATTTTGCAAAATATTATTCCGAATTATTATTTTGTTATTGGGTACAAATATATACATATCTTTATTATAAATTTAAAATGATAGCAACATGTAGATTGCTTAGGAGACCAGAATGACATCTGGAAAGTTACCAGGTAGTTATCGTCATGACAACTTTTGATGATATGACTTGACCATGACTAAATGGGTGGTCAGACTGACATAAAAATGCACATGCCACACTTTGACTTATGAATATAAGCAAAATAATTCATCAAAATCGAACATAGATAGAAAGCTTAAAATGTTACCCATGTTTTGGCATATAGGTCAGAACACAGTACTGGTATACAAAAAAGGGACATTTCACTACTAAATTCAAATGCATAATTTATATTAAAAATGAGTACATTCTGATGTAGCTGGCATGACTACAATGGAAGCTGGGATGACAATCCTCATGGCTAATAGATGACAACATGAGGTTACTATGTAAGTTAGTAGGTAACATGGACACAAATTTAGGTAAATATGACCACAACATAGTAATTAGACTTAACTTGAGAACCAGTAAGATCCAATCTATGTACTAGAGATATGCAGGACATTTGTTCTACTCTGTAACGGTGTGGGGTATTCTTAAGTAACAGTATTATATTCATAACAGTATTAGATTCATCATGCTGATTGACAGCAGTAGGTATCATAGACAAATATATCAGTTCACAATAATAGTCAAAACCAGAGGTAGATTGGAACCAGCTAGAAGCTAAAGCTATCATTACTCATTACCTTTTTCAAGGTAAAATCCAGCAGAATAGGCTTAATGTATGAAAATGCAGTGGAAACCAAAGCAGTAAGTAACATGAGCGATGTATACCAACCAGTATTGTGTTATGACCCATTGTAATGTTTATATTGTACATTAAGTATGGCAGCATGTGTAGAGTAAGATAATCAGTATTTTTAATTAGAGTATAGTAAAGGTTATAAAAAACAAAACAAATTTTAGTAAGCCAGCTGCCGTTTGCATAGTAACAGAGCATAATGACTGTACTCATTGCCTATATGTCAGCATTAATGTGACGTAAGAAATGTTTTTAAAATTCATAACTCATGAACTATTCAATTGCGCACGATAAAACATTCACGAATTCTTGCTATATATGTATGCTTCAACATAAAAACAAATCAGTGAAATATGAGGTTACATGTTTTTGCTAGGTCTGGTCAAATCATAAAAAAATACGTTTTAACAATTTTGCTATATACGTGTTATTATGTAAATAAGTAGACAATTCTACAATGTGTGGGAAACATAGACTTGTGATCATAAACCAATACACAATATGTCATCAAAATTGAAGATGGTCACGTAAATGTCACCCTTTTCTATTGATTTGACATTGAATGCCCCATACTTCATTAGTTCATGATTTGACTGTGGCACTTGTCAGGCCAATCGGTCTGGTGAATTTTAGCTTTGTACTCTATTTGAGAGAGTATTGTAAGCAGTGAAATACCATTGGAATCACTGGCCAGTATAAGGTCTCCCACTGGCAACACCCATTCCAAACTGTCCAGCCAATTCATCTCTACCTTTGCCATCCTAGGATACAGAAGTCACAAATAGCATACAAAGCACTCACTAGTGTGAATTTAAGGGGCATTATGCATGTTCTAGACTGTTTTATACCCTATGACTATATTGGGTGTGAGTAAGTAGGTGTCATATTTTGTTATTTCAATCAAATTTTGGACTGCTAACATCAATATAAAAAGAAAAAATTACTGACATGGTTTCTGATATAAATCAAGTTAAAGGAACTAAATATTATTTTTAAATAGTAATTTTAGTGTTAAACATCTCATATTAGCAAGACACATGACAACGTGCATTTGCCTTTTGGTGATTTGATTGAAGGCTTGCTCGCATCTGAAATAAAATAAGTACAATTACATTAGTCATCTAACAATATACTATATGCACATGTGCATCAAAGTAAGTTGGACATTAAAATGAGGAAAATATATAAATAATATTTACAGACTACTTTACACAGCCATGTGTATTATTTTATAAGATATTCATGTGTATGTGTGCGTGCATGTGTATGGTTGTAAAGATGCTCTACCATTGACAATAACCAAAATAAGCCATGCATACCATTTGTTGACATCTTGTGAGCAGCATAGCGCGTTGTTTTGGCATGTTGCTGCTTCAGCTACAACAAGAAAGAGCTTTTTATAAGCAAATCGTATGTTCAGATGGATATTGTGCTTAGCAATAACATGTCATTAATATGTTTTATGAGTAATATCCCATGCTCTTGGACTGAGTGATAACTATAATATATTTATGCTGACCGCATGTTTTTATTACCTGAAAAGTAAGTTCGGATGCACTGTTTATAAAAAATAACATAAATATGCATCCATGGAATTATGTTGACAGATTAAATTAACAAAATGAAGTATAGAGTGTTAGCAAAGAAACAGTTATAAAGGTAAAATTGAGGTGGGTTCGAATTATATACAAGTCACACCTATTTTGTTACACTGTCCTGTTAGTGTCCAGTTTCTCACCAGTTGATTCATGTGATATAAAATGAAAACATAGACAGACTTACACACATTAGACAGGACACAATTATTTACACTAGCTGGTAACATTACTTTAACTTATCACAGATATCCCAAAAATTTGATCAATGTTTTGTTAATACGACAAAGATGTTTGGAGGCATGTTTTGTGCTACAAACATAAAAGCCCCGAAAATTGGAACTGAAGTCTGACGTCTTCGGCACTTGAACAATATCGGGGTCCACCTCAATTATGTCAGTTTAGGCTAAATTTGATATAACATCTGTGCTCCAGTTCCATCCTTCTACAATATCACATGCATATGTTCCAAAATGTATGGATCTTAATAAAAAAAATGAGGACTAACGATCAACCACCATCACAGTAGTCTGCGTCTTAGCGACCGCAGTCACGTGACAGTGATCAAAACCTCAAATCATCACCCCTTCGTTGAATCAAACAAGGTTTTTGGTCACAAAGCTACACTAAGTTTAAGGTGTTATATTACTTAAACAGAAAATGAGCATAAGAATGTCGACGACGACGGATCTATCGTCATACGTTTAGATAAAAATGTAATTATAATCAAAAACGTTCTAGGACTAGGTGCGACCGCAATCTTCCAACTGTCAAATCCAAATCAATTGTTTACTTTTAAGTTTAACTAAATATAGGGGTATAATTCAGCTTCAACTACATACAATTGCATGCATCTAACAAAGATGGCTATTTCCATAGAATTCACGCAATGTGTTCTATAAACGTAACCCTAAATAATTTAAAAACTGAATGTTTTCAATGAACTTACCTATACTCCGTTACTTGCGAAACCGAAGGTTGTTGTTGTTCGCTGCCGCTTTACGACATTTGCTACATCATGTTAAGACATCGTTAAGCTACACAATATTAAATAAGTACAAATACTCAAATGAAAAAGCACAACTTCGGCGTTTATAATACCACATTAATCAGTTAAAGAATGCTAGCTTATTGAGTTCATTGTGTGTGTATCGAATGTCATAAAATTGACGTGACCGCATTCAACAAATGTACGACATATGGCTTGGAGATCCGTCAAATATTTGTTTTATTAATGTGTTTACATATTTATTAAAATTAATACATATCCAACAAGCATATATTACACTGAACACGAAACACTAACCCCTCAATCAATATATAGCAACACTTTTAAACTATAAGTACTTTTCTGCCGGAGTCCCTTACGCGGTGCCTTAGGCACTTCAAAACATACAAGGGTCTGCACTAAACGTGCTCAAAATCAATCTTCCGAATAATGGCATAAGTTAATTCCTTTATGTCATATATATTTATATATATATATATATATATATATATATATATATATATATATATTATATATATATAAATATATATATACATATATATATATATATATATATATATATATATATATATATATATATATATATATATATATATATATATATATATATATATATATATATATACGTACATACTATATATGCGATTGGGCACAATAGTTGTCTACAAAACGCACCAAAACATCATCGATGTCAACAGCAAAACATCATCTATGTGAAACAGACATATTGCAACAATATTTTACCCGCCCTGATCTTCCCCATTTCTATAATTACCGTATCTTCTATTATGTTTCTCTCTCTGTCTGTGTCTGTCTGTCTGTCTGTCTGTCCATCTGTTTGTCTGTCTGTCTGTCTGTCTGGCGTCGGGAAATATTTGCCATTCGCAATCGAATGTTTGTTTCGCATTCGAATGCAAATGCGACTGTTTATTGTTGTCATTCGATGTCATGTATGTGCTGAAGATCTGTAACTTCAGTTTTTACCCTCGTCGCTACTAAACGTTATGACTGAACCGAGAAAAGTCGGTAGCATTTTTTGTAAATGAAATTATGATATACTTGATGCATATACGTATGTATATTAATAATTAATTAATTAATTAATGGTTAATTGCAATACTATGCGTATTTAGTACTCATGGACGATGTTTCATTTTCCTAGAAATGGACCATTTATCTTATAAACGACTTGTTGAAGATATGATATTAATCTTGTAGGTCCTTGTGCGCCGAATCCATGTAAAAAT
This sequence comes from Oasisia sp. SBJ-2009, assembly GCA_964017155.1. Classification (NCBI taxonomy): domain Eukaryota; kingdom Metazoa; phylum Annelida; class Polychaeta; order Sabellida; family Siboglinidae; genus Oasisia; species Oasisia sp. SBJ-2009. The sequence continues at coordinate 48,483,439 of OZ024857.1, forward strand.
GGCGGCGAATGCTCATTGATAAGAAGAGGAAAGAAGTATCGGTGCAAATGCAACGGAGGTTATATTGGAAAAACATGCGAGAAAAAACGTAAATATGTGTATTTAAAATCGTTTTTAATAGCATCTTGATCTAAGGCCACATATAAGTGTTATTATTATTGTTATTTTTATTATTATATAATCCAGTAATGTTTAATTGGTTGTTCTGTCAACGACCAAATTTACGCTATCAACGCAAAAGTGTCATCACCATCTCGTAAATCAACCAGGAAACCATCGGAGACTGAGGGTTGCAATAACGTTTGTAAGACTGATGCAACTTGGGAGTTTTCCGCTTCGTAATTACGATCTAAGATACCTGTCAACACTATCCTGGACACGTTTATACTTGGATTCTTAAATTAATATCGAAAAACCATCTCAATTTTACAATCAAAGAAATGTACCAGTTCTAACGATACCACAAAATAGCATTATGG
>OZ024857.1:48488917-48496417 GCA_964017155.1 Oasisia sp. SBJ-2009
GGTGTGATATTGCTAATAACCATTCTGTGATCACTTCCTATGTTGACTTGGTTGATGAATGTCATGTCTGTGACGATGTCTGGTCTGTGTGTTAGGAAGAAATTATATATGTTATATATATATGTATATATATATATATATATATATATATATATATATATATATAACGTCAAATACAGCAAAACATCATAAATTGTCAACTAATATTGTCGAAGGGAGTATGTTTTATATACATATATATATATATATATATATATATATATATATATATATATATATATATATATATATATATGATATGTATATATAATCCTTTGGCAACATTATTTGACAATTTATGACGTTTGCTGTATTTAATTGTATTTATATGTATATATATGTGACCCCGGCGATCCAAATCAGTGACAAGTCGGAAACATTTTGATGTACTTTTGTGACATATTTGGAAAGAGGAGGCATAGTACTTTGTAGTAATTCAAAAATTACGACTCTACTATAAACATTGGGGAAGTTATATCACATTTGGTATGGTAGGGGTCAAAAAGTAAAACTGGAGAAAACGGCCGTTAAAGTTTTGGATTAAGCATGGGCTTAGATACCATATAAATATTATGTGTATTGCATTCAAATTTGGCATGCAGCTATGGTATCATAGTGTAATGATAGAGGGCAAATAACAACCAGCTGCTGCAAAAATACCTGAAGTTATGGTACATTATATGTGCCATAACTTCAGGAATTAATTTCAGTGCTACGAAATTTCACAGCTAATTAGTCTAAAACAAAGCCGTTTTTAGGCTAATTTAGCGCCGTATCATGCACCAAAATAATTACTGAACGGATAAATGTCCTACTTCCTGCGAGACAAATGTAGCCATACGTTTTAGCTGCTAAATAACATAAATTTGAATCAAATCCATCGAGAACTTTGATTTTTATGAGTTTTTCAACATCGGGGTAGGCCATTTTAGGCCGCCCGATCGCTGCTATGTTCGACTCCGGCGCAAACTCTCGGCGCGAGCTGTGAAACGTTGCGCTGACAAAATCCAATGGTCGATTTTTCAGACCCAAAAGTATTATTATGAGTATACACCATCTCTAGGTCTTTGCAAAATGTCATGACAATTGGAGCATTATTGTCGTTGCTTAACATGTTCCCGTCTTCGTTGTCATCGTGATCGGCTTCCCGATCGTATTCGACCGTAACGTCGCTGTCGGTTTCGCTGTCACTGTCAGCGTCCCATTCCGAGGCGTCGAAATCGTACTGCTCCGCGCAACAGCAATGTCATCGCTGGTTGGTATATTCAGCACACGTAGGAACGCGGCCGACATTATGTTGCAGAAGATTTAATAACAGGGAAACAACGATAGAAAAACACGGCGGAATACGAACGACCTTGGCTACTTGTTTACGTTTAGCACTGCCGTACTGCGCCTATGCGTAGGCGATCATCCAATTGCAAGCACCGAAGCGCGCACGTGACAGAGCACGCCTCTCATTAGTATGCAAAAAGCCTTCTCAGGGTAGCCGCCTATTGGTTAGTTTTGAGCTATTTTGGTGTACTTGGCCCGGATACGGGTTACTCCACGTCAGAGAGGAAGAAATGCCCTCTCTGCTGATACCCGATACACAGGGATAACCCCAAAGCAACATGGCGGATTTTATCGATGGAATCGAAGCAAAATCCTTTTGTTTTAGTAATTTTGAACTAGTTGATCAAGATGGCTCGCATTATACTACGTTAAAATACAAATTTTATTTGGAATAAATAGTGTAGGATGAGTGGAAGTGTTAAAACGGATGTTATAAATTTTATTTATGTAAAAACCTAAAATTCATCCAAATCATGCTAACTGGCTTTAGACGGCATGCACTCACGGCAAATATCAAATCCCGACTTATCACTCATTTGGTCAGCCGGCGTCTCACGCACGCACGCACGCACGCACGCACGCACGCACGCACGCACGCACGCACGCACGCACGCACGCACGCACGCACGCACGCACGCACGCACGCACGCACGCACGCACGCACGCACGCACGCACGCACGCACGCACGCACGCACGCACGCACGCACACACACACACACATACAAATATATGTACATACACACGCATATTACATAGGCTAAATTATGTGAAATTCACACATCCTCAGTTGTAAGTCTTACATATGCATATTAGCAAACAGAAGGCACACCTAATTTAACATACAGCATGATCTGGCCCGTACGATCGAGGACTTTCAATTCAGGAAACACATTTGTAACCGAGGACTCACATTTCTTTACGCATTATAAGCGTCCTGTTTGCAAATGGAACCTTCAACACATTGATATTACGTTTCGCCTGGAAATTGTTTTACCATTCAAAGTTAGGGTATGGCAACAGCTGCCCTGAAGAACTTAAAACAATAACTTTTAGGGGATAAAAAAGTAGAATGACATCGGAATAATGAAGATATTAACATTCGTATATGTTAGATGCTTTATTCGCATTCCAAATACCTACATCAATGTAACAAAATATAATGTCATGAAATGTAACTACAAATTAATGCTTAATAATTAATACGCTTTCCTCTCTAATAGAGGAGACTCTGGTAACAGTCATCGTCCATTCGTCATTATACATTGAAGGATTTTCAACCGAGGACACACATATGTTTATACACTGTACGATCTGGACAATACGAGTGAGGACACATTTTGTTTATCTAGTCAACACGTTTTCACTCCAACGAGTTCAGTAATTCAATGAAGGATTAACAACCAAGGGCACACTGATCTAACCGAGGACACTCACACATAAAAATATATGTATATATATATATATATATATATATATATATATATATCACTATCTGGACGGTACGATCGAAGACTTACAATCGAGGATATGCATACACTGTATTACCAAACAGCAGACACAGATAATTTAACATACAGCATGATCTGGACCGTACGATTGAGGACTTTCAATTGATGAAACACATCTGAAATTTATTTACGTATTATATGCGTTCAATTTGGCAAATAGAGCCATCGATATATAGTTATTATATCCGTTGCAATATTATGTGTTCACCTGTAAATTCTTTTTCATAATTCAATGGCTAATGTAAGGACGAATTATGACGTGGCAACAGCTGCCCTCAAAAACTTAAAACAACACACTTTTAGGGGAGAAAAAGATAGAATAACATCGCAATAATGAAGATATTAACATTCATAAATGTCAGAGAATGTGTAACATTCCACCCCCGACAAGCGTCTTGGTTGCAACACCGCCTGGTTGCACTACAGCTTTAAAATCTTGGAACGATTATTTCTTAAATAGTCTTTGATGTTGTTCCAGCTGCGAGATTGCAAAACAGCATGACGCCGTTGCAAATTAGTAATGTCCGTTTTCCACGGAAGTCGGAAGTACAGTATGTTGTTTAAACCTGCAACAGCCGCAATTTCATCTTTGGTCCAGGGTTTTCGCTTCCTTGCTCTCTTCATTACTGGAACAGTTTTAGTTTCAATGTTGTATTGTAATTTCAAATTTTTAAGTACAGTTTCAATTAACCGAAATAGTATGTCCCTACCTGTAGACATATAACACCGATATATCATACTAATGAAGCTACGATTTATCTAAACGCATCTTAATTAATTGCATCATTGTCCATGTTAGGTAACGGAATGATAATACAATTAAACAAATGCACATCATTGAGTATTATAACAAAACATGGTACAACTGTTCTTATTACAGTATGTGTTTTCAAATTAAATATGAAGTGAGCTTATCAACACAAATAAAACATACTTAACATTTTCAAAATAAATCTACAGTGTATTTGTTTCCCCGACATATTTCTGACATGATAAGTCACCTTCAGCGTGGCTTGTCTCGGGTGTTTCTTCGTTTTTGTCCCTGTTTTCTTCCATTGCGCACTCTACCAAATGTAAGGAAGTGTCACACACATAAACAAGATCATAATTCATTAATGTAAAAACAATGCTATCGTATGTTTAGCACATTTGATTGTTTATCTCTATGTTTTAACCAATCTAATTAATAATATAGCTATACATGAAATGTAATTGATATAAAGTGTTCAATTAATACCAAAGCATCACAAATAGTGTAAAACAATAACTAATTACTTTCTTTAACAGTGGAATATTTCATTATTGCTATTCCAAAAAATCGTCTAATTTTGGATTACGTGTATTTGTTCTCCGTTATCCCATCATACGTTACCTTCAGTACGGTCCGTCTCAGATGTTCCGTCATCTTCTTCCGTGTCTTCTTCTAAGTCGCCATCTACAAATTTACATTACATGTCACACATATAAACAAAAAATACGACAAACGAAAACGGCAATATACTTACCACATGCCTGTATATGCAACCTTTCAAACAGAAATTCTTTAACATCAGAATAATGAGCAATTCGTTATTATAATATCAACAATTCTGTATAATGGACGAAGGAATATTGAACACTTAAACTGATTATAAGGAGGCCATCAAATATATATGTATATATATATATATATATATATATATATATATATATATATATATATATATAAACACTGCCATAAACACTTACCTTCACTGACATGTTCTGTGTCTTCCGTGGTCATCTCGTCGAGTGACCTTCCGTGCTGTGAAGATAAGCTGCCTCTTTCAAGATGAAGAAACAACTTGGACAGCTTAGCAACACGCAGCACGGTGTCAGGAAGACGGTAGTACTGACGATGAACCCGGATATCGTGCCCCATGTATCCTGCCAGCAGATCTAGCTCATTTTCTTTAAACGCCAACATCTGAGACGATGTTGCAACTTGCTTTCTTAGTTTTAAGGATCGCATGGATTGTGGATCTGATACGCCAGACAATTCGGCGTGTTTCTTCATACAATCAGAACCTCTGATATGTTCCAAGCTGTCATAGCTCGACCGTGCAAACACATGTTTATTTCCAGCGGCAACACCGGCCTCTCCCCTTTTTTCAGTAAGGGTTGTCATCTGTGTAATTATGTCACTGCTCAGAATGACCGGCCCAGTACGCCCCCTCTTCCCTACAACTTCGACAACCTCAAAAAGACGACACAACTGCTGTTCTAATTTGCTGAGACCATAGTCACTGCTGGTGCTCGCTGTGTGCCTTTTGTGAAAATCCTGTAGTTTCATCTTGGAGACTTCGCCCTGTCTTCTTCTGTTGAATAAGATGACCTGCGTAAGAGTAACCTCGTTGAGGAGATTCCATGCGTTCTTGGCGCTTTCTCCTGTCGCTGCTGTCAGGATATCGACTTGCGTCTTCGCAGTGTCTCGAAGATACTCAGTCATCTTCACAACGTTCGCACTTGTCGGGAGTGCTTGAGGCTAGTTACGCTTTCCGTCGTGTAGTGTTCTTTGTGCAGGTCCAGCAATGTCCTCCTTCCACTTAATATCAAGCAGTCCAGCGAAGTTGTCGTCGATCTCTGCCAGTCGACAGTCTGCTTGTCTCCAGATTCCAACGCAGTAGCTTTCACTATGGTCGCACATTTCTTTATGGAATGGCCGATTTTCACTGCCAATGATGGCACCTTGAAGATATTCTGACTAGGGGTGAATCCGGCAATATCTTGAACAGCTCTGACTATGTCAGCTAGTTTGCCAGCATGAATGAAGTCTTGCAGTGACGCATTTGGCTGATTGGCCTTTCGCCGTAGCTGCATAAGTAGTCGCCCAAGTTCACGGAGTTTGTTTCTGATATGATTGTGCTGGTCTTTGTCGTGACCAACTCTAAGAAACTCCCTTCGTGCCAGTTCCAGGATCAAACTATCACTCTTCACTATCCTGCTAACCGTATCTGAATTCATGGGCACGATGCAATGCTTGCAGTTCATGTCTGACACCTACAGGAGGCGGCATCAGTAACTTGCTCTTGTTCATCATGCGTTCATGCAACTGTTTCGACCCCGTGCTCTGAGAAGAACTCGCTGCGTCATGTGTAGATCTGCTTGGTTTCAACGGGCACCGATGTTTCCATAAGTCCTTCATTACATAATACCCGTAGCAATATGGACATGGTCCATAATCTTCGGCATTTACGTGTCCACTGGGTCTATAGCCAACGATAAGAGTTCCTCTGTTGTCTCTCTTTACCTCGCAGTTGTGTAGGTGGTTGCCTAGGTTTCGTAGTTTGCACAACAGTTTCTGTCTAGCTGCTTTGTCTTTTTCTTGTATAAATCCACACACATCGGACTCGTCAGGGTGGCAGGTTTGTAAATGTCTTGGTAACTTTGACTGTGGCTGAAGACAATAACAGCAGTAATGCTTCTTATCCCATTTTCTAGCTATACCGTTGTTGGTGGTCATGACCACAATCTCATTAGAACGTGACTCTGTCATTCCCGTCTCCACTTCTGCATCATCTTTGCTATCGTCCTTCTGCAATTCCCTGGCTCCGTCACGGTGAGTTATGTTCTCTTCCATATCACGTCTTCTCCCAGTCTCCTGTTTTTCGAATTCTTCTGAATCATCTGAATTGGGTACATAGTCACTATCTGAAGATCCTTCGTAGATAAATGGATCATTTTCTAAGACATCCTCCCTGTGACTTTTCAATCCCTTCAGATCAGAATATTTTCGCAACTCCCGTCTTCCTGTAGGGGATTCATCTTCTTCGGATTCCTCTGAGTCTGAGTCCGGTACATAGTCACTACTCGAAGATTCTTCTGAGCTCCATCGATCAGTCTCGCTATCCAATATATTGTTCACTTCACGCATGCTACTTCCTGCTACGTCTCCATCTCTCTGCTTCTGTCCCTCTTCCACACCTCCATCTCTCTGCTTCTGTCCCTCTATCAGACCTCCACCTCTCTGCTTCTGTCCCTCTATCAGACCTCCAGCTCTCTGCTTCTGTCCCTCTTCCACACTTCCATCTCCCTGCGTCTGTCCCTCTTCCACACCTCCATCTCCCTGCGTCTGTCCCTCTTCCACACTTCCATCTCTCTGCTTCTGTCCCTCTTCCACATTTCCATCTCTCTGCTTCTGTCCCTCTTCCACACCTCCATCTCTCTGCTTCTGTCCCTCTTCCACACCTCCATCTCTCTGCTTCTGTCCCTCTTCCACACCTCCATCTCCCTGCTTCTGTCCCTCTTCCACACCTCCATCTCTCTGCTTCTGTCCCTCTTCCACACTTCCATCTCTCTGCTTCTGTCCCTCTATCAGACCTCCACCTCTCTGCTTCTGTCCCTCTTCCACACCTCCACCTCTCTGCGTCTATCCTTCTTCTACACGTCCACCTCTCTGCTTCTGTCCCTCTTCCACACGTCCACCTCTCTGCTTCTGTCCCTCTTCAACACTTCCATCTCTCTGCTTCTGTCCCTCTTCCACACCTCCATCTCTCTGCTTCTGTCCCTCTTCCACACCTCCATTTCTCTGCTTCTGTCCCTCTTCCACACCTCCATCTCTCTGCTTCTGTCCCTCTTCTACACCTCCACCTCTCTGCT
>OZ024857.1:48498917-48506417 GCA_964017155.1 Oasisia sp. SBJ-2009
ATATATAATATATAATATATAATATATAATATATAATATATAATATATAATATATAATATATAATATATAATATATAATATATAATATATAATATATAATATATAATATATAATATATAATATATAATATATAATATATAATATATAATATATAATATATAATATATAATATATAATATATAATATATAATATATAATATATAATATATAATATATAATATATAATATATAATATATAATATATAATATATAATATATAATATATAATATATAATATATAATATATAATATATAATATATAATATATAATATATAATATATAATATATAATATATAATATATAATATATAATATATAATATATAATATATAATATATAATATATAATATATAATATATAATATATAATATATAATATATAATATATAATATATAATATATAATATATAATATATAATATATAATATATAATATATAATATATAATATATAATATATAATATATAATATATAATATATAATATATAATATATAATATATAATATATAATATATAATATATAATATATAATATATAATATATAATATATAATATATAATATATAATATATAATATATAATATATAATATATAATATATAATATATAATATATAATATATAATATATAATATATAATATATAATATATAATATATAATATATAATATATAATATATAATATATAATATATAATATATAATATATAATATATAATATATAATATATAATATATAATATATAATATATAATATATAATATATAATATATAATATATAATATATAATATATAATATATAATATATAATATATAATATATAATATATAATATATAATATATAATATATAATATATAATATATAATATATAATATATAATATATAATATATAATATATAATATATAATATATAATATATAATATATAATATATAATATATAATATATAATATATAATATATAATATATAATATATAATATATAATATATAATATATAATATATAATATATAATATATAATATATAATATATAATATATAATATATAATATATAATATATAATATATAATATATAATATATAATATATAATATATAATATATAATATATAATATATAATATATAATATATAATATATAATATATAATATATAATATATAATATATAATATATAATATATAATATATAATATATAATATATAATATATAATATATAATATATAATATATAATATATAATATATAATATATAATATATAATATATAATATATAATATATAATATATAATATATAATATATAATATATAATATATAATATATAATATATAATATATAATATATAATATATAATATATAATATATAATATATAATATATAATATATAATATATAATATATAATATATAATATATAATATATAATATATAATATATAATATATAATATATAATATATAATATATAATATATAATATATAATATATAATATATAATATATAATATATAATATATAATATATAATATATAATATATAATATATAATATATAATATATAATATATAATATATAATATATAATATATAATATATAATATATAATATATAATATATAATATATAATATATAATATATAATATATAATATATAATATATAATATATAATATATAATATATAATATATAATATATAATATATAATATATAATATATAATATATAATATATAATATATAATATATAATATATAATATATAATATATAATATATAATATATAATATATAATATATAATATATAATATATAATATATAATATATAATATATAATATATAATATATAATATATAATATATAATATATAATATATAATATATAATATATAATATATAATATATAATATATAATATATAATATATAATATATAATATATAATATATAATATATAATATATAATATATAATATATAATATATAATATATAATATATAATATATAATATATAATATATAATATATAATATATAATATATAATATATAATATATAATATATAATATATAATATATAATATATAATATATAATATATAATATATAATATATAATATATAATATATAATATATAATATATAATATATAATATATAATATATAATATATAATATATAATATATAATATATAATATATAATATATAATATATAATATATAATATATAATATATAATATATAATATATAATATATAATATATAATATATAATATATAATATATAATATATAATATATAATATATAATATATAATATATAATATATAATATATAATATATAATATATAATATATAATATATAATATATAATATATAATATATAATATATAATATATAATATATAATATATAATATATAATATATAATATATAATATATAATATATAATATATAATATATAATATATAATATATAATATATAATATATAATATATAATATATAATATATTATATAATATATAATATATAATATATAATATATAATATATAATATATAATATATAATATATATATTTCTATATATATATAAAACAGTTTGAAACTTATTTACCAACATCACAGGGTTTATATATATATATATATATATATATATATATATATATATATATATATATATATATATATATATATATATATATATGCCTATAATTTTGCGCGAATTTATTTTGAGAATTTATTTCGTTTAAGTAATGTTAGTAATTTTATACTGTAACTAAATGCGTATAAATGTATATAAGATAAGCAAACATATTATTAATTGTATATGACAGGTCAGAGAATGTTTGACAGCAGCTGAGTGTAGGCTGTAGCGTGTGGGCAAGCTTGACCATGTCCATGACCTGGCTAAGCTTGGCAATCTTCCAGTTAACTGGCCTAAATTATTACTATTAAGGCCTTTTCAAAACGGTTTGGCGAACTTTTTTCGATGCGTATGTGCTCGGAATGTCATTCTACATAATTTCCAGTAGAAAGAAGTAAGATGTTTTTTTCAAATTATGTTTTAGATCAATTTAATGCCGTAAATTTAATGCCGACGTAAATAAGCCGATGTCACATGGCGCGAGCAGTAAGGGCATGCCACGTATACACGCAGCACGGCCGCAAAACCTAAGGCTAAGGCGACGTCTTGCGTGTGCATTTCGAAGTCGAAACAAAAACAATTAGCAATATTTTATAAATGCATGCTTAAAACAGATAATTATGCATTATACAGAATAAGAATTAATGATGTAGCCTTAGTTTTGGGGATATATTCGCAAATAGCAATACATCGGTCATCGCCTTAGCGGTAGTGATGCGTCTTGGACTTGGTCTGGACTGGGGTGTTACGTGCTGTGACATCGTCATCGGTTAGTTTGCTTCGACTCGACGGCATTAAATTGATTTAAAATACACTTTTAAAATATCATCTTACTTCTTTGTTTTTTGTTTTCACCACGTCTCACCTTGATTAGTTGTCTCTGCTTCAATTTCTGTAGTTCTGATCTGATCGACGCTGTGTATCGCGCTCCGACTTCGCCATGGTGTGTTTTTGCATGAGCGTGAAATAATGATATCCCAAAGAAGCCACAACCATGTGATCGTCCGGTCACGTGATTTGTCCCGCATTTCGCTGAATAATCGAGGACGCGGTAAACCGTCCAAATACACACGGCTGTAAAAGTTAGCTCCCAGTGGCGCAGCGGTGTGTACACACGGTCCGCACTGTTATATATGATCGAGGTCTGGCGCGGATTTTCGTAAAATGTGAATATTTTCCACTTCCCGAATGTCGACAATGCGCTCACGTTCTTAATACCAACCGAGGACGTCCTCGGTTCAAATTTTAATTAATCGCTAATGGTAGTTGCAATGTTATGCATGCTTAGAACTACAGGACGATGTTTCATTTTCCTAGAAATGTACCTGATATATATAATAATACATTTGTCTGAAAATGTCTTATTATCATGTAGGTCCTTGCGCGTCAAATCCATGCAAAAATGGCGGCACATGTTCAGTAAAAGGAAGAACAACAAAGAAATATAAATGCAAATGCAAGACTGGTTATTACGGGAAAATGTGCGATAGAAAGAAAAAAGGTAAATATGTGTATTTAAAATTATTTCGTGTATTGTTATTATAACATAATGCAACAACGTTTAATTGGTAGTGTCTCTAAAATAAGTAGCGTCTATAAGATATATGCAACTTGTAATGTGCCGCTTCGTGATAACGATCTAAATTTGAGTACAACACACCAAGCTGTACACGTTTATACGTGGATGCATCAATTAATATCTGACAACCTTTTTTTATCTTACAATAAAAGGAAATATACTAGTTCTGACGATACTAAAAAATATGGTACCGAACTGCAATCGTTTTGTCAGCGATAAATTAATTCAGTATTTTGACGTATATTGAGTGTAACATTCAGTTTTTGGGGACACTATTTTTATTGTCATGACAGGTCGGCCGGTAGCAGGTGGGAAGTCACCCAGTTCCGGTGAGTTTTAGTAATAGTGTGCACAGTGTCTTTTTCATGAAGAAATTCAATCAGTGTACACCCGGTTAACAATATATTTAATTACATCAATATGAGAAGAATATATCTCAACAATAGCCTAAAAAAGAAAACAAAACGTACCGTTTTAAAATAACTCTCGAGTTATATATATATTATCATATCTGTTTTGATTATTAAGTTTACTTTTAATATATATATATATATATATATATATATATATATATATATATATATATATATATATATATATATATATATATATATATATATATATATATATATATATATCTGCAGCATAGATCGAGCAGTTATGTTATTTGTTGTCGTATATATGTACGGTATATATATATATATATATATATATATATATATATGTATATATATATATATATATATACAGGGTATATATATATATATATATATATATATATATATATGTGTGTATTATATATATATATAATATATCTATATATAATATATCTATATATATATATATATATATATATATATATATATATATATATTATGGGGGCATGAATGTATGGAACATTCTCTTCACTGCGACTGCGTAATTACGATTTTATGTTTATATATATAGAACAGAAGACATACATTATCATGTCTCCAGTATGGATCAAGTCGTGGTTCATTTATCTAATTTTGATTGAGTACATATATATTTGTAAGTACAATGTTAATTAATCGCTAATGGTAGTTGCAATGTTATGCATGCTTAGAACTACAGGACGATGTTTCAATTTCCTAGAAATGTACCTGATATATATAATAATACATTTGTCTGAAGATGTCTTATTATCATGTAGGTCCTTGCGCGTCAAATCCATGCAAAAATGGCGGCACATGTTCAGTAAAAGGAAGAACAACAAAGAAATATAAATGCAAATGCAAGACTGGTTATTACGGGAAAATGTGCGATAGAAAGAAAAAAGGTAAATATGTGTATTTAAAATTATTTCGTGTATTGTTATTATAACATAATGCAACAACGTTTAATTGGTAGTGTCTCTAAAATAAGTAGCGTCTATAAGATATATGCAACTTGTAATGTGCCGCTTCGTGATAACGATCTAAATTTGAGTACAACACACCAAGCTGTACACGTTTATACGTGGATGCATCAATTAATATCTGACAACCTTTTTTTATCTTACAATAAAAGGAAATATACTAGTTCTGACGATACTAAAAAATATGGTACCGAACTGCAATCGTTTTGTCAGCGATAAATTAATTCAGTATTTTGACGTATATTGAGTGTAACATTCAGTTTTTGGGGACACTATTTTTATTGTCATGACAGGTCGGCCGGTAGCAGGTGGGAAGTCACCCAGTTCCGGTGAGTTTTAGTATCAGTGTGCACAGTGTCTTTTTCATGAAGAAATTCAATCAGTGTACACCCGGTTAACAATATATTTAATTACATCAATATGAGAAGAATATATCTCAACAGTAGCCTAAAAAAGAAAACAAAACATACCGTTTTAAAATAACTCTCTAGTTATATATATTATCATATCTGTTTTGATTATTAAGTTTACTTTTAATATATATATATATATATATATATATATATATATATATATATATATATATATATATATATATATATATATATATATATATATATATATATATCTGCAGCATAGATCGAGCAGTTATGTTATTTGTTGTCGTATATATGTACGGTATATATATATATATATACATATATATATATATATATATATATATACAGGGTATATATATATATGTATTATATATATATATATATATATATATATATATATATATATATATATATATATATATATTATGGGGGCATGAATGTATGGAACATTCTCTTCACTGCGACTGCGTAATTGCGATTTTATGTTTATATGTATAGAACAGAAGACATACATTATCATGTCTCCAGTATGGATCAAGTCGTGGTTCATTTATCTAATTTTGATTGAGTACATATATATTTGTAAGTAAAATGTTAATTAATCGCTAATGGTAGTTGCAATGTTATGCATGCTTAGAACTACAGGACGATGTTTCATTTTCCTAGAAATGTACCTGATATATATACTAAAACATTTGTCTGAAGATGTCTTATTATCATGTAGGTCCTTGCGCGTCAAATCCATGCAAAAATGGCGGCACATGTTCAGTAAAAGGAAGAACAACAAAGAAATATAAATGCAAATGCAAGACTGGTTATTACGGGAAAATGTGCGATAGAAAGAAAAAAGGTAAATATGTGTATTTAAAATTATTTCGTGTATTGTTATTATAACATAATGCAACAACGTTTAATTGGTAGTGTCTCTAAAATAAGGAGCGTCTATAAGATATATGCAACTTGTAATGTGCCGCTTCGTGATAACGATCTAAATTTGAGTACAACACACCAAGCTGCACACGTTTATACGTGGATGCATCAATTAATATCTGACAACCTTTTTTTATCTTACAATAAAAGGAAATATACTAGTTCTGACGATACAAAAAAAATATGGTACCGAACTGCAATCGTTTTGTCAGCGATAAATTAATTCAGTATTTTGACGTATATTGAGTGTAACATTCAGTTTTTGGTGACACTATTTTTATTGTCATGACAGGTCGGCCGGTAGCAGGTGGGAAGTCACCCAGTTCCGGTGAGTTTTAGTAATAGTGTGCACAGTGTCTTTTTCATGAAGAAATTCAATCAGTGTACACCCGGTTAACAATATATTTAATTACATCAATATGAGAAGAATATATCTCAACAGTAGCCTAAAAAAGAAAACAAAACGTACCGTTTTAAAATAACTCTCGAGTTATATATATTATCATATCTGTTTTGATTATTAAGTTTACTTTTAATATATATATATATATATATATATATATATATATATATATATATATATATATAT
>OZ024857.1:48511417-48513917 GCA_964017155.1 Oasisia sp. SBJ-2009
TACACCCGGTTAACAATATATTTAATTACATCAATATGAGAAGAATATATCTCAACAGTAGCCTAAAAAAGAAAACAAAACGTACCGTTTTAAAATAACTCTCGAGTTATATATATTATCATATCTGTTTTGATTATTAAGTTTACTTTTAATATATATATATATATATATATATATATATATATATATATATATATATATATATATATATATATATATATATATATATATATATATATATATATATATATATATCTGCAGCCTAGATCGAGCAGTTATGTTATTTGTTGTCGTATATATGTACGGTATATATATATATATATATATATATATATATATATATATATATATATATATATATGTATATATATATATACAGGGTATATATATATATATGTATTATATATATATGTATTATATATATATATATATATATATATTATGGGGGCATGAATGTATGGAACATTCTCTTCACTGCGACTGCGTAATTGCGATTTTATGTTTATATATATAGAACAGAAGACATACATTATCATGTCTCCAGTATGGATCAAGTCGTGGTTCATTTATCTAATTTTGATTGAGTACATATATATTTGTAAGTAAAATGTTAATTAATCGCTAATGGTAGTTGCAATGTTATGCATGCTTAGAACTACAGGACGATGTTTCATTTTCCTAGAAATGTACCTGATATATATAATAAAACATTTGTCTGAAGATGTCTTATTATCATGTAGGTCCTTGCGCGTCAAATCCATGCAAAAATGGCGGCACATGTTCAGTAAAAGGAAGAACAACAAAGAAATATAAATGCAAATGCAAGACTGGTTATTACGGGAAAATGTGCGATAGAAAGAAAAAAGGTAAATATGTGTATTTAAAATTATTTCGTGTATTGTTATTATAACATAATGCAACAACGTTTAATTGGTAGTGTCTCTAAAATAAGGAGCGTCTATAAGATATATGCAACTTGTAATGTGCCGCTTCGTGATAACGATCTAAATTTGAGTACAACACACCAAGCTGTACACGTTTATACGTGGATGCATCAATTAATATCTGACAACCTTTTTTTATCTTACAATAAAAGGAAATATACTAGTTCTGACGATACTAAAAAATATGGTACCGAACTGCAATCGTTTTGTCAGCGATAAATTAATTCAGTATTTTGACGTATATTGAGTGTAACATTCAGTTTTTTGTGACACTATTTTTATTGTCATGACAGGTCGGCCGGTAGCAGGTGGGAAGTCACCCAGTTCCGGTGAGTTTTAGTAATAGTGTGCACAGTGTCTTTTTCATGAAGAAATTCAATCAGTGTACACCCGGTTAACAATATATTTAATTACATCAATATGAGAAGAATATATCTCAACAGTAGCCTAAAAAAGAAAACAAAACGTACCGTTTTAAAATAACTCTCGAGTTATATATATTATCATATCTGTTTTGATTATTAAGTTTACTTTTAATATATATATATATATATATATATATATATATATATGTATATATATATATATATATATATATCTGCAGCATATATCGAGCAGTTATGTTATTTGTTGTCGTATATATGTACGGTATATATATATATATATATATATATATATATATATATATATATATATATATATATATATATATATGTATTATATATATATATATATATATATATATATATATATATATATATATATATATATATATATATATATATATATATATATTATGGGGGCATGAATGTATGGAACATTCTCTTCACTGCGACTGCGTAATTGCGATTTTATGTTTATATATATATAGAACAGAATACATACATTATCGTGTCTCCAGTATGGATCAAGTCGTGGTTCATTTATCTAATTTTGATTGAGTACATATATATTTGTAAGTAAAATGTTAATTAATCGCTAATGGTAGTTGCAATGTTATGTATGCTTAGAACTACAGGACGATGTTTCATTTTCCTAGAAATGTACCTGATATATATAATAAAACATTCGTCTGAAGATGTCTTATTATCATGTAGGTCCTTGCGCGTCAAATCCATGCAAAAATGACGGCACATGTTCAGTAAAAGGAAGATCAACAAAGAAATATAAATGCAAATGCAAGACTGGTTATTACGGGAAAATGTGCGATAGAAAGAAAAAAGGTAAATATGTGTATTTAAAAGTATTTCGTGTATTGTTATTATAACATAATGCAACAACGTTTAATTGGTAGTGTCTCTAAAATAAGGAGCGTCTATAAGATATATGCAACTTGTAATGTGCCGCTTCGTGATAACGATCTAAATTTGAGTACAACACACCAAGCTGTACACGTTTATAAGTGGATGCATCAATTAATATCTGACAACCTTTTTTTATCTTACAATAAAAGGAAATATACTAGTTCTGACGATACTAAAAAAATATGGTACCGAACTGCAATCGTTTTGTCAGCGATAAATTAATTCAGTATTTTGACGTATATTGAGTGTAAC
>OZ024857.1:48516417-48641417 GCA_964017155.1 Oasisia sp. SBJ-2009
TAATATCTGACAACCTTTTTTTATCTTACAATAAAAGGAAATATACTAGTTCTGACGATACAAAAAAAATATGGTACCGAACTGCAATCGTTTTGTCAGCGATAAATTAATTCAGTATTTTGACGTATATTGAGTGTAACATTCAGTTTTTGGTGACACTATTTTTATTGTCATGACAGGTCGGCCGGTAGCAGGTGGGAAGTCACCCAGTTCCGGTGAGTTTTAGTAATAGTGTGCACAGTGTCTTTTTCATGAAGAAATTCAATCAGTGTACACCCGGTTAACAATATATTTAATTACATCAATATGAGAAGAATATATCTCAACAGTAGCCTAAAAAAGAAAACAAAACGTACCGTTTTAAAATAACTCTCGAGTTATATATATTATCATATCTGTTTTGATTATTAAGTTTACTTTTAATATATATATATATATATATATATATATATATATATATATATATATATATATATATATATATATATATATATCTGCAGCATAGATCGAGCAGTTATGTTATTTGTTGTCGTATATATGTACGGTATATATATATATATATATATATATATATATATATATATATATATATATATATATATATGTATATATATATATACAGGGTATATATATATATATGTATTATATATATATGTATTATATATATATATATATATATATATTATGGGGGCATGAATGTATGGAACATTCTCTTCACTGCGACTGCGTAATTGCGATTTTATGTTTATATATATAGAACAGAAGACATACATTATCATGTCTCCAGTATGGATCAAGTCGTGGTTCATTTATCTAATTTTGATTGAGTACATATATATTTGTAAGTAAAATGTTAATTAATCGCTAATGGTAGTTGCAATGTTATGCATGCTTAGAACTACAGGACGATGTTTCATTTTCCTAGAAATGTACCTGATATATATAATAAAACATTTGTCTGAAGATGTCTTATTATCATGTAGGTCCTTGCGCGTCAAATCCATGCAAAAATGGCGGCACATGTTCAGTAAAAGGAAGAACAACAAAGAAATATAAATGCAAATGCAAGACTGGTTATTACGGGAAAATGTGCGATAGAAAGAAAAAAGGTAAATATGTGTATTTAAAATTATTTCGTGTATTGTTATTATAACATAATGCAACAACGTTTAATTGGTAGTGTCTCTAAAATAAGGAGCGTCTATAAGATATATGCAACTTGTAATGTGCCGCTTCGTGATAACGATCTAAATTTGAGTACAACACACCAAGCTGTACACGTTTATACGTGGATGCATCAATTAATATCTGACAACCTTTTTTTATCTTACAATAAAAGGAAATATACTAGTTCTGACGATACTAAAAAATATGGTACCGAACTGCAATCGTTTTGTCAGCGATAAATTAATTCAGTATTTTGACGTATATTGAGTGTAACATTCAGTTTTTTGTGACACTATTTTTATTGTCATGACAGGTCGGCCGGTAGCAGGTGGGAAGTCACCCAGTTCCGGTGAGTTTTAGTAATAGTGTGCACAGTGTCTTTTTCATGAAGAAATTCAATCAGTGTACACCCGGTTAACAATATATTTAATTACATCAATATGAGAAGAATATATCTCAACAGTAGCCTAAAAAAGAAAACAAAACGTACCGTTTTAAAATAACTCTCGAGTTATATATATTATCATATCTGTTTTGATTATTAAGTTTACTTTTAATATATATATATATATATATATATATATATATATATATGTATATATATATATATATATATATATCTGCAGCATATATCGAGCAGTTATGTTATTTGTTGTCGTATATATGTACGGTATATATATATATATATATATATATATATATATATATATATATATATATATATATATATATATGTATTATATATATATATATATATATATATATATATATATATATATATATATATATATATATATATATATATATATATTATGGGGGCATGAATGTATGGAACATTCTCTTCACTGCGACTGCGTAATTGCGATTTTATGTTTATATATATATAGAACAGAATACATACATTATCGTGTCTCCAGTATGGATCAAGTCGTGGTTCATTTATCTAATTTTGATTGAGTACATATATATTTGTAAGTAAAATGTTAATTAATCGCTAATGGTAGTTGCAATGTTATGCATGCTTAGAACTACAGGACGATGTTTCATTTTCCTAGAAATGTACCTGATATATATAATAAAACATTTGTCTGAAGATTTCTTATTATCATGTAGGTCCTTGCGCGTCAAATCCATGCAAAAATGGCGGCACATGTTCAGTAAAAGGAAGAACAACAAAGAAATATAAATGCAAATGCAAGACTGGTTATTACGGGACAATGTGCGATAGAAACAAAAAAGGTAAATATGTGTATTTAAAATTATTTCGTGTATTGTTATTATAAAATAATGCAACAACGTTTAATTGGTAGTGTCTCTAAAATAAGGAGCGTCTATAAGATATATGCAACTTGTAATGTGCCGCTTCGTGATAACGATCTAAATTTGAGTACAACACACCAAGCTGTACACGTTTATACGTGGATGCATCAATTAATATCTGACAACCTTTTTTTATCTTACAATAAAAGGAAATATACTAGTTCTGACGATACTAAAAAATATGGTACCGAACTGCAATCGTTTTGTCAGCGATAAATTAATTCAGTATTTTGACGTATATTGAGTGTAACATTCAGTTTTTGGTGACACTATTTTTATTGTCATGACAGGTCGGCCGGTAGCAGGTGGGAAGTCACCCAGTTCCGGTGAGTTTTAGTAATAGTGTGCACAGTGTCTTTTTCATGAAGAAATTCAATCAGTGTACACCCGGTTAACAATATATTTAATTACATCAATATGAGAAGAATATATCTCAACAGTAGCCTAAAAAAGAAAACAAAACGTACCGTTTTAAAATAACTCTCGAGTTATATATATTATCATATCTGTTTTGATTATTAAGTTTACTTTTGATATATATATATATATATATATATATATATATATATATATATATATATATATATATATATATATCTGCAGCATAGATATCGAGCAGTTATGTTATTTGTTGTCGTATATATGTACGGTATATATATATATATATATATATATATATATATATATATATATATATATATGTATATATATATATATATATATATATATATATATATACATATATATATATACAGGGTATATATATATATATATATATATATATATATATTATATATATATACATATATATATATATATTATGGGGGCATGAATGTATGGAACATTCTCTTCACTGCGACTGCGTAATTGCGATTTTATGTTTATATATATATAGAACAGAAGACATACATTATCATGTCTCCAGTATGGATCAAGTCATGGTTTATTTATCTAATTTTGATTGAGTACATATATATTTGTAAGTAAAATGTTAATTAATCGCTAATGGTAGTTGCAATGTTATGCATGCTTAGAACTACAGGACGATATTTCATTTTCCTAGAAATGTACCTGATATATATAATAAAACATTTGTCTGAAGATGTCTTATTATCATGTAGGTCCTTGCGCGTCAAATCCATGCAAAAATGACGGCACATGTTCAGTAAAAGGAAGAACAACAAAGAAATATCAATGCAAATGCAAGACTGGTTATTACGGGGAAATGTGCGATAGAAAGACAAAAGGTAAATATGTGTATTTAAAATTATTTCGTGTATTGTTATTATAACATAATGCAACAACGTTTAATTGGTAGTGTCTCTAAAATAAGGAGCGTCTATAAGAGATATGCAACTTGTAATGTGCCGCTTCGTGATAACGATCTAAATTTGAGAACAACACAGCAAGCTGTACACGTTTATACGTGGATGCATCAATTAATATCTGACAACCTTTTTTTATCTTACAATAAAAGGAAATATACTAGTTCTGACGATACAAAAAAAATATGGTACCGAACTGCAATCGTTTTGTCAGCGATAAATTAATTCAGTATTTTGACGTATATTGAGTGTAACATTCAGTTTTTGGTGACACTATTTTTATTGTCATGACAGGTCGGCCGGTAGCAGGTGGGAAGTCACCCAGTTCCGGTGAGTTTTAGTAATAGTGTGCACAGTGTCTTTTTCATGAAGAAATTCAATCAGTGTACACCCGGTTAACAATATATTTAATTACATCAATATGAGAAGAATATATCTCAACAGTAGCCTAAAAAAGAAAACAAAACGTACCGTTTTAAAATAACTCTCGAGTTATATATATTATCATATCTGTTTTGATTATTAAGTTTACTTTTAATATATATATATATATATATATATATATATATATATATATATATATATATATATATATATATATATATATATATATCTGCAGCATAGATCGAGCACTTATGTTATTTGTTGTCGTATATATGTACGGTATATATATGTATATACATATATACAGTGTAAATATATATGTATTATATATATATATATATATATATATATATATATATATATATATATATATATCTGCAGCATAGATCGAGCAGTTATGTTATTTGTTGTCGTATATATGTACGGTATATATATATATATATATATATATATATATATATATATATATATATATATATATATATATATATATATATATGTATATATATATATATATATATATATATATATACAGGGTATATATATATATATATGTATTATATATATATATATATATATATATATATATATATATATATATATTATGGGGGCATGAATGTATGGAACATTCTCTTCACTGCGACTGCGTAATTGCGATTTTATGTTTATATATATATAGAACAGAAGACATACATTATCATGTCTCCAGTATGGATCAAGTCGTGGTTTATTTATCTAATTTTGATTGAGTACATATATATTTGTAAGTAAAATGTTAATTAATCGCTAATGGTAGTTGCAATGTTATGTATGCTTAGAACTACAGGACGATGTTTCATTTTCCTAGAAATGTACCTGATATATATAATAAAACATTCGTCTGAAGATGTCTTATTATCATGTAGGTCCTTGCGCGTCAAATCCATGCAAAAATGACGGCACATGTTCAGTAAAAGGAAGATCAACAAAGAAATATAAATGCAAATGCAAGACTGGTTATTACGGGAAAATGTGCGATAGAAAGAAAAAAGGTAAATATGTGTATTTAAAAGTATTTCGTGTATTGTTATTATAACATAATGCAACAACGTTTAATTGGTAGTGTCTCTAAAATAAGGAGCGTCTATAAGATATATGCAACTTGTAATGTGCCGCTTCGTGATAACGATCTAAATTTGAGTACAACACACCAAGCTGTACACGTTTATAAGTGGATGCATCAATTAATATCTGACAACCTTTTTTTATCTTACAATAAAAGGAAATATACTAGTTCTGACGATACTAAAAAAATATGGTACCGAACTGCAATCGTTTTGTCAGCGATAAATTAATTCAGTATTTTGACGTATATTGAGTGTAACATTCAGTTTTTGGTGACACTATTTTTATTGTCATGACAGGTCGGCCGGTAGCAGGTGGGAAGTCACCCAGTTCCGGTGAGTTTTAGTAATAGTGTGCACAGTGTCTTTTTCATGAAGAAATTCAATCAGTGTACACCCGGTTAACAATATATTTGATTACATCAATATGAGAAGAATATATCTCAACAGTAGCCTAAAAAAGAAAACAAAACGTACCGTTTTAAAATAACTCTCGAGTTATATATATTATCATATCTGTTTTGATTATTAAGTTTACTTTTGATATATATATATATATATATATATATATATATATATATATATATCTGCAGCATAGATCGAGCAGTTATGTTATTTGTTGTCGTATATATGTACGGTATATATATATATATATATATATATATATATATATATATATATATATATATATATATATATATATATATATATATATGTATATATATATATATATATATATATATATACGGGGTATATATATATATGTATTATATATATATATATATATATATATATATATATATTATGGGGGCATGAATGTATGGAACATTCTCTTCACTGCGACTGCGTAATTGCGATTTTATGTTGATATATATATAGAACAGAAGACATACATTATCATGTCTCCAGTATGGATCAAGTCGTGGTTTATTTATCTAATTTTGATTGAGTACATATATATTTGTAAGTAAAATGTTAATTAATCGCTAATGGTAGTTGCAATGTTATGCATGCTTAGAACTACAGGACGATGTTTCATTTTCCTAGAAATGTACCTGATATATATAATAAAACATTTGTCTGAAGATGTCTTATTATCATGTAGGTCCTTGCGCGTCAAATCCATGCAAAAATGACGGCACATGTTCAGTAAAAGGAAGAACAACAAAGAAATATAAATGCAAATGCAAGACTGGTTATTACGGGAAAATGTGCGATAGAAAGAAAAAAGGTAAATATGTGTATTTAAAATTATTTCGTGTATTGTTATTATAACATAATGCAACAACGTTTAATTGGTAGTGTCTCTAAAATAAGGAGCGTCTATAAGATATATGCAACTTGTAATGTGCCGCTTCGTGATAACGATCTAAATTTGAGTACAACACACCAAGCTGTACACGTTTATAAGTGGATGCATCAATTAATATCTGACAACCTTTTTTATCTTACAATAAAAGGAAATATACTAGTTCTGGCGATACTAAAAAAACATGGTACCGAACTGCAATCGTTTTGTCAGCGATAAATTAATTCAGTATTTTGACGTATATTGAGTGTAACATTCAGTTTTTGGTGACACTATTTTTATTGTCATGACAGGTCGGCCGGTAGCAGGTGGGAAGTCACCCAGTTCCGGTGAGTTTTAGTAATAGTGTGCACAGTGTCTTTTTCATGAAGAAATTCAATCAGTGTACACCCGGTTAACAATATATTTAATTACATCAATATGAGAAGAATATATCTCAACAGTAGCCTAAAAAAGAAAACAAAACGTACCGTTTTAAAATAACTCTCGAGTTATATATATTATCATATCTGTTTTGATTATTAAGTTTACTTTTAATATATATATATATATATATATATATATATATATATATATATATATATATATATATATATATATCTGCAGCATAGATCGAGCACTTATGTTATTTGTTGTCGTATATATGTACGGTATATATATGTATATACATATATACAGTGTAAATATATATGTATTATATATATATATATATATATATATATATATATATATATATATATATATATATATATATATATCTGCAGCATAGATCGAGCAGTTATGTTATTTGTTGTCGTATATATGTACGGTATATATATATATATATATATATATATATATATATATATATATATATATATATATATATATATATATATATATATATATATATGTATATATATATATATATATATATATATATATATATATATATATATACAGGGTATATATATATATATATGTATTATATATATATATATATATATATATATATATATTATGGGGGCATGAATGTATGGAACATTCTCTTCACTGCGACTGCGTAATTGCGATTTTATGTTTATATATATATAGAACAGAAGACATACATTATCATGTCTCCAGTATGGATCAAGTCGTGGTTTATTTATCTAATTTTGATTGAGTACATATATATTTGTAAGTAAAATGTTAATTAATCGCTAATGGTAGTTGCAATGTTATGTATGCTTAGAACTACAGGACGATGTTTCATTTTCCTAGAAATGTACCTGATATATATAATAAAACATTCGTCTGAAGATGTCTTATTATCATGTAGGTCCTTGCGCGTCAAATCCATGCAAAAATGACGGCACATGTTCAGTAAAAGGAAGATCAACAAAGAAATATAAATGCAAATGCAAGACTGGTTATTACGGGAAAATGTGCGATAGAAAGAAAAAAGGTAAATATGTGTATTTAAAAGTATTTCGTGTATTGTTATTATAACATAATGCAACAACGTTTAATTGGTAGTGTCTCTAAAATAAGGAGCGTCTATAAGATATATGCAACTTGTAATGTGCCGCTTCGTGATAACGATCTAAATTTGAGTACAACACACCAAGCTGTACACGTTTATAAGTGGATGCATCAATTAATATCTGACAACCTTTTTTTATCTTACAATAAAAGGAAATATACTAGTTCTGACGATACTAAAAAAATATGGTACCGAACTGCAATCGTTTTGTCAGCGATAAATTAATTCAGTATTTTGACGTATATTGAGTGTAACATTCAGTTTTTGGTGACACTATTTTTATTGTCATGACAGGTCGGCCGGTAGCAGGTGGGAAGTCACCCAGTTCCGGTGAGTTTTAGTAATAGTGTGCACAGTGTCTTTTTCATGAAGAAATTCAATCAGTGTACACCCGGTTAACAATATATTTAATTACATCAATATGAGAAGAATATATCTCAACAGTAGCCTAAAAAAGAAAACAAAACGTACCGTTTTAAAATAACTCTCGAGTTATATATATTATCATATCTGTTTTGATTATTAAGTTTACTTTTGATATATATATATATATATATATATATATATATATATATATATATATATATATATATATATATATATATATCTGCAGCATAGATCGAGCAGTTATGTTATTTGTTGTCGTATATATGTACGGTATATATATATATATATATATATATATATATATATATATATATATATATATATATATATATATATATATATATATATATATATATGTATATATGTATATATATATATACACGGTGTATATATATATATGTATTATATATATATATATATATATATATATATATATATATATATATATATATATATATTATGGGGGCATGAATGTATGGAACATTCTCTTCACTGCGACTGCGTAATTGCGATTTTATGTTTATATATATAGAACATAAGACATACATTATCATGTCTCCAGTATGGATCAACTCGTGGTTCATTTATCTAATTTTGATTGAGTACATATATATTTGTAAGTAAAATGTTAATTAATCGCTAATGGTAGTTGCAATGTTATGCATGCTTTGAACTACAGGACGATGCTTCATTTTCCTAGAAATGTACCTAATATATATAATAAAACATTTGTCTGAAGATGTTTTATTATTATGTAGGTCCTTGCGCGTCAAATCCATGCAAAAATGGCGGCACATGTTCAGTAAAAGGAAGAACAACAAAGAAATATAAATGCAAATGCAAGACTGGTTATTACGGGAAAATTTGCGATAGAAAGAAAAAAGGTAAACATGTGTATTTAAAATAATTTCGTGAATTATTATTATGACATAATGCAACAACATTTAATTGGTAGTGTCTCTAAAATAAGTAGCGTCTATAATATATATGCAACTTGTAATGTGCCGCTTCGTGATAACGATCTAAATTTGTGTACAACACACCAAGCTGTACACGTTTATACGTGGATGCATCAATTAATATCTGAGAACCTTTTTTATCTTACAATAAAAGGAAATATACCAGTTCTGACGATACTAAAAAAATATGGTACCGAACTGCAATCGTTTTGTCAGCGATACATTAATTCAGTATTAATGTAACATTCAGTTTTTGGTGGCACCATTTTTATTGTCATGACAGGTCGACCGGTAGCAGGTGGGAAGTCACCCAGTTCGGGTGAGTTTCAGCATCAGTGTGCACAGTGTCTCTTTCATGATGTAATTTAACCAGCGTACACCCGGTTAACGTATTTATTTTAATGTTTTCAATATGAAAAGAATATATCTAAACAGCAGCCTACAAAAGAGAACAAAACGTATCATTTTGAAAATAATTATGTACATTATCATATTTGTTTTGATAATTTAGTTGATTTTATATATATATACATATACATACACACATTATATATATGTGTATATATATATATATATATATATATATATATATATATATATATATATATTATATAATATATATAATATATGTATATATATATATATATGTTTGCAGCATAGATCGAGCAGTTATATTAAGTGTTGTCGTATATATGTACGCCCGATAAATATATATATATATATATATATATATATATATATATATATATATATATATATATATATATATATATGTTGGGGCATGAATGGGAAATTCGCATGAGGAAAGAAACATCGATGCAAATGCAAGACAGGTTATATTAGGAAAACATTGGGAAAGAAAATGGGTTAAGATGTGTATTTAAAATCATTTGTTTTATGTATTATTATTATTATTACATAAGCTAACAACATTTAATTGGTTATTCTGCAACCTAAAAAATTGACGTTATCTATGCCGATGTGTGTTAACAATCTCGTATATCAACCATCCAATCATCCAATCATCCAAGACATGAGGGTCATGATTAGCTTCCTGAACACTTTTTGAATTTGGAATGTGTCACTTTGTGATTACGACCTAAGGTTGTGTGCAACCTGTAAACGTTCATATTTGGATGCATAAAATATTATCCGAAAACTTTTTAACCGGCAGTGTCCATTTGGTTATTTGATACAGAAAAGGAAAGCAACACCAACACAAGGCAAACTTTTCGACTTACAAAACCGCTTTCGCATACTTCAAGAGGAAGAAGAATTAACCGTTGATAGTTTTAATCAAGCATTAACGGAAACAAGTAAGCAACTTTTACGCTACTGAAGAAAATAAAAAGAAGAGTGGATTAAACCAGACGCCTGAACGAATGAGGGAACAGCTACAGGCAAGATATCTAGAACTGGACAATGAAGTGAAAAGACAGAGGAAAGCAGACAAGAAAGCTTTCATTGAGAAACTAGCAGATGGAACAGAAACAGCTGCAAAAACTCAGAATATCGCTGCATTATACAAGGTCACAAATACACTCGCTGGAGTCTTTAGAAACAACGAAGTTCCTGTAAAAGATGTAAACGGAAATGTTACCACTGGTGTAGCAGAACAGACCCAGGGATGGAAATCATACTTTGAGACCATCCTCAACAAAGAAGCGCCAAGCAATCTAGCAGATATCCCAGTAAGCGACGAAGACCTAGAGATCAACCCAGACAAAGAAGAAGTGAGGAAAGCAGTGAGGAAAGCAATCAGTTCCATGAAGTCAGGGAAAGCACAGGGATCTGATGATGCTGATGGTGTGAGTGCAGATATGTTGAAGGCTGGGCAAGAAATCATAGTTAGAACCTTGATAGAGATCTTTGAAGGTATTTGGGAGATAGAAGAAATATCAAGTGATTGGAAGACGGGGCTGATCATAAAATTACCGAACAAAGAAGACCTTAGTATGTGGAACAACTGGAAAGGGGTTACTCTGCTATCTGTCACTAGGAATTATTATTGTTTTTTTCAGCAGAGTTATTCTTGACATAATTTCGGCAACCATTGACCCACTGATGCGCAAAGAACACGCAGGCTTTCGGAAAGGAAGATATTGTGGGGACCATATTTTTACATTGCCGCAAATCATGGTACAATGCCAGGAATGGAACACGCTAGCCTATGCAAACTTCGTTGCGTGATGTTGACTTTTCATCTCTGTTGTTTTGACCCAACCACAATGCATTCTGTTGTTGCATTTTTCAGCTTCAGACAATTCCGCGACATCAATTGACGTAGTTCGTCAAGACAGGGTTCAATTTGCTGTATTGCGTAATTAACGCTTGACTGTGTAGGATCGATTGAACTGTATATTTGAGTATCGTCTGCGTAACAATGATATGTCAGGCCACGCTTCCGGATGATATCAGCCGCGGATGGGGCGTACATTGAAAACAGTATAGGTCCTAGAACAGAGCCTTGCGGGAGACCGTACTTTAGCTGCGATATATCCGATGTCACGTTGTCAATGCGCACACAGTATGTTCTGCCACTCAGGTATGACTGGAACCAGTGAAGTGCAACACCGCCGATTCCAAAATAGCTGTTCATACGGGATAGCAGAATAGAGTGATCGACAGTGTCAAAAGCTGCGGATATATATAATAACACGAGAAGAGTTATCTTGCTGCAGTTCATGGCCTGCAGCAGATCGTTATGAACGTTTAGCAGTGCGGTTTCTACGCTGTGGTGTGCACGACAGGCCGACTGGAATACATCGATGAGATTATTGTTGGCGAGGAATGTAGAGAGTTGTTTGGCTACCACCCGTTCCAGTGTCTTACTGAGAAAACAGAAGTTTGACATAGGATGATAGCTAACAGGGATGCGTCCGAGTTTACCTTCTTCAGCATGGGTCGGATTTGCGCAGCTTTGAGATGAGAAGACGGAATTTCTCCCAAGTTCATTGAGTTGTTGATGATTTTAGTCATCGCCGGCAATACAGCATCACTACACTTCTTCAGCAGTGCCGATGGAATTGGATCAAGGTCACAGGTTGTTCCAGGTGAATTTGAGAGTATCTTCTCTATTTCATTTATAGACACTTCAAGAAAACCCACAAACTTGGCCGATGTAAGAGCTGTTGTAGGAGGTTGTAGATCATTTACTCTTTCAAACTGCTCTCGGGTGCATTTTATTTTATCGGTAAAGAATATGTGGAAGCTCTGGGCCAATTCCTTCTGCGATTCACACTTCGGAAGAGGTGAACTCTTTTGCCGGTGAAGTAGTCTGTCAGTCAGATCTTTTGCCACTTCGCTGAATAGCTCGTTGTAATATTGCGATTTTGCTCGTTTGGTCTGTCGATTTACCATTTGCTTCTGATGGCACTAAATTTGGCGGTCATTTTCAAGATGCGATTTTCTCCATTTATTCTCCAGTTAGCGCCGTATCTTTTACTCTGTCAATATTGTGTCTTCGTTAAACCAAGGATAATGTGGGCGAAGTTTCACACATCGGTCTTTCATTGTTGCATGCTTTTCGAGCACTTGGGATAGAACACTGCTAATGGCTAATTATAATACTAAGTTTGTAAAGTGTTCGTGAACGATGTTTCATTTTCACTTATAATGTACTTGATGTATCTATTACAGTGAATTTTTCAAAATGTCTCTTTTCTTGTAGATCCCTGTGCTAAAAATCCATGTAAAAATGGCGGCAAATGCTCAGCAGAAGGAAGGAAATTTCGCTGTAATTGTACGAATGGATATGTTGGGAAAACATGCCGCAGAAAAGGTAAATATGTAAATGTAATATATTGTTATTCTTACGGTAAGCATTGGAGGTAGATCAATCACCAACATACGCCTCACTGATGATATAGATTTGGTGGCATGAAAAGCTGAAGAACTACTCGACCTGACTTGATATAATATTTTTTTTTGAAGGAGGTATAGGTTTACTTGTACGAATGGATATGTTGGGATAAGATGCATCAGAAAGGGTAAATATATATATATATATATATATATATATATATAACCAAATGACAAGTACAGGATTTTTTCTTGATGAACTATAATTCCTATTTTTAAGTCTATATTAAGGCCTATATCTCTACTGCCAGCTGTAGCTAAAATGATACAATAAAGTATTTTTTGTTCAGTTATCAACATATCATACGGATGAAAAATTGTTTATTGCCTGCATGTTAACATCCATCATTCTATCACCCGTTCGGCCTTCAAACTGTGGGACAGGCAGGCGGGCAGGCAGGCAGGCAGGCAGGCAGGCAGGCAGGCAGGCAGGCAGGCAGGCAGGCAGGCAGGCAGGCAGGCAGGCAGGCAGGCAGGCAGGCAGGCAGGCAGGCAGGCAGGCAGGCAGGCAGGCAGGCAGGCAGGCAGGCAGGCAGGCAGGCAGGCAGGCAGGCAGGCAGGCAGGCAGGCAGGCAGGCAGGCAGGCAGGCAGGCAGGCAGGCAGGCAGGCAGGCAGGAAGGCAGGCAGGCAGGCAGGCAGGCAGGCAGGCATTACGTTATTAACGGCAATGTGGCTTCACAATCTCGTAAATCAACAATCGGATCGGAGGCCGAGGGTCACATGTAGCTTATATCAAATGTATATGCCGTCTCGTGTCTAAAATATAATATTGTGTGCAACAATGAAGACAATATATATATATATACATATATATTATATACGTATTATATAACACACACACACATACATATATATATATATATATATATATATATATATATATAATATACGTGTTATATAACACACACACAGATATATATATATATATATATATATATATATATATATATATATATATATATATATATATATATATTATTATTATTATTATTATTACAAACTTATCAGTTGGCACCCCGAAAACAATCTGGAGCTTAAAGTAATCATAATAAAGGAAATGATTGTGGATTTCACAAGAAAAACATCTTCTCCCCTTTCGCCTCTTGAGCGATAGCCGGACGATTGAGATTATCCAGCATTTCAGTTTCTTGGTTCTAAAATCTCTAATAGTCTTAAATGGTAGCTAAATGTTGAAAATGTTATCAAAAAGGCTGTACTTTTTTAGAAGGTTGAGCTCATTTGGTTTGACCACACAGATCATGCTAACCTTCTACAATAATCGAGAGTGTTCTGACATTTCCAATAATAGCATCGTTTGGGTATATCTATATACCACACGTTATGACTTTTTCATTATACTAGATCATATCATGTATTAATTATCGATGTTACAATGTTTCACGTTTTATTCGGACCTATTGCACGTGATTGCTCTTATTTAATTATTTATTTAATTTGAAAAAGTAGTATGTTTTATCATAATCGTTGCTGCATTATAGTGTATAAATATACGTGTACGACGACCCAACATTATAACGTAGTCCAGTGTTTTAATGTAACTGCAATGAAAACAGGTGGCAATAAAATGATCTTATCTGATAGGCACATATATATTCATATATGCGACAGAAATGTTCATTATACCTGTTTCGATTATAACTTACTCGAGATGTATACATGTCCGTAATATCTCTTTTGGATATCGTTACACCATCAGCAAGAACGCGTTATTATGTTTAGATCCCTGTTTGCAAAAACCCTGCAAAAATGGCGGAACTTGCACAGTTCAAAGAGGACGCTATCAGTGCAGTTGCAAGACTGGTTATTCTGGAACAATGTGCTTGCGCACCAAGACGACCATCACGATCACGACGACCACGACGAGTAAATATGTATATTTAATATATTCTTTTACGATCTTTATTTCTGGCCTCGTATTCCATGAAGGATTAACTATTTGCGCACTAAAACTTGAATGCCAGCTCGGGTCTACGATATCACATGATGTAAAACAATGAAGGCTATATATACATTTAATATAACATATACATATAATATATGCATATATATTATGTATATACACAATATATATATATATATATATTATATATATATCTATATACATATGTATATATATATATATATATATATATATATATATATATATATATATATATATATATATATATATATATATGTATGTATGTATGTGTGTATGTATGTATGTATGTATGTATGTATGTATGTATGTATGTATGTGTATGTATGTGCTAACTGCCACATACAGCCTCCTATGCAAAGCAACAATGTGAGATCAATGTAGATGAAAGTAGGCCAACTTAATGACGTTTAGTTTTATTTATTTACACCTGATGTAAACAACACCACAGGTACATCAGTACATTGCCACAGCAAGCATGCCGGCCCCAACGGTATTGGTACTCAATACCTACATGATCTAGACTTATTAACAACCACCAACACTAACTATATCCCTACACTATATTTATTATTGACACCATATCGGTGGGGGTCACTACACCTCTACATTATTTACCGCACTAAAAGCCCCGAGTACACCGTAAGAGGAAAAAAGGGAAACGCGCTATGAAAATGCAATGCGCACAATACAACAAGTGTAGCACAGGGAGGTGGGTGGGTATAATAACAACACACTTATAAAGTTGCACTGCAAAATAAAGTATAATAAAGTTAACTGTTTGGTGAAACCAGGACACAAAATTCCTTCTTGAGCTATCTCAGCCAATTAGGCCGAAAGTAGTTCCTAAAGAGTGATCACTGTAAGTAAATCATTCCTCCTGAGTAAACCAGCTATATTATAAACATTGGCCTAATCGGCCAGGTCATCACTCGCATTATTTTATCACATAGGATCATATATATATATATATATATATATATATATATATATATATATATATATATATATATATATATATTATTATGTGTGTGTGTGTGTGTGTGTAACTTTTTCGAGATGTATATATTTTGACATTTTGTTTCAAAAACAACATAAAGAAAGCGTTATAATGTTATGAAGCGTATGTATTGTACGACAAGAAATCTGTCATTTACGTTACACATTCACAATAAGCTGTGTACGCATATGTAGCCGTGCATTACCATCGCTCATCTCTTGGTATCAATTTTTTGGACAATTATTTTAGTGGCTTCTGTGATAGTCTTAACGTGAGTCAATGATCCGTATATATATATATATATATATATATATATATATATATATATATATATATATATATATATATATATATATATACATATATATATATATATATATATATATATATATATATATATATATATATATATATATATATATATATATATATATATATATATATATATATATATATATATATATATATATATATATATATATATATATATATATATATATATACTGGAGTCTACATAAATATTCTTGTTCTTGTTCTTAGATCCCTGTTTGCAAAAACCGTGCAAAAATGGCGGAACATGCTTTGCAAAAGGAGCACGGTATCTGTGCAGATGCATACCTGGTTATTCTGGAACAACGTGCATCATGCGCGCCAAGAAGGGTAAATATACATATTTTAATTTAATTTTATATATGTGTATTGTAACCTCTATGTAAGACCAGTATCCACTTATAATTGGTTGCTCGGCTCTGACAATATTGGCGGAATCTACGTCAGTATATATTCGCAATCTCATAAATCAATCAATATAGTAAACCATTATGCGTAATAGTAAAAGGGGGCAGTCGTCATAAGGGCCGGGACCGCCGACAATTCATGGTGGAAATGCAATTTCAACAACAACAAAATTGTTTACGAAAGAGTTCATAAAATCTTTGAAATGCCTTAAAATCTCAACACCAGGTTGCATAACGTGATAAAATATGTCATAAGTATATATATATATATATATATATATATATATATATATATATATATATATATATATATATATGTGTGTGTGTGTGTGTGTGTGTGTGTGTGTGTGTGTGTGTGTGTGTGTGTGTGTGTGTGTGTGTGTGTGTGTGTGTGTGTGTGTGTGTGTGTGTGTGTGTGTGTGTGTGTGTGTGTGACCCAGGCTGACCAAATCAGTGACAGGTCGGAAATGTTTTGATGTACTTTTTTGACATATTTGGAAAGAGGAGGCATAGTACTTTATAGTAATTCACAAATTATGCCTGTACTATAAAAATTGGGGAAGTTATATCACATTTGGTATGGTGGGGTCAAAAAGTAAAACTGGAGAAAATGGCCGTTACAGTTTTGCATTATGTATGGGCTTAGATACCATATAAATATTATGTGTATTGCATTCCAAATTGGCATGCAGTTATGGTATCATAGTGCAATGATGGGGGGAAATAACAACCAGCTGCTGCATAAATTCCTGAAGCTATACATACATACATAAATACACACACATACATACATACATACATATATATATATATATATATATATATATATATATATATATATACATATGTATGTAGATATATATATAATATAATATATATATATATATATATATATATATATATATATATATATATATATATATATATATATATATATTGTGTATATACATAATATATATGTATATATTATATGTATATGTTATATTAAATGTATATATAGCCTTCATTGTTTTACATCATGTGATATCGTAGACCCGAGCTGGCATTCAAGTTTTAGTGCGCAAATAGTTAAACCTTCATGGAATACGAGGCCATCAATAAAGATCGTAAAAGAATATATTAAATATACATATTTACTCGTCGTGGTCGTCGTGATCGTGATGGTCGTCTGGTGCGCAAGCACATTGTTCCAGAATAACCAGTCTTGCAACTGCACTGATAGCGTCCTCTTTTAACTGTGCAAGTTCCGCCACTTTTGCAGGGTTTTTGCAAACAGGGATCTAAACATAATAACGCTTTCTTGATGATGGTGTAACGATATCCAAAAGAGATATTACGGACATGTATACATCTCGAGTAAGTTATAATCGAAACAGGTATAATGAACATTTCTGTCGCATATATGAACATATATGTGCCTATCAGATAAGATCATTTTTATATATAGCATGTATGTGCATATATGTATACACAAACAAATATACGAAATATGCATATACTATATACATGCTATATATCCATGCGATTAAAATTTTTATAATAAATGTTTAGATGATAAATGTTTGCAGATGTATTACTTTTTATTTTATTTTTTTTGTACCCAAAAAACACAAAGATCCCTGTTCGCCAAATCCATGCCTACACGGTTCTTGCACAATAAACGGAGGGAGCTATCAGTGCAATTGCAAGACTGGTTTCTCTGGAAAAAAATGCCAGGACGACAAATATGGTAAATATGTATATGTTACATAGTGTTGTTATATAGGTTGTCTTTATTTAAAGGCCATATTATTATTATAGTAGTTTATTTGTTGCCGGAGAAGAAACATTAAATATTATGCACACACACACACACACACACACACACACACACACACACACACACACACACACACACACACACACACACATACACACATACACAGCGATACATTAATTCAATATTTTGACGTATATTGAGTGTAACATTCAGTTTTTTGTGACACTATTTTTATTGTCATGACAGATCGGCCGGTAGCAGGTGGGAAATCGGCCAGTTCCGGTGAGTTTCAGTATCAGTGTGCACAGTGTCTCTATCATGATGTAATTTAACCAGCGTACACCCGGTTATCGTAATTATTTTAATGCTTTCAATATGAAAAGAATATGTTTCAACAACGGCCTACAAAAGACAAGAAAACGTACCATTTTGAAAATAACTCTCTCTCTCGATATACCATATCACATATGTTTTGATAGTTACATTTCTTTTTGATATGTATATATTTATATATATATATATATATATATATTATATATATGATATGGGGTATATCGAGAGAGAGTTATTTTCATAACATAACTGCTCTATCTCTGCTGCAGACATATATATATATATATATATATATATATATATATATATATATATATATATATATATACATATGCAACCGAGATCGAGCAATTATGTTTTGTGTTGTATATATGTACGTATATATATATATATATATATATATATATATATATATACATATATATACATATATATATATATATATATATATATATATATATATACATATGTATATAGATATATATATAATATATATATATATATATATTGTGTATATACATAATATATATGTATATATTATATGTATATGTTATATTAAATGTATATATAGCCTTCATTGTTTTACATCATGTGATATCGTAGACCCGAGCTGGCATTCAAGTTTTAGTGCGCAAATAGTTAAACCTTCATGGAATACGAGGCCATCAATAAAGATCGTAAAAGAATATATTAAATATACATATTTACTCGTCGTGGTCGTCGTGATCGTGATGGTCGTCTGGTGCGCAAGCACATTGTTCCAGAATAACCAGTCTTGCAACTGCACTGATAGCGTCCTCTTTTAACTGTGCAAGTTCCGCCATTTTTGCAGGGTTTTTGCAAACAGGGATCTAAACATAATAACGCTTTCTTGCTGATGGTGTAACGATATCCAAAAGAGATATTACGGACATGTATACATCTCGAGTAAGTTATAATCGAAACAGGTATAATGAACATTTCTGTCGCATATATGAACATATATGTGCCTATCAGATAAGATCATTTTTATATATAGCATGTATGTGCATATATGTATACACAAACAAATATACGAAATATGCATATACTATATACATGCTATATATCCATGCGATTAAAATGTTTATAATAAATGTTTAGATGATAAATGTTTGCAGATGTATTACTTTTTATTTTATTTTTTTTGTACCCAAAAAACACAAAGATCCCTGTTCGCCAAATCCATGCCTACACGGTTCTTGCACAATAAACGGAGGGAGCTATCAGTGCAATTGCAAGACTGGTTTCTCTGGAAAAAAATGCCAGGACGACAAATATGGTAAATATGTATATGTTACATAGTGTTGTTATATAGGTTGTCTTTATTTAAAGGCCATATTATTATTATAGTAGTTTATTTGTTGCCGGAGAAGAAACATTAAATATTATGCACACACACACACACACACACACACACACACACACACACACACACACACACATACACACACACACAGCGATACATGAATTCAATATTTTGACGTATATTGAGTGTAACATTCAGTTTTTGGTGACACTATTTTTATTGTCATGACAGGTCGGCCGGTAGCAGGTGGGAAATCGGCCAGTTCCGGTGAGTTTCAGTATCAGTGTGCACAGTGTCTCTATCATGATGTAATTTAAACCAGCGTACACCCGGTTATCGTAATTATTTTAATGCTTTCAATATGAAAAGAATATGTTTCAACAACGGCCTACAAAAGACAAGAAAACGTACCATTTTGAAAATAACTCTCTCTCTCGATATACCATATCACATATGTTTTGATAGTTACATTTCTTTTTGATATGTATATATTTATATATATATATATATATATATATATATATATATATATATATATATATTATATATATGATATAGGGTATATCGAGAGAGAGTTATTTTCATAACATAACTGCTCTATCTCTGCTGCAGACATATATCTATATATATATATATATATATATATATATATATATATATATATATATATATATATATATATATATATATATATACATATGCAACCGAGATCGAGCAATTATGTTTTGTGTTGTATATATGTACGTATATATATATATATATATATATATATATATATACATATGTATATAAATATATATAATATATATATATATATATATATATATATATATATATATATATATATATATTGTGTATATACATAATATATATGTATATATTATATGTATATGTTATATTAAATGTATATATAGCCTTCATTTTTTTACATCATGTGATATCGTAGACCCGAGCTGGCATTCAAGTTTTAGTGCGCAAATAGTTAAACCTTCATGGAATACGAGGCCATCAATAAAGATCGTAAAAGAATATATTAAATATACATATTTACTCGTCGTGGTCGTCGTGATCGTGATGGTCGTCTGGTGCGCAAGCACATTGTTCCAGAATAACCAGTCTTGCAACTGCACTGATAGCGTCCTCTTTTAACTGTGCAAGTTCCGTCATTTTTGCAGGGTTTTTGCAAACAGGGATCTAAACATAATAACGCTTTCTTGCTGATGGTGTAACGATATCCAAAAGAGATATTACGGACATGTATACATCTCGAGTAAGTTATAATCGAAACAGGTATAATGAACATTTCTGTCGCATATATGAACATATATGTGCCTATCAGATAAGATCATTTTTATATATAGCATGTATGTGCATATATGTATACACAAACAAATATACGAAATATGCATATACTATATACATGCTATATATCCATGCGATTAAAATGTTTATAATAAATCTTTAGATGATAAATGTTTGCAGATGTATTACTTTTTATTTTATTTTTTTTGTACCCAAAAAACACAAAGATCCCTGTTCGCCAAATCCATGCCTACACGGTTCTTGCACAATAAACGGAGGGAGCTATCAGTGCAATTGCAAGACTGGTTTCTCTGGAAAAAAATGCCAGGACGACAAATATGGTAAATATGTATATGTTACATAGTGTTGTTATATAGGTTGTCTTTATTTAAAGGCCATATTATTATTATAGTAGTTTATTTGTTGCCGGAGAAGAAACATTAAATATTATGCACGCACACACACACACACACACACACACACACACACACACACACAGCGATACATTAATTCAATATTTTGACGTATATTGAGTGTAACATTCAGTTTTTTGTGACACTATTTTTATTGTCATGACAGATCGGCCGGTAGCAGGTGGGAAATCGGCCAGTTCCGGTGAGTTTCAGTATCAGTGTGCACAGTGTCTCTATCATGATGTAATTTAACCAGCGTACACCCGGTTATCGTAATTATTTTAATGCTTTCAATATGAAAAGAATATGTTTCAACAACGGCCTACAAAAGACAAGAAAACGTACCATTTTGAAAATAACTCTCTCTCTCTCTCGATATACCATATCACATATGTTTTGATAGTTACATTTCTTTTTGATATGTATATATTTATATATATATATATATATATATATATATTATATATATGATATGGGGTATATCGAGAGAGGGTTATTTTCATAACATAACTGTTCTATCTCTGCTGCAGACATATATATATATATATATATATATATATATATATATATATATATATATATATATATATATATATACATATGCAACCGAGATCGAGCAATTATGTTTTGTGTTGTATATATGTACGTAAATATATATATATATATATATATATATATATATATATATATATATATATATATATATATATATATATACATATATATATACATATATATATATATATATATATATATATATATATGTATATATATATTATATATATGGGGCATGAATGTATGGAATTTGAATAATTTTCTATTCACTGCGACTGCGAAATTGCGGTTTTATATGATTATGTATAGTACAGAAGATATACATTATCATGTCTGAAGTATGTATCAAATCGTCGTTCATCACAAAGTGATGGCGGTGAAACGCTCAAAAAGTTGCGAAATGTTTCAAAGTTGGCACACCGAGTTAGTAAAATATGAAAAACTTGACAAAGTTATGGCATGTAAACCCTAAAAACACGTAAAATTGACAAAGTGATGGCGTTGAAACGCTGAAAAAGTCGCGAAATGGTTCAAACTTTGCACATGGAGTTAGTAAAATATGAAAAACATGACAAAGTTATGGCGTAGAATACAAAAATATACTATTTTACTACAAGTTACAAGAATAACTTAGTTAAAAATGTGAAAACACCACCTGTGTAACGCAATGAAACGGTGACACGTTACGAAATTGAACGAGGTGAGCACACTGACTCAGTGAAATAGGAAAAGTTGGCAGGATTATTGCGTGGAAACTTTAAATGGCACTAGTTTTTAACGTTATCACTATGATTGAATGTGTAGTGTTGCAAGAAATTGTGTTATGGTACTGATGTGACCCGACATTTGTACGGAAGTTGTGTTTTGCACGTGGTAGGAAGCGTACTTTTAACGGAAGCTATGGTGTGCGCAGGACATAAAATTGTCCTAGTATCGTGTATTGGATTGCGCAACGACAAGTTATAGCATATAAACACTAAAAATACATGAAATTGACGAAGTCAAGGCGGTGAAACGCAAAAAATATGTGAAATGGTACAAAGTTGGCGCACCGTGTGAGTAAAATATGACAAACTTGACAAAGTTATGGCATGTAAACCCTAAAAATAAGTGAAATTAACAAAGTGATGGCGGTGAAACGCTGAAAAGTTGTGAAATGATACGAAGTTGGTGCACCGGCTTAGTAAAATATGAAAAAACTTGACAAAGTCGTGGCGGTGAAATGGAACGATGTTAGCACACACGGACACACGCGAACACACAAGAACACTTACGGAAACGTGCGAACATATACGGAAACACGCGAATACACACGGACACACACACACAGACACACACACACACACACACACACACAGTTGACGGCTATAATATTAAGTCACGTGATCGATTAGCCGAATACATATCCGGCAGATGACTCCACCTGTTCTTTCACCTTGTTTGTAGTTCGTCATCTATTCGCGAGGGGTGCTACATGACCCATAACACCATTTTGACGTAATTTAAAAAATAAAACACACGAATTTGGACATTATTAATTCGTGTTATTAATTGTCCGTAAGGGCGACACTAATACACGAACTATCCACCAGGGGGCGCCACTTTAAAAATATGCCACACGAATTTGCGTAGTATTAGTTCGTGAATTGTCCGTAAGGGGCGACACTATTGCACGACCTATCCACCAACGGCGCCTTTTTTTATGAGACGCACGAATTTGCGCGGTATTAGTTCGTGACTTGTCCACCAGGCGTCGCCACTAGTACACGATCTATCCGCCAGATGGCGCCTTTTTTAAAATAAGACGCACGAATTTGAACAGTACTAGTTCGTGACTTGTCGGTAAGAGGGCGCCACTAGTACACGACATATCCGCCAGATGGCGCCTTTTTTTAATAAGACGCCCGAATTTGGACAGTACTAGTTCGTGACTTGTCCGTAAGAGGGCGCAACTAGTACACGACATATCCGCCAGGTAGCGCCACTAGTTCATGAACTATTAACCAGGGGCCACCACTTGACCTTTGATCGTGACCTTGGCACGTGACATTTGCCTTTGACCTTCCACCGGGGCGGGGGGAATTGGGGCTATTCCACCAAATTTGCTCCAGAAAATGTGTTCATCCGGTTCCACCGGTGAAAAGTGTTGACCTTTGACCTTTTTTCCTCTCTATTAACATGGGACCTCCTCCTCCTTCGCCACGCTCCGCGCCACCCTCATTTGATAGGATCCTACTATACTACTTAAATGTTTGGAGATGTATACATTTGCATATTTAGTTTTTGTACCCAAAAAATACAAAGATCCCTGTTCGCCAAATCCATGCCTACATGGCGGATCTTGCACAATAAACGGAGATAGCTATCAGTGCAATTGCAAGACTGGTTACCCTGGAAAAAAATGCGAACACGACAAACATTCTGGTAAATATGTTCTGTAGTGTTATATAGGTTGTCATGTAATCTTTATTTAAGGCTATATTAGTATAGTAGTTTATTCAGCCTCATTTGCAGGAGAAGAAACATTACATATTATACACACATATTCATATATGCGTT
Organism: Oasisia sp. SBJ-2009; assembly: GCA_964017155.1. NCBI lineage: Eukaryota > Metazoa > Annelida > Polychaeta > Sabellida > Siboglinidae > Oasisia > Oasisia sp. SBJ-2009. The sequence continues at coordinate 48,541,662 of OZ024857.1, forward strand.
CACATATAAAATACATACGGTGAATAATGTAATGTAGCAACAACACATACAGTGGCATGATATAATAAGTAAAACGTATATTGTGTATATCAGTTAAAAGAAAGACACATAACGTATTAGAGTGCAGTTGTTAAGAGATTAACTAAAATATGTTCATATGAATATGGCTTGGTTAAACTATCGATAAATAAAATGTGCCTAATTGAGTCAACATGACCATCACTGTTTGGCTCACTAGTTTCGGATATGTATTGAGAATTAAAAGTTCCCAATAGACACTGATGGCCACAAGCCCCTTTATCGAAGATGTAATATAATGTTCATCGCATCGAAATGTACACGTTTATTCGCTCATTTATGAACGAATATCGCGCAGTTATTTGAATATTACAGTAAAGGAAAGTGTAAGAGTTCCGACGATACCACAGTATTATGGTACCGGTGTGTGTGAGTGTGTGTGTGTGTGTGTGCGTGCGTGTGTGCGTGCGTGCGTGCGTGCGTACGTGCGCGTGCGTGTGTGTGTGTGTGTGTGTGTGTGTGTGTGTGTGTGTGTGTGTGTTTGGGTGTGCATATTACATACTAAAATATGTGTGTGTATATATGTATTACATACATACGGAAAAATGTAATACAAATGAACGATATATTTTGTGTGCGTATATATATATATATATATATATATATATATATAGCATGTATGTGCATATATGTATACACACACAAATATACGAAATATGCATATCATATATACATGCTATATATCCATGCGATTAAAATGTTCATAATAAATGTTTCGATGATAAATGTTTGGAGATGTATACATTTGTATATATTTTTTGTTTTTGTACCCAAAAAACACAAAGATCCCTGTTCGCCAAATCCATGCGTACACGGTTCTTGCACGATAAACGGAGGGAGCCATCAGTGCAATTGCAAGCAATTGCAAGACTGGTTTCTCTGGAAAACAATGCCAATACCACAAATATGGTAAATATGTATATGTTATATAGTGTTGTTATATAGGTTGTCTTTATTTAAGGCCATATTATTATTATAGTAGTTTATTTGTTGCCGGAGAAAAAAACATTAAATATTATGCACACACACACACACACACACACACACACACACACACACACACACACACACACACACATATATATATATATATATATATATATATATATATATATATACATGCGTTCACATATATAATATATACGGTGAAGAATGTAATGTAGCAACAACACATACATTGGCATGATATAATAAGTAAAACGTATATTGTATATATCAGTTAAAAGAAAGACACATAACGTATTAGAGTGCAGTAGAGATGTACTAAAATATGAATATGGCTTAGTAGAATTATTGATAAATTAAATATGTGTAATTGAGTCAACATGACCATCACGGTTTGGCTTTTGGATATGTATTGAGAATTAAAAGCCCGCTTAGTGGGTGACTCACCCATAAATACCACCCTATCTAGCCGAGGCCCATATATCGTTACACCAGACAGAATAAAAGAGACAACAACATATTGCTCATCCACTTATAATTGTTTACATGGCCCACGATTACATTGAAGCTATCTACGCGAGTATGTCTTAATAGTCTCGTAAGTCAATCATTTTCCCCATAGACACTGATGGTCACAAGCCGAGTTATCGAAGATCTAATATAATGTTCATCGCATCGAAATTTACACGTTTATTCGCTCATCTATGAACGAATATCGCGCAATTATTTGAATATTACAGTAAAGAAAAATGTAAGAGTTCAGACGATACCACAGTAGTATGGAACCGGGCTACAATCGTGATGTTATCAACGGATGAATCGAGTGTTTCGTTTACATTGAGTTTCCTGAATCAAGTTGTGAGGGTTGCTTGCAATAGTTATTTAAGAAAGTAACATTTTGAGATATGGTTATATATTGGTAAACAATGTTATGGCTGAAATCATATTGAATCATTTATCGTGGAAATGTGCAATGCAAATGTGTAAGCGTAGTTATATTACGAACACGTCTCCCTTATTTGTCTCTCGTGATCTAATTCAATGTTGTTGCATAGGATCTACACAATATTTAGAAGGCCTTCAATCGGAAGATATTTCATCACCGGTCTGCGTAGGTTTTTCAAAATATAACTAAATGGGGATACATAATACAAGAACACATGTTTGTTATGTGTTGTTAGTGCTGACGATATTGGAATATGTTATGATGTCTGGTTATCGTTTCTGTTTGTTCTCCAACAGTCATTGAGTTTCCCCGCTCATTTCAGTCCAAAGCACAGACATTGTTGGAGGTTTTGAAGCGGAACCTCACATGTGGCCGTGGCAGATCAGCTTAGGTGTGGGCGACGACGACGAGCACATATGCGGAGGTACCATTCTAAGTCAACTCTGGGTACTCACAGCCGCGCACTGCATGTAAGTTTCGGGTGAGGGACGACAAATCTCCTGTTTTAAACTAAAACCATTTATCGCATCAGTTGCGAGTGGGGTTTTCATGGCCTTGTCAATAGTTGTCTTCAAGCCACCAAGTCGTTACGGTGTCTGACGTTTGTACAAAATGTAATGGAGAATTCGTCGAAAACGCAAAATAATAAATCTACGGAGTACATTTACGTGTATCTGGCTATGAGTTTGTATATCTGAGCTCTGTGAGTGTGTATATGTTTGCCCTCATACCCCTCTCTCCGTCTGCCGTCGGCTTGCCCATTTGTCTGCCCTTTGTCATAACTATCTGGATATCAGTCCCAAAAAGATGTCCTTTAAAGGTTATTTGTAGAAGTGAAGGATAAGCTTTACCTATGACAAACGTAATTATAATACACGAAGTAAGGATGAAATACACACTACCGACGAATTTGCAAAGAAATGTGTTTTTCCACTTTTGATTGAAGGCTATATGTTAAAGTTCAAGAAACACGTAACAGACATATCTGGAGGGAAGTGCCAAGTATGGTAGTAGTAATGTAGGATCCTATCGTGGTATGCTTGGCGCGGCGCGGCGCGGCGCGGCGCGGGAGGAGGAGTTCCTCCGGAGGAAGGTCAAAGGTCACGTGACAAGATCAAGGTCAAAGGTCAAGAGGCGTCCCCTGGCGGATAGGTCACGAACAAGTGTCGCCACCTGGCGGATATGTCATGCATTAGTGGCACCCTCTTACGGACAAGTAACGAACTAGTCCTGTCCAAATTCGTGCGTCTTATTTTTTTAAAGACGCCCCCTGGCGGATAGGTCGTGTATTAATGTCGCCTTAAAGTGGCATTAGTGGCTAATACTGCCCGAATTCGTGCGTCTTATTTTTTAAATTACATCAAAATGGCGTTAGAGGTCATGTAGCACCCCCTCGCGGATAGATGACGAACAACAAACTAGGAGAAAGAACAGGCGGAGTCATATGGCGGATACGTATTCGGCTAATCGATCACGTGACTTAATATTATAGCCGTCAACTTTGTGTGTGTGTGTGTTTGTGTGTTTGTGTGTGTGTGTATGTGTGTGTGTGAGAGAGAGAGTGTGTGTGTGTGTGTGTGTATGTGTATGTGTATGTGTATGTGTGTGTGTGTGTCCGTGTGTATTCGTGTGTGTCCGTATATGTTCGCATGTGTTCCCACGTTTCCGTAAGTGCTCGTGTGTGTCCGCGTGTGTCCCTGTGTGCTAACTTCGTTCCATTTCACTGCCATGACTTTGTCAAGTTTTTTTCATATTTTACAAAGCCGGTGCACCAACTTTGTATCATTTCACAACTTTTTCAGCGTTTCACCGCCATCACTTTGTCAATTTCACTTATTTTTAGGGTTTACATGCCATAACTTTGTCAAGTTTGTCATATTTTACTCACACGGTGCGCCAACTTTGTACCATTTCACATATTTTAGCGTTTCACCGCCATGACTTTGTCAATTTCATGTATTTTTAGTGTTTACATGCTATAACTTGTCGTTGCGCAATCCATACACAGGAGACTAGGACAATTTGTTGTCATGCGCTCACCATACCTTCTTTTAAAATTACGCTTCCTACCACGTGCAAAGCACAACTTCCGTAAAAATGTCGGGCCACATCAGGACCATAACACAATTTCTTGCAAAATTACACATTCAATCATAGTGATAACGTAAAAAAACTAGTGCCATTTAAAGTTTCCACGCAATAACCCTGCCAACTTTTCTTATTTCACTGAGCCAGTGTGCTCACCTCGTTCCATTTCGTAACGTTTCACCGTTTAGTTGCGTTACACAGGTGGTGTTTTCACAAATTTAACTAAGTTATTCTTGTAACTTGTAGTAAAATAGTATATCTTTTCTATTCTTCCCCATAACTTTGTCATGTTTTTTTCATATTTTACTAACTCGGTGTGCCAACTTTGTACCATTTTACAACTTTTTACATTGTTTCACCGCCATCACTTTGTCAATTTCATGTATTTTTAGTGTTTACATGGTATAACTTGTCGTTGCAGAATCCATACACACCAGACTAGGACAGTTTTATGTCAGGCGCACACCATAACTTCCGTTAAAATTACGCTTCCTACCACGTGCAAAACACAACTTCCGTAAAAATGTCGGGTCATAATTCAATTTCTTGCAAAATTACACAGTGTGCTCACCTCGTTCCATTTCGTAAGTTTCAACGTTTCATTGCGTTACACAGGTGGGGTTTTCACAAATTTAACTTTTTCATCGTTTCACCGCCATCACTTTGTCAATTGTACGTGTTTTCAGGGTTTACGTGCCAAAAAGTTTTTCATATTTTACTAACTCCATATGCCAACTTTGTACCATTTCGCAACTTTTTCAGCGTTTCATCGCCATCACTTTGTCAATTGTATGTGTTTTTAGTGTTTACATGCCATAACTTTGTTATGTTTTTGACTTTTTACTAACTAAATGGTACAAAGTTGGCCCACCGAGTTAGTAAAATGTGAAAAACTTGACAAAGTTATGACATGTAAACACTAAAAACACGTAATATTGACAAAGTGATGGCGATGAAACAATGAAAAAAGTTGTAAAAAGGTACAAAGTTGGTACACCGAGTTAGTAAAATATAAAAAACATGACAAAGTTATGGCGTAGAACAGAAAAATATATTATTTTACTACAAGTTACAAGAATAACTTAATTACATTTGTGAAAACACCATCTGTGTAACGCAATGAAATGGTGAAACGTTACGAAATGCAACGAGGATAGCACACCTACTAAGTAAAATATGAAAAACTTGACCAAGTTGTAGCATGTAAACACTAAAACTACGTGAAATTGACAAAGTCATGGCTGTGAAACACTGAAAAGTTGTGAAATGGTTCAAAGTAATATGTTTTGTATTTTGTTTTGTAAACATAACATGTTTGAAAACTTTAGCTTTTTTTTGTAAACATAATTTGTTTGTAAATGTTTGTTTTATATGAATATAACGTGTTTATAAACTTTCTGTTTTGTATTGTTTTGTAATCATAACGTGTTTGTAAACTTTTTTGTTTTGTAAACATAACTTATCTGTACATTTTTGTTTTGTAAACAACGTGTTTGTAAACTTTTGTTTTGTAAACATAATTTGTTTTAAAAATTTATTTAGTTTTTTGTTTGTTTTGTAAACATAACGTGTTTGTAAAAGTTTTGTTTTGTAAACATTTGTTTGTTTTGTAAACATAACGTGCCTGTAAACATTTTGTTTTGTAAACATAACTTGTATGTAATATATTTTTGTTTTATAAAAATAACGTGTTTGTAAACTTTCTTTTTTGTATTTTCTTTTGTAATCATAACGTGTTTGTAAACTTCAGTTTTGTTTTTGTTTTTTTGTAAACATAACTTGTGTGTAAACTTTTTGTTTTATAAACAAAACGTGTTTGTACATTTTCTGTTATTTATTTTGTTTTGTAAAATTATTATACTATTTTACTACAAGTTACAAGAATAACTTAGTTAAATTTGTGAAAACATCACCTGTGTAACGCAATGAAACGGGGAAACGAAATGGAACAATGGAACGAGGTGAGCTCAGTGAAATAAGAAAAGTTGGCAGGGTTATTGCGTGGAAATTTTAAATGGCACTAGTGTTTTACGTTATCACTATGATTGAATGTGTAATGTTGCAAGAAGTTGTGTTATGGTCCTGATGTGGCCCGACATTTTTACGGAAGTTGTATTTTGCACGTGGTAGGAAGCGTAATTGTAACGGAAGTTATGGCGTGCGCATTACAAAAAACTGTCCTAGTCTCCTGTGTATGGATTGCGCAACGACAAGTTATGGCATGTAAACACTAAAAATACATGAAATTGACAAAGTTATGGCGGTGCAGCGCTAAAAATAAGTGAAATTAAACATGAAATATGACAAACTTGACAAAGTTATGGCATGTAAACCCTAAAAATAAGTGAAATTAAAAAAGTGATGGCGGTGAAACGCTGAAAAGTTGTGAAATGATACAAAGTTGGTGCACCGGCTTTGTAAAATATGAAAAAAACTTGACAAAGTCATGGCAGTGAAATGGAACGAAGTTAGCACACACGGACACACGCGAACACACACGACCACTTACGGAAACGTGTGAACACATGCTAACATATACGGACACACGCGAATACACACGGACATCCATACACACAAACACAAACACAAACACAAACACAAACACAAACACAAACACAAACACAAACACACACACACACACTCACACGCACACGCACACGCACACGCACACGCACACGCACACGCACACGCACACGCACACGCACACGCACACGCACACGCACACGCACACGCACACGCACACGCACACGCACACGCACACGCACACGCACACGCACACGCACACGCACACGCACACGCACACGCACACGCACACGCACACGCACACGCACACGCACACGCACACGCACACGCACACGCACACGCACACGCACACGCACACGCACACGCACACGCACACGCACACGCACACGCACACGCACACGCACACGCACACGCACACGCACACGCACACGCACACGCACACGCACACGCACACGCACACGCACACGCACACGCACACGCACACGCACACGCACACGCACACGCACACGCACACGCACACGCACACGCACACGCACACGCACACGCACACGCACACGCACACGCACACGCACACGCACACGCACACGCACACGCACACGCACACGCACACGCACACGCACACGCACACGCACACGCACACGCACACGCACACGCACACGCACACGCACACGCACACGCACACGCACACGCACACGCACACGCACACGCACACGCACACGCACACGCACACGCACACGCACACGCACACGCACACGCACACGCACACGCACACGCACACGCACACGCACACGCACACGCACACGCACACGCACACGCACACGCACACGCACACGCACACGCACACGCACACGCACACGCACACGCACACGCACACGCACACGCACACGCACACGCACACGCACACGCACACGCACACGCACACGCACACGCACACGCACACGCACACGCACACGCACACGCACACGCACACGCACACAAAGTTGACGGCTATAATATTAAGTCACGTGATCGATTAGCCGAATACGTATCCGCCAGATGACGCCACCTGTTCTTTCACCTAGTTTGTAGTTCGTCATCTATCCGCGAGGGGTGCTACATGACCTCTAACGCCATTTTGACGTAATTTAAAGAATAAGACGAAGAATTCGGGCAGTATTAGTTCGTGAATTGTCCGTAAGGGGGCGACACTAATACACGACCTATGCACCAGGGGGCGCCACTTTAAAAAAAATAAGACGCACGAATTTTGACACTACATTTTTACAATGTTGACATTTTTGACAGTACTAGTTCGTGACTTGTCCACCAGGCGGCGCCTCTAGTACACGACCTATCCACCAGGGGGCGTCTTTAAAAAAATGAGACGCACGAATTTGGACAGTACTAGTTCGTGGATTGTCCGTAAGAGGGCGCCACTAGAGCATGACATATCTGCCAGGTGGCGACACTTGTTCGTGACCTATCCACAAGGGGGGCGCCACTTGACCTTTGCCCTTGATCTTGTCACGTGACCTTTGACCTTCCTCCGGAGGAACTCCCGCGCCGTGCCGCGCCAAGCATACCACCATAGGATCCTACATTACTACTTATGGTAATTTATAAGACTGATTTATCTAACACAAAACTGCTACATAACGCGTATAACTCACGCACATCACGACATGTATATATATATATATATATATATATATATATATATATAATGTTCACTCACATACATACATAGACATGCGTACTTTTCAACATATGTACGTAAGTATATACAACCATGCATGCGTACATACATGCATACATACATACAAACACACACACACACATATATATATATATATATATATATATATATATATATATGTATATATATATATATATATATATATATATATATACATAGATGCATGCATACATTGCACATACATGCATGCATACGTGTATCCAGGGTGACTACTGCAGTCGAGGTGTCTTTTTACCCTAATTGTGTTGTTATTTACCTCATATAAAACTTCTTTAACGTACGTTTATGTAGTTCTGTATTTAGTTTAACAAAGACTACGCTGCTATATTGTACACATCATTTGAAATAATCGATGGGTCATATAAAGACATTTCTTCTTCATTTGTTCTTGTTCTTCTTTTTTGTTCCTCTTCATCCGCTTATTTTTCTTACAAGGAATTCTCAATGTCAAGACGATCCATAGAATGTAGTGTAGGTGGGCGACAACGTCCGCTTACACCGCTGCTCGCCAACAAAATTACTGATGCCCGAACCAAATTCATATATTCGGTGAACAGAGCCGTAGCTTCAGCGTGATTCCGCCGTAGCGCTATCGAATGATAACGTCGGAAGACGATTGTTGTGGTACTGGGGTGGAGGTGGTGCTGGTGAAAACGTGTCTACTGACATGAACGGAGGCAATCATTAAATACGTTTATAGAGGTATAAGATAAACATCTGCCTATGATGCCTATGTGTATGTCCACAGATATGAACACCCGGAGCCGAATGAGTATTGGGTGGTAGTTGGCGAACACAACCGCGACGTGGTCGAGGGAACAGAAAGAACGCACTTGCTCGAACTCATACACCAGCATCCCGACTACAACAGCTATACGAACGACAATGACCTCGCCCTGCTTAAGATGAAGGAACCTATCGAGTTCAACAGAAACGTGGGGCCGCTGACCATAGAGGGCACGCCTATAGTAGATGACGATGGCAAGCTTTCGTGTTATGTGACGGGATGGGGCAGTACGCACAGTAAGTGGATTATTTCACCTGGCGTGCATTCATACGCAAGTGCATGTATCTCTCGGCTTCAACAACTAAACTTTCATAAGCCAATGTTAAAGTGAGTGCCACAGGACAAAATGTAACAGGTGTTCTTAACACAGGGCATTTACAACATACAGGGTGGAGGACACTGCCCCTCACAACCCTTTCAGTTTACGTGTCCCACCTCAAGCCAACTTGCCCTCGGCCAGTGCCCCTTTCATTATTAAAGTATTTAACATACTTGCAATGTGCGACATACCCATACAAATACATGAAAGTTCTACTAAATAGATTAGCATTCTTTAAGTGCTGTGTTTATTGTGTATACATAATAGTTCTTCATGAAACTCGATCTAGATTGGATACAAAACGGTTTGGAAATAGGCCAATTATGCCACTCAGGTGCATCCTACTAGAGTAGTAACTGTTATGTAATAAATGGAAAATTTGTTTTAAAGAGGAAGGATTGTCATGAGACTGCAAATTTCAGTGTTGGAACATTTAAAACGTCAATTATCTGGGAACAAATACATACACAACAGGTTACCGACCGTCGCGTAATGTCTGTATAAAAGACAATTAGCTGGGTGAGAAATTAAGTTTTACATGGTCTCACAAGTATTTTTTTGAGTACATTTATTATTAAACAATTTAGCATTATTTTACAAAACCAAACAAGCTAAGTGGCAAAAATTCACTTTTTGAGGATATCTGAAAGTCAAAATATACAATTGTCTAACTAAAGAGCAAATTCAGAGTTTTCTTTCCGTTGACAAAAGCGCCAATTTATCAGGATAAAGACACTTTTATTTTCACAACTGTATTAAGTAATTATTCATGAAATAATTAGTATGTATATATACGCAATATATATGTTCGTATGTATTTCTGTATACACAGAAACACTTACATACATATATGTTGCGTATATATATATATATATATATATATATATATATATATATATATATATATATATATATATATATATATATATATATATATATATATATATATATATATAATTATTATTATTGTGTATGTATGTATGTATTTATGTATCAACGGCGTCGAAGACGCCTAGGGAAAATTAAACCACTACACGATTGTGACAAGGAGGAGCCAAAGTGCAAGTAGGGAAAAGGACAAACCCTAAGGAAACGGCAACGGGCAAATTTAGGATAGAAATAAAAAACGAAAGAGGCGACACGTTGGTTGAATGTTCAACATGAAGAAAGTACAAAATTATGAATACCATGTTTCAAACGAAGGCAGGGATTAGGTAGATGTGGAAAGTCCATAACGGAGTAACGAAGACCGAAAATGACTATATCCTAACAAACAGGCCAGACATCGTCACAGATGTAACAGTCATCAACCAGGTCAACATTGACAGTGATCATAGTAGTTATAAGCAACGTCAAACTGGAGGTAGATGTGGAAGGGAAAAGGTTTAGGACGACAACATAAAGAATGCAACAAGATCAACATCAGGAGAGGAGTACGACAGAGACCATATCGGCCATGCTGTTTACGGCAGCACGCGAAAGCATACTCCGAAGAGCGACTTGGAATACCAGAGGCCTGAGGATAGACAAGGAATATATCAGTCGTATTCGCGTTACCGACGACATACTCATAGCAATAACTCGTTCCCGATGTAGTGGCTTTGTTTCGACCTGTTCAGTTGCACGGCAAATGTTGCCGTTAGCACTGTGGCACTGTCAGCCGAAACGGATTTACAGCCTACCTGAAATGACATTATTGTATTCCCAATCTAAATGTTATGTTATGCTGTAAAATAATGCAGTCAGGATCACGGGCGTCGATCGGTGGGGGACGGGAGGGACGCGTCCCCCCACTTTTCAGGGTGGGTGGACTGCATAGGAATTGACCCCCCCCCCCCACACTTTTTAGTTCAGAAAAATTGCGAGGCATATAGCCTGACTCAATACGCCTCCCTCTTAAAAGCCACTACATAGGATTAGCTAGACAATGAACTCGCGATATGAAGTTCAGCAAAGTTATCGCAAATTAACACGAAGCAAACAAGTTTTAAGGCATGTTTTACTGTTAGTGCGCCATAATCCGTGATAGTTATTTAAACAAACGTTATATTTTAATGTATTAAACACATTTTAGACAACTCTTCACAGTAGTCATCACAGGAGAGTTGTCGAACAGCCCATAGCATTTATACTAAAAATGCTTTGTTATTTCGCTGCACATTGATGCTTTTAAATTTGTCGTGCATACGCAGAAAGGCCAATCGGAAAGTTTATAACTACCGGACAAATGTAAGCCGCTGCAGTGCTCTATCAGTTTGCAACCTTGTGCTGTTGTTATTAATAGGCTCTAGCCATCAAGCACATTTTAAATGATGCAATTTCTGTTGCACTTCCACCCCTCGCCTGCTTGATGCTTATCGCCAACGGCAGAAGCGGCGGATTCCTGCACTTTGTGCAACTTATTCCCGTATGAGTGATGAAAAAGGTCTTTGCCAAAATGTTGGATTGGGAAGTTCTACACAGGCACACCATGGGCGTCGATCAATGGGGGACGAGGGGGACGCTGACCACCCCGCGGCCTGACGGGGTCAGCATAGGAAATGTCCTGATACTTTTTAAATTCATAAAACAAATTTATAGCCATATATAGCGAGACTAATCACTCCCCCTCTTAAAAATCCTACATCGGTCTAGTAGAAAAAGTAATACTAAGAACTAAACTTCCGACTACCTAGTGGAAAATCACTAGATAAATTGCTTGGTGGGCCGCAGCCCGCAATTTGATCTTAGTACAGTAAATATTCATCATGCCGGGCTCTGTTATTTTGCACCCTTGTGTTGAAAGGGAAAATGTACATGCTATGCACGTGAAGGAGTGAATAAAAACGAACTATTTTGAACGGCATTCACATTTTTAAAGTCAGTGGTTTATTAGTAAAATAATTTCAAAGTGGATAATTTCACTGAAATCCTCGGCTCCATAGAGGCGGCCATTAACGCGCCCCGGCCCGCCTCTTCCTGTTGTATAACCACTCAGCACGCAGAACCGGCCTTAAAGTCACGTGTCCGACGACGCATGTTAATGCTTACCGCCGTTGTAAACACAATGTTGTCAGATACGCGAACTTCGAAGAACATCCGTTCGAAGAACCTTGCTTCGAATAGGATGTTTCTCACCGTATATAGTGGGTCAAGATCCGCAGAAACGTTGGCGACTTCGAGTTTTGAAATTTGGAGCTGTGCAAACGATATTGGCACGATATTTAGTCACCAACGATAGTCGTCGAAACGGGTTACCGGTCGAAACCTTCCGTCGCCGAAGCCAAGTCAGAGCGCAAGAAGGTTAGTAAACTTAATATTGGCGCGATATTTAATCACCAACGATAGTCGTCGAAACGGGTTACCGGTCGAAACCTTCCGTCGCCGTAGCCAAGTCAGAGCGCAAGAAGGTTAGTAAACTTAATATTATTAAGTCTTCTGTTTAATATTTTGAGGTGCCAACGTTTGTGTTTATTCGATAATAGAATCTGAAGCACGTAAATGTCATTATCACAATTGTTTTATTAAAGACAATCACACTTGATAACAAGCCACTATATATAAGATACAACATGACACAAACAAACCTAGCGATAAATGCTATTGTGGTCATTTTGTGAGAGGACTGTCATACTGGCGTGAAATATTTGTAAGACGCAGTATTATTTTACCAGTTATATCGGATTAAAAATAATTGCTAATGTGCAATACAATTTCAATACCACGTTTACCAACATTAGGAAATTGCATGACTGAGCACTGTCAACTCTAGTGCATAAACACTATGTGATCAGTTATCATACCTTAGTTTATGTAATATGTATCACCACACAAACATACACACATGTATTCAATGTAGCAGCATCATCATCTATCTGTCTGTGCAAGCACTGTGCAATAATATGAATGCAGTTCTAGTGCATGCAGCTCAGTATCCGTCACTCCTGTCAGCTGTCAAATTAAGGTCTTAGTGAGTGTATGTCATCTGCCAGAAATCTTCTGTACTCTACCCATGATCCATGACCCGTTACATCCTTAGTCACATTTGCTTTCTTGATAAATGTATCTGGCCTAATCCTGTCCTGGTTGTTGATATTGCCACTCCAACACACTGCACCAAAGTAAAGGACACTGTTCACCATTGCAGTGTAACACATATGCTGCTTATTTGGCGCACATTGAATGATTTTTTTTCATACAAAACGGAGTAAATTCAAACAGTCAATATTTAGCAGTACAGCATGTCCTGTTTATTTATAGGGCAAGAACGTCCGGCCACGTCCTAGCGAACCCTGACAACATGCCTGTTTTCTGGTCAAGACGCAAGTGATTGGAGCTGCGGAAGACACTACAGCTAAATGTTTACCTGCAGATCCACCAGCCCATTGTCACGTTCCTCGCTTCGTCTATTCCATAACTGTACATGGGAACGCGTTAACAAGTTCTTTATTTGCAATACATTACCCCGAGACATACACGGCGGCTTTCACACAACCACGCCATCAGCAGCACAACAAGCTAACACAGGGAGAGCTCTTTAACTGAACAACGTTACATCCCTTTCCTTTTACAAATGTCAATGTGCAAATTCGTGTGAACTAGGATAGATCTATTCACATTAGGATAGTTATCTGCTTTACTGATAGTCTGCCAAGTACGCTGGTGGTTTCCTGGTACGTGTGCCTCTGCGCACTGGTGTCGAGTCCACACGTGGCGGTGGTGTATCCTGCATCGGCACTGTCTCTTCGCTTGGTGGTAACTCCGACATCGGCACTCTTGTTTCTGCACGAGGTGTTGTACGAGACATCGGACCAGCTTCTAGTGGCAGTGGATTTGCCCTCATTTCCCACGGCTCACTGTCGGGTAGCGGAAGATTCTCGTTTACAAGACGCAGATGACGTCGGTTGCGTCTGTACGTGTGTCCTTGAACGAGAACCACGTACGATCTGTTGGAGAGTTTCTTTGTACATTCTCCAAGCGTCCACGTGTCCCGTCCGGGCATCTTCATACGAATCGCATCGCCTGGTGCTAACGGATTCAGGTGATGCGCTGACTTGTTGTATTGCTCAAGCTGCGCATTCTTGGCAATCTTCTTGTCGCGATACACGTCAGTTGCAAGTTTCGGAATCAGTCTGCTCCGCTGAATTGGAAGCAGTGTTCGGCATCTACGACCGAACAACAACTGTGCTGGGGATGCACTGTAACCCTCACGCACAGTGTTTCTAAAGTTCAACAACGCCAGCTGGACGTCGCTGCCATCCTCCATTGCTTTCTTCACAAGGTTCTTGACCGTCCCAATGGCTCGCTCAACTTGGCCGTTGCTTTGGGCATATCTCGGACTGCTCGTGACATGCTCGAAGTCCCATCTCTGCGCGAACTCTCTGAACTCGCCGCAAGAGAACTGTGGACCATTGTCCGACATCACTATTTCGGGCACTCCATGACGTGCAAACTGTGACCTCATTGCATCGATCACACTCTTCGTTCGCGTACTCGAACTTAGTCGCATCAACTCGAAGAAATTGGAGAAGTAGTCGACCAACAGCAGGTAGTGCTGTCCCTGCAGCTCGAACAAGTCAGCACCAACTTTTGCCCAAGGTCTGCCTGGAACGTCATGAGGCACCATGGGCTCCTTGCACTGTTCTGGTCTATGCATGTTGCACACACTGCACTGACTCACATAGTCGGTGATCTCTTGGTTCATCAGTGGCCAGTACACAGCATCCTTGGCGAGGCGTATACATCCCTGTATACCCTGATGCGAGCGATGTACCGTGGCGATGATGCTCTTGCGTAAGCTGTTCGGCACTACGATCCTGCAGTCCTTGAACAAGAGTCCATTCTGCACGGTCAGTTCATGTCGCACATTGTAATACGCACGAACGTCTAGGTCGCTGTCTGACTTCTGTGCAGGCCAGCCTTTCATAGTCACCTGCATCAATTTCTGGAGAGCACAGTCACTTGCGGTGGCTGCTCTCAGCTCTTCCAGTCTCCTGGGAGACACCGACAGTCCCTCTGTCATGTCCATCTTTGCGAGTGCAACAGCGTGAACACTTGGTTCACCCGGAATGTACGCACGGCTCAACGTGTCCGCGATGTACATCTCTGACCCACGCGTGTATGTCACATCCAGACTGTAGCGTTGGAGACGCAGTAGCATGCGTTGCAATCTCTTGGGTGCCGTCACGAGTGGTTTCTTGAAAATCACTTCTAGTGGCTTGTGATCACTCTGCACATGCACCTTCTCTCTTCCATAAACATATTGATCAAACTTCTCGCAGGCAAATACGATAGCGAGTAGCTCCTTCTCGATTTGCGCATAGTTTCTTTCAGTGGCAGTAAGTGCACGAGATGCATACACTACAGGGAGTTCATCCTGCAACAATCCTGCGCCAAGACCTCCGTCTGACGCATCGCACTGGATGCACACCGGTTTCTTGACGTCATAGTACTGGAGTACCGGGGTGCTCGTGAGTGCTTTCTTCATGCGATCAAAAGCCTGCTGGTGTGTGTTCAACCAACACCACTCAGTATCTTTGTCCATGAGTCTTCTGAGGGGCTCGAGTATATCTGACAGATGTGGGACGAACTTTGCCAGATAGTTCACTGAGCCAAGCAGTCTCTGTACAGCTTTGGCGTCCTCTGGCTCAGGCATTTTCTCGATTGCTTCGACTTTCTTCGGGTCCACACGGAGTCCTTCGCGTGTGAGTAGATGACCAATGTACGGGACTTCCGTCATCTTCAGCTTCATCTTCTCTGCATTCAGTCGAAGATTGCGCTCTCGAGCGCGATCCAAGAACGCTCGCAGGTTCTTGTCGTGGTCTATCTCTGCCTCTTCGTCAGTTGTGCCACAACCTACTATCAGAAAGTCATCGTGGATCACCTCTGTGCCTGCCAGACCCTCTACAAGTTGGTTCATCGTGCGTTGCCAGATCTCGGGTGCAGAGTTTATCCAGAAAGGCATCCGCAGCCACCGATACCGACCAAATGGCGTGTTGAAACACGTCAACATACTGGACTTCTCATCCAGCGGGATTTGCCAAAACCCGTTCTTGGCGTCTAACACGGTGAACAGTCTTGCATTCTTCAGCCGAGTACTGACCTCTTCGATGGTTGGCATCGGGTAGTACTCGCGTCTGATTGCTGTATTCAGATCTTTTGGGTCTAGACATACCTTGATCTGTCCGCTTGGTTTCTGGACAATCACCATACTTGATACCCAGTCCGTTGCCTCCGTGACTGGCATCAATACTCCATCACTCTCTAGGTCGTCAAGTTTCTTGCGTACCTTCTCACGCACTGGTACGGGTACGCGTCTCGGTGCGTGCACCACTGGTCTTACAGATTCGTCGATCTCGATGGAATAACTGTCCTTCAGCCTTCCCAGGCCCTGGAATACGTCTGGGTATTCGGCTTTCACAGTACACTCAGTTAGTTTCTTCGCTTGTACAGCCTCGTGTGTGCTGTACACATAGTCCAGGGGATCTGAATCCTTGATTTTCAGCACTCCCATGCCCTCTGATGCGTCCAGGCTAAGTATTGGCGTATACTTGCCTTGCAAGACGTTGAACACTAGTCGGTGTTTCACTCCTTTCCTGACCACAGACAGCTTACACTGACCCAGTGCTTTCTCGCGTGTTCCGTTGTACGTCACAATGACAGTTTTCACTGGCCTCAGCTTTGCTAGCGATCTGTCTCCAGTCACTCTCACGTACTCATGACGTGGCAGCACGCAACACTCGGATCCACTGTCGATCTGGAATGGCACTGGCACGCCGCTGTCACCCAGATTCAGTGTTATCATAGCACGGCGTCGATTACCCACACTGAATACTGACAATGTTCCCACATTGTATTCACTGCCACTCGCAGCAGCCTGTACTTGCTTCACATACCTATGCTGCTTGCCCTTACTTTGGAAGTGGTTCATCTTACCACACTTACGACATTCCTTGCCGTAGGCCGGACACTGTTTGGGTGCATGCTCGTATGAACAAAATTTGCATTCAGTGGTTGGCTTCTTTTGTTTCTTCGCATAGTCACGTAATTGACTTGGTCCGCCTCGTCCCTTGTGTCCATGACCTCGTCCGCTGTTTGTTTTCACAACACAGACCGCCTGCTCGCCTGACATGACATGCGTCTGTTCTGCTGTTGTCTCAGCTGCTTGAACCATTTCGTATGCTCTTTCCAGGGTTAGGTTTTTCTCTCGAAGTAACCGCTCTCGGACTTTCGAGTCCCTCATGCCATGCACGAACCGGTCCCTGATGATCTGGCTTGTTGTGATATTTGTAAAATCGCAACTTTCTGCAGCGTGACGTAATTCGGTCAGATAGTGTGAACCAGATTCACCAGCCTCTTGGTTCCTGCACTGGAACCTGTACCGTTCATATATTGTGTTTTGTCTCGGATTGCAATGCTCCTCGAATTTTTTTAGCACGTCTTCTAACCTTTCGTCACTCTCCCCTTCCCCATACTGAAATGTTTCAAACACTTTAACTGCGTCTTCGCCAATGACGGACAGAAGTGTGCACACACGTTTTTTCTCCGCAGCTTCATCAATTCCAGTTGCTACCTCGAACCTAGTCCATGTTTTCCTCCAGGATTTCCATAGACTAGACGCAGACTTATCGTTACTATTCAAGGGTTTGGGCGGGGGAATGTTTGACGTCGCCATTTGCAATTCGTTTCGTTAGCGTAACAAAGTCAATCAATGCGGCTACAAATTCACTAACGCGAATTTATAAGTTCGACAATACTTCCTGACACCATGTCACGTTCCTCGCTTCGTCTATTCCATAACTGTACATGGGAACGCGTTAACAAGTTCTTTATTTGCAATACATTACCCCGAGACATACACGGCAGGAAGAATGAGTGAATGGTGAATTACATCTTTGTCAGAACTCTGCCCACTGCCCACAATGACTGTCCATGTCGGAATTGCGATCCTTGGTTCAGATATGCCCATGCTAATGAAACAAGGTCTGCTGGTGTCAAGAGTCAGTTGATTTGTTCATAGTCAATCCAACTGCTTATTTACAAATCAACTGATACTTCGCAAGGGCAGCAGTCAACAAGTGTTATCCTAGATCTTGTTCTCCGCTGAGAGCACAGAAGTTCGATCTTATGGCCGGTATACACTGGTATGACTCTCTGTACCCTTCAACCAAGCATGTCATGGATCCACTAGGTAAAACTCTCTATATATGGCCGACTTGGACACCTGAAATAAAACAAGGCTTAAATAAATATATTAACTATGTATAGTGGCGCAGTGGGTTAAAGCTTTGGACTTGGCTTCAGACTCTCAACTACGAGAACGAAACCATGTGCTGCTGTGTCGAACCTATTCACCCGTCATTGCTCCAATTCACTCAGCTGTGTAAACAAGTAACTGGCTATAGACAGTGGTGGATATTTGTACACGAACCGTCTTGATTCATTAATTACAGCTTGGCTGGATGCTTCCCACAATCATGAGATGGTGTTTAATTGAATAGGTATGCCGGGGAGTAACGTGTAAAGCACTTTGGACAATGCTGAGCAGACATGGGGTCAAATACATTGAAATTTATTTAAATACAAATACTATTGAGGAATCCAAACACTTTTAATCCCTAAACATCAATTACAGTTACTTAAAAAGTATTTAAATACTTTCAAATACAAATGTATTTGACCCCATGTCTGAGGATTGGATACTGCACTATATAAGAACTGTGTTGACAGGTGACATATGAAAATGGAGGTAACTCTATCCATTATCATTGTAGAAAATACAATAGAATACATGTTCTGTTTTTATAAAATCACTGGAACTTTTTCAGTTCTCACATAGTGGACAGCTGGGCATGCTACTCGAAATGTTCTAGAATGATCCTACACCGTCTACTGTTAAATATACATTTTTTGGTATATTTCTACTATGGAATAATATGTGGTGTTTTCATTGTATGAAATGTCATTTGTATTATAATAAAATGTTGTATCATGTTAGTTTGCTTGGTTTTCTGGTTACTCTAATGTTATTTTCATTGTCAATAAATTGTGAGCAACACATTTACATTTCACTGTTGGTATAGATACATGTTAATATTATACTTACATCTTTGTTGGCAGATATATGTGACAGTTGTCTAACCGGTTACAGTTGGAAGCACTGTCAATGCCAAACACAGACTATAAAATCCATGGCCATTTGTAATATATCATGGCACACCTGAAACAGAACCAGATGTTTAAATGAGTTTTTCATGAATAAGATAGGTTAGTAGCACAATGTGGAACCTCACAGCTACTATTATGGTTACCTCGACAACAAAGTTACATTGCAATTAAAATCACCGCAGAATATACATAAATATATCCACATATGTTATAGTTTAGAATATTTGTTCTGCTAGCTGTGTTACTTTTACCCAGTTCAAAATGGTTATTTTTAATCGAGACATTCCACTGTACAAATATTTCGGCTAAAAAACATAACTTTATTATTCAGCATGAAGTTGATTTCATAAAGAACATGGGTGGTGATTTTCTTTCTTTCTTTAGCCCTCCAGAATTAGGCTCCAAACCCTCGCTTTAAATATACCACGCCTATTAAAAACGAACAATCAATATTGACACACTTCTGTTTTTTACTCGCACAGGTCATGCTCTGTCAATAATACAAAAACATGCCACGGTCGCTGCTGTTAATATAATAATGTCCAGTATTTGAAAAAACAACAATTAATCTGCATTTTTTTCACATTTGTGGACAATTTGCAGAGCTGCCAAGTTGAATTGAGTGTGATGAGGGAGATCTCTCTCCTGCAGTATGTCAAAAGAGGGAGAAATCCGCAACCGAGAATGCTTATATATAGCATATATAACTCTTCGAAAGTGAACTATATTTTAAATAACAATATTTTATATTTTAAACTTTCAAGTGTGGATATATAATTAATTTAATTTTTTATTGGGGTTTACAGAGACTTTCAAGATTGTTTCACTATTATAAAAATGGACATGGTTGTAGTATTGTAACATTTTATTTTGGCTATAAACAGCAGTCACAAAATAAATAGTTCAAGCAGAACTGCATTTCTGTCCATTTCTATATGTGCATTTTGCCCTCTTCTCATCAGACCCTTTTACAACTCCAGCAAAGTCAGATGCCCATTCACTCTTGTACTTGGAATCATATTTCCTCTTTTTCAAACACTTTTCAGACTTTTCACTCATTGTACCTCCAGCACTTTCCTCGTCTGAAAAATGTCGCTAAACTTATTCCTACCCAATACGTAACAAACGTTTTCATTGGCCATTGGTTGTAGTAACTTCCTGTTAGCTGACCAATCAGAAACGTTCTATTATATACGTCTTGTTGTAGTCTCCGCTCAGCTGCTCTCGACACTTTCCGTGTACCGTAGATGACTCACAGCTGGCAAAACGGTGCGCCGGCAAAAATATCGAAAAATACGCGTAAAAAACAAAAAGACAAAACGATTCTTTTGCGGGAGATTGCAAATCAAAAGCGGGAGATCGGGAGATATGGTTTATTTTGCTATATTTCCGGGAGATCTCCCGATAAATCGGGAGACTTGGCAGCTCTGAATTTGGAAATTGATTCCTGAAAACATGGGCGAAGGACCGAGCCTGTCACTCTGTGTCAGGCTGAGATGTGTTTCAAATTGGGTAACCTCAAGTTGTGTATTACATATCCGACACTACAGTGACTTGGAGAATAATACATGGCATGGCTGTGACTAAGTAGAAACTGCCGAATTCCGGGACCGAATGCGAGGTGGCCATCAACATACCTGTCAGTGTCACTGACCCACCATCGACTCACTCCGTTGGCGTTGCCGTTGATTAATTACTTAAATTATTATCCAGCCCGGACTTCATAATGAACATTTAGGGCAACATTTCTTATATTAGACACATAAATACTTACCTTCACCGACAGGCTCTGCGTGCAGAATAGCAGATTCTTGAATCTTCCTAAAAATACACAGTTACAGTAACAGCATACATTCGCCTTTCGAGGTTTCGGCGAGTTTCGACAACTTGTCAATGTCGCCTCGGTTTGTTAGTCGCCTCTGCATTTCGGCTTCCGGCGGGACTTCTTTGCCAGGTTTACCAGCGCGTTCAGTTCTATCTTGAAAATGTTAGCTCTTATCGTTGCAATCGAAATTCAGCTATTTCTGAACTAAAATTATGTTCGACTACACGAATCGGATGTACACAGCGCCACCTGGCGATTATTTTTAATACAGAATTGCCAGACTGCGACTCATCGCGCCGTGCATTACGTACGTCACACAGCAGTCAAAATGGCGAGACTGACGAACTTTGATCGAAAAGGTGTTCAGATTTTTTTTTACTTCTAAACCACTGACTTTGAAAATGTGAATGCCGTTCAAAATAGTTCGTTTTTATTCACTCTTTCACGTGCATAACATGTACATTTTCCCGTTGGTATCCCTTTAACCATCAAGCATATAACAGATTATTAATTTGTTTTGCCCTGTCACCCCTTTGATTGCAGCGTGTTCGCCCTAGTGGATACACACACACACACACACACACACACACACACACACACACACACACACACACACACACACACACACACACATATATATATAAACCAGCAGATTTATGCACTTTGTGTAATTTGATCTCATTTTAGTGATGACAAATTATTTCTTTGCCAGAAGGTGGGATTGGGAAGTCTACACAGGCACCCCTGTAAGCTATGCATTTTGTCACTCTATGAATCAGGCAGGCAGTGTTGGATCCAAAATCTACCCCAAATATTCACTGATTTGGGTGGGCCATGGCCCCTCTTCAAATATATGTTGCCAACAAAACTATTATAAATAGCATAACATAAAGGCTTTTTTAGTTTAGAATTAGCACCAGACCAACAATGAATAATTTTTTGTATTAAAAAAATACTTACTTATGTGTATTTCAGGTCATATATATATATATATATATATATATATATATATATATATATATATATATATATATATATATTATATAAAATACATGTCATATATATATATATATTATGCATATATATATATATATATATATATATATATATATATATATATATATATATATATGTGTGTGTGTGTGTGTGTATATATATAAATTGGTCCCCCGTACCCCCACTTTTAAAACCGGATCGACGCCCATGGTCATGATAGCCGATGCTGTTTGTTGGTCTCTCCGTGATAGGATGTAAGTTAGTTGTTTCCGTCGCCCATTGGCGTAAGCGTGAATGTCTTTCTGGTCTGTAGGAACTGGCGACAACAACGTGTTGAGAGAGGCTGAAGTTGAAATCTTGACCAATGAAGTGTGCAACCAAGCGAAATGGTACAGAGGCAGGGTAACTGATCGTATGCTCTGCGCTGGTTTCCCCGGAGGAAAGGTAGACGCTTGCCAGGTAAATGATCAATCAGCGTTATAAGTTAAACGGATTGACCACTTCTAAAACAAATTATGTTTACATTTCAACATTGATGCTTTGTAATCATTTAATGACTAATTAACTAACATATTACTAATGTGCACTGTAAAACTACTAGAATGTTTTCGAGAAATGAGAAACATGTCTTCATACTTCAATGTTTCACCCTTTAAACTATAAACAAATTACTAATTTGAAATAAGTGGATATATATATATATATTCACTTATTTCAAATTAGCAATTTGTTTAAAGGAAATAAGTGGATATATATTATATATATATATATATATATATATATATATATCTATATATATATATATCGACTTATTTCCTTTAAACAAATTACTAATTTGAAATAAGTGAATATATATATATATATATATATATATATATATATATATATATATATATATATATATATATATATATATACATATATATATATATATATATACATATATATATATATATATATATATATATATATATATATATATATATATATATATATATATATATATATATATATATATATATATATATATACATATATATATTCACTTATTTAAAGGACAAAAAAAGGCTACGGCTTCATGTCATACACCTAATAGAGTTTATACAAAGTAACAATTTCCACATATACTCAATTTTTTAACGTCAGCTGTTTACTCAGAATGTGACTTTAAAGTCTAAAATTCTAACGAAATCCACGATGGTCTAGACGCCGCCATAGGTGAAGGGTTAATTTGGCTTGGCCATTCAGCGTGCGGCATTCTATATCTCGGTCAGCTTCCGGCGACGTCGTTAAGGGTCAACAACTTCGAGTCTTCGACAGTTCGTTCAGTTGGCGTGACATATAGCAGCTGCTTATAGACGTATATCTAAATCTGTGGTTAAATCTATGGTAAACTTTAGTAATTATGCCTTCGTGTTCGGCATACGGTTGCAATAATAGTTGAAACAACCGGTAGTATTGAAGCAATGGATTCACGTTGGTGATTTGCGGGCGTACTGTTTGGCACTTTGATCGGTCCATTTTGAGGAGAAATGCTTTGATGTAGACATGTATCATCAGTTGATGGGATGATTTCAGCGATAACAATAATAGACAACTTTATATTTACGCGCGTTGCCGAGTTGCAGCCATTTCATGACAACAGCCAAACCCTATTAGTCGGGGCGCACGGGTCCAAATTTTGAAGGTAGTGGACACCTCGTGCTATTTTTGGTTGTCATGTATTTTATTAAACGTCAAACCCTCCCGAACAATATTCCAGAGGGCAACCTTCTCAAATCAGTGTACCTCACTCCGAAAATTGTGTATATATCCATGCCCTTAATGGCCCAGTTGTATAAATTTCTCTTTCCCCATTTTCACAGTAACTGTATAACAACAAATTTAAGTGTAGTATCAAATAATCAGGTATGACGAGAACTATTATTTATGGCAATAGCTTTTTGATACGTTTATTTTTCAAGATGCCAGATACAAAACATTGGACAAAACAACGATAAATCAGTTCGGTTTCCCAGTTGACATCACACAAAAGGAGTTATAGTTACCTTAATATGTAATCAATATACTTATGTAATATATCAAAATTATGTGCATTCAATTATAATACGTCAAAGCAATAGTAAAATAGTGCTACGTTATACGTAATCACGAGCCAAACATCTACCCAACCCCCTATGTGTTGCGCAATCGTGACGTGACGCAAATCGGAGTAGATTTCATTTATTGTATCATTTGCGCGTTCCTTAGGGTAAAATGCACTATGAAAGACAGAGTACGGATGCAGAATCTACTGCTGGTTATTAATGCGATGTTTGTTAAGACAACATAAAATTATGATAACATTATTCGAAAATAAAAACATACCAAGGTGGTATTGAATCACATCTTAAAGAGTGTTCTGAATCATCTGTGTCACTCTTGTCACAGCCATTGTTTTCAACAAGAGTCCGAACAGGTATTACTCGCCTACATTTGGTATCGTTCCGTTTGCACTGGCAAGCAGCACAACGCGGCACTTGGCATTTAGCGCAAGAACAATTACAAGAGCATTTGCCGGCGACACGTAACTTATATACCATTGTGAAAGTTCTGGTAAAGGCGGCACCGTCAAAGATACTGGTTCCAAATGTGTGGAACCCGTCTTCCAACCGATATATAATAATGTCTCCTCCATCTTCAAGTGAGTCTCTTTCAGCACAGCTGTCAACCTCAAGCCTTACAGCCTTGACGCATCGATCCATTTGACTCAAACAAAGCTTGCGGCACCTTAGAACATTCATATTCTCCGATGGTTTCCTCAAGATTGACATTTTCCCCAATACCTTTCTGATGAAGAAGGCGTATCAGCATGACAACTTCATTGATCAGCTGCTACGTCTGCTTCTGCAGCACAGTAAGATGTTATTGAGGATGCAGTTCTTCAAATATGCTGTCACGTACCTTTTGGACTTTGCGTTGTCATTCAAATATTCCTGGAGCTCAGTTTTGCAAATATTTTTCACAGTTTCCAGAGTTTTCATGATAGTTACAGTGGCTCACTGTTTCGTGGCAATATTTAGTATGTTGCTGGAGTCTACCGTGACGGGATTGATCATGTGCTGTTTTTATGCATGCTTGATTGATCATTTGCTGGTTTCCATCTTCGTGGGATTGTTAGACTGCAGATGGTTAATCACTTCTTTGAAATGGAATAATACCTCAGATACACAGGCTTTGTGTAATGCTACTTGGTTCGTACTTTAGCATCCAGGGGTATTTATGTAAGCCCACTCGCACTTTCCTTCACATCTATGCTTTATATCTGCCCATGAGCTATTTCAGAAGTGATACATTTGAATGACTCAGCTTTTTTCGCACATCATATTGACCTTTCGTGAAATACTGATATACACATGGTGCTGGGTTCTTCAGGTTGTTCATTTCCTTTAGGCACATTGGCAGCGAATAAATGTAGTTGTGGTGACCAGCAGCAACAACAAATGGGAGCATGTTATTATACTAAACCAAATTTTCTCAATTGCCCATTTTCCCATTGTTCAAATGCACCCGTGCCTCCTATAGTCATTTGTGTTCAAAACCTTTGTTAGCCGTTCATTGCTTACACAAACCAGTTTCTATCAGGATAAGAGTCCACATAATTTTTCCAACTGCGCCCATAGCGTTAACAGTGAGATGAAACTACACACATGACAAAAAGATGCCAATGTCATCATCAGGGGAAGCTTGCTCCCGTAGCCCATATGAAATATCGTGCAAAGGCTGATCAGCCATAACTACTGTGTGTTTCACCCCAAACTTATTGGCCAGCTTTGCTACATATTCTAAACGGATCTATTTGAACATAATGGATCATTAAACCATACATAAAGCATGTGGCTGACACTGTTGAAGCCAGTGTTGTATAGAAAGCATTCCAACATTGATAGTGGTTGCTTCCGAGCTCTATTTTCTTTATGGATGACGAACGGCAAAATTGCCATGCCACAATCATCAACTGAAACCATTGATCACATATAGGTTGCAAATATATAGTCCTCATCTTTACGAGTAATCTGGCTTTAAGCTTTAAGCTTTTCGCACAAAGAAATGTAGTGTGGTTCAATTTGAGAAGGTATGGCGCTCGACAACAAAAAGATTCAATACGTTATGATGATAACAGTGCGAAATTCTTCGTCCTTGCCGTCACCAAATTGTTATCTTCAACAATCAAAATAGCTTATGCAGACGAGAAGTTACCGTTTTTTAGACATTGTCAAATATAGTGATGTCACATACCATATAATTGGTAATCATAAGTGTCCGTTGTGATTATTTTGTTAGTTTCGTATTTGTTGTCGGTAAAACACCGTAGACACCAAACTAAGTTAAAATTACTGATACGCTGCAAAACATGTCATTCAAACATGATAACATACCTCATGTATTTGAAAACAAGAATACGTTATATTTAATTTACTTATTAGACCCAACGTATTTATATATTCAAGTTATTCCAGAGATGATGTTAACATCTAACGTCAAACCAAAATGAGGTGGAGAAGTATACGCTATATGTTGATTCTAGAACAAGTGATGTTCAAATGTATTTTACAATTGTATGGCATAAATCATCCGAGAAATGAATGGGGATACCTTTGATATGTTCATTTTGTATATAGCTTGAATATGTAGTAAGGTGACTACGGTACATTTATATGAAATCGACGACAAAACGAAAATATTTTTCTACTTATTCTTCAATTGTTTGTTTCTCATTGCCTTAAAATATATACATTTTTATAATATATTTGTGGTCTCTATTTCTCTCACCATTCCGGATATATTTAGGTACAGAGACTAGCTAATTTCATTAAATAAACCATGAATATTTCATAATTAGCCATTGTGACTTAACAGTCATTCAGATACCTTCAGGCCTGAATTGAAGTTTAATTTTCAAGTGCCGTGTTGTGTTGCTTGGCCATACGATGGGAAAGGTATCAAATATGGGCGAGTAATACCTGTTTGAATTCTTGTTGAAACAAATGGCTATGACAATAGTGACACAGATTACTCAGAACAATGTATAAGATGTGATTGAGTAACACCTTGATGTGTTTTTTATTTCGAATAATGCGTGTTATCATAATTTTATATTGCCTTAACAAACATTGCATTAATAACCAGCAGTAGGGTATGCATCAGGACTGTCTTTACTAGTGTATTATTACACTAAGAAACGCGAAATTGATACATTCAATGAAATCCACTCCGATTTGCGTCACGTCACGATTGCGCAACACTTAGGGGGTGGGGTACATGTTCGGCTCGTGATTGCGTATAATCTAGCACTATTTTACCACTGCTTTGCATAATCCAGTAGGTAAATGAATGTACATCATTGTGATATATTACATAAATATCCTGATTACATATTAAGGTAATTATAACTCCTGTTGTGTGATGTCAACTGCGAAACCGAACAGATTTTTCGATATATTGTCCAATATTTTGTACCTAGCTTCCTAATAAATAAACATATCAATACGATATTGCCATACCTGTTAGTTCTCGTCATTCCTGATTACTTGATACTACATTTAAGTTTGTTGTCACACATTTACTGTGAAAATGTGGAAAGAGAAATATATGCAGCGCGGCCATTAAGAGACCACATAAGCCTGAAAGTAAATGCAATTTACGGAGTGAGGTACACTGATTTCAGAGGGTTGCCCTCCGGAATATTCTTAAGGACGGTTTGAAGTTTAGAAAACGACAGGGCAACCAAAAATAGCACGCGGTGTCCACTTCGACCCCCGTGCGCCCCGACTATGCACGAATAACAGTTGGAGCCTAAGGAATTCAAAGATAAACTGAAAAAGTAAACAAACAGCGCGTGAACGTAATTAGCCCGATTACATCACATGCCTGAGTTGCATATCACCGCCCCCTATCGACCATGTAGGCTCCCCATTTTACTAGTTATTCCCATTTTGTGTCAAAACATTACGTCAATCCAAAATGAGGGGTGACGTATATGTTAGTTCAAAAACATGTGATGTGCTGATACATTTTACAATGTCGTGGTATATAACAACAGAGGAATGAATGGGGATCATTTTGATATGTTAACCATATATTTTGAATATATATTAAGAGAACTACGGTAAACGTTACATGATGTCGATGACGAAACGGAAGTGTTTATTTTAACATATTGCTGAATCTGTTGCCTTAAAATGTACATTTCAATAAGATATTTATTGTGGTTATGTTCCTCTGCAATACGAATAGTTTGCCATAAAAACTAGCTTTGTAGCCCTAAACAAACTATGAGAAAAACAAAGTGCAATTGTGACTAAACGGCCATTCCGGCACCCTATACGTCTGAATTTAAGTGCGATTTTCGGAGTGAGGTACACTTATTTCAGAGGGTTGCCCTCTGGATTATTGTTAAGGAAGGTTTGAAGTTTAGAAAACAACAGGGGAACCAAAAATAGCACGAGGTGTCCACCTCGACCACCGTGCGCCCCGACTATTATGGAACGATATTAGGGCCATAATTCAACATGTCATATTATTGCAGATAATCTGCAATAATACGACGTCAGGCATAATGAAGACAGGCATAATACGAATTCAGGCATAATACGAAGTCAAGCATAATGCAAGCAAGCACAATATGAGCAAGAATGCGAGCAAGAATGCCAGCTTGCATAATGCGAGATAGAATGCAAGCGAGCATAATAAGACTTGGCATAATCAGCACTCGCTAAGTTTGTGCTGCCATCTAGCGAACTACGCCAACCTGAAAATTGAAAATACTGAAGTATCCCTTACATTAACAAATGTTTTGGCTCAGGCTATTCACCAGCGAGCTGCTCGCTAAGTAACGTCAAGTCGAACTGTTATTTTGTTGTTTGTAATACGCCTTTTTTATCCTCTGGAACAATTCTTAATATGATATGAGGCAGAAAGTGAGTTTGGGCAGAAACCTAGCATTTAAATTATAATGATAGAGCATAATTAATGTATGTAATCAGCTTAATAATACATTTTCCGTTAATTATGTCATTTATGATTTTTTATGAGTAGTTACGTAATTTTTTTTATACAAATAAGGCAATATTAATTGTGTGTGAAAATACATGTGATCATTAAACACATGTTCTTTTGTTTCTCTTAGGCATACTACTTGACCATATCTGTCACATATCAACGTACAATGTCTGCAATTACGTGCATGTCATCACACGTACGATGTCTTCCGTTACATAGTGTGACATTTGCTAATAAATGCCCAAACTCACTTTCTGCCTCATATCATATTAAGAATTGTTCCAGAGGATAAATAAGGCGCATTACAAACAACAAAATAACAGTTCGACTTGACGTTGTAGCGCTTACGTTTTTCCGGCGTTAAATCCTTTCCGATTGACGTTTCTGCGCATGCGCGAGTCAGATACGACCTTGGTTGCTATGCGGGATGTTTACTTTTCCCACCCCGCGGCACCCATTGACGTTTCTGCGCATGCGCGTGTCAACTATTTTGTTAACCGGCGAAAGTTTGTAGTTTCTGAGATGTTTTACAGTTATCTGAGACATTATATGAGCAGTGGCGTGCACCACCCGGCAGTAGCCAAGCATGACAATGTCCAGTGAAGGATACGCTCAGCAGCGCTGAAGCATAGCCTACTTTAAAAGGTGTGTTCAAAAAGGCTAAATTCGAGTCGACCCAGTCAGTGGCAGTGCTGACTCAGCCTCTCAGGAGCAGAGTCCAGTTATCAGTAATAAGATTATCGACAGCGTCAAACGTTCATCACAAATAATAATTATTATTATATTAAGTAACGTTGTCATTGGCATCGGAATATAAGTATAGGGTTGCATTAATTAAGTCGTTTATATAGAGTAGTAGAGTTTAGACTGGTGAATATGCTACCAGTGGAGTTACGAGTTAAACAACTCAAATTGAACCTTGTTTATAATGTTATAAATGATAGAGCACCGAAGTATATGTCAAATTTGTTTAACGTAGCATGTAAGCAGCACGGTATAAATACAAGATCTAGTGTTATGTCTCTTCATGTGCCGTATGTTAAATCATTTGGGCAAACCTCGTTTTACTATACAGGAATTCATGCCTGGAACAAATTGCCATTTTCCATACAAAGTGTTCAGAACATGAAGCAATTTAAATGTCTACTGAAGCAGTTTTTGTTCAGTTGTCTTAATGACCAGGAAGCCAGCTCATTTATTTATTTTTAATCATAATTGATGACGTAATTTTTATTTTATAATTTTTATTCTTTATTAGATTTATTTGTGATTTTTGTGTAATAAATAACAAGGTTTTACAAAATGTTTCTAACCAGAAGATTATTTCCATACCTTTTTATATTGTAATTATCAATGTCATTTACATATTTTAGTAATTATTTATATCGGTTTATTTATTATGGTTGTTTTAGTATGTTATATTTGTCATTTGAGATGTGATATTTATCAGTTTTGTCATTTATGTCAATGTCTGTCATGTGTATGTCAAGGACCACAATGGAAATAAGTGCGTGCACTTTTTGTGTTATCCAAATATTTAAATGTACTTTGTATTTATATATTATGCATATGTGTACAATGTTTTACATTTTATATTAAACAAATCAATCAATAAAAAAGTAGAAATTATACAGTAACGATAGGAGTGAGCCCTGCATCAGTGCATGATCCTGTGTGTTTTCAATATCTTTAACTTTATTTCAGATTGTCATAGACATAGTACATACAGATGTCCACATAAACATTAAAAAAATACAAGTGACTAGAAAAATATTAAAGTATTGCACATGGTAAATAGAGAAAAAAAACATTGCACAATGGTACATTCAAACAAAAACTATTATGTATATACAACATTTTGATCCAATGTCGTCTTATCCTGGATTGCCATTTTATTGATATCACTGTTGATAATTGCAGTTACCAACTTATTATTACTTATCAAGTCTCCGCATGAATTTATATACAAGGTTTCTCATTACAGCTTTACTATCTGGTATATGGTATTCTACAAACATGGTGGAGGTACTGCAATATTTAGGCTGATTTAGCAATAAGCGAAACACATTATTGTAAGCCACATGAAGATTATGTATACTTGCTACTGTGTAATTCCACCACAGCTGAGCAGTATATATGGGAGAGCAGAAAGTTCTAAGCAAAGTCAGCTTCACTTCAGTGGAACACATGTAAAATTTCCGCAATAGCATATTACCCCTAGCATATAGTTGTCGGCATTGCCGCATTGGGGTAACATATCTTTGTCATCACGTAATGTATTAGATATAAAGTGACCCAAATATTTCACATTATCCACTTCCTGGATTGTTTTACCATTAATCTTAAATGATGGAACTTCAATATTTTTCTTATATTTACTTTTAAAATATTAACACAGCATTGTTCTTGGAGTTGTACTTGATATCATGATTTAACCCATAGAGTCCACATACCTGCATCAGTTCAGACAGTCTTGATACAGATGGGGACAGAATTACCAAGTCATCAGCATACATAAGATGGTTGATAGTTGTACTACATATTACACACCTTGTGTTACATTTGTTTAAAGCTATGGTTAAATCATCCATATATATATATATATATATTAAAAAGGTGTGGTGAGAGTATACCACCTTGCCTGACACCATTTGCAACATAAAAATGTTCCAACAATTTGCCTGACCATCTTATACACATAGTCTGATTCGAATACCAATATATAAGCAGCGGAAATTTTACATGTGTTCCACTGAAGTGAAGCTGACTTTGCTTAGAACTTTCTGCTCTCCCATGTATACTGCTCAGCTGTGGTGGAATTACACAGTAGCAAGTATACATAATCTTCATGTGGCTTACAATAATGTGTTTCGCTTATTGCTGAATCAGCCTAAATATTGCAGTGCCTCCACCATGTTTGTAGAATACCATGTACCAGATAGTAAAGCTGTAATTAGAAACCTTGTATATAAATTCATGCGGAGACTTGATGCTCTTATAATAAGTTGGTAATTGCAATTATCAACAGTGATATAAAATGGCAATCCAGGATAAGACGACATTGGATCAAAATGTTGTATATACATAATAGTTTTTGATTTAATGTACCAGTCTGGAATGTACCATTGTGCAATGTGTTTTTCTCTATTTACCATGTGCAATACTTTTATATTTTTCTATAGTCACTTGTTTTTTAGTGTTTATGTGGACATTTGTATGTACTATGACAATCTGAAATAAAGATATTGAAAACACACACGACCATGCACTGGTGCAGGGCTCACTCCCATCATTGCTGTATCATTTCTACTCTACATAAACGACTTAGCTACTGCAACCCAATAGTTATATTCCGATGCAAATGACGTTACTTAATATAATAATTAGTATTATTTGTGATGAACGTTTGACGATGTCGAGTCAGCACTGCCACTGACTGAGTCGACTCGAATTTAGCCTGTTTGAACACACTTTTTAAAGTATGCTTCAGCGCTGCTGAGTGTAACCTTCTCTGGACATTGTCATGCTTGGCTACAGCTGGATGGTGCACGCCACTGCTCATATAATGTCTCAGATTATAAAATGTTCAAGATCACATCACATAATGACTAAAAATAAACCTATATGCAACCAATCATGCATGCGTATTTTTCAAAAAGTAAATAAACAGTTTCAATTTTAGCAGTAAATAAATAACATAAGACACTTTAAAACAAATTGGCAATACATTTTTGTGGAATCGTGAAATCTAACCACTTTAATGCATATTGCAGTTTTAAAAATATGCATGCATGATTGATTGCATATATGTTTATTTTTAATCATTATGTGATGTGATCTTGAACATTTTATACAGACGATCTATGTACAATTATTTTGCTTTAAGACAAATGTTTTAATTTTTTATCCCAAGAATTCATTGATTTTGTATATACAGCATGTATTTCAATTTAGCCACAGCCACGCAAGATAGATTGGATTTTGGATTATTTTTATTTTTACAATAAATTGTTATTGAATGAGGATTAATTGTGGGTCTACTGTGCTTCAACAATGAACTAGGCAACAGTGTTTGCTTAATCAATCCAGTTCAGAGATAATGGCGGCCACATGAGTTATACCACAAAGAATTGTACTGGGTCCAGTTATGTTCATATTATACTTAGAGGCCAGTATTAAAACAATAAAATTATGTGCTATTTATAGAGGACATCAATATGTTTCACTTATACACAACTGCTACAGGCTTATTCAAGAAGTAAATTCAGAATACAATAAAATATCAGTATGGATTCATTTCAACAAAACAACACTGAACATAACTAACATTATCTTTTTACATTTACTCCTGAAGGTAAGACGATGATCATGATGTTATTTTAATAAATGTAACAAATATATATCATGTTACTTCAGTAAAGTCTGTAATTATTTAAACGTAGACTAGAGGAAACTGGTCAGTATAATATAAAGATTGTTAATGTATAAGTCATTATTTTCCTCCTGTGTACGCGTTAAATGCATATTTAAGCCACTTATCACAAAACAAATTACAAAACTTTGTTATGCCAAACTTGGTGCAACTATTTATTTATCCATCCAATTACTATTAATATTAAGGATAAATAAACAATACAGCTTTGTATACGAAGCAATAACTACTATATTTTTATTTACTAAAGCTGTAGCAGTAAATCCTAGCACAATCAATCGTAGCCAGTGACAGCGCTTTGTTATCCGCTGTCACTGGTCCAACTAGTCCGTGCTATAACGCTCAAACTCCCAAATACACGTGAGCAACAACCAGCGTAGCTAGCTAGCGCTGTCGCGCGCGCCTCTAGATGCGCGCATGCGCAGATACGTCAATCGGAACGTTTTTAACGACCGGAAAAATGTAAGCGTGACCATCGTAGGTAGCGCTTACGTTTATCCCCTAGATACGCGCATGCGCAGAAACGTCAATCGGAAAGGTTTTAACGATCGGAAAAATGTAAGCGCGACAACGTTACTTAGCGAGCAGCTCGCTGGTGAATAGCCTGAGCCAAAACATTTGTTAATGTAAGGGATACTTCAGTATTTTCAATTTTCAGGTTGGCGTAGTTCGCTAGATGGCAGCACAAACTTAGCGCGTGCTGATTATGCCAAGTCTTATTATGCTCGCTTGCATTCTATCTCGCATTATGCAAGCTGGCATTCTTGCTCGCATTCTTGCTCGTATTGTGCTTGCTTGCATTATGCTTGACTTCGTATTATGCCTGAATTCGTATTATGCCTGTCTTCATTATGCCTGACGTCGTATTGTTGCAGATTATCTGCAATAATATGACATGTTGAATTATGGCCCTAATATCGTTCCATAGACTATATGCAGGGAATCTACGTGGAGAGCGCCTCGATCACCATCGTGACGTCATTCTTCGTCTAAGATGGGGTAGCGCATAGAATTTGGATGGCTGGGTGTTAAAAAATATTTTTCTGGTAAACCGCTGGCGTTAAAAAATTGAGTATATGTGGAAATTGTTACTTTATATTAACTCTATTGGGTGTATGCCACGTAAAAGTTAACTTTGTTTGTCCTTTAAAATTCATAATTTGTTTAAAGTTTAAAGGGTGAAACACAAAAGTATGAACACATGTTTCTCCTTTCTCGAAAACAATTTAGCAGTTTTTTCAGTGCATATTAGTAAACGGTACAATTTAAATCTGCTAACAATAACTTCCAAACTCTTGTACTGTTAAATGAACTAATACTGGTTTGGTTCCTTATACAATAAGTGACGTAAACCTTCTGGTGGCTGATGGTTATATATATATATATATATATATATATATATATATATATATATATATATATATATATATATATATATATATATATATATATATATATATATATATATATATATACTCTATTCCATCATTATTCAACATAGTAAATGTAACGAAATTATAAATATATATAGATATATATTATCAAAATTGCGGCATCAAAGAGTCCTGGCATTGTATGTTTTAAATGTACTGTTCTGAGTGGTGTATGTGTATGTGTTTGTTTGTTTGTTGTATATGTTTTGGTGTTGTGCGTGTGTGTGTGTGTGTGCGTGTGCGCGCGCGTGTGTGTATGCGAGCGTGCGAGCATGTTTGTGTGTGTGATGTTTGAGTGTGGTGCGTATGTGTGCGTGTGTGTATGTTGATGGGAATACAGATTGTATACCTAAAATCAAAATCCTACGTCATTGCGTGAATCGTGGGGTTGCAGGGAGACTCTGGAGGCCCGCTGGCTTGCCCATTTAGTACTTCAGGTCGGTATATGCTGTACGGAGTGACGAGCTGGGGTGATGGGTGTGCCATAGCGCGTCATCCGGGCGTCTACGTGCGAGTTTCACTCTTCGTTAAATGGATCAAGAAAGCAATGAAGGGTAGGACACGTATTATCGCCCAGAACATTGCTAAGTTAACCACGTGATTTAACTAGCCACTTCGCGTCTCGTAGAACTCAGGCGAATGAGTATGCGCATACGAATACTAGCTGTACACAATAATAGGCTATGGTAATCATAATTGGCAGCATATAGTGCCCATTTCTTTCTGCCTAACGGATATTTCTCGGGACAGCAATATTGTTCTTCACTGTTTATTTACCCGACACATATTCTAGTATGTGACAAATCGGAACGAACGCTTACGGTATAACTGGTTCAATGATAATATGGTGTCAATGATAATATTAAATATGATGGCATGCGTACAGTGCACTAACAGTAAAACTGTTACGGAACAATGCGTATACCTATGTACATACGAAATGACAGTCTGCAGTTTTAGGCCAACCTACGAAATCAGAAAGGTTGCAATTGCACATAATTAATATAAAACAGCCTCTAATACCACAAAGTGTCTTCGGTCACGCAGTACGCCCAAACCTGGGTAAGCCATATTAGTTGCGTTGTTGAATAGCGACACCATCCTGTTTTATGATGTCTTGAGAAACACTGTAGTAAGAACAAACGCTTGTTCTACCCTACTGTCCTTTTGTAACTTGAGAATCAGGTTTTGCTTTACATTTTGTAGCCTTCTAATGAGCCTTGGGACATGGAAGAGGACTACCGAACGGTCAATGTCGCTGTGCTGACTTATTTGCCAAGTTAACTCCGCAGACTGGCTGTGAGGAAATGCGCATATATAAGACTTACTAAATGTGTAACCAATATACTAGTAGGTGGAATACATCACTGATATTCTAGAACCAGCATATTGGTGTGAACTAAGATGATTGTCACACACCAATAGATCATGTATGCATTATTTTTAATAACACCTCATGATCACATACATGTACTGTTCTTGCTATCCGTATTGAAGTAACGAAGAATAATATATGCCGGTATATATATATATATTTATATACCGTGTATTTGTATGTATGCGCGTGCATGCGTGCATGTGTGTCACTATGTATACCTACATAGGTAAACCATCATAATCTTTCATAATTAGCATGCGTATTGTGTGACATAATTATTTCAAATAAAATGGCAGACATTGGCAACAACTGTTTTCCTGTGTACATTTTGTTCTCGCTGCAACTCGCGCAAAAGACCAGATACGAAAGGTATTGCAATAACGCTTGTCGTGAATGACGTCACGCGCCATCATGAATATTCATAGATTGTACATCCGGGTAGTCGGTCGGACAAACAGGCCAAAACGGCCTGCAGCTACGCTAATCCATCGGTTATTTTATGCGAAGAAGACGTCCCAGGTGCTAGAAACGGCATGAAAGTCAAACCTTTCATGTGTTCCCGATGGCCATAACATAACACTACGGCACACACCGTAGCAACAGTGTTTTGTAGTTACCATCGTATTTTATACGCGATATAACATGAAACACTCGCAGCTTTTGTATGTTCGTTCACGTTGTCCGACCGATGTTTGTCCGACTCTGAGATAGCCGCCGCGCAGGGGCAGCCGCACAGTCTTTATTTAGACCTACGGCTCAATTGCGACAAGCGCTATAACGAGAGCTTTTTTCATTTAGACACGTTAGTACAACTTGTTCTTTTCACCCTCCTCTCTCCAGTCGCTGTTTAAGCCAGTCTCTACGTTTCGTTTTGTGATGTTATTCGTCTCAAGATTCGTCTTCCGCTCCATCGTTTGCCACCTTTTCTACCTTCCTTCTACCAGTCTGTCTTCCCCGAATCATTATGCATGTCTCATCTTTCTCATTACGTCTCCGACTAAATGTCTATATAGGTTCCATTCGTTTGGAATACTTGCGTGGTAGGTGTCCCGCATACCTTTGGAATGTGCCTCCCCCTAAGGTTTAGGCGCCCCTAAACCTTTGGAATGCCCCCTACTGTGATATTTTAGTGTGTGACAAAAGGCGATAAAATTATGCTCCCTCGCCTTGCATCGCATGAGTTGTCGGTTTTGCATATTTGAATGGCAATAATGGACCGCGACCTAGGCCTGACAGAGTTTGCTACAGGAACGTTGCTGGCAGTCTTCTGTTGTACTTTTTCTGGAATCTCGTCTGGTCCTATATACTATATTGGGTTTAGGGTTCAAGCTGGATAATAATAGTCCGGCTGTGAGATGGCTATTTTTGCCCTAACCCAAAATTCACTGATAACGTTTTTTTTCTCTGCTGATTATCAAGGTATAGGGTCTCTGTAATGCTATCCAGGGTGATGTGAAGTTCTCACCATTGAGCAATTTGAAATATTCACGTTTGAAGTTGGGCACCGTTACCCAAGATTTCATGGGATCACAAAATACCAAAAATTTCGACATCTCAGTCTCTAAATAACATAGAAACATGATTTTTGTGTATAAATATATGTTTTTGGGGTCAACAAATGCAATGGGACAATTTTCAATTTTGAGTCTTTGGCGGCCATCTTGAAATTCAAGATGGCCGAATTGTGACCTTTGTTTTTGTTTATCATTGATAAAATCGTACTTGAAATCATCTACACATGCGCTCTAAATCAATATTTCAATATTTACTGCCTAAAACTGCCTAAATCTACTGCAGGTCAATTATATTGATGAATAATATACAGATCTCAATCATAAATCACATTCATTGCGACATATTGGGTCATCAATGGCGAAGGGGGTAATTTTAGAATTGACCGAATATGGACAAATCGGCTTAAAATTTGTAAAGTTTAGCATTCAAATATGCCAGAAACATAAATGTTGTTTCTTAATGAACATTTTTGGTATAAAATAAATCATGTAAATAATTTTGGTATTTTTATGTTATTTTCCACAATCGTGATATTGTGTTCAACTTGCGAGGACTCAATAAGTTGTATATCAATATTCCAATCTCTTTAATGCACATTGTACACACACACACACACACACACACACAAACACACACACACACACACACACACACACACACACACACACACACACACAATGAACAAATGTCAGAATTATCAAACAGTCAATCACCAGATTAAAGATCATCAGTCATCATCATTCGCATCATCATCATCATCTGATCCATCTTCTGCTTGGATCCGTTCCACGGTTTTCTCATTGAAGCAACCATCACAGTACAGTGCCATGTTGGCATTGTGGCATCCACATCGCTTAGATTTGCATGGCGTAGTACTGCCACAAGAGCACTTGATCATCTTCAGTATGTCATCTGGAGCAAGAATTACACCATCAGCAACGGTAGTGGGAGTCAGAGATGTGGATCCATCCCGTCGCGTCCATCCATGGGTGAGAGGATCCATATTTGGCGGGTTCCAGATGGCTACCTGGAGATGTGCCCTGGCTACGGTTTCCACAAACGCTTCATTTGTAGGTGGCAGGGTTTTCAGCTTTGGTGCTGCACCGAGACTACGTGAGACCTTCCTAGACCATATCTTCTGGCGAGCATCCGTCAGAGATGCCGATTCCGGATGACCATAGCAAGACAGAACAAAGGGTGTTGACTGTCCAAGGGCATCTTGTACTGAGCTGGTTATGTCACCAACCTTGGACAGAGAGAAACCACTGGATCACAGGATTTTCAGTGCAACCCCTTTGCCAATACCATGATAGGTTGCAACTGTATCACAGCCAGTGATACC
The DNA here is from genome assembly GCA_964017155.1 of Oasisia sp. SBJ-2009. Taxonomy (NCBI): domain Eukaryota; kingdom Metazoa; phylum Annelida; class Polychaeta; order Sabellida; family Siboglinidae; genus Oasisia; species Oasisia sp. SBJ-2009. The sequence goes on from OZ024857.1 coordinate 48,581,191, forward strand.
ATGTGCAGCCAACAGATCACCCATGATAGCAGGGTTCTTGTCTACGCTAGCATTGATGTCAATAACTGTCCTACCCCGGATCGGGGATATCATCATAACATGCCCAGTGATATCGCCGCGGAACACAAAGTGACACAGGAGTACAAAGATATCTGTGTCGTCAGCTACTACGAGGACGTTGGTGGCACCCTCATAAGCCACTTGTTGAATGATCATTGTGTCAGCTTCTTCGTGTGTGATGACCATTCCCTCCATCTTAGACATCACACTTTGATAGATCTGAATAGGTACAGGATCGTTACCTGTGACAACGAGTTTCCCATTCAACACATCCTTGTGGGCTTCAAGATCTGCCAGGATCAAGTCGATCAACTGTGTCTTGCTTACAGTAAGAACTACCTTCTGTGCTGGTAGTCTGGCTGGAGGACGTAGCGTGTACACACGACTGGCCCCTTGATCTCTCTCCTTTCTGGTTGACTCCTTGATGCTACCAGCTGTGTATCTATCGAATACTAGGTACACATCACTGGATTCCAGATAACCTTTGATGTGACGTCGGAAGTTGTCCAGAAAGTCCTGAACAATTCCTCCTGTTGGCCATGGCACGACCCACAGCACTGCACATCCGTCCAAGAATGAAGCATCAACTGCTGTCTCCGTGCTACTTCCACTTTCAGATCATTATTGAGGACAGACTTGGTTTTGGACACCTTCATGGCTCCACTATCATCAAACATTGATGCGGGTCTGGGAGACAGTTCATGTGCCATCAGATTCTTGGTATCATAGTTTCGTACACTGCACTGTAGAGCCATAGCTCTGGCATATATCATCTCTGTGTCAAACATCTTCATGTCATTTACTTTGATATGCTTCTGAGAGACTGCCATTGTAGTTACACGCCTGTGTTTGTTTTCATGGAAGCTATCTGGCAAACCCCTTTCAAAATCCTCCATCTGTTGTTCTCCGAGTTCAGGAGCATTGTCAACATTCACCGAAGAATGTGTCAATACTTGTCCAGTCACAATATTCACAAGGCCCTCTTGGTTGTTCTCGGTGTTAAGTGGATCAATACAGACCTCCAATTTGTCACGCAATGCCTTTCTGTCTTTTGCATCTGTCTGGATTCTAGCCTTAGCCTCTTCCTTGTGGTGAGTTTGAGTGAGAAATCACTAAATAATATTAATATTAATTATGAGTATCCTACCACTGTATATAATTTATATTACGCTTGGAATGTTAAAAAATAAAAACAGTGCAAACCTGAAATTGCACCTCATGCGCTTGGTGACCCAATATTTCACCATGTAATTGTCATCTGGGTTCTCAATATTTTTCATTCATAATATGGTTGATCTTGAGCTGATTTAGAACATGTTACGATTAATAATGGATATCCAGTTTACAGAAGCAACTTTACAGCAAACATTTTCTATAAACAAATCACCGAAATCAATACCTCCATGGCGGCCATCTTAAATTTCAAGATGGCCGCCAAAGACTCAAAATTGAAAATTGTCCCATTGCATTTGTTGACCCTAAAAACATATATTTAGACACAAAAATCATGTTTCTATGTCATTTAGAGACTGAGATATCAATATTTGAGTATTTTGTGACCCCATGAAATCTTGGGTGAAGGTGCCCAACTTCAAACGTGAATATTTCAAATTGCTCAATGGTGAGAACTTCACATCAACCTGGATAGCATTACAGAGACCCTATACATTAATAATCAGCAGAGAAAAAAACGTTATCAGAGAAGTTTGGGTTCTGAGCCATACTGCCGGACTATAAAGCCATTTTGCTAAAAGTGAACAAAAGGCAACAGTTTAGTGTTATGCACCTAAAAGAGTTTACACTAGCTAATCATTTGCATCTAGAATCCAATTTTTCACCTTAGTGGTTACCTCAGAAAGTGGTCTTAAAGTGGGAAAATCTAGCTAAATCACCGACACCATGAACCGGCCCATCTTGGACCTTGCAACCAATCACAACCCAGCAGTTTGGAAAAGTAATACGTCAGAGAGTCGTCTGCTGGTTCAGCTGTCATAACAGAGAGCCAAGCGGTACGCTAAAAGTTGCCTTACGTCGGTTTATCACGAAATCGCGACAGCAATATGCCACACTGTTCCTCATACGCTTATGGTAACAGTACAGTGAAAGACAGTATCACTAAGATGTCTTCTTGTTAACCTTTGAATCGAGCAGAACTGAAACAGTGTTTCGGTGGATTCGTTGGGACAGTCACAGACACAGCGCCGATCCAAGACGACCCAATTTGATTGACCTAACCATCAAAACGACCACCAACAGCCGCCAAACTTATCCTAACGTATGTTACATACATATACATACACTACGTTATAAAATAAAATCACTTGCATTCCTCTAACGAAGAAAATCCATAAAACAAACGCGCTGATGTCGACGGCAATTTCGATGACCGCTGGCCGGTACCGTAAAATCGCAAAAATAAGTTAGCCTTACACAAAATGCAATTAGACGGCACGTTTGTGCGCGCGAATATTGATAAACTTTACTTACTGCATTCGCACGCGCAAAATAGTTTAATTAATTGTAAATAATATAGTAATAATTAATTATTATCATCACTATGATTTGCAGGAAATTATAAGTTTTATTATAATATAGTATTTTATTTATATAGCGTTACATCCATAATTGGTTGTGGCGCTTCACAACATACTGCTATTAAAAATACAATAAGAAGAATACTACCCACAGATAATATTTCAAAATAAATAATGAAAATATGTGTGTCTATGTAATTAACTAAGTGACCTATCAGTATTAAAAAGAACCCATACAAATTCCATAACAACAATAGTGGTAAATTAATGTAAAGGTAATAAATAATTAAGATGGTAAAATAATTACGACGTAACAATAATTTTCATTCAGCACATACACACAGTATGCAAAAGAAAATATTATTGAAGCTATACATTTTTCTACTCAGGAATTATATTTCCACCACCAGATATGTAATGATAATTATTTTTGGACAAAACACTATATTAATTATCGGGACAATAAATCACTGAAATTTAAGCAGAATATGAATATAATATGGGAAATATATGGTGGTAGAAAAAGATGGTTTTGGAGCATTCAAAAATAATAATATGTTATTGTTTCGTTATCATTGTTAAAAACATCGTTTATATAGTATAAGCTTGCATGCTTGCAGTACACGCGGCCGGGATGTTTATAGAAATATTCTGAAAATTAACAATGTGACATCATCGAACAACACGTAATTTTATGCAAACACATGCATTTAAAAAAAAAATTAATATTACCTGTGGGTAGCATTCTTCTTATTGCATATCTTTTAATAACATCATATTGTGAAGCGCCACAAACAATTATGGATTTGGCGCTATAAGAAAAGAAATATTATAATTATATTATAAGAAAACTTAACATTTTCTGAAGATCTTTGTAATGATAATAATTAATTATTACTTGATTAATTAAACTATTTCGCGCGTGCTAATGCAGTAAATAAAGTTTATAAATATTCGCGCGCGCCACCGCGCCTAACGTTATTTTGTGTAAATCTAACTTTTATAGCGATGTTACGGTAACCGAAGAGCCTGAGTTGCCGTCGGGATCTGCGACCGAGTTACTTTTGTGAATTGTCTTCGTTAGAGGAATGCAAGTGATTTTATTTTATAACATGGTGTATGTATATGTATGTAAGACAAGTGATGAGAAGTTTGGCGGCTGCTGGCGGTCGTTTTCATGGTTAGGTCGGACAGTACATGTCATTGTTGACACCAGTCGATGCCGTGTCTGCCTCTGGACTGGTTGTTTCTCTTCTCGTCATTTCAATTTCCCTTGGGTCTTCACCACCACGCACATCTGGTCTGTCTGACACCGTCAGGGCTTTGTCTTTGTGGCTGAAATCTATATCCAGCCACTTCTGAATCCGTGCTATTTCCGTCAGACGAAGAATCAGAAAATCCATGTTATTATTTACGCCCTTTTGTGAGCGCAAAGTCACAGCGCCACCCGACGGAGTTGCCAAGAAGTAGTACGACAACCGCCTATCAGTGGCGGCGAGTCTCATACGTCACTGTTTTTCTAAAATGGCGTTTTCCATAGAATTTCTATAGATATATGTTCTACAATTTTTGTTGCTAAACCGCTAACGTTAAAAATGTGATTGATGTTGGAAATTGTTAGTTTGTCTTAGCTCTATTAGGCCCATATCACCAAACCGTTGCCTTTGTTTTCCCTTTAGGTATCAAGAACAGCTGCGTCTTTATGGTTAATGATAACCTGAGCAATTTAGCCCTTTTAAAACTTGGGTTAAATCTGTAGCGTCTACAGAAAGCATCTCGGTGCAGTGTGTTTCTTATTCTACGTCCGGATAACAAATAACAACACACCCGCGAAAGTAAAACTGACAAAAATTGAATATTATTATGCAAGTAAAACATCTGGTTCGATTTTGCTTGATGTATAGTATAGGTGCATTAGTAATCGTCAATATGATTTTGTTTTATGGATAGATGGTACAGTCTTTATTTATCAGCCTATACGGCCGACTTCGATTGAGCTACCCGAGTTACTCGCGTAACATCCGGTTTATGATCATTTACACTGCGCGCGCAGTACTACGCGCGTAATCCAACTGAACACCGATGATCGTGATCACGGACATAAACCCCTTATATAAATAAATAAAATTAATTAATCTGTTGTATAGTGTGTAAATTGTGACGTTCATATTCTTGGACTTTAATTATAATTTAATTTCAATTCATAGAATGTGTTGATTTTAATCCATATTTAAGTCCTTAAATGATTGTGTCATGTAATGTTTAATTATTTTGTTATGCTGTGGGGGGCCTGCGTAAGTTACTCGAGTGAATCCTGTAAAACTGGCGATTGCCTCGAGTAGCTAAACTAGGTCAAAAATGGTCACGTGTTCGATTGATCTCGGCTGTTCGATTGGGACTCGGATAGCCCTCGGGTTACGCGAGTTACTCGCGTAGCTCAATCGAAGTCGGCCTACGTGACTGGCAACACAGGAAATGAGAATGTTTAGATGGGCAATGTGTGTAAATCTGCAGGAGCACAGGAGAAATATGGATATACTGATAGAAGCCGATGGAGAGAACATTGGTGTCACGATGAGGAGAAGAAACCTATAACTGTTTGGTCATGTGAAGAGAAGGAATGAAAGGGAAGACATGAAGATGAAGATAGGAGGAACAAGAGCGATTGGGAGGCCCAAATTGAGATGGCAGGAAACAGTGATAAATGGTTTAAACACATGGGAGTAAAGGAAGAATGGGCTCAGGGCAGGAAGAAATGAAAGAGACTGCAAAACCCGCCACCCCACACACGGAGAAGGTGGGGAAAGGTGAGAATTTTGACGCCAAATGATGGCAATAATGATTAAACTACCGTAAACAGTGTGTAACATATTGTACGGATTCACATCGAAGTTCGAAGCGACACGGTTGAAAACAAACGCTGTTAATTTGTTAGGTTGATTAGATCCACGCACCGGATTTTGAAGAGCCTATTGAAAATGTATGATGTCCGCGGCTGATCAGATTTGATGTGTTTCACCAGTATGTTCAAGTCTGAGTTTCCTCGCTGTTTTCAGTTATAACACCTGTGGAGGGGTGGCAACAGCTGGGTGGACAAAGACGTGGAGAAGGAGTACGAATACTTTTTACCACGCAGCAAGTTGTAGGCGGGGTAGAAGCAAATCGCAACAGTTGGAATTGGCAGATCCCCTTACAAAAAAAATACCATTCAAATACCACTGAATACCATTGAATACCATTGAATACCATTCAGTACCATTGGACCATTCAATGGTATTTCAGCAGGACTCAATGGTATTCCCAATGGCAATTTGTAATACCATTCAGTACCATTGGACCATTCAATGGTATTTCAGTAGGCTGAATGGTACGTTGGGCTATTCAATGTAGGACTCAATGGTACTGTGAATGGTAATTCGTAATACCATTCAGGACCATTGGACCATCCTGTGGTATGTATTATTCTCAGTGGTATTCTCAATGGTATTTCAGAATACCATTGAATACCATTGGACTATTCAATGATAAAACTTGTTTCAATGGTACTCTCAATGGTATCGGAACATACCTTTCAACAATAAATCAGACTTCAGTGGTATTCTCAATGGTATTTCAGAATACAGTTCAATACCATTGGACTACTCAATGATAAATCATGTTTCAATGGTACTGCCAATGGTATCTGAACATACTTGTCAACAATACATCAGACTTCAGTGGTATTCTCAATGGTACTTGAGAATACCGTACAATACCATTGGACTACGCAATGGTAAAACATGTTTCAATGGTACTCTCAATGGTATCTGAACATACTTTTCAACAATACATCAGACTTCAGTGGTATTCTCAGTGGTATTTCAGAATACCGTTCAATACCATTGGACTACTCAATGATAAATCACGTTTAAATGGTAATGCCAATGGTATCTGAACATACTTTTCAGCAATAAATCAGACTTCAGTGGTATTCTCAATGGTACTTGAGAATACCGTACAATACCATTGGACTACTCAATGGTAAAACATGTTTCAATGGTACTCTCAATGGTATCTGAACATACTTTTCAACAATAAATCAGACTTCAGTGGTTTTCTCAATGGTATTTTGGAATACCATTGGACCATTCAATGATATCATCTTGTTTCAGTGGTATTTGAAATGTAATCATGTATGATACATATTGTTTCGGTGGTACATACAATTAATATTTAAAGGTATAATGTATATTGATGTCTCAGTGGTAATCTCAAGTAATAGTATTTGAATATACCATTCAATACCACTGGACCGTGCAGATCAATGATAAATCAAGTTTCAATAATACTCTCAATGGTATCTGAATATAACTTTTAAAGTAATATATCTATGTCTCGGTGGTATTCTCAAGTGTCATAGACAAATTTTGACATGTTACAAAATATACCATTACAATATTGCTACCAATGGCCCTGACAAAAAAAGAGACAATGGTATACCATTGAATACCATTGAATACCATTCAGTATCGTTGGACCATTCAATGGTATTTCAGCAGGACTCAATGGTATTCTCAGCGGTAATTTGTAATACCATTCAATACCATTCAGTACCATTGGACCATTCAATGATAAAATCAGGCATCAATGGTACTCGCAACGGTATTGGAACATTCCTTTCAATAATAAATCACACCATTCAATGATAAAATCTTGTTTCAGTTGTTCTCTCAATGGTATTTCAACATACTGTACAACAATAAATGTGACTTCAGTGGTATTTTCAATGGTATTTTAGAATACCATTCAGTACCATTGGATCATTCAATAATAACATCTTGTTTCAATGATTCTATCAATAACATACTGTTCAATAATAAATCAGACTTTAGTAGTATTCTCAATGGTATTTGAGAATATCACTCAGTACGTACCATTGGACCATTCAGTGTTAATGCATTTTTAGCGATACGCTCAATGGTATATAAAAGTACCTTTCAATACCATTGGACCGTTCAATTATATAATCAGGCTTCAATGCTTCAAAGCGTGTGTGTATATCTTGAAAAATTGCATACTTGTTTGCCTTCTAAATGTGTTTTTCTAAATAATTTAAATTAAATGTGACTGCATGCTAGTAAAACTTTTTCTTTAAAATTACTGTCAATGCCTGATTAATCAAATAACAAAATATATGTATTTGTTATATATATCCAAAAAATGCTAATATTTGATAATATATTCCAAGCACACGATAACATATTTTGGTTAACATAGATTGAAAAACATAGTGTGCTTTTATTATTTGTTACTTCTTTGCTTTATTATTATGGCTCAATCAATTTAGAATTAATGTACTTTTGGAATTGTATAAAGATTTTATAAAGAAAAAGATCTAGCTAGAAGTGAATTATGGCCATAGTAAAGATGAAATCAAGTTCCATTATTGTATTTGTATTATATGATTATCATAACATGTATTAACATGTATTTAAAAAAACAGAAACATTTCATTCGAGCTATTGATTGATAAATCTTTATTCCCAGAATATGTTCGAGAAGTATACCCACTTCTGGGGGAAGACCAGAAAAACGGATTTGAGGTTACCTTGGACAAAGCTGTCCAAAGTGAACAAAAATCAAGAAAAATGTGAAGATTGATCGACGGACATAATATTTTATGATATTTCATATTTGATGTGCACGTATATAATTATGTACGTTCGCGAGCAGCACACTTAACATATTAAAACATTGTTAATTTGTCTTGACTATGTTTTCAGTTTGATCTATATATGTATATGATCTCTGTAAAGCTAGGTATATAATGATTGGTTTATCATTGAATGGTATTTGTCAATGGTATTTTGAATGGTACTAGGAACACTGTTCAGTGGTATCTGAATGATACTTGACTGAATTGAATTCTGAATGGTCCAATGATATTCTGAATGGTACTTATAAGAAGCTCTTCAGCTTCTTCATCAATGGTATTCTGAATGGTATACCATTCAGAATATCATTGACGAAGAAGCTGAAAAGCTTGTTATTAGTACCATTCATAATACCATTGGACCATTCAGAATACCATTCAGTCAAGTACCATTCAGATACCACTGAACAGTATTCCTAGTACCATTCAAATACCATTCAAATACCATTCAACTGTTTATATACACAGACCACCGAAGTACCATTCAAATACCATTGGCCATTATACCCCCTAGGACCATTCAAATACCATTCAACTGTTTATATACACAGACCACCGAAGTACCATTGAAGTACCATTCAAATACCATTGGCCATTATACCCCCTAGAACCATTCAAATACCATTCAAATGTTTATATATACAGATCACCAAAGTACCATTGAAGTACCACTCAAATACCGTTCAAATACAATTGGTCATTATACACCATAGTACCAATAAATGGTATTTGAATGGTATTTTTTGTAAGGGTCAGCTTACGTATGGACGATGACGAGCACATATGCGGTAATTCCATCTTAAGTGACCGCTGGGTACTCACGGCCGCACGCTGCATGTAAGTTGAGATCATAGACGACAAGCTTCCTACTGTCTTCTTTTCTTCTTCTTCTTTTCTACTTCTTTTTCTTCTTCTTCGCCTTTTCCAACTAGGTGGGGGTCAGCGGCCCGAATTCTTGATTTCCAGCCTGTTCTGTCCTGGGCATCCTCCGGGGTGATCCGCAGTTCCTGCATATCACTTCGGACAATCCATATCTCTCTCTCTCTCTCTCTCTCTCTCTGCCTCTCTCTCTCTGTCTCTCTCTCTCTCTGTGTGTGTCTCTCTGTGTCTCTCTGTGTCTCTCTGTCTCTCTGTCTCTCTGTCTCTGTCTCTGTCTCTGTCTCTGTCTCTGTCTCTGTCTCTGTCTCTGTCTCTGTCTCTGTCTCTGTCTCTGTCTCTGTCTCTGTCTCTGTCTCTGTCTCTGTCTCTGTCTCTGTCTCTGTCTCTGTCTCTGTCTCTGTCTCTGTCTCTGTCTCTGTCTCTGTCTCTGTCTCTGTCTCTGTCTCTGTCTCTGTCTCTGTCTCTGTCTCTGTCTCTGTCTCTCTCTCTCTCTCTCTCTCTTGGTCTTTTTCCTGGCACTATTATGTCAGCAACTGCTCTCACTTTGTTGTTTTCTTCCATTCTCTGCATGTATCCACACCAGCGTAGCCTCATTTCTCTGACTTTCTCTTGTATGCTATTCACTCCTAGCTCCTTTCTGATGTCCACACTCTTTACTTTGTATGTTGTACCTGTTGTATATCTTTGCTTTAATCTTTATGATCCTGTTGATGCTCAGACCGCTGGCATATTGGGAATCGACAGCAAGTTATGTCCTTATACGGTTGTATCATTAGTCAGTGCATTCCGTGTGCACTCACACACTACCTTGTTTTGTTATTTTTATCACACACACTTACACACATACACACAAACGCACACGCACCCACCCACACACACCACACACACACACACACACACACACACACACACACACACACACACACACACACACACACACACACACACACATACACACACACACACACACACACACACACACACACACCTAACATTGGCTCGATCTGTCTATGCTGCTTATCGTATCTGTACGAAATAGATCCAGGGGTGCTTACATGTCAAACAAAGTACAAACAGGTTGCGAATGTGGAAATTATCTCTATATATGTTCCCAGACACGAACAACCTGATCCGGCGCTGTATTGGGTTGTGGTGGGTGATCACAACCGCGAAGTGAACGAGGGAACAGAAACAACTCACGCTGTGGAACTAATATACGAGCATCCCCATTACAACACAGATACGAACGACAATGACCTCGCCCTCCTAAAGATGAAGGAACCTATCCGGCTCGACAAACACATAGGGCCAGTATCCATAGAGGGCACGCCTGTACTAAATGACAAGGACGAGCTTGTGTGTTATGTGACGGGATGGGGCAATACGCACAGTAAGTGAATGATTTTATCTGGCGTGCATTCATACACACGCATGTGCACCTATCTCTCCATCTCAACCACTAAACTTACAAAAGCATACGCTGTAGAGAGTGCTTCTTGACAAAACGTAAAATATGCTCTTAACTATTATATATTATTGTTCTTCCTAAAAGATAACTAGATTCGGGAAAAAAATCCGTGGTGAAATGGGCCGATAGTACGACTTTTTGCAACATACTACAACTGTAATATGCTAAGATGAGTATTTGCCTAAAAATAGGAGTAGCAATATGAAATTGCAAACTCAGTTGTGTTACAGTAAAAAAGATAATTGTCTGGGAGCAAAATTAATACTCGAGAAATTACTGTCCGTCGCATAAAGTCAAAATGGGCAATTTTTCACAGCATAGCAACTCTAAAAGTGATATTCTGTGGACAAAACCACAACGCATAAGTAGTGACGAGCTGTGGTGACGGGTGTGGTATAGCGCGTCATCTGGGCGTCTACGTGCGACTTTCACTCTTCGTTGACTGGATCAAACAAGTAATGAAAGGTAGGACACGTTTTATCGCCTAGTTTCATCCACTCCACAATTCATTGTAAAAGTGGCGTCTTTTTTGCGCTTATGGGATTTTCTGCGGGAAAGCAACCTTGTTCTTGGTCGTAATATATGTATTAAATAATCTAGACGACACATATTGGAAATAACGAATTTGGCATAAATGTTCCTATGATAATATGCTTTCTATGGCGGTACTAAATATGCATTATATGGTGTCGTGAGTATAACGCAATAACAATTACCGTTCAAAGAACATGTGTACAGAATATAAGATAACTTACGAAATCATCATGAAATTATCTATCATACAGGTTGACATTCATCATCATCATCATCATCATCATCATTGTGCAGCCATCGTGTCCCGTGGTTGGGCGAAGGCCTCATCAAGCTGCTTCCACATCTGCCTATCTTGCGCTGTCCTCTGCCAGATGATACCCTTCCAGCAGTCGTCTAGTTCGTCTCTCCAACGTCTCGTCGATCTTCCTCTGGGTCTATTCCTTTCGAAGGGTTTCCAGGTGGTGATACGCAGTGTCCATCGGTTATCTCGTGTCCTGCTGGCGTGCCCTGCCCAGGTCCACTTCCGTCTTCTGACTTATTCAATCACGTCTGTGACCTTGGTCACTCCTTTCCATCTTTGTTTATTCGGCTGCTAGCTTGTTCTTTGCTTGGGTATGAGTGCCGTATGTCATTGCTGGAAGTATGCATGAGTTGTAGACTATGTTACCTTTGAAGATGTGGCGGTGGTGGGCAAATGCTGTCCACGGGGGCAGCACCTCTGCAAAGAACATGTACAATTGTCACATGATGGAGCCACGTATATTCTCTAGAGTTAGGCTACGTCTTTGATCCCCTCTTCACTGTGCTATAGTTTGTGTTACTAGACAGACCGGCACAGTAATACAATGCACGTCTTCCACAGCAGATCGCCGACAATGAACGCGGCGAACCAGAGAGCGACATGTGCAACATAACGGTTATTCAATCTCAATTCAAATTCAAATTCAATAAACAATATTCCAGTGATCAATAGTTGTGTGAACTGTAGGGAACCTGGAAATGTTTGGTCGTGTAAGGTTTTTTGCTGAATCATATAGATTAAATGTCCCTGAACTCAAATCCGTGGGATGGCAATGCGCCATCCTTGGGCAACTCATGGGAACCACAAAAATCCAAGATGGCTGCCGTGATCCTGGTAAATTACAAAATGTGTTCATCTTTACACTACATCATGCTAGGAACATAATGTTTTATGTACATGCATGCTTTGAGGTACGAGGAATTCAATGGAACCGTTTACAATAATGTCCGACTATGTTCACATGACCAAAATTGAAAATGGCCGCCGTTTTCATCAACAATTGTCAAAATCGAGCATAATTTGAATGCCTTTTGCTATATAAATATGATTTTATTTTGTCATTTCCTATGTTTTGCCATATCAGGACTTAAAAGGAAGTATTTCAACTGATGCCCGCCCAAGAAAACCGAGTAATATTAAAAATGGCCGTCATTTTAACCAAACATATGCAAGTGCCACGATTTTGTGCCTATTCCTACGTTTTAGAATACGGGCAAGAACACAGTACTGGTATATACTTGTACTGCCTTAATTATACGTGAAATACATAAATGCAATGTACCAACATTACGAGGAATTAAAAGTAAGCATTCACCTCCAATTAATTTTTTTCTTATAAAATAGAAATAGACAATACTTGACAATATCATGGCTACCGGGATGTAACGCGAACTCTTTGACGGCAACGAGAACCCATATACGCCTAGTATATAAGTGGAAATGGGGGGAAAGTTCATGAGGCGATCGGCTTGATGCGAAGAGTAGGCCCGATATTCGGCTGGTTTGAAAATGTTGACCTCCTTGTGTGCACACCCAATGGTCGCCGTGAGACACACGCCATGGCAATAGAATTTCAACAGCATCCTTCGGGTGTTTTAGAATGTGGTAGTGCAAAGGCTGGCCTGCTGAACCTCACCATTCCACGCCTTTGTAAGCGTGAAGTCGCATCTCTTCGTCTTGGAAGTAAGTCCGTTGTGATGGAACGGTACACAGGCCCGAAGAAAGTGAACCCCCCTGTTATGATATGTAGGTCTGGCCTACCATTCACTGATGTATGTGCACTACAGGGAAGTCTAGAACGTGCCCAGGTCGTGGACACTCAATGGCTGAACTCCCTCATTCAAAACCCTATCGAATGGGGAGGCTATAATGCTGCTCTGGCGAGAGTGGAATGTTCCCCTAAACCAGCCACTACCTACATGTTTGGTCCTCTGATCGACGCACCACCATCCCACCCTGACACTGTTCTCACGACGCTGTCACATTTAGAGAGAACTCTCACTGAACTTGGGATGAAGACCTCCAATCTATCCGCTGACATGCAACTTTACATCGTAGCAACACTTATCAAGTGGGCCAGTCATGGGAACCGCTTCAAGTCAGTCATTCTTCGAGCTGGTGGCATGGACACCCTCATGTCATTCAATGGCTGTATTGGGAACTTAATGAAAGCTAGTGGTCTTGAAGTACTGGTTGGGGCTGCATTTAGTGGCCTGACATCAAGCATGAATGGCAAGGCATGGGTGAAATCAATTCGTGCCTTTCGTATTCTGACAGCAGCGTTGCTATACGACTTCCTCAAAGATTGTCCCAAGACATTCGAAGATATCAGTCAGTATATTGACACAGCTAGGGAACACCCAACCGGTAGGCTGTGGGTTGACTGCCTCATACGACCTACGCTCATCGCGCACCAGTTCGAACTGGCTGAGCGCGATTGTGATTATCTTTTACAGCAGCACTGCTACCAGCAAATGCTACCCTACTTCTTCGCAGCTGGCCACTGGCAATACGCTAGATACATTACATGGCATGTGATGGAAATGCAGTATATGTTGCCAGATGATGCCAAGAAGGATCTGTTAGCAGGTGCTCATGTATGTCGTCATAGGCCAGGCACATGGAATTCTGTGTCTGCAGACCAGTTTGGAGAGCAAACATACATCAAGAAGGGTAAGATGCCTGGGGGGTTGAAGGGATTAACCATGTCAGAAGACCAAGTAGCCATTTGGGTGGAGTCATACCCCATATGTGCCCATGTCACACTCGCCATAGAGTCCATGTATTCAGCAATTTCAGCTGATGATGAGATGAAGGAGAAGAAACGTAAGGAGGAAGGAGAGAAGAGGCGCATGCTTGATACAGATGACAGGAATCGTGTTTACGAAGAGTTGAAGAAGCATTCCCATCCTCTCAAACTGACAAGTTCAGGCCTCTATAACATAATTAATGGCAAAGTGGCGAATGCTTCTGTCAACATCCAGGAAACCCTCAAGATGAGGGACAGCATGCTCCTTGACTTTAGATCGTCATTGCCTGGTGGCTTCCACGCTCCCTTGAAAAGAAATGTCAAAACCATGGAATCTATCAAATGTGGCGTAGCCATAGGTGATAAGACGCTCTATGACATGGCATCACTATTCTGTCGTCTCATCACAGTAGGGCAGCACCGGCAAGTCGAACTTCAAACACTCTTTGACTATGAATTGAGCGCTGTTCTTGCATCAATCATTGATGAATATGGATGTCTCAGGACAGGGACAAAATCCACTCTTGTCTCTAAACTGAAAGTGGATGATCTTCAGCCAGACGCTCCAGACATAGTCATCGTCGATGGCCAACAACTGTTATATCACATTGTTTGGCCATGTGCTGGGTCTGCTTCAGATCTCGCCAACAGCATGAAGGATAGACTCGGTCAGTACCAACCAACAGAAGTGCTGGTCATCTTCGATCGCTATGATGACAGGTCAGCAAAAGATCATGAGCGAATCCGGCGTGCAGGTGAAGGGGCTGTTAACTACAATATCACAATATCAAGCAAGCTCCCATGCCGCGATGCTATCATGAAGAGCAAAGCAAATAAGAAGGCTCTCGTCAGAGTTCTCTCCAGTTTCAATTTGGGCAACAATGTGACGATGGTTGGAAGAGAGGAGAGTATGTACAGCCATGATGAAGCAGATATTACCATCATCAGTTATCTTCTGGAAGCTGTAAAGAATGGTAAGAACATTGTACGAGTGATCAGCGATGACACTGACGTCTTTGTTTTGCTTATCTACTGGGTGTGGAGATTGCAGATAACATCCCGTGTGCAGCTAGATCGATGGTGTGGGGCTATCCTCAATATCAATGAAAGTTCTTCGCTCCTTTGTGCGAAATCCCTCCAACTGCTCGGTATGCATGCATTATCAGGCTGCGATACTGTGTCCTATCCATTTGGTCATGGCAAAGCGACGGCGCTAAAAGTACTGAAGTCCGCCGACCACTCTGGCCTATACACAGTATTCGGTGAACAGAGTGCTAACCACCAACAGTTGCTAGAGACTGGACGCAAATTTATTTGCTCGCTCTATGGTGTAGCTGCAGGCGAAAGCATGGCTTCTGCCAGGTATGCGCTCTACACCAAAAGAACAACAGGGAAAGCTGTATGTGTAAAACTCTTCCACCGACAGACGCTAATTTGTCATATCACATCCTGCGAGCACACTACCAAGTAATGCTCTGGAAGGCAGCAGACCAGCAGACTCCGCCTGCTGTTGACATCACTGCTTACGGGTGGGAGTTGGTCAGTGGTGTACGGTGTGTGCCAACTCCACGCATTGCAAGAGGACCAGCAGCTCCTCCTGCCCTCATGGACGTCATCAACTGCCAGTGCAAAGCTGTCGGGAAAGCTTGCAGCAGTCATGCATGTAGCTGTCATTCTGCAGGATTGTCTTGCACGCCATACTGTTATTGTGTTGGCGAAGCCATGTGCTTCAATCCCTTCACCAGACATGATGAGAATGAAACTAGACATGATAATGAGGATGAAGGTGATAGTTCGGAGGAAGAGGGGAGCTAGAGAGAATGGAGAATAACCTTTTCTATGAGAACGTAATGGGAATGATTTATTGTTTAAATACCAATGGTTAATAATGTATACTGTGGCAATGCCCAAATGAAACTTGCCATTGCAAACAAGTTCTCAGTGTATATCAGCAATTATATAATTCAGTACTTCTGACGTTATACTTTTTAATTGTTGTACCATTTTGTGTCATTTCCGAAGCTTTTTGTGCTTCTTGTCAGCT
This sequence comes from Oasisia sp. SBJ-2009, assembly GCA_964017155.1. Lineage (NCBI taxonomy): Eukaryota > Metazoa > Annelida > Polychaeta > Sabellida > Siboglinidae > Oasisia > Oasisia sp. SBJ-2009. The sequence goes on from OZ024857.1 coordinate 48,597,452, forward strand.
GTTGTCATATACACATACATGAAGGTACAACTATTAGCCTTTCTGGAACTCAGTCATGATGAATGTTCAATGCTGAAGAGGAATTGTAAATAAATCTTCGAGTTATTTTCGGTTGAAATGGCGGCCATCTTGAATTTGTGTCACATGACCATAGACATACATCATTGAAAATTATTACATTAAATTCCTCGTAATGTTGGTACATTACATTTATGTATTTCACGTATAATTAAGGCAGTACAAGTATATACCACTACTATGTTCTTACCCGTATGCTAAAACATAGGAATAGGCACACAATCGTGGCACTTGCATATGTTTGGTTAAAATGACGGCCATTTTTAATATTACTCGGTTTTCTTGGGCGGGCATCAGTTGAAATACTTCCTTTTAAGTCCTGATATGGCAAAACATAGGAAAGGACAAAATAAAATCATATTTATATAGCAAAAGGCAATCAAATTATGCTCGATTTTGACAATTGTTGATGAAAACGGCGGCTATTTTCAATTTTGGTCACGTGAACATAGTCGGACATTATTGTAAACGGTTCCATTGAATTCCTCGTACCTCAAAACATGCGTGTGCATCAAAAAATTATGTTCCTAGCAAGATGTAGTGTAAAGATGAACACATTTTGTAATTTACCAGGATCTCGACAGCCATCTTGGATTTTCGTGGTTCCCACGAGTTGCCCAAGGATGGCGCATTGCCATCCCACGGATTGGGACATGTAATCTATATGATTCAGCAAAAAACCTTACACGACCAAACATTTCCAGGTTCACAAAATGGCAACTCGACTATAAAGGAATAGCAAACCGCCAATAAAGAATATTGATGAAATAATTTACAGAACATATATTTATAATATAATTATCATTTATTCAGACAGATTAACAAAAACAATTGTAAAAATCAACAGGTTATTATAATGATCAGAATATTGACATCACACATATGAACTTTCTAATTGAGAATCGTGTTTTTACAGACGTCAAGCACATGTAACGTTTTTGTGCTGTTAAAAGTAGTTTTGACCTCCTCAGACCGGCTATCGATTGACGACTGCTCGATTATCGATGTTGACGATGCCTTTCAAAAACGTATACCATTGATTACCCTTGAATACCATTAAGCATCAATGATATTTCAGCACGACACAGTGGTACTCTCAACTGTAATTTAAAATATCATTCCATACCACTGAACGGTACAAAGAATCCAAATCATCATTCAAAATACCACTCAGATACTATTCAAATGCCCTTGGCCGTAATACTCCCTAGGACCGTTCAATTGTATTTGAATGGTATTTTTCTAAGGGCTGGTTGCAACGTATTAGTCGTCATTGGCGTTTTTAATCACGTGCAATGATTATGGATATCATGTAAATTAGGTGACAAAGTTAGACATATCTAGACCAACTAGACAGAATATAGCTTGGGGTAAGTTACCTATGTCTGTGGCAATTAGACTTATAGAGGGTGTAGATATTAGTAGAGAGGTGTATTATTCACCTAATGTTTGAAGGTCCGAAACTACGGTAATGCTGTATTTAAACATGTAATATTATTTCAGTGTGATAGTACTTTTAATCAGTACCCAGTTTTTGGCACATTTACCGACAAGGAAATGTTTACACATTTTTCTCGTATGACCGGGCCAGTAAATTCACTTACACTAATTTAACACGGGAGTCTTTTACACAAGCCATAAAAGCATTAATGTCTAAATTGATCGTATAACATAATTTAAATGTTACTAAATTATACTAATCAAAATTGATATTCAACACTATGCTAGAGTTGCATTATTAAATGATTGTGACAAGCATGCCTTCAACCGGAATACACTGACGGCTAGTTACGTAATTTATCCAGAAGGTTAAACGTTTCCGTGGATACGTGTGAAAATGGATTCCGCGACATTTTGTTACAGTTTCTAATAAACAATTAATGTCCATTTATTAAGCACCCGCAACATATGCACACTTTCTAACATACCCACACTAATTGCAATTGTTCCGGCATGTCAGCTTCGAAAATGCATCTTCCTAATTGCAAAATTTTAGTCGTTATAGGCGTTTTTTATCACGCGCAAGGATTGTGTATTTAACGTAAATTACTTGACAAAGTTAGACATATCTAGGCCAACTAGAAGGAATATAGCTTGGTATACCTATGTATGTTGCAATTATTCTTACAGAGGGTATAGATATTAGTAGAGAGGCGCATATTATTCACCTAATGTTTGACGGTTCGAAACTACGGTATTGTTGTATATAAACATGTAATATTATTTCAGTGTCATAGTACTTTAAATCAATACCCACTTTTTGGCACATTTACCGACAAGGAATTAGTTACAAATGTTATCATATGATCGGGCAAGTAGTTCACTTACAATAATCTAACATAGCAATCTTTTACAGAAATCATAAAAGTATTAATGTCTAAATTGATCGTATGACATAATTTAAATGTTAGTAAATTATACCAATCACAACTAATACTCAACGCTATGCTAGAATTGCATTTTACAGTGATTGTGACAAGCATGCCTTCTACCGGAATACACTGACGGCTAGTTACGTAATTTATCCAGAAGGTGGCGACATTAAGGGTTTCCATGGTTACGTGGGAAAATGGATTCCGCGATATTTTGTTCCAGTTTCTAATTAACAGTTAATGTCCATTCATTAAGTACCTGCAACATATGAACACTTTCTAACATAAACACACTAATTGTTATTGCTCTGGAATGTCAGCTCTGAAAATACATCTTCCTAATCGCAACGTTTTAGTCGTTATTGGCGTTTTTGATCACGCGCAAGTATTGTGGATTTAATATACATTAGGTGACAAAGTAATATAATATAATATAATATATATATATATATATATATATATATATATATATATATATATATATATATATATATATATATATATAGGTCAACTAGACGGAATATAGCTTGGTGTACCTATGTCTGTTGCAATTATACTTACAGAGGGTATAGATATTAATAGTGAGGCGCATTATTCACCTAATGTTTGACGGTTCGAAACGGTTCGACGGTATTGTTGTATATAAACATGTAATATTAGTTCAATTTCATAGTACTTTGAATCAATGCCCACTTTTTGGCGCATCTAACGACAAGGAATTGTTTAAAAAATGTATCATATGATCGGGCAAGTAGTTCACTTACAATAATCTAACATAGCAATCTTGTGCAAAAGTCATAAAAGCATTAATGTATAAATTGATCGTATGACATAACTTAAATGTTACTAAATTATACTAATCAAAATTAATACTCAATGCTATGCTAGAATTGCATTAGTAAGTGATTTTGACAAGCATGCCGGTTACCGGAATACATTTACGGCCAGTTACGTAATTTATCCAGAAGGTGGTGACATTAAACGTTTCCTTGGATACGTGAAAAATGGATTCCGCGATATTTTGTTAGAGTTTCTAATAAACAATTAATGTCCATTTATTAAGCACCCGCAGCATATGAACACTTTCTAACATACCCACACTAATTGTTGGTGTTCCGGCATGTCAGCTTCGAAACTTCATCTTCCTGGTTGCAACGTTTTAGTCGTTATTGGCGTTTTTGATCACGCGCAAGAATTGTGGTGGAGTTAATGTAAATGAGGTGATAAAGTTAGATATATTTATGCCAACTAGACGGAATTTAGCTTGGTGTACCTATGTGTGTTGCAATTAGACTTACAGAGGATGTAGATATTAGGTCAAAGTCATTAGAATTTTAATATGGATAGATGCAATTAAATGTATTTTTTTGATTGTTACTTAATTAATTATTTATACTTACATGTACTACAGAGAAGCATGTACACATGCATCAGAGATATAATAAAGTATTAAGAGATAATAAAATCGTATTGAAGTAAAAATTAACTATACATACGTATATTGAGAGGTTAACTAAATGTATAATTGCTATGAGTGGCTCCTGTGATAGCGACTTTTCAGTCTTAACCGGAGTCATTGACCCCCATTTCACTGTTTTAAATTACTGATGTATGACGTTTTGTTTATGTTTCACCTTGTGATTATTGTATTTATGTACTTATTTTGGGGTTAAAAATAAACATCTTGTTCTTGTTCTAGTAGAGAAACGCATTATTCACTTAATGTTTGACGGTTCGAAACTACGTTATTGCTATATATAAACATGTAATATTATTCCATTTTTGATAGTACTTTTAATCAGTACATGTCCGTTGGTGTGATCTTACCGCTGGCAGTCCAACAGTCGAACGGTGCCATCGCCTAGACAGACCAGTGACCGAGAACAACACCCAGGAAGCACGAGGTAATTATCAAATGGTAATATTTCTTCCTTTCAGAACTGCAATTTTCCGTACAAATTCATCACGAGTAGTTGTCTCTTATTTAATATAAGACTCGCTACTGTGTTTCAACTAGAAAGGTGTCACTGTAAATATGAATATTTAGTCACCTGGGGGCAGCACCTCTGCAAAGTACATGAACAATTGTCACATGATGGAGCCACGTAGGCCCTATGTTCTCTAGAGTTACGTCTTTGGTGCCCTCTTCACTGTGCTGTAGTTTGTTTTACTAGATAGATCGGCACAGTAATACAATGCACGTCTTCCACGGCAGATCGCCGACAGTGAACCTGGCGAACCAGAGAGCGATATATGAATATAAAAAACGACGTGACTGTAGAAATTTAATATAATTATTATATAGAAATTGAAAAGAAAATCCATGGAATAATCCACAGAATTGTCATAGCCACATGCCATTTTATGGACATTTACAAAAATTACATGTTGTTGTTTATGGAAACACTGTGCATAAGCCTTCTGCTCTTGATCCGTAAGAGTTTGGATTACTTTTACTGTCCACCCGTCCTTTTCTGTCCACCCGTCCTATTAATTCTTCTCCGTCTAAAAAAACTAAACCTCAATTGGCCTGACTGTGCTAATGCTTCTATGTGACACATTTTGTGAAGCCGGGTGCCACGTGACATGTTGTTTAATCATCACATGTCTCACATGCTACCATAAGCTATTCACAGAGGAATAATATAAACAGAAACTTGTATTGTGCCCAAATCCTTGGAAATCAAGTTCAAAGACGCAACATAACGGTTATTCAATATCCGTGTCAATAAACAATATTCCAATAATAAAAATCTTACTTGCACTAGAACACTAGTGCCGCGTATTTCGTTTCTGACTGTAAACCACACCGTCTGTATAATTAACCTACAATGAACGTATAGGCCTACTGACTGCCAGCACCGTGCGACGAATGCGTCAGAAAAATCCCCGTAATTCAGCCATGCATGGCGGCATTCACAAGGCCGACCTCATTAACTCGTGACTGCCGGCCTTCGGTGAATAACTCCATATCAGTTATTTTCGGCGCGACTAAATCGTCATGTGATGATTATCGATTCTATGACGTGTATCATATTCGGCGTCCTATTCGCTGTTGCTACACAAACACACCGCTGCAGCACGCTCTAGACGTGTACCTGCTACGAGGAAGTTACAGGTGCGCCGAGACACAGCTCGCAGCAGATCCCTTTTCCGCATTGTGTCGGTCGACGTCTACGCAGGAGGGACACCGAGATCAGAGCAGCCGAGGACCGTCATCATGAACGCATGTGGAGAGTTTGTCAACGGCTGTCGGCTCGCCAGACAAGTCAGGAAGGCTGAGAGGGTGAGTGCACTGACACACAGACTTGTGTTTGCCAAGTACACACGGACAGATAGGCACAGACTGACACACTCACAAACACACACATACAGACACATAGTGACACATACAGGCATGCAGACAGGCAGGCAGGCAGGCAGGCAGGCAGGCAGGCAGGCAGGCAGGCAGGCAGGCAGGCAGGCAGGCAGGCAGGCAGGCAGGCAGGCAGGCAGGCAGGCAGGCAGGCAGGCAGGCAGGCAGGCAGGCAGGCAGGCAGGCAGGCAGGCAGGCAGGCAGGCAGGCAGGCATGCATGCAGGCAGGCAGGCACGCAGGCAGGCACGCACGCACGCACGCACGCACGCACGCACGCAGACACGCAGGCACGCAGGCAGGCACGCAGGCAGGCAGGCAGGCAGGCAGGCAGGCAGGCAGGCAGGCAGGCAGGCAGGCAGGCAGGCAGGCAGGCAGGCAGGCAGGCAGGCAGGCAGGCAGGCAGGCAGGCAGGCAGGCAGGCCATGCAGGCCATGCAGGCCATGCAGGCAGACCAGGCAGGCAGGCAGGCAGGCAGGCAGGCAGGCAGGCAGGCAGGCAGGCAGGCAGGCAGGCAGGCAGGCAGGCAGGCCATGCAGGCAGGCCATGCAGGCAGGCCATGCAGGCCATGCAGGCAGGCAGGCCATGCAGGCAGGCAGGCAGGCAGGCAGGCAGGCAGGCAGGCAGGCAGGCAGGCAGGCAGGCAGGCAGGCAGACCAGGCAGGCAGACCAGGCAGGCAGACCAGGCAGGCAGACCAGGCAGGCAGACCAGGCAGGCAGACCAGGCAGGCAGACCAGGCAGGCAGACCAGGCAGGCAGACCAGGCAGGCAGACCAGGCAGGCAGACCAGGCAGGCAGACCAGGCAGGCAGGCAGGCAGGCAGGCAGGCAGGCAGGCAGGCAGGCAGGCAGGCAGGCAGGCAGGCAGGCAGGCAGGCAGGCAGGCAGGCAGGCAGGCAGGCAGGCAGGCAGGCAGGCAGGCAGGCAGGCAGGCAGGCAGGCAGGCAGGCAGGCACGCAGGCAGGCAGGCAGGCAGGCAGGCAGGCAGGCACACAGGCAGGCAAGCACACACGCACACACGCACACACGCACACACGCACATACACAACACACACAACACACACACACACACACACACACACACACACACACCACCACCACCACCACCACCACCATACCGTCACCCCCACCGTCTCCACCACCACCACACCGTCACCACCACCACCACCACCACACTGTCACTACCACCGTCACCACCACCACCACCACCACCACACCGTCACCACCACCGTCACCACACAGTCACTATCACCGTCACCACCACCACCACCAGTACCACCACCATCACCACCACCACCACCACCACCACCACCACCACCACCACCACCACCACCACCACCACCATCACCACCACCACCACCACCATCACCACTGCGATCATTCTTTTTGACTTGACGTCGTAAGTACTTCTTTCCTTCAACGAAGACAAGCAAGACTGCTTAGAGTTTACGGTGGTAGGAGTATCTGGGTACTAATTCAGGTAGCAAATCAGCTAGGACGGTTTAGGCTTATTTAAAGTCAAACACGTTTCAATCATCTACTTCTAGTGTTATCTGGAACATATTTGGACATTGGTGCTAATAGGAGAATATAGAATAAGATCCCTGTTCAATGACTCAATAACAATGTTTCTTCCATTTATGTCCCCGCGTGTGATATTTTACTTCCCTGGCGTAGACACCAGCCAGAAGGGACTACCGGTTTGTAGAAGATGGGACCAACGACTTATAGAGAACGGGGTTCTGAGGGACACGTGTCCTCAAACCCTTTGGAATTTATCCTCGCTATGCCTGCGTTAGAGTGACATGTCCCTTAGACGTTGTGAGGTTGTGAACGTTGCCGCGAAAATGCTTCAATATAGCAACCACACCGCGTCTGATGGCCGGATCTGTCGAACGAACGATAGTTGAATGTGGTTCCAAAATATATAAATTGTTCTACACCACCCCCGAATGCCGATGTGGTGTCTTGGTGATACTCCAGCTCAGTTCACTCAATTGCATGTCTGTACCACCTAGATTCAACTGGTACCATTGGACATTTGTGCCCCCTGCGTGTTGAAACAAATCAGACGTCACGGTCGTCCGTTCTACTTCCGCAATGACTACATACAGAAGAAGGCCGACCCATGCTATTGTTCTGTGACAAATGGCGTACTAGAATGTAATGCTTCCTAAAAACTGAAATGTGAAGAAACGACCTGGGTGTACAAATCACCAACGCAACAGACGACGCACCGATAAATATACGCTACTCGTGAAATGCCCTTTATATTCATGCAAAACAGACAAACAAAGGTTTGACAGCAGGACGTTACCGAGAGCTATTTATGACCGCAACAAGGAATATAATCTAACAACTGGAGTTATCACATTATGTCTCATCGTAACTTCCTTGTCTCTGTGTCGACACAAGACCCGCTGAGAGATTGGATTTCCCGCATAAGAAGACTTAATCTTGTCACGGTTTCTACAAAGGGCAAACCAAAATTGTTCAATCGCTGGTTAAAAAATTACGTTTTCCTTATTCCCTTTAACCGTAATTCAATGGTGATGTGTGCTTTAAATTCTTCATAGTCAGAGTGATAAGCTTGCCGAACAATTTATACTAGTACTCTTGAAGAGGGTAGAATACGTATAAACGGTAGTAACCTACAAAGACCAGTTACTAAATATAAAACATACCAAATTAAGCAAGACCACTAATGACATCCTTGCGCATCAGAGGTCGCTGCAACTGAATATATCAGTACCAGCTCTTCTCTACCCGCGGCAAATCCCTTTCAAAAACTCCACTTTTAAGTCAGTGAAATTTCTCACGAGGACTGTGGGGTTATATAATTTTGGGTGATTTCAGCCACATGCTGCTCGTGATACATGGACTGTGTTGGATGCAAATGGGTAATTAATTTGCGATTCCCACCAGTCAGTGTCCATCTTCAAATTGGGGCGCGTATTTGCCCTGTTCCCACGGCTGACGCAGTAGCGACTGGCGAAGTCAATTGCTATATATATTTATAGTTCGCTTCCGTTCACGTCGACATTTTGCGGAGACGATCAACCAGGGTTACTGTAGCGCAGCGCAACGATCCTTGACTTGCAACGACTTGATTTGATGTTTTCTCTGAAAACCGCATGCAACGGGATCGCTCTTCAAAGTCAGCGTGGTACCTTTTTAATTCATTTATGCACTAAATAAATGAACTGTAACGATATAGCATACATGGATTTAACTGACCTGACTAGGTTTTGCACAATACACTGTCTTCATAGAATAAATAAACAAATGATAATTATAAGAAATAAATCAAATGTGTCTTATTGACGTAGGTGGAGGCACGCGCCCAACGAAAGGAGGCAAAGTTGGTGAACAAGGCGACGAAGGCAGCCATGCGTGGCAATATCACCAAAGCCTCGAAACTGCAGATGCGCGCGAACGATATGCACGCGCAGGCCGAGTTTGCGCACGAGACTCGCGAGGGGGCGCTGAATGTGATGGCCGGGTCATCAGTGCCCATGGTTCAGAAGTTGGGATCCTACGTCGCTCAACCGAAACGGCGCTGCTGCGGAAGGTTCCAGGTGAGTGATTACGGTCACTATATGATGCGTCACAGGCGTCAGTTATCTGCCTCAGACGTTCATCGTTATTTATTCATGCACGCACTCACATACCCACGCACGCACCCTCATATACACATACACGCGGACACACAGAGGCGCATGTATGCATCATGTACAGCATGTATGCACACACACTCATATATATATATATTATATATATATAAATATATATTATATTATATATATATATATATATATATATATATATATATATATATATATACATACGATAACAACCCCCCCCCCCCCCCCATACACACACACCCATTGTACGCACATACCGTAATGTGGTATGTCATTCTGTTTAACAATAACATAAAAAAAAATATTCCGGCGGAAAACAAATGCTTGCTTGGAGACGATGGTGTTATGGCCAAAACGTTAAGAAGTCAATCCCTTCAGAAGCTATGCGACGATTACGCAAATAGTCCAACGCACACTTGCTTGTGTCGAAATAAACTGATCCAGAAGTGAAGCTGAATGTCATTGGCGCTTGGATACACAGCCCTCGTTATCGCACACCACAACCAGCTAGGCGCATGATCCGAACAACAATTGACCAGTGCCATTGCTCAACACCGTCAACACAGTGACTGAACATCATTTAAATCCAGCCACATTGAAACCTGTGGAAGACATACATTAGACGTAGGTTGGGTTCAGTTTCGGTTTGGTTTCGGAGCTAACCATTCAACAGGCGATGGAGTGAGAGGATTCGTGTCTTTTGATGCAAATCGATGTGATGCCCAACGGCGGAGAATTGTTGAACTGCTTGAGCAGATCCATTTGTCGATGAGTCTTGAAGGCGAACGGACACGGGAGAATGATGAACACTTATGAATCCTTCACGGCCGTGCTGTCTATCTGTTGCGTTGTCACTGATGGCATCTTACATCAGCATCAATATTAAAGGCTGCTTTTAAATCTAACCTCAAGACTTACCGCTCTCTGAGAACATTTTGCACGTCATTGCGCGCAACGGCTGTTGGAACGACGCATTATAACTGTTATGACTGATTGATTGTAGGCGGCGCCACTCGGGCCACAGACCGTGATTATCGGAGGCGACCCGCAGACCATGTACGGCGGCGTGACGGTGGTACCAGCCGGCGTCACTGTCATCCAGACTAAACCCGGGATCACTGGCCCAGTGGCCTACCCTACTGGCCCAGTGGTCTACCCTCCGCAAGAGAAGTACCTCGTCGACGGGCCGCCACCTGGTGAGTAAAACACATAATTGTCAGCACGGGATCACCAGATCCCAAACATATTTACAATTTAGACTCTACACTGGTGCGCCGGGTGCAGGCGGCGTCCACTGTACCATATAAGGTGTATTGGGGTTAGAGCTCACAGATGCGTATTTTCTGTATTGTATTCTGAAGTCATTCAAAATGGGTTCACAACAAACTACATTTTATCCACAAATAAATGGAGCATTTGAAGGATGGATCATTGCCCTATGGTATCCTTGGTTGTTTGTTTTCTTTATATATATATATATATATATATATATATATATATATATATACATATATATATATATATATATAATGATAATTAATCTACAATTTAGCAAAGCAAAGAAATAGTTAGCTAAGAATACATAGCTCGTTTGGGACGGGATCATGAATTAAAATGGCAAAATAACATCAACAACAAACAATATGGCGCCATACGAAACTTGCGTGCCCTGTTATGCATACCTTTACTTAGTACTGTTGACTATTTAGTAGGCGTTTGACTTGTCAATATGTCGTTTGACAGCATATGTGGCGGCCCCTGGCGACCAGTACATGACGAAGACCCCACCGCCTGCCTACATGCAGTAGGACGCCGATGTCAATGACGCGTCCATATCGTCAGTCAACTGTGTCGCGCAGAACATTATTATCCAAGAAAATTATGTTAGCTCTTCTTACCAAACTGCATTGTTAGATAAAAGTTGCTTCCCTTATTGTCAGTTTGAAGCTCAACTTTGCTATTGTTACACCTTGATGTCAACTGTTTGTTATATACATAACACAGGTGACTGTGTGTGGGAGGAATTGTACCATTAAATAGCCAGCAGGTCTGCTGGACAGGCAATCACGTGCCAGAATGCATGAACAGAAGGAAATACATGTTATCATTTACTCCAGGCGAGGATTATATAATTATAGTAAATCACTCCAACACGTGCAGTGCAAAGAATGACGTAATCACAACAGTGTACAAAACTGTACATCACAGATACGTCAAGGTAATCAGTTGTAAAGCAAAACACCAGGTAAAATGTCTACACTGGTAACCTGACATGTTTTGCTATTAAAGTATCTTGTATTCGATTGAATAATATGTATACTAGGGTAATAAATACTAGCTGCACCAACTTCACATGTGAAAATGAGTTTTTCAGCATCTTCGAAGATTGAGAATCCAACCAATCAGCATTTAGCTGTATCATTTTGATGTACATGTATTTCAACATTTATTCCAGAATAAATAAATGTATACTACTCTGCTGGAATATGTGTTCTTCCTTTATTTATTCAACCCAGTAGACTAGTGAGTAGAGGCTGGAAATACTGCCAATAAATGATGAATTACGGTACTCGTCTACATACATTTATTTACTCATCCATAGGGCCTACGGCAAATATAATTTGTGTAATGTGGCTGAACATTTTTGTGAACACTGGTTTTAGGCATTCTACAAAGATTAATTTCCCTAATGGTTGTAAGCAATTAATAGTGACATAACAAATAAAATGAACTGAAGGGAGCCAACATACGTGTATAATTATATACATAATTATATATTTGTGCCTATAATTAACATTTGTCCACATAGCATGTGAAATCACATTCATGGCAAGAACCCTGAGACATACCTTTGCTAACTTGTAATAATCACAGTGCTTGCTTTGGCTGGATGGACAATGCAGGATATACAAGTCTGAATATTTGCATTTAAAAAAAATATCATGCATATATTATATCTTCTTCGAATCCTTCATGATACTGTATGAAACTGGGTATTAGACAAAGTGTTTTTACAGAAATGTCAAAAGGATTGGCCTGAATAGCCAAAAGTGGGAGGGAATGATTATGTTTCACTGTTAGGTATAGATGACTTGTTAAGAAGGCAAGACCAATACAATGATGTGGTCCCATTTCTATAAAGGATGTAACCAAGAAAAGTCAACAAGTCTCGGGCAGTGACTGTTTCTTTACGACAGAGGTAATTGCTGATGACACAGAATTGTATTCAGAGACATATCACAGACACACTGCTGTCAGAGAACTGTTTATCAGGACAAGGCACACGGGTATCTGGGATGCCACCAGTGCAGCAGGTGGACATTTAACACAGGGTCCATGATCACGGTGCATCCTGACTTGACGGCATCCTTCGCCGACCGCAGAAATTCGGACGTGAAGAGCAGCTTGAGTTTGTGATATCGCATGGCGTGGCTGACGCTAACGGAAGCACTCTGTAGAACCTGCCCCATCACGGAGGGGGGGACGTGCATGTAGTTCTGCGTGACAACGCACACCACACAGCAGTGCTCCTCTGTGTTGTAGTGGACATCAGCAGGGTGCGTCTCAATGTTCCAGTCCGCGTACTCCTCGTCGTTGTCATGGCGACGATGACAACAATGCGCCGTCCTACACTGGCAGTTTGTGCGAAATTTGAAGTAGAAGTGCCACAAGTCTTTCTCGTGGCGGTGCCACATGATCAGACAGCGGGCGCCCTCTAGTGTGTCGGGACTGCGTTTAAAAGGATCGGTTGTCTGCACCCGTGTCCTGAATGGTGCGTACACGTGAAAGAGTGTACGTATGACGCGTGCACGTAGACCATGCACTTTGCGCATGTTGTAGGGAAGTAGACTGTCATTCAGTGTTGTAGATAGCGTGTAAAATCTGCAGGCGAAAGGTTTGCACATGTGTTAGTGTGTGTATAGACACAATGGGAACTATCAAACAAAAAACTTGAACTACGAGTACCACCGACCCTGCTTTATCTGTTTTTGAAAGAGTTAAAGGGTTATTTTATTTTGCACTGTAAACCAAAATCTATAAACAGAACAACTTATTAGAGGTAGACATCTATAATCCTTCATATAATAATAAAGACTGCTTGCTAAATCTTTGAGTACTGCTTGTATTAATGTACCTGATTTCCCAAATTGGGTCCATCACAAAAACAACATAGTATATATTAGTGCTGGTTCGATACCAGGTTTTGTTCGATACTGATCGATACCTGAATTTTGTTCGATACTCGATACTCGATACTTACGTTGCAAGTCTAATATTCACAGAGAACACAGTTCCCAGTAGAAACAGTATGCAACAGAAGTAGTGCTGGTTCGATACCAGAATTCTTCGATACCGATCGATATATTGCTGGTTCGATACCAGAATTCTTCGATATCAATCGATACCAGACTTTTATTCGATACTCAAAATTTACCTTGTAAGTGTAATTCAGTACAGTAGAGATCTCCAAAGAAACACACTACTATCCACTTAGACTAATGCCACAGAAACACACACAATTTTTCCCTTACAAGTAGGGAGATATGTGATACTTTTATAGTCATGCAAACAATGATTAAAATGCAATTTTCATTTTATGTAAGTAAACAAACAACAGTTTCAATATAATTGATTACTGTTGTAAAACTAAAAGGTAACTGTAATATAAAATTAAAACAATAAAGACAACTGCAATAAAATACCTAGTGACAAATAAATTCACCAATTGCACTGAATTATTTTAAATTAATAACAGTACTTCACCCCAGCTGTTTGTAAATACACTATAATATAGTAGCTTAATTTCAATTCACTGTGTCTCCTAAAGTGACCATCAACAAATACAGCTGAAATATAACATACAAATAATATGTTATTATTATATTAAATATAAATACACCTATCACTTATAAGTGCCACTGCCAGCACAGCTGCACACTCACTGTTATAACTGTTTTATAATTAATTGAATCATAAAGATAATTGTGATTTAACATCAAAACTGTATAGACGATTACAATAAAATAACACTAATTAATAATAGAAAAAAATATTAATAAAAATTTCAATTGCACTTCCCAGTTCACACCAATTTTGTTTATATAAAACTCAAATTACCACGTTATCAAGTAACAAGCCCCATAATGTTTTTGCAACTGTTTTCAAGAACCGGTCAGTTTCTTCCTCTACCTCTGGCTCTGCCAGGGGCAGTGGTGAATCTGTTTGGCCAGTGCCAGTGACTGGCAGTGTCACAGTGAGAGTGACAGTAGATGCAGTAAGCACATCGTCATCGTTAATCAGTCACGTCGTGTATGTCACTTCTTGGCGATGTTTGCCGCAGTTACTTAGTAGATTCGGCAACCGATGGCGATTCGCTTCGACTGTAACTAGATGTCCATTGCTCGCTCACTGTCGAATATTTCGATAGAATACGTTCTCGAGTCAAAGGCAATGCGACGTTGTCAACAACGTCGACGACGCCATACGATGAAAGTTGATCATCACGTTTTGATAGCTTCTTGAATGGTGACATGTTTCGTCAAATTCGATGTATTTCCCACGCTACCTTTGAGACGCCTCTAGCACACCAGACACTCTTTGTTGGAAAACTGCCAAATTATTAGCGATGCCGATGAACGTTGCGACTTGTTGTCGTTCGCCTTGGCTGTGGGCATCGTGTACGGCAAATGGTGGCGCCACCAAACGGAACCCGGGTAAACATAACCTCCGCATCGCGCTCGAATAAATATTTATATTAATAATATTATTATTAAACTAGTTTCATAAATACTAGTGCGTGCAATAAACACTCTATACAAATACTATAGGATGTGTGTTTTTGTACGCGTAACCGTAAATAAAGTAGGGAGAAAGATGGCATGGTACTGCCACCAAACGAGATCGTCACATACGAACCTTGGTTTGGGTAACGAGGCTAAGCGAAGTCTGACCTACGCTAAGATAGCACACAGAAAACAGTTATTATAAAGACTAATTCTACAATAAAGTTTTAGAAAACAATTCACATTTTATGTTATATTATTTTTTAAACAACCACGCCTAAGTCAATTTAGGCTGCGAAGCGCTGTAGTGATAGCTCCCATAAACAACGTCGTCATCAACAACGATGTTGCGCCTTCGCATCGACTTTGTTGAATGGACTCGATGTCGAGTATCGAAGGTATCGAAGGTATCGAAGGTATCGAAGGTATCGAAGGTATCGAAGGTATCGAAGGTATCGAAGGTATCGAAGGTATCGAAGGTATCGAAGGTATCGAAGGTATCGAAGGTATCGAAGGTATCGAAGGTATCGAAGGTATCGAAGGTATCGAAGGTATCGAAGGTATCGAAGGTATCGAAGGTATCGAAGGTATCGAAGGTATCGAAGGTATCGAAGGTATCGAAGGTATCGTAGGTATCGAAGGTATCGAAGGTATCGAAGGTATCGAAGGTATCGAAGGTATCGAAGGTATCGAAGGTATCGAAGGTATCGAATAGTGGGCGTTCGATACCAAAAATATCGAAGTATCGCGATACCACTAAATATCGGTATCGAACTTTCGCAAGTATCGCGATACTTCGATATTTTTGGTATCGAACCAGCACTAGTATATATATATATATATATAATATATATTATTAGCTATTTTGAAAATGAATTATTTCAACATTGCCACTGGCAGATCTGAGGCGAATGAACACAATGAGATGTGTAAACTGCCCCAACAAGAGTATTAACACAACGATAACCTCTCACCTCTTGTAGAGGCTGTGCCAGAAATTAGCCGTCTGGACAACAACGTAGGAGCCCCGACAGATCCCCGCGAACACTCGCACGTCCTCAGGTAGAATGTGCTGGGCAAGTACGTGCCACAGGTCAAGGGGGTAGACACACCCCATGTCTTCACCCTCAGTCCGTACACACCGTTGTCTTGCTTTAGTCTTCCTCCTGCTTGGCTTAATCTCCTGGTCACCCTCTGAAGCCATCAACTCACCAACCTCAGCTATCAAATAGCACAACATATCTTAATAAGTAAGTCAGACAGTTTATAACTAAGAAACATTAAAAATGCATAAGGAATTTGTTTGCGTTGTGTGGCGTTAACATACATACAATATGTACATAGTTAGTATATACACATTTTCTTACCTCCAGCATGCGGTCAACATTATAAACAAACCTATGTGAGTTTACCAGCAAACTTACAACACAATGTAGGAAAATCATATGTATCTTTACATTAAATGTTATGTTATATAACTAGACACAAGAATGCTGTAACCAGCACTGCCAGTAATAATTTCACCGGACACATGTATAAACATGATGGCCTGTTTGCATGGCAAGCATTTCAATCGTATACTTTGTGCAACACAATCTGTAAGATTTCAGAATTCATATGTGAGGCCACTCAATCCATACTCTTCGACTGTCACTACACAGACTATACACACAGCTTACACACTACCTCAATGTGTTAACATTGGTTGTATGAACTTATTACCTTCCTGTTGCTCACTGCCCACTTCAGTGTCGCTGTCGTCAAAGTCAGACAGTTCCCTGTCATACCAGTTCAACATGTCTGTGCAAATAGATGAACCACCTGAAGGAACGATGTGTTAATTTTCAAATATGTAAAGATTAAAAATCATTGCCTATATTTTCACATTCCACAGACGGTATGTGGGTAAGTCACAACCAATATTTTTTTCGACTTCTAGCCGTTGTTCCCATTGCTTCAAATTACAATTGATGGTGACATAATACATATGTAAACTGTGTCTTTAAAAAATGACTTCAACATACCAGGCTAGGTGGCAATATTTCCATATGACCATGACCATTATATACCAACAAACGTGACATATAAGCCTGTTACTTGGAGTTGAATGCATATTTAAAAAAATTATTTACCATAAGTTTATATAACAGGCTTATATATGAGTATATAACAGGGTTATAAGTTATTAATAAAATACATATGTATTGAAATGTTGGCATAGAATAATATGAAATACTTATGCTATAAAAAAAAGTGGCATACATTATAGAGTTTAACATTTTAAAAGAATCTCTTTAATAGTAACTGCTTAAAGCTGTGCTACATGATGCTTTTATTTATATAATAATGTAAGAATTTATCTCGTTAATATGTTCTACATAAAATAATTCACAATTTGTTTAACTAACATAAGCAGTCAACTGCAACATGTAACTATACCTCCAGCCATCCAGGAGTTCAGTGTTCCTTTCTTCGTTCGACAGGTGCTCTTATTTGTCTTTGCCACATCAGCAAATTCAAATACTGTGAAATCTGCAACAATAAGCATTGTGGATCATGAATGAAATCAACGTGTCAGCATATCTTGCCTCTCTCTTTCCTCTCTTTATAATAACACCCACTTAGTTCATTATCAGCAATTGTTTGTCACATTACACTCAGAAAAACAGATCAATAATGTTTAGCAAGAATCTACAAGATACCATGCCTGGGATCTTCACGACAAGATCCCTGGGATGCAGGATCCCTAAGAGGCATGATCCATGGGAGGCAGGATCTATGGATTAATGTTCTTTAATCAACAATTATAAAAAAATTGCCCTTGTTGATATGCAGATGACTCAGTAAAATAGATGTAAAATTGTTTGAACAATGGATGGCATAAAGCAGGCAATATTTAATTGAGAGTGATCACTAAAGGTGATCAGTTCTTGATTAGCTTTTTATTTCATATTCATCTTTGCTTTTCAATCTCTGAATTAGCAGTTAGCCACAAAAGCTGCCATATTTGTTATGTAAATATTTACCATTATTAATTTGTTATAATTTATCTACTTTGTAACTGACAATGACACTACATGTATTGTATTTAGGAGTTGCTAAATGAAAAACATTGATTGCAGTCATTCTTTAACAGAATGTACAGCTGTGTTTTTGGTCATCTGGCAGCTGAGCAAATGGCAAATTGTAAATGAATCATCACCAGTTTCACCTAATAAACAGTTCTCAGTATTTGGCCCTTATCGTGAATTCAGACACGCCTATGACTTTGAAGTTGCGTAATACATACACTCCTATCTGTGTACACTTACAGGAATTATAACCATTTTGAGTGAGACGACCACAAATGCATTGCTTTAGAAAGCATGCATCCCACTTGTCTTGAAAGTTTGGACATGAGTATATTGAGTCCAAGCGTCATGGTAGTTAGGTAGTAACTTCACCATTTATGTGCTAGTCAAAGACAAAGATTTGCGTCTGACCGACTGACTAATTTTGAATATTTTGTAAATTAAATTGAATGCCATAAAAATTATGTAAATAAGCCGATGTCACAGAGCGCAAGCAGTTAGCGCATGCCAGATACATCAGGGCCGCAAAGGTGAAGTCTTGCGTGTGCATGGCAAAGTCTAAATAAAAAACAGTTTTTTATTTTATAAATTGAATCTTAAAACAAATAAATCTGCATTATACAGAATAAAAATGAGGTAAAACAAATATGTAGCTTTTTAGAGACATCGCCTGATGCATCTGGAATGCGCTAACTGCTCGCGCCCTGCCCTGTGCCTGTGACATCAGCTGATTTACGTCGATTCCACGGCATTAAATTGATCTAAACCACAATAAAAAAATCTGACTTATTTGTACCGGAAACGATGTAACATTCCGAATACGTACTCATCGAAAAAGTTCGAATTTTTTGAAAATGCCCTAATAATTTAGGCCAGTTAACTGGAAGATTACCCAGTTCTGAACATTAATACATCCGGGAGACGGCGCCACTGTCTGGCTCGTTCTAGGCAGTCCAGGCTCTAGGCCTAGCCGGCTGTTTTATTGCACCGGCGTCGCGGAAGTTCTGTTGACCGCAGCGCGCTGCAAGGGAACGTACCGCTCGTGTTTGGGTGCAGCAATCTGCCACACCTCCCTCCTGATTTCTTCCCACCCTTTGGCATAATGGTCCGGCGTCCCGTCGAAATGTCACCAGATGCACCATCATACCCGTCATGAACTCCAAAATCTGACTAAACTTGACAGAAAATCCAACAGGCCACCATATTGGATAGTTTATTTCGCGCATGCGTATTGACTAAAACACGGAATTTTGGGATTGGCAGACTTTTTCAAGGAAAATGGCTCCCATTATCGTGGTAGGCTCGTATGACAAGTAATGGTTGAATTTAGGCGGTTTGCGGCGGAAATGCGGTCGTAAACAAAGCACACGGGATTACGTTAATATGTTCATACTATGCGTATTCTGCCAACACTTCGGCGGGTCGGCTGTTGCCGAGCCGGCTTGGTTTTAGACGATGTAATTTGGATGTGTCGACGCTGATCAGGGATGTGTCATGTTTCAATTCGGCCAGTTCAGTTGTAGACAGAGCCGTTGATGATTTTCATGTTCGAGCAGGGTGTTTCCTGCTTCGTTCTAAAAAGCACAGTGTTGCAGTATAACATCGAATAAGCTAAGTCACTGAAACACAGCCGTCAAAATGATGTGCGACGTAATGCCGACGATTTCGGAGGATGGCTCGAACGATCGAGACTCGTATAATTCGGGCGACGACGCTAATGCCAACTTCGAACAGTTGATGGTAAATATGTTGGACGAAAGGGATAAGTTGATGGAGACGTTGCGAGAGACGCAGGAGAACTACTCGCTGGCGCAGGCGAAATTAGCGGAGATGGAACGCGAGAGAGACGCATTCCAGACACAGCTGCAAGCGACCACACCGAGGGTAAGTATCACGCTGATCCCATGATAGCCGGTGCAAGCGATTGGTGTGGCCAATGATGGAGATTGGGGAGTCCAGTCTGGCATTCATGGCAACGCTAACGGCGCTTTAATGGGTGCTGTGATTCTGGTGAATGTAAATAGTGACACAACATATCCCTGTAAAAGCAATACTGCTGCTTTTGGCCTTCTTTTATGACCATATCTTTCATCCCATCATCATGACACGATTATTTGATGATGTTAACTATTGTAGTGCCTGCTGTGGATAAACCCTGCTGTTACCTGGTATATTGTGATTACATGTAGACACCGTAGTACCACATGCAGACATATATTGATAACAAATTTATACATATCCATATATGTTTGCTTGCTAACCTTTATATTCAGTTTACAAACCAACTGCTTATTAGACAGCATGGAATACATGTATAGCATGTAATTTATAAGCATATCCTTATGGGCTGTCTAGACTGATTCTAATAATCGGAGAGGGTAAGTAAGTGGAAATCCTTAGTGACAGATGTACCACTGTAATTGTTATTCCCTTGTTTGTTGATTGTCAATTTCAGGTACATAGCTCTCTGTACAAGCACCTGATGACCTGGTTGTAGTATCTGTTGATTCCATCTGCTCCGTTGCATCTGTGTGTCTAATTCTCTCCCTCCCACACCTAACACTGCCTCCATAACTTGCATAGACATTCCCACCTCCTGTTACCTCACCTCAGCCGACCCATCATTGCTGGCACACTAGTCTGATTACTCTGGTGCAGTGCAGGTAGCTATCATGAACCAAACCATTTGTTGATGTGAATCAATCATGCAGAGGAACGTTTTTTCTTAAAGATATTTAAAAAAACAATATGTACATTTGACTGCAGGATGACAATACACACACGTTTATAATCCTAATCAATACTAATAATTATTAGTTATCTTCCACAAACTTGGCCCTTACCCTCCTAGTTTAGCGATAGAGGCTTATCTTAGTGCATGGATGTATTTTAAGCACAGGCTAGCTACCTCAGTCACTGTGTACATTGCCTTAGGCTGGACTAAGAATTTGACTCTTCTGTGTGAAGGGCTGCAAACATCTATGCCAATTACAGACATGCCTGTCAGGTGTATCTTTGCTTTCAAGTAACGGCTGCCATCATGAACAAGTGATCCGATGACCAGGGCTTTATATGCTGATGACTATACAATTATTTTGTGTAGCAATCATTTTAATTACTCAATTCTATAAAAAAAAATTAAACGTGTCAAAAATATGTCATATAATGTAGGTAAAATCAAATAAAACGAAGTATTTTTGGAGAGAGAAAAATTGAAGAAGAATTTAAGTGGACATGTGCATCATAAACCTGTTTGCAGTATAATGACTTTGAATTTTGGGTGTTCAATGATACACACAGGGATTTGGGGGTACACTGGTTGAAAACAGCCCATAATATAATGGTAACACCAAGCAGAGGCTTTACTTAATAGCAGCCTTTGTTGAAATATAATACTGGCTGATAATGTTCACTAGATTACCAAATATGATGATTATCTTGACATTGTTTATTACTCAGGATTGGCAATAATCCTTTTGTCACTGATAAAGGAATGCCCTTTGAGAATATTACTTGGTCCAAATATATTGATGTGTGCACATAACCATCCACACAATTTGTATTTTTTCGTGATGCGTTTTTAATAAAGTATGAGACATTAATAAATCATTTTTTAATGACTTTTTGATCATACAGCTGCCTAGTAATAATTCTGTCATCCAGGTATAGTTGTTTGAATTTATATCAATTTAAAATGTTGTTGTTATTTAAGTAATTAAGCAGAACTGTTGTGAGGAACCATCGTGACATGTTAAGAAAAAACAGATGTTTAGTTTTTTGTTCTGTGAAAAGTTACTGTGGGAAAGAAATTTTCAAAGAATATGTTTAAGAATGTTTAAATAAGTGCTTCCATGGAATATAACAGTAAAAAAGTCATTCAGGTTTTTGTTTGTTCACATATAGAATTTTACAGATCGATTCTGATATGAAACATCAGGTCACACTGGTCTAGGTGTCTTGTCTTCTTTTAATCGCAGGTTAAAGATATGTACAGCATTTCTATTGATTACTGTGCATAGATTAGCTTTATTCTGTTGTGCCACTGTCAACCTTAGAAGTTCTCATAACGTGTTATACAACAACAGGTGATAACAATTATGAATGGAATGTTATCCCATGGCTGGTATCAGTATCTCACAGACGTTTGTTATCACAAACAGATAACACTTTGTTGTATGCCATGGTTGACTGCACAAAGTAAAGAGAAGACAACTGCAGCCTTAAAGCCACAGAGCATGGAATGACCTATAGGTGGTTTGACTTGGTTCATGATAAAGCTGGTTGATTTGTTTGCAGAGAGGGTTAACTTTATGGTCTTATGTTCTGCCAATGTGGAAGAGGTTCACTTATGGTTGAGTAAAAAATAAGGGCCATTAAAGCTAAACTGGTGAAAGATGCAGGCAATCTGGTATGTGTGGCCCTACTTAAATGTGTTAGTATAGTAGACATATATACAGTTTGTATTTTTTATGATTACTGATTAGAAACAGTGTGTTTATGTGGGGTTATGATTGTGTTACTCATTGCCGTATAAATGCCAAAATCACTAAGTGTCTGCATAACTAATATTTAAATCAAGGTTTAATTAAATTCATTTTATTGCAATTACACCTAATACGCCAAAATACAGTGTACATGGTCATGGTTGTACACTTATATACTGCATCATCCCACTCTACACCTAAACATTAACTTAATCATTGTCAAGTTTGTAACACCTCTACCCAGGTACTTGGTTCTAAGATGTGTCACACACACAACTCACTGAAAAGCTTTGACTCATTGAGTAATGCTCAAGATACAGTTAATCTATGCACATTAAAAGCCTGTGTGGTCCAGTCAGGCCCTGTCTGACTCAGTGGTCATTAGAAGCATTGACCTGCAGTTCCTTGAAGCTGACTGGGCCATAATTAGTGCATCAGTGTCTGCTCACAGTGCAGCTGTCTGTTTACTTCCCTGTCTCTCTGTCTGGCAACATAATCCCTACACAACTAACTACCCAGCAGACTCACAACTGTTAGCTGTACAAACCAGCTGGACAGACAGAGATGGTTGCATTTCAAAACCTGGTTCAGTGTTGTATTTGTTATGATTTGTTCTCTAAAATATTCTACTTAAAGTGTGGCAGTTTTGAAAGGGGATGTTCATAGTTTACTATTCCAGATAAATGTACACGTCATATTGGAATAGCTATGAACCATTGTCAGATTGGATATCAGTAACAGTGTCCACTACTGGCAGCTCCAAATGTCTCCAATACACTGTGCCATAGCTTTAGGTAGAGACCCGTCCACCCGTCATTTGGACGGGTAAAAACGAATATGGACGGGTAGAAATATGATGGTGGACGGGTTGTCGACGGGTAAAAAATGAAGGAGCAAAAAAAAGGTTTTCCAAAACCATAGATATTGTTAGTTAGCTATGCTTTGAAAGTGAGTGAAATGGTGTCATATGTGTGTTTGTAGCCCATTTCAGGTCATCAGGCACAATTTGAAAGTTTGTAAACTAGCTTAACAGTTAACATCCATGTGTCCACCAAAACATGTGACTGGCAATAATTTTATCCTGCATAAAATTTGTCCCCTTGAAAAAACAGGGGAAAAGGTCAAAGAAGAAACACTTATCGAAGGAAGCCATTAGAAAAATCAAGTACAAGCAAATGATGTGGAAGACATATAGACATACTGGAAGTGACGAAGACTATGCCATTTATAAAGAAGCACTTAATCAAGCTACAGCTGAAATTAGAAATTCGAAGAGAAGCTATGAACAAAAAATAGCTTTCAACATAAAACATGACAGCAAGAGTTTTTATGCGTATGTTCGAAGTAAACAGAAAGTTCAAGATAAGGTCGGGCCACTAGAAGGTAGTGATGGAAACATAATAACGGAGGGATTCTTAATGGCAGAAAACCTAAATGAATACTTTAGTTCGGTGTTTACCAGGGAAGATATTAGTACATTACCAGTACTAGAGACTAAGTTCGAAGGGAGAGAGTGTGACTATTTAGGACAACTAACTGTAACCCCAAAAATGGTAGCTATGAAAATAAGAGATATGAAGGATAATAAATCACCAGGAGTGGATGGGATTCCTCCCAAATTACTACTGGAAATTGTAGAACAAATTAGCATACCACTTGCAACAGTGTTCAATTTGGCATTAGAGGAAGGAGTGGTTCCGGTAGAATGGAAAGAAGCAAACATCATACCATTATTTAAAAAAGGATCAAGAAGCAAGTCAGAGAACTATAGACCAGTGAGTTTAACATCGGTGATTTGTAAACTATTAGAAAGACTAATTAAAGATCACTTGGTTGATTTTCTTGTTAAAAATAAATTGATAAACACATCTCAACATGGGTTTTTAAAAGCGAGGTCATGCTTAACAAATATGTTATGTTTTTTGGAAGATGTCACAAAGTGGGTAGATGAGGGATCACCAGTAGATATAATCTACTTAGATTTTAAAAAAGCCTTTGACAAAGTGCCACACCAAAGATTACTACTTAAACTAAAGGCCCATGGCATAGGAAATAGTATGATTAACTGGATAGAAAAATGGCTTATTGATAGAAGACAAAGAGTAGTAGTTGATGGGGAGGTTTCAAATTGGAAATCTGTTTTGAGTGGAGTACCGCAAGGATCAGTATTGGGACCTATTTTATTCTTAATATATATCAATGATTTGGATGATGACATAACAAGCAAGGTGTTGAAGTTTGCGGACGACACAAAAGTGTTTAGGAAAATAAAAAGTGATGCAGATAGACAGCATTTACAAGATGATCTAAATAAGTTGATAGAATGGTCTGAGAAATGGCAAATGCTGTTTAACTTTGGAAAGTGTAAGTGCCTCCACACAGGACATGGGAATGAAAATGCACATTATACAATGGGTGGTACTGTACTAAATACTACTGTAAAGGAAAAGGACTTAGGTTTAACCATTAGTGCTGACATGAAGGTATCAGAGCAGTGTGGAATTGCAGCAGCGAAGGCAAACCAAATTCTTGGATTAATTAGGCGAAATATAGTATACAAAGAAAAAGAACTAATAATACCGCTTTATAAAACAATAGTTAGGCCTCATTTAGAATATTGTATACAAGCATGGAGGCCATATCGCAAGAAGGATATTGATATGCTAGAAAGAGTACAAAGGAGAGCAACAAAAATGATACCAAAACTCAGGAATATTAGTTATGAAATGCGTCTAAAAGAATGTGGTCTAACAACACTAGAAACCAGAAGATTGAGAGGAGATCAGATTGAGGTTTTTAAAATATTGAATGGGTATGAAAATATTGACAGAAATATTTTTTTCATGGTCAAGGAAGAGAGAAGGACTAGAGGACATGGAGTTGCATTAGCAAAGAAGCAGTGTAGACTAGATATTAGAAAATTTTCATTTTCCCAAAGAATAGTAAACGAATGGAACAAATTATCAGCTGATTGTGTAGGTGCTAGAAGTGTTAATATGTTTAAAAATAAAATTGACATATACCTACGACGGGCAGGGTATACTTAGATAGATAGGTTGGACTCTCGATAAGCCAAACGGCTTCCTTGTCCACCTGCCATCTAGAGTTGATTCTCTAGGTGGCAATCTTGTTAAATCTTGTTAAATCTAAAGCCCTGCACTGTGCTAACATTCTGTTAGTTGTCAGTATGTTAGAATTTGTGAAAGTGTATCAAATTTCAGATTATACTGCCAATTATCCTTAATTGGGAGCAGTTTGAGCTTATGAACCAGTTTATGGTCTCTGTGACATATCTAGCACATATTACTACCCTGGTAGGCCAGTAGACCTACTGACCACTTTGGATATTTAAATTATGACAATATATTATATATATTATAACAATGATATGTGGACCCAGTACATTATTATAATTAAGATATTCACAAGGGATGTCAAAACACCACCAGGTCACACTTAATTCCTTTAGGGAGCCACGAAGCCAAACCAAGTTGGCAGCTGGCATTGTTACAGGCCTGGATGTGTGCTACTTGTGCTGAACCTTGGCAACACCAGTGCTCCTAGCAGGAAAAGTGATTATTTTCAAGCCAAACCAATTCCTACAAACACCTCCTGATTACACCTGTACCCACCTGGGCCATGGTGGGTCATCTGCAAAGGTCAGCCAGGCTGCTTGACCACTAGTTTACTGACCACAGCTGATTAGTTTGATCTAGGTAGTTTTGTAGGAAGGAAATCACATGTGTTTCACACCTTGGAATAGGCTGTCTGGAGTGTGTGTGTGGGGGGGGGGGGGGCAGGGCAGACATAATTAATCACCCTGGTCTAGTTACTCAATTGGCCCTTTTCACCTAACTTACTTTCTGTCTTATACTATGTTGCAACTCACATGTGTTTGTAACTCATTCTATGGGTATTTGTGTATGCTCCATTTAATTTCCGACAGTTAAAAGTTAAATTGTTATTGTTGCATAGATTGAAGTGCTAGGCTGCCTGTTCAAGGAAGTATTGGTGGATGTATGGAAGTTTGAAAGTGTAATGGAGCAGAACATTGTACAATGTAGATGCAGTGCAGACTGTGTAAACAAGGTGCAGAATCACTGGCAGCTTTGGTAAACAGATTCTACATAAATCTGAATGTCACCTTGTTTATTGGTTTCTTTGATTCAAATCGACATTGTGCTGATAACGGAATGATGTCCAAATCTAAGTAATGGTCAGACCAGGCTAAAGTGTTTACATTTCCTCATTAAGATGGACAGACTTTGTGTTTATGTTGTCATTTGGCCTGCTGATGTATCATTGTGTTGTATCAAAGGACATTTTGAACTGTCGTTTAGAGCTCTCTAATTCCGCCTTTCTTTGCATTGCTGTATTTACCAATGACAACTTGGTATGCCTATGTCATAAAAGTCCCCTGGAGATAAACCTAGATAGATATATACAACAACATGTAGTCATGTACAGTACACAGCTTCTATAAATAATATTGATAGATTACATGTGTTCATCTTTGACCTATTGGTACTAAGAAACTACATTAACTTGGGATATGGATTTATGGATATAGCATAACATGTTAAAAGTAGTGATGTAGTTTATTGTAGCCATGTGCCCCATAATATATACATATATATATATATATATACATATATATATATATATATATATATATATATATATATATATAACCTGTTTGACCTGCTTGAATGAATTAAGGTGTAATAATATGTCAGAAATGAGAAGTACATGTAACTAGGAATGTTGATATTTTTACTCTGGATGACCTTATTCATGGCCAGCCTTTCATGTGGCTTCATGGGTGAACTACTTTCGTTGTGTCTCAGTTCACAGGGGTACTGCTTAGTGCTTATGTTTGTACACATCTTTTGTACACCATGTCACATGTCAAGTGGATTAGTCAAATACTTACAGAAACCAGCCAAATGACAAATCACCGAGCCTAAGAAATGTTGTTGTTATTGGCATGACTATGCACCTGGTGTCTGCAGTCTGTGTTCATTTCTTGTAGTATATCAGCTTGCACAAAAAGTAGCTGAGAGCAGGGATATACGCAGGTTAAACAAATTGATTGACGCATGTAAATTCATATGCATATAAGCCAGTTGAGATGTAATATGACCAGAAATATAGTACAAACATGTGTGACACACATTTTTTTTAAGGCAATATAATGATTTTCGAAGATTATATTTTTACCCATCCAAATAACGAGTGGGTAGGTCTTTGCACATAGAGCTCTATGACTAACTGTATTAATGCTTGTTATCAGGTGAGGTGGTAAAGTATTAAAAAAATTATCCTCACTACGATGGTAGGCAGACATCCTTGGATTGTGCAAAATTCATTAGTAATTAACATTCTTGGACAGCTTATTGTGTAGGTGGTGTTATTACAAAATTATGTGAAAGTTTTTATCCACTAGTTTGTGTTTATATGGCCACTATAAGCCTAGGAATTTGGTGCAACATATTAAAACATTACTGGATGGGAGAGCAATTTGATTGTGGACGTTTTTGAACATGAGTAATAAACAGAGGTTTTCCTCCTCTCTTCATAATACTTTAACCGTATTTAGAGAAACAGTGAGGTGGCCCACCTCACTCCTATAGATAGCAGTAGCAGGGAAACACTGAATTGTAGTTGTCTTTTACAAGGCGGGCTGCTCTTCTTTGTATTTTCTCGAGAGTGTTTATATGTTTTTGTAAGTGTGGGTCCCATACTGTGCATCCATATTCAACAATGGGGTGGATGAGTGTGACATGTTCTGTCTTTAATATGTTGACTAACTCTTGGATGTGTAGTGGCTCGTGTACGTGCATCGGGTAGTTTATCACAACTGCATTTTATATTGAATTAGCAAGGAAACGTGGGCGACTGTTAACATGTGCATCTTGGCGAACTGAACCGACGTGAAGCAATGTGAATTGGCAGCTGTTGACTCAAAGGTTGAGGGTTTAAGCATAATGTAACATACTGACCCTTTCATTGCAAATTACAAATTGATTAATAACAAATCATTCATGAGTAAATAAATTAAATCTTCTGAGGTTGTTTCACAAGATCTGGTGTCACACTGACATATTTCTTGGTCTGGGACAGTCAGGTTTAGGTGAAAGAATCATTTGACAGCTGGCTGGACCATGACACAGAGCTTGTGAGCATCTGGTGGCTTCCTGTGTCTCTCTTGACTTGAGCAGTGCTGTGCTATCAATGGGTGGGTGTGTGGGTGCATTACACAAGAATGAGATAAGAATCTCTGGGGCTAGGTCCCACAGAGAGATGACCCAGCAGAAATGACACAACCCTGCTGTTTGTCAACTTCCAGGTGCAGATGACACTACTTTCTACATCCACAGTCTTTCCAATGTCCTGATAGTCAATGAAATCCTGCCTGTTTTGCAGCGCTTTGGAAACTGCCTCTTTGTTGATTTGGGTTCAGATGGTTGATTCACCAGGCTGCTGAGGCTTCTGTGTATTTAGCTGACAATCACCACTGAGATTACCAGCCCCTATTGTGCCAGTTTGGCTCAATTCTGAGACTTGCATGGTGGTTGTGTGGACCATTTACTAGAGAAACACCAGATGGTGGCACAGACGAATGCAGCTGGACTTTCACAGGCAGTATGTGGTGAAGTTCACTCACCTGAAATAGACTTGCACTTTAACCCAATCACTAAACAGTGGATGTAGTGGCAGGCTTCAAGATTGTGTAGGATCTGTGTTATCCAGATAGTGGGTACTGGCTAGTGGGTACACCCCTCAGGCATGTTGGTGGCTTACAAGTTACAATGTGGCATGTTGAGGGGTGTATATTGGTCCTTCCGTCAAACAGGAATAGACTGATTAGATTGTGTTTCTTTTTCGGTTTTTGTATACCTGTTAATTATTTAACTTTGTGCATGATAACCCCCTAAATGTAGTTCCTTTTGTATTTTCATATTTTTTTACAAACCATACATAGTGCAATGATGATTATCGCTGTTTTAGCAAAATGGCTTTGCTCATAGATTCAGTACCACTGACATTTGGCAGAACGGAAGTTCACCGTTATCAATATCAACTAGTACAGGCAGTGATGGAATTATTATGACTTTCTTCCAGGACATCAGTTATACTCATGAGTCTTGACAAGACAATATACTGATGGTGTCTCCATCTCTTCATCTCAATACCACTCAGTAGCTCATTTGACATTTTGGCAGTATCTAACTATAGTTGTGTGTGTACTAGTAGTATATAGGTAGGTGGGTATCATGTTAACATTTTCTTTCTATATGCCTAGATGACAGAAAAAGTCAAGAATGTTTTTATTTTTCTAAATTCACCATCAGTTTACCAGTTTTACGGTTAATAGATGACGTCTGACTGACAAAAATCAATTGTTCATTATGTGCACGTTTTATGTGATTTTTCTGAGAGATGCTGATCAGATGAGGACAATTTATATAATTTAGGTGCTCACATTTATGGCATTACAAACGTATCTATTATGATCATGAATAGTGTGTGAAGTTGTGTTCAGCTGGATCCAACTGTTCAGCTTTCTCGGTTGCCGCACCAACGGTGTGGAATTCGCTTCCTGCCCGTGTTAAATCAGAAAGTAATAATATAGTTTCATAACTTTCATTCCACCGATGTCTAAAAACCTATCTGTTAAAAGCTGCCTATTCTCCTTAGCCTCCTAGCTTCTTCATACATCCATCCATGACTCACCCATTGTTTTACGATTACGAGTTTGTTTAATCCCTTGGTTTTATTGTGCCACTGAGCTTGATCTTCCAGGATATTGGCGCAAAAGAAGTCATTATTATTATTCTGCAACCCAGGGTGTATGAGTACCCAGGGTATGTGTATGTAACATCACCCTGAAATTGTCAGCCAGCTGTATGTGTATGTTTGTAGATGTATATGATATAGTGGTGTTGCATTGATGGTTACTTCCTGCTGATGTGGTCCAGATGTGTGGCTGGAGACATCTGACTGCAGCTGTGAGATACAGATCAGTCACTTAGACAGGACCCAGCTAACTGTGCTCAACCTTATTTATATCCAGTCTCCGCTGTAAGCAAAACCAAATTTAATTTTACACATCATAACCCCTCACGTCGGAACCGAAATTGGCAGTCTGAGCCAGAAATTGATCTGCCCTTTGAGGAAAAAATCATCTCTTAGCATATTGAGAATGCAGGAAAGTAGATTTCAAGTCATTCATCCAGATTAATTGGCAGATGAAAAGAATGCATCATTATTTAGGGAATTGTTAAAAAAAGACGATGCGGTAATGAAAGGGTGTGCCTCGCGTCTTTCCTACAGTGGAACCTTGGCATCGCTGGTGTATAAATAATTAATTATTACCTAATATAATCCAGCTGCCTGCAAATGGCGATGTGGGGTAATGTGGTAAAGTGGAATTAATTTGGGTATTTCTTATATTAATTATTGTTGTTGTGGATTTTTAATGTCAGTCAGACGGTCCAGTTTTTTTTACAATCAGTAGGGTTCTAATCGCTTTGATATTACCTGTCTGATAGTCTTGTATTCTATGTAATAATGGCAGGTTGCAATAGTTATCTCCCTACTAACCTAGATGAAGGTACTTGATAAATACAAACAGGCATGCAAGTGCTGTTGATGCAGTCAGATGATTACAAACTAAATACAGTCAGTGACAAAAGATGCTGATGTCTTGACTTGAGTGTGTGAATTCACTAATGCCTTCCCATAGGTAACATTCAGACTGATGACCTGTTTCACCAGGGGGTTAACTTTGTGCCTGTTTAGCCAAATTTCCCACTACGTTTTTGTTTAGGGTAGGAAGGTTTGCTCAAGGAAAGGCTAAGGTGCAGTGAAGTGGGTAATAGAGGAATGATTGTGTAAATACAAGAAGGTTGCCTGTTGAAAGTCCAGCTGAAGACATGTGGCTGCTTCCAGCAGTCAATGAGACATCATCCTGGGGCAGTACAGGGCATTAAGACACACCCAACTTAGCTACCCCACTTAGTTACCCCACTGTCTGTTCAGGCACTGTTTTTTTTTTATGTCAGGTGGATTCTGCAGAAATGCTATCACAGTACATATATTGACATAAATTTTCTAATATCAGATTTAAAATAAGAAAATAATTTGAAGTTAAAATTTCACAATGTTCAGTCAAATTGTAAAAATAAACAAATATTAATCAATGCACATTCCGGATAAAAAGCAACAGAACAATATGATTAAAATGGGTTGTATTTTATCATAATTAGTATCATTTTAAAATGCAACATATATAATATATACATGAATTTCGTCAAAGACAGACCCAAGATGCAGTGTACCATCTAGCTAGCTAACATTTTCATTTGCTTATGAGCTGTTGGCTTGTAATTATTAATTTTAAAAAGATCATAAATTGAAAAAGATGTTTGAGTAATTAATATAAACAATCATAAGGGGAAAAGAGGTGTTTTGAGTAATTAGTATAAATAATCATGTGGCATTCTTCAAGACATATTTCTCCCCAGTGTGTCATATATAGCTCATTACTCAGTCGAGCAGTAACATTATGCGTAAGACTTTTTTGGCAATTAATTTCTCTCCACTCTGATAACACATTGCATCGTAAACATGACTTTGCCATAGAACAGTGCAAAGTAATCATGTGAAATATTGGGTAAGGTAAGCCGAATAGGCTGGATAGCTTTGGCTTGACAAGAATGTGGTTTGTAAGTATTTGTGCAGACAAAATCTTCCAGTCTGTAAAAAGTGGCACCGTTTAGTAGAAGTACTAGTGGTAGTAGTAGACATTTATTTTGTCTAATTTGTACTCACTTCCTTGAGCAAACAGCTCTACGGTTGGTTACTGGCCTAAGGACAGTGAATTCAGTTGTAGAATTTAAAATCCAATTTGTGGTTTATCATGCAATTTTGTACAATTAATTGTGTATACCAACATTCCGCAAACCCAGGCCTGTGGGCCAAATTTGGCCCATGGATGATTCCCAGCGGGCCCACGAGACCTGTGCATGTCACTGCATGATATCAAATTAAAATGATCAGTCATTACGCAATACTGATTGTTGTCTAATATGTAATGTGATTACTATTTTATGTAGTTTAAAGTAGAACAAAATACTCATAAAAAGCACCCATGAAAGGGTATTTATTGTTCTACATTTAACCAAATGTATTGGCCCGCAGGGAAATAACTAAACAAAATGTAGCCCGCTCCTAAAAAGTTTGCGGAATTCTGATGTAGATCCACAGCGAGTCCATCCCTTGATACGGCATATTTGAGGTTAGATTAGCATAGAGGAAAGACAGTGCTCTGGATAGTCAGAAGGGAAATGAAAAACAGATCTATCAGACATCTGCATATCGCTGTTTGGGTATGTGCATATGATAGAGGAACTTGACCATCTGCTCTTATTATGTCTGTTGTCGTTAGTCAATTGCAGCTGATACAAGGCCAGTGGTCAGTTGGTCATTTTGACCGATCCTGGCAACTCAATATTCATACGGAGACTACTGCAGGCGGAATGACCACTTGGTGTAATCAATCAGTGACCAGTGAGGTGGATGATGAATCAATGTGTGTTGGTCAGTCTGTCTGGATGGTCCTGTCTTGTGTTGTGTCTGCGTCAGACAGTCACTCATTACTGTTGACCACACACTGTTCATCACATGTCCAGCGACACTGGGCCAGGGAGGTTGGTAGATATAGGGTCAGTCTTTACCATGTTCAAGTGGTTCCCTGGTATTGCCATTTCCTCTCGGACTGGCCGTTTGCCTGCCCAGTGTCCAGACACAGAGAGTGTCAATAAATGTGTTGTGTGTGCAACATCGCATGCGCTATCTTCACACTGTGTTTGCTCTGAAAAAAGAAGAAGTCAGAAATGCATGTCTTGGGATAACTAGAGTCATATCACATGTTCGTCTTTGGCACATCATAAAGATACTCAGACACTGAGTGGTCTCATCTGTTCCCACTGTCCTCAGTGTGCAGTTCACAAACACATGCAGCGACAGTGACTTGGTATTGTCAATTCTCTGAGTGATTGTAGCTCTAGTCAGCACACTCACTGGTGCTGCATTTAAAACTCTCATATTGATTGCATTGCATCACAAACCATGTGATGCAATGCGATGTAGTGTAATTAATCAATATCAAGGACTGTCAAGATGTGTCTGCCAAAAATGAACAAGTGACTTTAGAACCTGTTTCAGTTAGGTTGTTGCTGAGGATATGTTAGAGTTAGAAATGGTACTGTAATGTATTACTAGTATACAGATACTACTAGCCAGGAGTTTATGCTCAAGGAAAATATGATAATATTTCTGCTAGTCAGAAATGTTTGGTAGACACACGCATGTTGACTAAGAATCTAACATACATACGAGGTAGCCATGATGGGTATTAAGATGTGACATAACTTACAAACGCACATGTGACACCCATTTTCAATGCATAACTGACAGAATCTATGATTTGTTAAGAACTTAGTTTGTTCCTTAATTTTTACCTGTCCCATGATAATTCTACCCATCTGAAATTAGTTTTATCCATCCAAATGATGGGTGGACGGGTCTCTACATGAAGCTATGCTACTTGCAGGATATTGTAATGGCTATCGCATCCACCTGACATGCCTGCATAAGTTCAACACTCAGACTGGGCAGGCATGGTATATTTACACTGTAGTATAAAAACCTGGCTATCAACATTGTGGACTGTATGCCTCGTGACTCGGAGGTCACATCAACGATTCTGCCATCTCCACAGGGACATAAAGTAACAACAAACAACCTGGTAGTGACCACGCTCAGTGCTAAACATAGAAAAGGTTGGTTTCAATGGTGATAATCATATTATGATAAAAAGCTGAATAATTGAATGAGACCGCACAGGACCAGAGCTGGAGACTGCTATAACTAACACAACGTCACAACGGTTTGTATTTATTCACAGTGGCAACTAGTCGTGATCATTGTCCTGCAGTGAGGAATGTTCACCTGTGGGTCATGAGACCCTCCAATATATGACAGCAGCACTTGACTTTAATCGGATGATTAATGTCATTGTAATTTGGCTGTACAGTGTAGTACTTGTTGAAGAAGAAACTACTCAAAATCGCAAGTTTCTACTTGGAAATGTCATTGATGAAAACAATGTAACACAAGGATAGGAGTCAACGCCACGTTTAAGGGGTATGTATGGTCAACGCTGTCTGGTGAATTCTCCAGAACGGACCAGAAGTATTGTCTCGGCAAATGAGTTTCACACGAAGTATCAATCATTTTACAATCATTTTCTTTGAGAGCAAATATAGCTTCAGTCTTAATAATTACCTGATAGTGGCAGCTCACCATGCTGCACTGTTTATGTTGATAACCTGTATGGGTGGCAGTGGTCAGAACAAAAACAGTGACTGGTCCACTTCCAGCTGTGACCACAACATTTGCCCTGGGCCTACAACACTGGCCCTGAGCCACATTTGCAGTGGTGTCTTAGAAGTTTCTTTCCTGTTCTGGTACCCCTGCACAAGTTCTGCCACTGATTCTATCTCCTATTGCCCACTATTGGTAAACAGTAAAGTCATTGTTGACATTGCTACTAAAACGGTTGAGCTTCACTAACAAATTAGTCTAAGTTGTGTTTTCTGTGTTTCTAAGACAGAATGTTTCTTCTTCTTCCCCCAACTATCAAATCTTTGATCTTTTCTGTTGTGAGTTGTTCTATTCCACTATCATCCAAATATTCTGCAAACTACTTTTCCTCTATTCTTCATTGCCCATTTGAGCTCTCTCCCTGTCAGAGCAGGGCTTTATGCAGAACCAAATTATTGCCAGTCACACATTTTGGTGGATATATGGCTGTTAACTGTTAAGCCAGTTTACAAACTTGTGCCTGATGACCTGAAATAGACTACAAACACATATATATGTGACACCATTTACGCTCACTTTTCAGGCATAACTGACAATATCTATGTTTTTCGAGCACCTTTTTGCATGTTCATTTTTTACCAATCCACCCATATTTCTACCCGTCAACGACGGTTTTTACCCGTCCAAATGATGGTTGGACAGGTCTCTGCATAAAGCTATGCCCTGTCCATTTAGCCCTCTCCATGTCCCTTTCAGTCCTGTCCCTTTCAGCCCTCTCCCTGTCCCTTTGAGCACCTACTTCACAGTTCACACTGTCTCCAGCACCATCTCATAGACTGTTCCCCAGCTGCAGTGCATCAGGACTTGATGTGTGGACATGGATGTCACACATGGATGCCATGCATGGCTGCATCTCTGAAGCCTCACAGTCTTCTCATCTCAAGAGTGTGTGTTCAGTCAGAGCAAGTGGCCACTGACTCTACAACTGGCCAGCAGTAGGCACATGTAGTAGGGACCTGCTGGCTGGTGTTAATATTGGTCATCATGGACTGTCATTTACTGCAAGTGACAGTGGTCTGGCCTGCAGCATGATGCTGGACTACCAGGTAGTCTTAGATTGTTAATGCAGGTTGATGTTGGCCTATCTAGTATCAGTGTGTCATTTAGTGCAAGATAGATACATAGTTTATCTACCTAGTATGTTGTAATACATGGTATAGTGTTACACAGAGCAAGACGTTATACAGGACCAAATTGTTGTCAGTCACACATGTTTTGGAGGACACATGGATGGTAACTGTTAAGGCAGTTTACAAACTATAAAATGTGTCTAATGACCTGAAATGGACTACAAACACACATGTGACACCATTTACACACACTTTCAAGGCATAACTGACAATATCTATGGTTTTGGAAGACTTTTCTTTTTGCTCCTTCATTTTTACCTGTCCACGCATATTTCTACCTGTCTACAATGGTTTTTACATATCCAGATGATGGGTGGACGGGTCTCTGCATAAAGCTATGCACAGAGTAACACATTGTTAGTGTCGTTCTTTTTTCTAGGAAATTTTCAGTGCCAGCCTGTTGCTGTTTATAATCAGTACACATCACAGCAGTATGCTGACTTTATCACAGGTTTGGTCTGTGTAGCATTAACACACAATATATTAATCTGCAAGACTTGTTGCGAAACGACATTTCAGCACTAATCATTGTGTGACCAATGCCTGCCTGCTTGGTAGTTTAATTAGGAACGTGGCGTCCCATTGATATTGATCCGAGGGGGATATCAAAGCTGCAGATGTCTGGTTGTTTGAACAGATCAATGCACTGTAATTGCTCACTTTCAGTGTTCATCAGCGACTCATCTGTGTTGGTCAAGTTTACTCGACATCAAGTGCCCCGCTGTTGGTGTTCTCAGGGTTAGATTGTAGATCATAGGTGAGACCTTGGTCCTGTTTTTTAGGCAGCACCGTACTTAGCAGGCAGTACTTAACAGTGACCTAGTGCACGTGGGCGAACTGTGTCAGTGAAGATATTTGTGGTTGACATGGATGAAGACATGTCAATGTGTCTCATTGGTTGGGTGGGTTATACACTATTGAATGTACACACCTATGGTTGACAGGGGGTGATGAATGGTGTTGGTGTGTCCTATTGGGTGGGTGGCCACCCTCTAGTGATAGACTGTGTAGTTGAATGGAAGTGAAGATTACTCAAATTGTGAAGATGTCGTTGACCGAGTGAATATGTGTCTCTACTCGCTGTAGTTAGTATTCTGTACTCATGTGGTCCAGATATGGATGTGTTCCCGTCATGTTGTCGTACTTACAAACTACAGCATTTAGATTCAGGAGATCAGTTAACTTTATACAGTATTATGAGCAGTAAAATCAACTGAAAATGTCACAAGCAGTTGGTAAATGTGTAACCTGTAGTGGACTTGTTAATCCATCTAGAGAGAAAACCATATCAATTAATCGATCCTATGTTAGTCCTAGGTCTAGAAAGAGCCATTTAGAGTTCAATATATCATGTCACATGGATACAGTTCAGGGTGAGAAATTTACGTCTTACTTAACAACTAACCAAAATGGAGTGGTTTGAACATTCGTGCAGTGAAGGTGTAAGAGGGCACACACTGTACAGACTTACACTGCCGGATGAGGTGGTTCTCCAAGAAGCCAGCTTCTCTCTGTCATAGTCAGTTTGTTCTGAGAATAGACATCTGTGTAGGAGACTGAGTGAATGTGTGAAAGAGAATATGACTGCAGTAGAGATAGTGAGTCTATCACAATGGGGACAGTCTTCTGTTGGTTGTCTCATGTCCCAGTAGGGGACAACAGAGGTGACTGTGCCATGACAGAGCCAGACAGGATGCAGTCTGGAGTGAGGAGATAGCCCAGCCTGAGACAGACCATGCAGCCTGAAGGACTCATGGGGTCCTTCCCCTGGGATGGGTGTTCTGCTATGGCCTTGTCCTTATCATGTGCTCATATAAGGGGATAGTTCACTATTTAGTTCAATGTGCCCAGACTGTCCTCATGTATGCACCCTATAGGGGATATGTTGCTATTTATAATCCTGCCCCCAAACTGCCCTCATGCAAGGATAAAAGTGGGGTATATATATGAATCCTTGACAATCATCATAAAATATATTTATTACATTATATCCGCTGATGGTATGATACAATTTTATATAAGATTTGTAAAAAAATTCTAGATGAGGTCAGTGACATGGCAGCTTGTGCGATTGTGAAAAAATCCGACTTGTTATTTTGCATACAGCTCTAATACGTTAATATTGTCGCCTGTGGAAAAACAAATAACGCTCTGTCCCCCACAGTTGGGTTTTTCGGAGCCGAATGCGCAGCGACTCGATCATATTCGATTAGTTGAGCTGGAGAATTGTGACAAAGTGGCAGGCAGGGTCTGCCGGGAACGCAGGGAAATGTCAATAATGTGAATCGACTTTGTCAGTTCCTATTAAACAGATGGCATCATTTGGCACAACGATGGGACGGGTGGAGGCAGTGACTTTGTCAGTTTGTAGAGAGATTAAAAATACAGTTAAGGTCATGTTTGATTTGTCTGCGAAATGTTTGTGTGTGATCGCAGTAAGGATTTAAGCAAAT
Organism: Oasisia sp. SBJ-2009; assembly: GCA_964017155.1. Lineage (NCBI taxonomy): Eukaryota > Metazoa > Annelida > Polychaeta > Sabellida > Siboglinidae > Oasisia > Oasisia sp. SBJ-2009. The sequence continues at coordinate 48,636,272 of OZ024857.1, forward strand.
TCTCATCGTGTTAGTGCGGTGGCCTGATGTTGCACACAGTTTCCTAGCTGATTTATTTATTAATGAAATGACACTTCATAAACAGAGGAAATGAAATGTCAGTGAATGTTAAATGTCATTAGTTCCTTTGTAACTCGTGGGTCAAAATTGAAAACATGTATGTTATTTCATAGATAATTATAAAGAACATAATAATATTAATAAATTACACCACAGGATTCAGAAACATACTCAATTACAAGGGTTCATGCAGGAAGAAATGATTGCCAGTCACACATGTTTTGGTAGACACGTGGATGTTAACTGTTAAGCCAGTTTACAAACTTTAAATGTGTCTGATGACCTGAAATGGTCTGCAAACACACAGTGACACCATCACCATTTTTTTGCTTCTTCAGTTTTAACCTGTCCGCCCATATTTCTACCAGTCCACAATGGTTTTTACCCATCCAAATGACAGGTGGGCGGGTCTCCGCATAAAGCTACATGCTCAATTACAATAATAATCTATATTTTTAATGCACAAATTTTATTGTGTGTGTGTGCGCGCGCGCGCGCGCGCGCGTGCGTGTGTGTGACATAATTCCATCGTTTTTGGCATCTGTGGCATTCGCTTCCAATGTCCACCAGGTGAACTGTTCTTCTCAGTATCCACCAGGTGACCCCTTGGTCTGTCTCTGCACCTGTTGTAGGATGCCCTACCTCAGTACCTAGATCAGTGGCCCATTCCCTGAGCCCAGACAGTCCTCTGTGTGTCTGGGTTGCTGTTGGGTCATCTGTGCACTGGCTCCGTTTCTGGTATTTCGCAACACTGACCTTGATTTACAGGGATTTGGCTGACCTTATTTCCACGGATTTGCTGTCACAGTGACTTCAGTTTAGGGAAGATATGAATCAGTCACTCCAGCTGCATCTACCCTTGGATCTAAACATGTCCTAGGATCTAGCCATACCCTGATGTATTCTGTCGGATCTGCACTGGATTAACAGGCCCCAACTTATTACGACAAATTATTTTCCCATTTATCATTTTGTTCTTGTGTAAATTGTTAAAGTGTTTGAATTAAAGGCATTCTAATGACGCTCGTGGAAGTGGCTGGCAGTGCCTGGAAGTCCTTATGAAGTATTCATTGCGGTGGCTTCAACTGCGTCTGCTTACAAAAAACAGCAACTGATCAATGAATCCTGTTAAGACACAGAGGCACACTTACAGCTCTAATAAACACAGAGGCACCCTTACACATCTCCAATAAACACAGAGGCACTCTTACAGGTCTAATAAACACAGAGTCACCCTTACAGCTCTCTAATAAACACAGAGGCATCATTACAGCTCTAATAAACACAGAGGCACCCTTACAGCTCTCTAATAAACACAGAGGCACCCTTACAGCTCTAATAAACACATAGGCATCCTTACAGCTCTAATAAACACAGAGCCACCCTTACAGGTCTGTCTAATAAACACAGAGGCACACTTACAATTCTAATAAACACAGAGGCACCCTTACAGCTCTAATAAACACATAGGCATCCTTACAGCTCTAATAAACACAGAGTCACCCTTACAGGTCTAATAAACAGAGAGGCACACTTACAGCTATGATAAATACAGAGGCACACTTACAGTTCTAATAAACGCAGCTGAAATAACTCCCATATTCCTGTGGGAAGCTGCAACCCAGACCAAAGATGTCTGGCTTTTGGGGTCATAGAATCAATGATTCAATTCACGTTCACAGAGTGGCAGCATTGTGGGTGACAGTTTGGCATTTGTAGTCAGAGAACAATACAGATTCTTACTACTAGTACGTGACTTTCCAGTAACAGTATCGGCAAATATGGAATATGTAAGTTAATTGATGTTGTGTTTTCTATTTATTGTCTAAATTTTTAACTTTGTTGTCAGGTTCAGATGTGTCTAAGGACATGAGTGAAACATGATAAGGACCACAACCATTTAGGTTTCCCATGGGACCAGAGTGGAGGTTGTAGTTCAGTGGTGAAACTGCCCTTCTGTCTTGAGGGAGGGAACAAGGTAGGGATGGAAGGAATAAAGAAGAAGGTATAGCAGAGGATGGAGGAAGGAGATAGGACAGGATGGCAGAGAGACAGTGGAGGGAGGGGGGAATTGATGGAAGGGTGATAGGAATTGATAGACAAGGGAGGGAGGAATTGATGGAAGGGTGATAGGAATTGATAGACAAGGGAGGGAGGAAGAGACGACAGGGAATGAGGCAGTGAGGAAGGGAGGAAGGGATAGACGGGGGATTGCAGAAGGCATGCAGTGAAGGGAGGAGGCAGAGAGGCAGTGAGGAGGGAAGGAGCCAGGGAACGGTAGACATAATCAGGGAAGATAATAAGGATGAAAGAGGCTGTTACATCAGGTTCAATGGATAGTGGGATGGGACCACATCACTAGGTCAGTTCCACTCTCTTGGAGAGAAGTCCTGGAGGCATGTGAGACTGGGGTGTGTCTCACCATGTGGTGAGGTGAACTGTAGTTTACACTTGGGTTGACCCAGTGAGTAGAATACACAGCAGTCTGGAACATGCTGCTTGTGCAAGTCCTGGTTGTGCAAGATGTGTGGGGTGGGTGGTGGTTGTTCTATTTTATAGTTGTTCTATTTGTTTATAAATATTAATGCATGTATTTAGGGCCAACGTTTCTCGTCTGCTTTGAGAAAAATTATTAAAACGATAATTGACACGTGGCTGTTCTCCATCTTTTTAACAAAACACGGGCAGATGGGTGGCTTTTGGGCTCAAACTTTGTGAAAGGGTGTGTCCAGGCTGTACTTTGCCCTGACTGTAACTGTTTGGTTGGAAATGTCTGGATATGTGAAAAACCGGAAGGCGTAAGGACAAGTGGATAGAAACAGGTGATTGGGAGGAGGGCAAGGGAAGGAGAGGGATGGAGGGGAAGGGGGAGATAGGGATGGGGAGGGATAGGAATAAAGGGAAGTAGCAAGGGAGAGGGGAGTGACTGAGGCAGGGAGAGTGAGGGAGGCTGGGAGAGTGAGGGAGGCTGGGAGAGTGAGGGAGGCTGGGAGAGAGGTCTGAGGTAGCAAGTGGCGGGGGACATAGATAATGAGAATTGGAGCGAGTGAGATTGAGTAGAGAGCACTTGCCACTGTAGTGCACGAGGTTGATCAGTTCAGTTTTCTTGATTCATTAGCAAGTTCTAGTGCAGTCTATTTTCCATCATAAAGGGTGAAGTCAACTGCCGGCTGTATTGCACCAGGGCACCAGTGATTTAGATTCAGACAATGAATCTCCATTATACCTGTGGTAGACACTGAGATTGAGTGGCCTGGTCTGTCCGGTCTATGCAGTCTGACTTGATGAATCGTGTCCAGTATAATGAGAGCACAGTGTAGCAGTGAGGCACAGCCACTGCACATGAATGAGAGACGAGGGTACAAGTGCACTCAGAGACATCTAGAGATGGGGCCAGGGCGGCATTTTTCTACATACACTGTAGTAACTCTTGTAATGTAAGTCAGTGCACGGTGCTAAACACTGACAGTCGCCTGTATTTATAACTAATTTTGGGGGGGGGGGTTCATGTTGCTTCCTGTCAGGCCAGGCCTATATGCATGATCAAATTTTTACCATTCCAAAATATGTCCCAGTCAGTATGCCCGTGTGTGTGATTACAAACCAGTCCAAACATGTATTCTATACATTTAAAAAGATTATTAACAAGATTGCCACCTAGAGAATCAACTCTAGATGGCAGGTGGACAAGGAAGCCCTTTTGCTTACTAGCACCTACACAATCAGCTGATAATCTGTTGCATTCATTTACATGTATACATACATATGTCGACACGTATATGTTTAAAGGACAATAACTATGAATAAATAACAGTAAGAAGCAATAAGATTTATTTTCTCACACACTAAGACACCCTATTCACTAATAAGCCAGCTAAAATGTCACTGTCTTTCGCTCTAATTCACCAATCTTCTCCCAAACCTTCCAAGTCTCTCATTATACAATCCTGTCATCAATGGACTTGGTTCTCCCATTCTTTTCTAGGTGTCTGCTGTCTTTGCCAACCAGTCTACTTCCATTTGATCCCATGTCTAGACCACTTGACAGTCGACCTCTCACCAACTGTGGATTAACATTTTACACCAACCTCCTCCCACGGCCCTTAGAAACGTGACCTGATCAAAGTAAATAATTTAAACAATTTCAACAAAACTATTCCTTTAAAATGGACTATTTAAAACTATTCAGATTCGACCGAATTATTCAGTAAACTTTATTCCCAGAAACCTTTTATGTGTTGCTACATGAGCAAGCCAAATTAACGATGGTCTAAATCAAGTGTGGAGACTGCTGTATGTCCTTGCGTTGACACTGCAGTCACCACTTCTGCTGAAATATGACTGTAGTTGCAGTGCTATGATTCAGAAGACAAATGTTATCTGCTCCTGATGATGTCTCAGTTGACATGCTTGATCCAGGGACAGATAACTGGGCCATGACCAGATTAATGATGACAGGCCTTGCTGGATATTCTGCAGTGCAGATAGAGAAAAAGCACATTGACAAGCCGGATGTTTTCTTGTCACTTGCCAGTGTTGTGGGGTTTACTGTTTTACTCCCCATTCTAAATGGAACAGTTTTGACAACTGTGAGAATCGTTCAGATGCAGAAAGGTTATTTTCATCTATCATTTGAAAAAGAACTGGATTTAAGGCGCTCTGACATCAGTAATTCTAATATTCTTTTCAACGTTCAAAATTATATATTTTTCACACAGCTTGTTTCTTCTGTCTTTTGACACGTATACACATGCACGCATATATAAATCACACATGCATGCCACAAACGCATGCACACACACGTGCACACACGCACCATGCATACATGCACACGCACGCTCACATGCATAGTTTTTTTGCATACACACACTTGCATGCACTGCACCTATGAACGCGTTGGCCTGGTCCTAGTTATATGGCAGTATAGAAGTATTAGTAATGACAAATGACAACACATGACCTAACAAAAGTAAAACAAAAAATATGTTATTACATAAGTAAAATGAGGGTGTCGACATAATGTTGCACCCATCCTTTCAGTTGTCTCACAGCCAGCATGTGAAAGCTGTTCTTAAACCTTTTGGTT